>OY735221.1:13420945-13653445 GCA_963457665.1 Thysanoteuthis rhombus
AGCACTGAAAAACGTTTCTCTTTATTGCTAAAAGATCAGAGCAAATATTATTGCCTGAACACTTCACAAGAGGGAGTGAGAATGTGAGGGCAACAAAGATAACACAGAAATAGTAGAAGAGAGATAAGACTGCATGATTACATATCAAGCAATTGCAAGTGGCAAACCGAGAATATATTAAGGAATTGTAATCTCATCATGAGACTTATATAAGTAAATTGTGTCCTGATAAAGCATTAAGAGGTATGTATTATCTTGAATGAATAATAAGTATGAATTTAAAGATCAGATGAAAGTTAATTCCAATTGTAGAGAAATAAAGGCAGCAGACCCTGGCAAACATGTGACAGAAGGTTGAACGCACTATATTTCTCTTCAATAAGAAAACTTGAAACTAGACACAAAGAGCATGATCAGAACTAGACTGCAGACATTGTATTAATCTTTTTATGTAAAACTTATTATCATCTTAATTACTAAGTTTATTTTAACTCCACTAATTCGATGGGTTAGAATACTTCATCTAATAATGAAAATGAAAGCAGGCTTAGTTCATTACTCAATAGAAACAACCAGGAAACTAGTGTTTTGGCTATATGCCATGTTGGGGGTGACAAATTAAAAATGAATTAGTTACTTCTCTCATATTTTGTTGTGCAGCAATCACTAAAAAGAGTCCAGTTTTTCAAGTAAAAAAAAGTGAGTGTTGCTGGACACAAATGAGAGACCAATTTAGCATAGACTTATATTGCAAATTGAAACCTATTTAGAGGAAGAAATTTCCCAGAACAAAAAAAAAACGAACTGTTTTTTCCAGACATAATAAGGAGTAAATGCTTAGCTCTCTAGCTTGAGAGGTATGGCCTGTACATGTGATACTAACATAGCTAGCCAGACCATTTTAAAAACTGAAGAAACCTACGTTGACAGCAATGGTCGACAGTTTTCAATAGGCAGTGAGAAATGTTTCTCTTTATTGCTAAGAGATCAGAGCAAATATTATTGCCTGGACACTTCACAAGAGAGAGTGAGAATGTGAAGCCAGCGAAGATAATTCAGAAAAGGTAGCAGAGAGATAAGACTGCATGATTACACATCAAACCATTGCAAGTGGCAAACCTAGAATATATTATTGAATTGTAATCTTGTTATGAGTTTTATGTAAGTAAATTGCACCTTGATTAGGCATCAAGAGGTATGTATTATCTTGAATGAATAATACACATGAATCTAAAGATCAGATGAAGGTTAATGCCAATTGTATAGGAATAAAGTCTTTGACGAATGCAGGCCCTGACAAACATGTGACAGAAGGTTAAACGCACAATATTTCTTTCCATAAAGAAAACCTGGAACTATTAGCCGTAGGCATTAGAAGAAATAGACTGCAGACATTGTATTAATTTTGGATACTGCTTTTTTTTTTTTTTTTCTCAAGTTGTTTTCATCCCAGTTAATTAAACTGGTTAGAATTCTTCATTTAACAATGAAAATAAAAACAGGTCTGGGTGAGTCTCTCAATTGAAACCATCAAGACACTAAAGTCTTTTGGCGATATGACATGTTTGGGGTGATCAAATAAAAAATGGTTGATAAAGTTACTTCTCTCACCTTCTGTCAGGCAATGATTTTTGAAAAGAAATTGAATTTTCAAAAAACAAGGGTAAATGCTGCAGTGCAGAAATTGAGGGATCAATTTGGCATACGCTTAGATTACAATTTTAATCACCCACTAAAAACGTACTTGGGGGGGGGGGGGTAAAAACAAAGCAAACGTTCTTTCCATAGAGTAGATGTTCATATTTTCAGCTCTCGACCTCTATTTGTGCAGCCAGAATGTGTGATATATACATAGCTAGCAAGCCAGCCAGATCAACTTAAAACCTGAAGAAACCTTTGTTGACAGTTTTGGTGCAGTGATCACTACAAAAATTTGAATTTTCAAAGAACAAGCATAAATGTTGCTGGACTATAATTGAGGGATCAATTTAGCATGCACATGTATTACAAACTGAACCTCCCTCTTATAACTTCTTGCATATGAGTAAAAAAAATCCAAAAAAATTTTCCTAGACATAGTAGGTAGTAAATATTTAAATTTTCAGCCTTCTAGCTCCGTTGGTGAGACCTAAATGCATGATGCAGACATAGCTAGCCAGACCATCTTAAAAACTGAAGAAAGCTACGTTGACAGTTTTGATTGCTTTAATCATACTACTAGACTGAGTTTCGTCTTTCGGTATCAGCAAACTGCATCAATTGGAGCGTCTAGGAGAGAACAAATGTCTATTGTCAGTATCAGGTGAATATCTTTGGTTGGCCGGGAACAATGCAGACAGTTATTATTGTAAGATATGAGAGATTTGGTTGGTGCCTTGCTGATAATAGTTCACTTTGAAGACTCAACCCTCCAGGAAGTATTTATGTCCAGGTAATTAAGTAATCATTGAAGCTTACCATTCAACAAACATTCTCTTTCACAAGGAACAGAACCATAGGAGAATAGCTTGAGAATTAGAGCATTAGTCTTAGTTCAGGAAATGTACAGGTATTGTTTCTTAGTCTCTAGCTCATGGGTTTGAAGAGGACTCAGGTTTCAAAGTATACCAAGCAATAACCTATTTACTTGTAGGTCATTTTGCAATGTTTCTAAATTTGAAATGAATCTATGTTTAATATATACCTACGACTATTCCATAGACTCATTAGAAATTCATGACCTCTTCTGTCTGTAGTACCACACCCATAATGATTAATAAAGCTACTAAAACTGTTAAGATTGGTTTCTTCAGTTTTTCGAGGTGGCTAGCTGGCTGGTTATGAATGTATCGCACATATAGACTGCAGCAATGGATGTAGATGGATAAAAATTAAAACTTTTACTCCTTATGTTTAGAACAAAATTTTTTCTTAATAATTCCCCCTGAAATGTTTTTTTTTTGGGGGGGGGGGTTAATTTATAATGTAAGTTTACAATAAATTGGTTGTTTAGTCTATGCCTAGCTCGGTTCACGCTTGTTTTCTACTGTTGTTTTTTTAATTTTGATTTTTTTTTTTCAGCAATCATCACCCAACAAACGGTGAGTGGAGTAATTCATAGATTACCCCTTTTCCAATTTTTTAATTGATCACTCCAAACACGGCATGCTGCCGAAAGACATTGATCACATAATGGTTTCTACTGAGTGACTAACGACCCGCTTTGCACTGTTTCTAAATTTAAAGAAAATCTATGTGATAACTGACCTCGGTTATCTCCCCTTGGCAGACCTCTCCAGTAGAACCATACTATAAATAACTGTCTCCTGGGTTTAGTACAGAATTTAGTGGTTGTAAAGCAGAATAAAGCTTCCTTAGTTCTGATCCTTGAATCTTGTTCTTCATTACACTATGTTCGATATATGCCTATGAATATTCTGATTAATTCATTAAAATTTCACAAGAGCTCTTGTCCGTAGTCCCATACCTGCGATGATTAATAAAGTTATTACATTAGAGCAATGTGTTGAATTACTTTTCATCTTCTTTATTTTGAATCAAAATCATCACATATATATAAGGGCTGTGTCTGCCCAACTCATAATAGCAGTTGCAATCTTCAGCTCCTCCCCCTTCCTAGCCCCTTATTGAACTACCTAAATTCATTTTCTCCCCTCTCCCTTCCAACCATATGTCATGCTCATAGTATCAGTATCAGTTCCTTTCCCATCCTACCCTCTCACTAAACTACCTTTCATTTATTCCTTCTCTTTGTCTAATCTTGGATTAAACCATCAAATTTTTTTTTCTCCACTCTCCCTTCCTACTGTGCATATGCCTCTTGTAGTATCAGTAGCAGCCATCAGCCAGTTGTTGTACACTTATGATAACCATCGATGGAGCGGCGGGTCATGAACTTGTATTGATAATGAATCTTTAATGTTAATTTGATTTTAACAAAATATTTTATCAAGAATTAAGTGCAATTATTTCATTAAAATTAGAAACCAACAGTAAAAGTGATTTCGGGTTAATTTCATTTAAACATTCTTATTTTTAAATTTGATAAAGACAGGCTTTCAATGAAAGCAATGTTAGCTGATTTCATACAATGGCACACTGTTTGTCAGGAACATGGAGAAAAAAATTCATCTTTAAAAGCTACGAGTGGGAGAAAGGAATGTATCATTAAATTTTCTCAGAATCAGATGGAGACATACATCCAGCTATTCTTGGATAAAAAAATTAGGTTTGTTTCTCAGGATGAAAAATAAAAGTAAACAATCCCAATCATTTTTTTCTAAACTTGACAACAAAACGATAAAGAAACAAAAGAACAGCCTCGATGATAATTCATAGATAGCAAGCATTCAGAAAAGCCCAAAAGTAAAAGGTGCTTTGCATTCAGAAATAGATGAAATATCCATACCTCGCATAACTGAATCACCATAGCCCACTCATGTACCAGACCTAATTATCTGAAATTGGCTTTAAAGAATAGATCTTTTATCTGAAAAATATACCAGGACCAGATTTGGACATTGTTGGTCCCAAAATTACGATAAGGACCCCAAAAATCTCTTTTTTTGAAAAAACAAAAATTTATCTAGGTAGTGCCCAGTGATTGTACTCATACCAATTTCCAAGGTTGTAGCCCCCAAAATGTGACCTGGGGAAATGCACATACAAATAAATAGATAGACAGTGGTGCCCACTTGGCTGGTTGGTTAGGCAATTGTGAGGCTACGGTGATTTAATATTGTTATAACAAGTGAAGGGCTAGAGTTGTTATAACATATACAGCTAGATATACACAAAAATACGCTTTTCTCTCTCTTAGACTAGTTTTTGCTTTATTGAGGATCATAAAATTCTTAATTGTGGAATTTTGGTTAAAAGGCTCCTGTATTTTAATTTGTTTTTCAATTGGACATTTTTCATCATGTCATACAGTTGATCTACATGTCCTCTGAGAGAAAAGATTTCGTTAAACAGGGAAAAAAAATATCACCCTTCAATTTTATCAAAATAGAGAAAAAAAACTAAATTTTTTTTCATAGAATGCAGTTGAAGAATCAATATACCCCACAAGAATGGTGTCCTGACAACCATGGGATGTTTTTATTTGAACAGAAAAAATGGGTATGTTGCATCAAAATTGAACCTTCAAAATGCTGAGAAACAGGGCTTGGTCAATCAATGGCATGTAAACAACATGGTTATGGTAAGAGAGTCAAGAAAAGCTATTAAAAAGTTTGGAAAAACATTGTGAGGCTTTGCCATGTAAAGATGTAGAAAAAGACACTTTGTTGGATGCCTTGATTGTACAATATCCTTTAAATATCAATGGCTTGTAAACAACGTGATAATAATGAGAGAGTCAAGAAAAGCTATTAAAAAGCTTGGAAAAACGTTGTGAGGCTTTACCATGTAAAGATGTAGAAAAAGACACTTTGTTGAATGCCTTGATTGTACAATATCCTCCAACCTAAATGAACTAAAGCATTTCTTTCCTTCTAATCTTTGAACAGCCAGTGAGATTTTTTTCAAGTAACTCAAGTTGCAGTCAAATTAGAGGAAATTTTACTTCCCCTGAAAGAATTTGTCTCAGCTGGCATACTTATGCAGAGAAGATAGACTTATGCCTAAAAGAAAAGAATCATATAATGTATAATGAACTATGATTAATCTTTATTTATTGTTTTACTCTTTCTGTTCCTAAGTGAACAAACTTTCAAAAAAAAAAAAATGATTATTTAGGGAGATACGTTGAAATTCATACGGATAGAAATCTATTGGCGTGGTTATTTCTAATCAGTCCACCCCTGATAACGATTCAGTTGAATATTCTTAAGAATTAGATGAATATAAAAATGTCATAAATTATCTTATTTTTTCAACTCAATCAGTGGTAAAGGAAGCTGAGAAATTTACATGCCCCAGAGAGAGAGAGAGAGAGCTATCAACTGAGTCAAGTTAAATATTACAGACTGGGTTTGAACACTTATTTTGATACTATATTGGTTAATCATTGTCTACTTGAGTCATCACATCTCTAATTCATGGCTTTGTGTTTCCAGTATTTTTTCCTCCTTTGAGAACATTCCCACCCCAGCTATATTTCATCCCATATTCTATTTCTTAGAGATAATTGCTATGGTGATTTCAAATCACAGATGCCAAGATGTTTTAAGCATAATAAAACAATCTCTGAAAGAGAAGGCTTCCTCCTTCCGTCTTGATAGACAACAGAACAAGTTCTATGGATTCCAAGTTAGGAGACAAATTGGTATGGCCAGAATCACTGGAATACACAAACACATGCACCTATAAAAAAAAAGGATAGAATCCTTTAACACCTTTGGTGGCTAAGGTTATTCAACAGCTTTTCACTTTTAGTTCCTTATTGGCAGATTTGTTCAAGGTTCTGTCATCCATTGAAGTATGCTAGTGCCAAGATATTAGAAACTGTCAGCATAGGTTTCTTCAGTTTTTATGGTTGGTCAAGCCAGCTGGCTATGCATGTATATGTATGTTTATATGATTTGTCCAGATGCAGCTAGAGGGCTGAAAGTTTCAACTTTTACAAGGGCTTGATTTGCAATGTAAGTTTTGGTCTCCTGGCATGTGTCTGGCAACATTCATGCTTGATTTTTGAAAATTTGAACTTTTTTTCATAGAGATCACTGCGAGAAAAGTAATGTAATTGATCACCCAATTTTTTGAATGATCACCCCCAACATGGCCAGCTGCTAAAAGACATTTTTTGCAAGAGGGTTTCTATCGAATGACTGACCAGACCAGCTTTCTAAGTTATCTGGCCATGGAACAGAGTGCAGGGAGAAGATAATTCATGTCTTTCTGAAGGTCTTTACTGCTAAGTGAACACAAGCAGCCCCAGACAAAATTCAAATACAGTTTGCAGATTCCATCATCTTGAAAGAGAGCTTTTATATTTTTCTTATAAGTCCTGAACTACTGTGTAAAAGATTGTAAAAAATGCTATAACATATATGAATATATGTGTACATATTATTGAGAAATGGATTTATAATCTGACCAAATTTTTTATATAAATACATTATATTACTTTAGAATGTTTTTTTGGAATGGCTTCACATTATTACAAGGTGAATCTATCATTTGGCCTCGAGAGCTCAATGGTAAGAGCAATGCTAAGTTAAAGTTGTTATCGGTCGCCGATTCAATTCTTACAGCAGCCCTATTTTCTTATTATTTATTCATGCTATTTATCCTGTCCCTGTCAAACGATACATTCACCATGTAATAACGGGAGTTCATTTAAAATAGATTTTCAAAGTTATACCACGTACTTATATTTATATAATATACATATATATATATATATATACATATGTGTGTATGTGTGTGTCTTTATACCATTTCTCGGCTTGATATTTGAATACAAGGAATAGTAATGATCAAATTGATATCAAAGACTTAAATTCACTTACATCTAATTACAATTGAAGAAATATGTATGTGTGTATGCACTGTGATGACTCTATAATTGGCTATTGCATAAAATTGACATTTGTTAGGTAAATAAATCATCACATAAGGCTGTGCAGTATTGAGTTTGAAGCCTTTTGAATCAGTAATTCTTGAGAAAACTATGCACTGCAATTACATGTCAGCTGGCAATTGTATGAAGTTGACATTCACCAGATACATTAGTCAGCACACAAAACAATGGATTATCAAGTTTGAAGTTGTTTTGAGCTGCGGTTCTAGAGAAATCTTTGCACTATGATTACTTGAAAATGGCAATTGTATAAAGTTGACATTTGTTACCACACGAGGCATTGTAGTGTTGAGTTTGAAGTTTTTTAAATCAGCTATTCTCAAGAAATCTAGTAAGAATAGATAAAAAGATTTCAGATTATAGATCTTTTCTCATAGTTTCTATAAATTATCCCCCTTGACTTCCACTCTTTCGAACTATCTGGATTTAGATATAAAATATCTGAAATGATAATACTAAAGGAAAGTAACCGAAATATTTCAAAGTCGTCATTTGGTGCAATTGACAGAAAATCATTTTACATGACAATTATGTCAGGCTGCACCACACACCATAAAGTCCGGCCTCTTGCTAACATGCACCTTTGGAATGGATACTGCCTTTGTTTGTTTAAAATAGTGCATTCCTAGTAGCCTCACCATGGGGTAATGGTTAGCAAACTAGTCCAGTAGACCAAGGCTGCACCACACACCATAAAGTCCGGCCTCTTGCTAACATGCACCTTTGGAATGGGTGTTGCCTTTGTTTGTTTAAAACAGTGCATTCCTAGTGGCCTCACCATGCGGTAATGGTTAGCAAATTAGTCCAGTAGACCATTACTACTGTCTACTTAGTTCAATCCTTAGTGGATGTCTCTAATATTTGATCGGACCAAACTAAGGTTTGATAGATAACTATAAGAGTTTTTTCTGAATTGATTTCCATTCCTGTCCAACATTGGCGGCAGCAAGTCCAACTGTATCCTGTTGAAAATTTCTTTTAGTTTATTCTTTAGATTTTTTCACTTCATTTTTTTTTTTGATTTCTAATAGTTTTTATGATGTATTGTGCACCCAGTCCCCTGTAACTCCCCACGGTTGCAACATCCACGAGTCCTACATGCCATCTCTGCTGTACAGTAACATTGATAGGAAGTCATCTTTGGTATAAATTATGCAAATTATCAGAAGGGAACAATAAATCATTATGAAACTGAGAGTATTGTCATCATGCAAATATTTGAGGAAAATTCAAATTTAAACTTACCATACAAAATTTTATTTTAATTAGGCATTCTATATTCTTCAATATTGTTCAGTCAGAAAATATCAGATATAATGAATAAAATTACTGTTTAATTGAACAACCATAGCCACCAAAGGTGGTGAAAGGTTCTATTCAATTTCGAATGTGCATATGTTTGTGTGTTAAAGCACCTCTGGCCATACTGATTTGTCTACAGACTTGAAAATTGGCGTCAGTACTCTACTAAACTCCTCCGATAAAATTTCTCTTTTTTTTTTTTTCACACTATTTTGAGATATTTTCTTGTTGAAAACATCAATGATGTCATAAATAGAATTCATTCTGACCATATTTATTCTTTGATGGAGGTTTTTTTTACATGACAATGCTATGGTTGTTCAATTATTGACTGTGATGGTCTGTATTTTTTCAATATTAGAAACATCAAACAAAACCGTCCAGATAGTTTTCTCCAGTTTCTAAGTTGGCTGGCTGGCCGGCCGGCTGGCTCTGTATGTATGTATGTATTATGTGTACAGGTGGGACCAATGAAACTAGGTTCTTAGTGGGGGGGGGTTCAATTTGCACTGTAAATTTGTCCAGCAGCATTCATGTGTTTCTTTTCAAATTTCAGACATTTTAGTAATTACTGGCCGACAGAAGGCATAACTTATTAATTGATCACCCCTCTTCCCAATTTTTCAATGATCAACCCAATATGGTATGCTGCCAAAAGACATAGTCACTTGATGGTTTCTATTGAGTGACAAACCAGACCTTTTTTTCCCAATAGTGTTCTGTCAGAAAATACCAGATGTAATGAATAAAATTTCTGTTTATTTCACATTTTATTCTTTCTATTCATTTCACCACAATTGATATTCAAGCTTAAACACTGTCACTTACTTTACAATAACCTCTTCTCCATTATTTTCCTCTCATTTCATTCACCAATTTTCCAATCTACTCATTATTTAATAGACTGTCATAATTCGTACTAATGCAATTGAGAAAAATCAATCACATTAAATTCATAATTCTCACTTGTTTGGAAGACATGTTTATATAGATTTCTATAATGTCTAAACGGCCGTCCAATCTAAATCAGGAAGATGAGAAAGTGGTATCACAGCCTTCCTACTTAAGTAATTGGACCCCAGTATCTATTCTCTTATGACAGTATTCACAGGTTTTCAAGTGATACTGGCTGGCTATTTATGTGCTGGTGCTTACTGCCCGCCCCAATGGATCTAGAGGGCTGAAATCTAAAACATTTACTACTTATGATGCATAGAAAGGAAAAATTCTTTTGTTTTCTAAAGAAAAAGGTTTTGTAGTAGGGATTCAATTTACAATTCCATTCTTTGATAATTGATCAATTAATTCAACGTCTGGGATTGTTCACATTTAGTTTGAAAATTCAAATTTTTTCTAGTGATCACCACCCAAAAAAAGGCTAGATAAAAAAACTATTCCATCGATCAACCGTTTTTTAAATTTATCACTCCCAAAATGGCATGCTACCAAAAGATGTTGGTCAAAGTATTGAGTGAGTAACCAGTTTGATATACTATCACCATTTCTATAAATGCTATTGAGAGAAATCAGATCACATTAAATTCATAATTTGCACTTGTATGGGAGACATGCCTATACAAGTTTCTATAATGTCTAAATAGCCGTCCAATCTAAATTGAGAAGATGAGAAAGTGAAATAACAGCCTTTCTACTTGGCTAATTGAACCTCAGTATTCATTCTTCTACATCTGTGTTCAAGTAATGTTTTTTTTATTTCAAACATTTCCTTCTTGTGCAAGATTGGAAGTATTTTTTAATTCATTACTTTTGTTTAGATTTCACCTCCATCAGAACTTTCAGTTGCTTTTTATCGCAACTTTTAATCAGACCATAATCCTACGGCAACGATTAAACAGTGCAATTAGAAAATAAAGAGCAGGCCCACAGTAAGACTCAAACTCATACCCTCTAGCCAGAGGATGTTCCAATATACGCTTGGGCACAGAAACTTTGAGTTACTATTATTTTGTTGTTCAGAAAATAATGGCCAATTCTGGACACCAACTTTCAGTTTTGTCTAACAACATAACTATAGTATATTGGACTTATATATATATATATATATATATATATAGCTAGTTTTAATGATTAAAATGTGCTCTTTTAACTAATATTTGCCCTTTTTTCTGAGTTATCTATAGATGGTAGCGACCTTTAAACCCAAAGATGAAGAAAAAAGAGTTACATGTAATTCTCTTGGAGGAGTATGAACTTAGTCACAATGCATCTCAAGCAGTTCCCAATATTAACCTAAGATGAGGTTAAGGACCCATCTCCAAACATACAGTGCAGCGGTGGTTCCCAAAGTTTCATAGTGAAGATTTGAGTCTTGGAGATTAAAAGGACAGAGGACATTTATCTTTGGTTGAAAATGAACATCGGAAGATATTGGTTGAACAGAACTGATTGTGAAATATCACAGATTCTTGCTGATGGAATTGTGATAATATCTGACCATCTAAGGCAAATTGGGAAAGTGGAAAAGTCTGATGTAGTGTTAAGTGCATATTCCCATTTTTAGTATCAAATTATCTCCCTTACACAGGAGAGTTTGTTTTATTTACTTCCGGTGAGGAAGCCACCAAATTGTTTGATGGGGGTAAAAGAATGCACACATGCTTGCTAATGTCATTAAATGAATAATGAGTAGTTAGTAATCATTTGTTGTTTAAAATTTCAAGTCCGTCAATTTGGTCCTGTATAAACTCAACTGAAACCATAAACAACCAAAAATGGTTGTTATTTTTTGAACAACCTAATCATTCTGTTGTAAGCTTTTTTCTTTTTTTTAAACAATAGCATGTTTTGATGGATACTTCGTTTTTTTAATAAGATTATTTATTGATTTTTTATTGAAAATTTGATTTAATTTCTGCAGACTTTTTAGGCTAATATGAAAAGCCTTTCAACTAATAATTTTCATATTTTGTACTTGTATGAGTTGAACCTGAGCCATAATGGAACTGAACCGACAAGGAATAGGAATTCTGCAATCGGGGGCAATGCTGTTAATGATTGAAGTGTAGGATTTTGGTTTTGAAAAGCTTTCAAGGGGAGATTTCATGCTCGAAGGATCAAGAGAAAGGTCAGGCAAAACCATGACTGATTAGGAATTCAAAGCTGTGGTGGAAATTGATCTGAAACTCTAGTTGGAAAAATTGCAACAAATTCCAGTGTATCAAATGGAACCATTTTAAATCATTTTAGAACAGGTCTGGTTGGTCACTCAATAGAAACCATCACATGACCAACGTCTTTTGGCAGCATGCCATGTTAAGGGTGATCAATTGAAAAATTTGGAAAGTGGGGAATCAATGAAGAAGTTACTTTTCTTGCCTCTTGTTGGGACGAAAATATTCTGAATTCTTAAAAAACAAGCATGACTGATGCCGAACACAAACTAGGCCTCCAATTTATCATAAACCTAAGTTACAAATTGAACCACCAATTAAAAACATATTTAGGACGGGGATTTGATAAATGATGAAATGTCTGTACCTGTGATAGCCAACCAGCCAAACAAACCTAAAAACTGGAGAAACGTATTTTGACAGTTTTGGTTGACAGTTACTAATCAGTAAGAAAAGTCTTGAGAAATGGATTGTATTTTAATGAATGAAACTCATAGAGGTCTGTACTAATCATGACTGAATATGTGGAACTGTTTTTGCATTGTATTATCACTCAGGAAGAATTGGTTTTTTACTCTAACTGAAGATCTACACCATTCACGACATGGATCCCATGAGATTACATGCGCAACCGAGGCCGGCAGAATATTCGATGGAGAGATGAGCTAGACAAATTCAGAAAGTACTGGCTCAGCGACGCCCATGATAGAAAAGTGTTGCGAATCCTGTGGAAGGTCTATGTCCAACGACGGACATTAAAATGATGATGATGATGATGATGATGATGATGATGATGATGAAGTAGTAGTAGTAATACTACTACTACTACTACTACTACTACAACAACAACACAATGGCTAAAGGTGAATTAGAAAACTTAAACATCAACTGAAGCTGTATTGAATCCTTGGAAAGTGGTTGTGCCTGGTTGTTGACCCAAGAGTAATTTAATACATCTTATCTTCCTTTAATGTGTTCAAGCTATTTACATGCGCCGAAAAAAATGATATGTAGACAAACTTGGGAAATAATTTTTTTACACCTGAATTTTTTGGTTTGTCTCTAGGTATATTTACTCGACTTACAAGTTAATATTCTTTGAGACAAACTAATTCAAGTGTTGACAAATTAACATAACTTTTCCAAGTTTCTGTACGTAACATTTTTTTTTTTCAATATGGATACGCAGGTCGGTGTCTGCTGACACTTTCCCAGAGTGTCAAGCAGAAGGACATATTCAAAATGGTGGAGGAAAAAAAGGTATATCCGGAGATGGTTGTCAGGTGAGGGACCAGAGAGTGTCTGAGCTATGGATCGTCCTAAGCTGATACTTTTTATAGTAACCCTTTAACCCCAAGCCTCTATAAAGATCCAACTTTACAACACTGTCACGCTTAGTGAGAAGGCCTAATTTGAGGAAGGTGCTTGCTCTGTTTGTCTCCTCCTTCAGCTAATGTCTACAGATAAGCTTGATAAAGTGAATTCAGAAATCAAACAAGCACCATTTGTTTTTTATTGAATTTGACTTGTTATTACTTTCACCTTAGTTTTTAGTTGTTTTTATACAATACAATAAAATGGAGGTAAAAATTAGTCAAGTCTCATAAAAAATAATGTATTACGATACACTACTTCATCCAATAATGATAAAAGCAGCACCTAATTTGGTGAATAGAAAAGATGTCAATTTGCTGTTTCGGGTGGCTAAGTATTTTCTCCCCCAAAATTATAAATTATCAGAATTGATCAAAGAAGATAAATTCTGGTAAATGCAGTGTTCAGTGCTTAAACACAAATACAAGGTTAGTACATAGTTAGTTTGATTGTTAAACACAGAAAAAAAGGTCAAACAAATAGGTTAAAAATAATAAGTTCTAATTCACACATGAATTGAAAGAAGGGAAGTCTGGAATTTTCTGCTGACACAAAGATGCTTGGAGAGACACACTGTGATAAGGATGAGGAGAAAGGTAGACTAAAGGGAAAAGAACGTCCTTTACTAAGTCTTTAGAATGTCCATCAGTTTTGGTCATCTAAATTATAGCCACTATTACGTTATCTTTGGAAGTCCGGCCTTACCACTCTGAGAGTGCTTAACTTACATAGAATGTGTTCTTTGAGATGAAGGAAGAATGGATTACTTTTTATACATAAGGGAGTGTAAAGAAAGTAAGTGTGTATAAAAACTATATAAACTATCCTAATTAAAAAGAGAACCAAAAATCGAGCTTACCTCGAGGCTATCAGAACAAAGTGAGTAAGGGTATCCGGAAGAAAGAGGGGCCAGAAGTATAACCAGCTAGGAGTGTTGCCGCTAATGAGCATTGCACCATGTGCGTCCATGGCTTTTATATGGGACATCGAAGTAAGTGACGTTTTTGATATCTAGCTAAAAGAAGGGTTTCGTATTAAATTCTCGACTAAAAGTATAGGGGACACTACCCCTGATATAGTGAATTTAGAAATCAAATGAGCACCTCTTATTTCTATTAAATTTGACTAGTTCTTATTTTATACAATATTATAAGATGAAGGTAAAAATTTGTGAAGCATAATGAAAAGAATAATGCGTTACAATACAATACCAATGATAATAATACAAGCAGCACCTAATTTGGTGAATAGAAAAGATGTTAGTTAGTTGCATAACATCATTCATAACCTCCTGTGTGAATTTTTCAGATGAGGGATCACCAATATGCATAGATTTTCTCAGATTGTTGTCCTTGTCTAGGTTTATCTTTTGAACACAATGGATAACCCTTAAAAATGCTTCTATAACACAAATAATCAACATGAGCCTGATCATAAAACCAACAAAAGACATCAATGACTTAAGGGAGTCTCCCAACTGGAAATAGACAGTAGAATGAAGACGTTCTGCCCCCTATGCTTCAAAGGAGGTCCTTTGTACCCAACATACAAAACCCTTTGCATTTACGACACCCAACTGAAGAAAGCTATAAGGTATAATAGCTGAAACATTGTACGAGATGAACCAAGATGAAGACAATACTCTGCTGTTGGTAAAATGGCGTTAAGTTGAATCAATTTGAGATAGATACTCTATTGAATCTTATTCATTTACCAACTTCATAACAATAGTTTCCATTTTTTACCAGCAAGAAATCGTGCAATCAGTTTTGAACTGAATGAGCCTTCAATTAAGTTATATTTTTGCATCAAGAATCATTTGTGGGGATTGAAAACTTCGTGCAAAGGTAGAATGAATGTAGAGAGTCTGAAAAAAGAATTTCTTGATTGAATCATTTTTCCTACAATTTTTTCCCCAATTTATTCGAACAAAACATACTGAAAATTTCACGTTATCCAATTTGATATATACACCAAAAGCAGGACACTGAAAAGCAGACAACACCTTAATAAGTTTGAAACCAAAAATAAATAGAGCATGACAATCTGTGAGTGAACATTCCAATTTATAACCAAAGGTTTCAATGAAGAACAAGGAAAATGAACAGAACTAGCTTTCCAAGAGATGTAAATCACCACCATCCATATATGTTGGTTTTTACCTTGTTAATTAGGTAGTAGTGATGGTAAAAATCAAGTTACCTTGTTGAGAATATACTGCTTTTTTGTTTTGAACCATATATTTATGATTTTTTTTGTAAATATGGACACAAACTAGGGGACCAATTTGGCATAAACTTTCATTATGAATTGAACCCCCCGCCCCAATAAAAGCCCATTTAGGGAGGGAATTTTAAAAAAACAAAAAAAACAAACAACATTTTCTCTACTCATTGAAATAGGTGTGTGTGCGAGATTTCAAGTTTCTATTATGAACAGTAAGGGCTGGTCGAAGTCCAGATAGATATATATATATATGAATTTCAGAACATCTGAATGACACAAACCAAGCAACAATGATTAAACCATTCTGTTGGGGTTAGAAGTGATTCATAGTATCAAAAACACATTCTAATGCTATGGCTAAAGAGAGTATACAAAAACCTTATTGGAAATGGATAAGAAATTGTACCAAAATATGTACATGAATACTATTAATTTTTTATGATGTTGAGTTGATTATAATAATGACAATGAATTCAATAGCATGATGCATGTGAATTGTTCCAGTTTTCACTTCCTTTGCTTAATGTTATCAGCTCGTTATTGTTATCAAAAAGACCCTGCCCCAGAAGTATTCACAATAAGCAGCTACTGCTGTAATTCATAAGACATTAGATACTTCAGTCAATACTTTCATAGTAAATAATCGTTAAAGATTGTCAAACAAAATTGTCAATAAAGGTTTCTTCAGTTTTTAAGCTGGTCTGGCTGGCTATGTATGCATCATGAGTACTGGCTGCACCAAAGGGGCTAGGAGGCTGAAAAATTAAAGCATTCATTCTTTGTTAGGTCTATAAAAAATGTTAGTTTTTTTTATTTTTAAAATCCACTTCTAAATAGCTTTTTAACCGGGACTTCAATTTGCGATGTAAGTTTATGCTAAATTGATCCTTTAGTTTGGTTCAGCAATATTCACACTTGTTTTTTGAAAATTTGCATTTTTTTCAGTATTCACTCATCAACAAAGGGCAAGAGCCATAACTTATTGATTGATCACCCCAACCACAGCATGTTGCCAAAAGACGCTAGTCACATGACGGTTTCTATCAAGTGACTAACCAGTCCTATTTAACTTGAGTCAAAATTTCAAAATGTTAATGTATTAAAAATGACACAGACTATGCAGATCCAAGTATTATCTCTTTTTGCGTTGAAACATGGGCACGTGAATAGGTCAACAGCCTTATGATGAAAAGAAGCTTTAATTTTACTCAACAAATATTCATTTTTCAACATAATCTCCTCCCTTGTCATTACACAGTGGCAAATATCAATCATATAGAGGTAATGAAACTTTCAGATAGAATTCTAGCTAATGTAATGAATGAACAGACCAACGTATACACTGCTATTTAGATTTAACGAATCTCCATGAGACCCTCAAAAGAAGAAGAAATCAAGCGAAGAATCACACTAGGATGGCAAGCCTTTGGCAGAGCTAGCTCAACCTTCAAAAATAATAAGATCCCATTAATCCTAAAAAGAAGGGTGTATAACCAATGCATCCTCCCAATAGTCACTTACGGAGCTGAAACATGGAACCTAACCAAGAGACAGACCCGTAAGCTGAGAACCATGCAACGTGCACATGAAAGAATAATGCTGGGCCTCACATGGAGAGACCACAAAACAGCACAACACATCCAGGAAAAGACAAGAGTTAGAGACATCATAGAATCCATAAAAAATCTCAAATGGCGGTGGGCTGGCCATGTTGCAAGAATGGCTGACAATCGATGGACATCACGACTCACAACATGGATTCCCCGAGACCATATGCGCAACCGAGGCCGGCAAAATATTAGATGGAGAGATGAACTAGATAAGTTCAGGAAGTACTGGCTCCGTGACGCCCATGATAGAGAAGTGTGGCAAATCCTGGGGAAGGTCTATGTCCAACGACGGACGCTAAAAGACTGATGATGATGATGATGATGATGATGACCTGTTCCAAAGGTGCGTGTTCCGAATGAGGCAAACTTTACGATGAATGGAGTAGCCTGCCACAATAGTCACGCAAAATGATTTTCTGCCTATCGGATGAAACTACAGTTTCAGAGTATTTCAATTACTTCTATTCAATGTTGCCAATTTAGACATTTTATATCTAGATTTAGATAGTTTTAAAGAACAGAGGTTAAGAGAGATAATTTGTATAAACTATGAAAGAAGATCTATAATATCTTATGCTTTTGTTTATTTTTTATAAGATTTCTTGAGAATCGCTAACCAAAAAAAGATAAGTAAAAAATTTTTTTTAAATTTCAAAGTCAACACTGCACTACCTTGTATATCTGATGAATGTCAACTTTGTACAATGGCCAGTTGTCAAGTAATTGCAGTGAATATACACATATTTCTCTAATTGTAGTAAGATAACATGATTTTGTGAAATTAGTGTAATGAATTTTAACTAGATACAAGCCTACTAATGGTAAAGTATGTAAATTTTTAGAGTAGGCGAATGACTATCTCTAGTGATAAATTTGATGTTTTCAGTCAAGGTGATAAAGTAATTTTAGAAAACGTTTCACCCTTAATTGAGTTTTGTAGAAGTTGTCAAAAGATATTTTCAAGAAGTTTACATCAAAGAAATTATTCACAACAATTTTATTTGATTAGTTCACTGTATTCAGTGGTGGCGCCAACTCAGACTGCCCTCACAACCCAGCGAAATTTCAAAAGAATTTTTAGATTTCTTTTCATTTTCTTCCAGAGTTTCCAGGGTCCCACAGATATATTGCACCCACAAAATTCTGGCACCTCCCCCAACAGTTGCAGGGTCTGCGGGCTCCACACACCTTGCCCACTATATCTCCTGGTCAATATGACTACGTGATTTTTTTCACCTCTTCTTTGAGCGATGGCTAGCAACATGGTCTCACAGATAATTACCTCTGCAAACTAAGTACGTGGTTGAGTCTTTGCGTCTGTCCATCCACACAATATCTCCGTCAGATTTCAATGAAATTTTATGGAAGGATGGGCAACAGGATAAGAAAGAGGTGGTTCAATTTAGGGGTGGATCCAGGAATTTTTTTTTGATTGAAAGATATTTTTCTGTTTTTCTTCTTCAAACGTTTATGAATACACTCAAGATAGTTCATATAATACCTTGAAAAGATCTCAATCATTTTCAATGAAATTTTGTGGAAAGGTAGACAAACCTGTAAAAAAAGTGATTAAATTTTGAGGCAGACCTATACACAATTACCTTCCCTACATTGTAGTCAAATATCCACATCCACATAATATTGCAAAAATGTCATTTCTGTTCTCACGATATCTCTAAAAGTTCAGAATTGATTTCAATGGAATTTTGTGGTAGATTTGGCTACGGGCCAGGAAAAAAGTGATTATATTTACTTACATCCATGCACAATTACTTCCCCTGAGTGTTTTGTAGTTACTACTGTTGTGGGTTTCTTCCTCTCTAAGTGCCCTGTACTTGTAGCCTTGTCCCAGACTATGCTAAGCTTAATAAATACTTGGGTTCTTTAGAGTGGAACAAAGGTGAGCCAGCTCGTTTCACAGATAATTACAACTGTAGAATATTTGCTCCTTATTGGGTTCCCTTACACTTTTGGTCTTATGCCAAACCAAGTTTAGTGACTACCTATAATTGAATTCGTTGAACTCATAATGATCATTATGAAAATGAATTTTCAGGAAAATTTACAAATCTAATCAAAAGCCCAAAATATCACATGAAATGGATTTCAGTTTAATTAATTCTGATAGTTGGAGCTTGTTCATATTATGTTCACTTCATTATATTTTAATGAGATAATTAATCTCATAAGAGAGAGGGGTGAATATTTTAATAAGATAGAGAAATGAATACACACATAATAATTAGAAATGTGTGTTCATTTAGTGGCATGCTAAGGGATAAAATTCATCTATGATGACATAAAAATAGACTTATGTTCTGATGATGCTGTAAAAATGCTGAATTTGAAGATATAAAAGGTATCAAAAAGTATGAATAATAATAATCTCTTAGTGATCATCATCATCATCATCATCATCTGTCTTTTAGCATCCGTTGTTGGACATAGACCTTCCCCAGGATTTGCCACACTTCTCTATCATGGGCATCACGGAGCCAGTACTTCCTGAACTTGTCCAGCTCGTCTCTCCATCTAACATTTTGCTGGCCTCGGTTGCGCATGTGGTCTCGGGGAATCCATGCTGTGAGTCGTGATGTCCATCGATTGTCTGCCATTCTTGCAACATGGCCGGCCCACCGCCATTTGAGATTTTTCATGGATTCTATGATGTCTCTAACTCTTGTCTTTTCTCGGATGTACTGAGCTGTTTTGTGGTCTCTCCATGTGAGGCCCAGCATTATTCTTTCATGTGCACGTTGCATGGTTCTCAATTTGCGGGTCTGTCTCTTGGTTAAGTTCCATGTTTCAGCTCCATAAGTGGCTATTGGGAGGCTCCAAGCTCACTGCAATGTAAATCTCTCTTAGCCACATCTATAAATTGCAATATACATGGAATGCTATTCTCGAAGATCACTGTAATATAAATCTCTATTATGTACGTAAACAAAATGCAATGTG
The DNA here is from genome assembly GCA_963457665.1 of Thysanoteuthis rhombus. Taxonomy (NCBI): domain Eukaryota; kingdom Metazoa; phylum Mollusca; class Cephalopoda; order Oegopsida; family Thysanoteuthidae; genus Thysanoteuthis; species Thysanoteuthis major. The sequence continues at coordinate 13,441,072 of OY735221.1, forward strand.
TATAGAATGCTATTCTCCAAGCTCTCTAAAAGGCAAGTCTGTATTGTCCATGTATATAAAATGCAAGGTGTAAAGCAGGCTATTTTCTAAGCTCACTGCAATGCAAATCTCTATTATCCACGTACATAAAATGTAATGTGTATAGAAGGCTATTCTCCAAGCCCACTGCAATTCAAATCTCTACTATCCACATCTATAAAATGCCAAGTGTATTGAAACCTATTCTCCTAGCTCACTGCAATGCAAATCTCTATTATCCACGTATATAAAATGCAATGTGTATAGAGGGCTATTCTCCAATCTCACTGCAATGCAAATCTCTATTATCCACATATATCAAATGCAATATGTATATGATTATAATTCATACATGCCAATATTTTTGACAGCACAGGAGAGGGAGAGAAAATTATTTCGATGAGAGGGAGAGGGATATTCTAATGAGAGACAGGAAGACAAATAATATTGCTCTGGGCCCAATAAAGAGTTTAGGACAGACCTGCTCTCTAAATTGAAGTGTCCAAAAAATCCAACACACTCCATGTAGGCCAGTGTACAAATATTCAGAGCCTTTTTGAAATCAGTCCAGTTATTCAGGGGATAAACAGTACACATGCATAGATCCTTATAAAGAATATATATATATATATATATATATCTAAACAATGAAACTTTCTAGCAAAAGAGACATTCTGTATTATCCTAAATGTCGTAAACCAGTTTACCATGCAAATGGTTAAAGATAACATCACAGATGAATATACTAGTGCAAGCGAAGTCCTTCACTCGATATGCACATAGTTTCATAACAGGTTTGGTTAGTTACTCAATAAAAACCGACACATGACAAACCTTTTTTGGCAGCAGGCTGTACAGAGGGTGATCAATAAAAAGATCGAAAAAAAGAGGTGATCAATGGATAAGTTACTTCTCTCGCCTTTTGTTGGGTAGTGATCTCTGAGAAAATCGGAATTTGAAAAAAAACAAGCAAATGTGAATGCTGCCTGACACAAACTAAGGCATCAATTTGGCATGAACTTACATTGCAAATAGGACCCTTATACCTCCATTGGTGCAGTCTGTACACATGATGCAACCTAGGTGGACCTGCTTCAAAACTGGAGTTGACAGTTTTGGTTGATGGTTTCTAATTTTTCTAGTTAAAATGTGTTTGAATTCGAAACTATAAATATGTTTCAGTCTACAGAGATGTCTCAGCAGTGCGTTTGTAGAGTCGTGAAATTATGTTGAATCTTGCAGAATGATGGAATTATCCATTGACTGGGGTGAAAGAAAATAAGTATTCTACTTACGTTTCCAAAGTGTTGAGCCCACAAGCTTTTAACTTCAGTAGAACACTCCGCCAGTACTGGGGCATGACACGGAAATAATGGACGGATCCACTGAGTATCCTGAATTTTTTCCCATCGAGGAAAAACTCTTTATTTTGATATGTCAGGGAAGGGTTAGGAGGAGCTATATAAGTCTCAGCATTAATGTCCATACTGAAAAAAAGAAGAGATAAAATAATGTTTTGTTTATTAGAGAGATTAGAATGCAAAGTATTCAAGAGTAATATACCAAAGCTATCATATCATTTCAAATTGCCAAATGATATCATCCGTTCAATAAACAGGTCTGGTTAGTCACTCAATGGAAATCATCACGTGACCTACATTTTTTGGCAATACACAGTGTTGGGGGTGATCAGATGAAGAATTGGAAAAAAGAGGATCAACAAATTAGTTACTTCTCTTGCCCTTTGTTTGGCAGTGATCACTAAAGAAAAAGTTTGAATTTTAAAAATACGAATGTGACACGGAATAAGGAATGTAATTAGAAGATTGAACCCTGAATAAAAACCAATTCAGAGAGTGAATTTTCAAAAAACCAGACCAAAATTTTTTGTGGAAATGATCAGGAGTAAATTTTGAAATTTCAGCCCTATAGCTCCATTGGTGCATCATAAGATACATACATAGCCAGCCAGCTGGACCAGTTTAAAAACTGGAGAAAGCTATAATCGACAGTTTTGGTTTCTAACTTGATGTTCTGAGAATCGATTAGTAAAATTTGGATTCAGGTAGAATGGTATGTTGCTATTTCTATTATTATTCAGACTATCCTCATCTTGGTTGTTTTTCATACAACGTTTCGGCCGTTGCACTCTACAGCCTTCATTAGATATCATCAGGTAGATCTTGGGGAAGTAACGAACCGAACCCCTTATTTAACCGACGGAAGTATATTGACCGCACTCCCCTCTTACCATTAGTAGTATTATTATTGTCTCACACTGGGATTGAACCTAGAACCATCAGATTACTTGCAGTAATTTTGTCTGATTCTGTAACCACTATGCTAAGTGTCCATGTGGATCTCAAAAATTCAGAGATATACTGGTATGTTGCTATTCTAGTAAGACGTTTCTTCCAAATGATTTTGAATAAAAGTACTTGGGAGAGGCCTATATCAAACAATGAACTTCGAAGAATGAGTTTTTAAAAAAAATGAACCATTTTAATTTGGAATAAGTTTTTTTTGTTTTTGATACCAAATGATCGATCTATTTCATCCTTTCAAACATTTATATTCAGCAAGTCATATAGATCAGAAAAAATGTTTCTCAGTCTCATGGTTTACATAAGTGATTTTCTGGTAACCAGCTAATTTCTAAGACAACTGCTGGACATTATGTCTGACAACATAGATCCCTTGAGACAAAATGTGAGAGAGAGTGATGATCTAGTTAGATTCAGAATGTTTTGGTATGGTGACACCCAAAAGAGGAAAAAAATGGCAGACATCGGGGAGACTTATGTCCAAAAGCAGACTTTAAATGCCTGATGATCATTATAATAAATATCAATGTACGTGCGAGTTAGGGGTAAACTAAATCAAAATTTTTCTGATACATTGAAAGAAGATTCCCATGTTAATTTTTTTCTCTTCAAAAGTGAATTAAAAAACCCTAAAAGTTGTCCTGGAAATTTGTTTTCCCAATATAATATCATTCAATGGGACAGTTTTCATGAAATTCACAAAATATATCACAAATTTTCTAGCTGTGAACTTTCACCTTGAAGATTTTACCTGGACCATTGTTTTTTCTCAGGTTTGAAAAAATGTTTTCATCCATGGTGATTTTAGATCTTTTCGCAATTGTAAAACAACCAGTGACCAAGATTGGATTGGTTCCTGAATTGAGAGAGATTTTCATCAGCTTAAAATCTGTTTACTTTTCTATAAATCATCATTCATCATCAGTCTTTTAATGTCCGTCGTTGGACATTGACCTTCCCCAGGATTCTCCACACTTCTTTATCATGAGCCTCACGGAGCCAGTACTTCCTAAACTCGTCTAGCTTGTCTCTCTAATATTCTGCCGGACTCGGTTGCACATGTGAACTCGGGGGATCCATGTCATGAGTCATTATGCCCATTGGTTGTCTGCCATTCTTGCAACATGGCCAGCTCACCGCCATTTGAGATTTTTAATGGATTCTATGATGTCCCTGCCTCCTCTTTTCTCGGATGTACTGTGCTGTCTTGTGGTCTCTCCATGTGAGGCCCAGCATAATTCTTTCATCTGCACGTCGTATGGTTCTTAATTTACGGGTCTGTCTCTTGGTTAAGTTCCATGTTTCAGCTCCATAAGTGACTATTGGGAGGATGCATTGGTTATTCACCCTTCTCTTTAGGATTAATGGGATCTTATCATTTTTGAAGGTTGAGCTTGCTCTGCCAAAGGCTTGCCATCCTAGGGTGATTCTTTGCTTGATTTCTTCTTTTGAGGGTCTCATGGAGATTCGTTGTCCTAGGTAGATGTAGTGGTCTACTTCCTTGAGTTCTGTGTCCTCGATTTTGATCTTAGTGTTTTTATCTCCGATGTGGTTGTTGCACATGATCTTTGTCTTGCTGAAGTTCATGTGTAGGCCGACTTTCTTGCTCTCTTCATTTAGTTCATCTATCATTAGTTGGAGGTTGTGTAGGTTCTCTGCAAAAAGGGCAATGTTGTCTGCAAATGTGAGGTTGCTCAGATACTCGCCGTCTATTTCAATCACTTGGTGGAGAACAAAATAAAATAAAATCCACTAATGTGACTTTAGTCAACATTCAAACCTGAATCATCAGGTTGACGAACTCCAGTGCAAAATAAGTCTGAATATTCTTGATGAACAAATAGACTGTAAAGTCCTGGTCTCAGACTGGTGCTCAAGTCCGGGTCTAAGACCTTTACTCAAGCTGTGGTCTCAGACTGGTGCTCAAGTCTGGGTCTAAGACCATTTCTCAAGTTCTAAAGTCAGTGCTTACCAGGAAAAGTCGTAATAATGAATGGATAAGTTCTAGATTTTCAATAAAAAATGTCAATTGGTTTACAAATTTTCAACCAAAATTTGAAAGCATAATTATCAATGGCATGTATTCCTTAAGAACAGGGTAAACATTGCTTACCCTCTGAAAATTATCCCTTTCCAAATTGAAATAAAGATATTTTTTATTTTTTATTGCATGTAGCATTTATACATCTTTTTTTGTTTCATTGAAATAGAAATCCAGACTCTTGAAACTTGCAAGACAGACATGGCATTATTTGCTACACGACCCCTGAATACGAAACTTTCAATTAGCAGTAACGCTGTTCTATCCTCTTACAGAATAATATGATACGTCACTTGTCAGATGTTAGATGAATAAATGATTTCATTTGTGTTACTCCTCTTTCTCCAAACTCGTGTAAATAAGGTTCAGATCAATTTGATATGTTATAGAAAGCATTTTGATGCTAGAATGTCCCCTCAATATTTATCATCACCACTGAGTATAATCAATTTTGCTAGGTATTTGGACAATTTAAGCATGGTATACTAGTTGTAGTAGGAGGAGTATAGTAAGTTGCCACTACTATACTTACTCTTGTTGCCGGAATCAGAGGTACACAAGAAGAATCCCTCACAGAATTACACTGTGTTACAGGAAAAAGAATCCACAGCAAATAAAATTATGTCATATTCATATCCATTGTTATTGGATACTCTTCTCATTTTCACATTAGTTTTAATTTGAACGAACAATTTTTACATACAAAATCCATCATAAATTATGCAAAAACAAGTTTGTTAAACATCTCTGAAATGACAATTTAGAGTTGCTTGCGTGTCAACAGAATTCAAGAATAAAACTATGACAAATTTTGAGTTTTATGAAGCTGGATGATTTGAAGAAGGCTAAAAGTGGAGTACCTTAACTTTGCAAATTACTTTCAGCATTTCCAGTAATGACTGTTTCTGTAGAGTACAGCTTCTGTGCTTTAAAGTGAATTGAAACTTACATTCTGAAGATCAAGGATGATTGATAAGTTTAGCTCTTCTACCAACTGGAAAAGAGTTATTGCATGATTTTCGGAGCAAGCAAGCCAGAATTTTACAGTGAGGTATCATATTGCTTGTAAGCCAAGAATTGCATTGAACCATGAATGAAAAAAAATGAAGTTAAAATAATGTTTTATGTTACTCCTTTCTCTCTTATGTGTTGAATGAATCAATAAAAAAATATTTTACATTGTCTAGGGTGAGTGATATATCAACCATGTAACAACAGATCATCTCAAATAAGTTTATGTATAATATAACACAATTTATGATTGATATATATATATATATATATATATATATATATATGTGTGTGTGTGTGTGTGTGTGTGACATGGCATCAAAGAATGCTAGGTTTATGCAAATGACACTGTTGAGATCTTCAATGAAGCTAGAGTGAAAATATTTTCAACATAGTTAATACCCTAAAACTGAAAAGAAAATATTTATTTGACCAACAAATATTTTTTTTTCCAACACAACATCCTTTCTTGCCAATGAACTCAACCAAACACCTCTTAATTGATCATATAGATTGGACGCTGAACAGAAAAAAATCCTGATCAAAATCGGCTAATAACTGCATCAGGTGATTTTTGGCAATATTGTGTGCACAAACAGACAGACCAGAAGGCAGACAACGAGTGAATATATATACCTCTGCCAACAAGATTAATAATGCAAATGCTACACTGAGTGACCTTTTAAGATATGAATTTTTTTGAAGATAGATCAGCCACATAATATGGGACTACCTGTTTTGTGACATACCTTATCAACCACTCTATAAATGCTGTGTTGCAAGGAATTCCATATAACTCCTCACCAAGAAGTCCTTTGAACCAGTTATCTTTATTTGTGACAGTTAGAAGCCTTTAAATAATAACTGAGCGGCAATGAGCACTACACTCACGTAACCAGAATCTGCTAATTGAATTACGACAGCCCTACAAATGGCCCAACCAACCAGCCTAGTGGGCCACAGATTCTTCTCTCTTTGAGTGTTTGTGTTAATCTGATAATGTGTGGGTGGGTGTGTGTCTCCCGATGCTCTTGGTCCCAGTTTTCGGGCAACAACCTTGAAAATTAGCATGCGTACACCACAAGGCATTATCTGAAATATTTTCTTTGTTTCCCCATTGAAGTGCTTTTTGGGGTCTCTTTTGTCATTTTGGGGCAATCATTGCCCAAATCTTTCGCTGGTATTTTTTTTAGATCTTTTCGATAAAACTTGTATCAATTTATATATGTATTATAGATAAGATTTTAGATAAAAGATATAATTTTTTAGATAATTAGTTCTGGTACACGTGCAAGCTATGCTGATTCACTTATGCAAAGTACGGATATCACAATTATCGACCACTGAATCATTCTCAGTGGTTCTTCAAGTTGAAGAGGAAAAAACGTGGGATAAAAATAGTCACAGGCCAATATAATAAATACTTATTTTTGTTGTTAATCATACATAGCCTTAGATAGGAAAAAATGTCATTAATTGATATGAAATTATCCGAAAGAATAAGTTTGTTTTACATTTTTTTCAGAATTCACCGACTTTAATTATGGGTTTTCAAATTAGAATGACAGATAATCATAGGTGTATGAGCCAGAGGCACATGGCGGGCGACTGTCCCCAAGAAAATTGAGTAAAACAGCCCTCTGCCTCCTCAACTCAAAAGAGTTTTCATACATTAGTAGATATAAGTCCTGTGGTTTGATTTTGTTTTAATCTGATTACTGTCGGATCATGAATATTTTATTTGCATTTGTTATTTGTTTGTGTTTTTATCAATCCATTCAATAGGTACAAGCCAGGTGGGGGCCAACTGCTCCCTTTCAATTCTGGCAGAACAATGCTAGACTTAATGAATTCTCTTGCTGATAATTGATAATTGAATAACAGTTGATATAAAAAATGGCAACGTGTTTTATCCATCTTGTTTCGTTGTGTTTTCTTGTGAGTTTGTTCATTCTAGTGCTCCTGGTCATAATATTTTGTTAACAGACTTGAAATTGGCATCAGTACTCCACTAGACCCCTTCCAGAAATGCTTTTTTTGATTTTTGGAAAAAAGGCTTTTCTGACTTTTGAGGGGTCTTATTCTGATGGGTTTATTAATAACTTCTAGATTATCAAGAATCTTAATGTTTTTTCACTCTATTTTAGATATTTCTCATTAGTAAATGCCAGTGATGTCATAAATGGAATTTATTCTGACCATATTTATTCTTCGATGGAATTCTTTCGACTTTGAATTTTGATGCTACGGTTGTTCCATTACTGACTGTGATGGTAGGTTGAGTTATTTGTAATATAATATTGTTTGGTAACTTTTGTGATAAAAGATAAAATTCATTAATCACTTTGAGGAATGAAATGAATCAAGTGACCTGACTCCAAAATTTTATAAGACTGATATTTCTAATCTTGTAGATTAAGATGTTTACATCAGATACACACAAACACATAGCCACACTTACAAAGATTTATTTGTGTCTGCGGTAATGTATGTACAAGTATGGATGTATATGCTTATTCGAGATTATTCTAGGGATTTTACATTAAATCATATTAAAGTATTTTCCTTTTCTGCAAAGCAGAGAAATATGGCTAAACATTTCTCAATGAAAGTTTTTTTTTTCTTTCTACTAAGAATATATTATTTCATTTTTTGCACAGATATTAGCTTTATAAGCAAGGTAATTTTTCTCAATGAATCCTCTTCCTCTCTTCCAGTTTTTTGGTCTTTTATGGAAGGAAATTTATTTAACATCTAATTTCTGATTATCTGCAAGAGAGGAATCAAATTACATGAATGGAAAGATTTTTACCAAAAATCAATAATACTTCATTTCTTAGTTTTTTTTTCATTGAACATACAGTGAATTTAGCAGCAGATATTTCGATAAACATGAAATATTTATTTATTTTTAAATTTCTAGATATTCTAATAAATATCTTATTTGTTTTCTATTTTGGAAAAAGTTTTTCAAAATCAAAGGTATTTGAAACTCTGAAATTGGAATTTTCCATATGTCAGGATAAATTTCACCTGGTATTGAATCAGCAGAGATGTGAAATAGCCAAGTGGGTAACAGCACCTAGAATGGACTCAGAGTTCACTTCACACTAATGCCATTGGGAAAAGCATGAATCCATTTCTACCTCCAATCTTGGATAAGATAGTGCAAGGTGATGTGAGTGATGCCAATTTTAGGTGTTGGTCACTGTCTATTCCACACATTGCAAACGGGCAGAGTCAATAGTTGAAATGAATCACTGTAGCCCTCTCATGTACCAGAACTGATTATCTAAAAATATATCTGAAATTATCCCCCTAAAATAGATCTTTTATCTAAAATCATCCAAAAAAAATGCCAGCACAAAATTGGGGCATTATTGATCCAAAATGACCATCATGCGAACTGATAATGATTCCTCAAAATGGTATATATTATATCTGTAAACTGCATAAATGAATCATCGTAGCCCCCATATGTATCTGAACGCTCAAAATGTGACCAAAAGCCCCGCCCACACACACACAAGCAAATCTGTAGCCCACTTGGTTGGTTGGTGAGGCGGACTATTTGGGGGGCTATGGTGATTCAATACATGAAGCCCAAGCAGTCCCAATTGTAGAAATTAGAGAATTGATAGAAAATAGAGTTTGAATTAGACATTATTATCAGCGGATCATGGTGTCAAATCCAAATTCGATTTTCCTTTCATTAATTCCATTATTACTTTTTATTTGTTTGCTGTTTGTAACATTGAAGGATGTGAAACTATCCAATTTAAAATTGGGACCAACTCCCCAGCATTGTACTAAAAAGGCTTTTCCTGTTCGTTGCTTTTTACAGACACTAAGATATTCTAGTGCTTTTGTGCATCTATAGCAGACAGCACCATACATCACTGATGTACACAATTTGTGCTTGCATGCACATACACAGTGGTGACACTCGGTCCAACTCTGCCCCCAACCCCCGTTAATTTGTGCATACAAGTCCATACATGATATTGAGAATCAAACATTAAACTTTTACATCATAAAAATAATCAAAAAGGCAATAGGATGATGCTGCATTTTTTGAAGTTCTGTGAACACCATATTTTGTAATCTTTTACGGTAGGAGTAAATAGAAATAGATTGAATATCAGAAAAGTCTTTTTTAGCAATAGAGTTGTATATCTGCGTAATGGATTACCAAAGTATGTAATGCTATCAATAGATGCTAATGATTGTAAAAAGATGGTATGATGTCACTCAATGGAAACTACCATGCAACCAGTGCCTTTTTGCAGCATTGTGTTGGGGGTAATCAATTAGAAAAATTAGAATGGGGGTGATCAATGAATAAGATGTGCTTCTCACTCTTTGTTCGGCAGTGATCTCTAAAAAACATGAATGCTGCAGGACGTAAATTAAGGGATCAATTTAGAATAAGATTACATTGCAAACTGAATCCCCCTCTCAAAAAAGTATAGTTCTATTAGTGTGGCCTGTATGCATGATACATAGCAAACCAGCCAGACCAACTTGAAAACTGAAAGAAACTTTTGTTGACAGTTTGGTTGGTAATTTCTAATTAGTATGTTTATTATACCATTGCAAATGTTTTCAGGTTGTAGATATGATTGTTATGATGTGTGCTTGTACATACAATGTATATGGTTTTCTTTATCACTAAGATAAATGTCATCATCATTATCAGTTTTTTATTGTCCGTTGTTGAACATGGACCATCCCCAAGATTCACCACACCTTTACCGTGGGCATTGCAGAGCTAATATTTTCTGAACCTGTCCAGTTCATTTCATCATCTTGTATTCTACCAGCCTCATTTCCATATGTGATCTCTTGGAATCTATGTTGTGAGTCACAATGTCCATTGGTTGTCTGCTATTCTTGCAACATGACCAGCCCATTGCCATTTCAATTTTTTAATGATTTCTATCGTTTCAGACTCCTGTTTTCTCCCTGATAAGTTGTGCTATCTTGTGATCTCTTCATTTGAGGTTGAGCATGATTCTCTCATGTGCATGTTGCATGGTTCTCAGTTTGCAGGTCCATGTCTTGGTTAGGTTATCATTCCACTTGTTCGTATGCACAAGCATTATGCTTTCTGATTATCGTTCATTCTGGTCATATATTTCTTTTCTCCCTCCCCCACTCACCATTGCAATGTAATGATCACAATTAAGAATAGAAGAAGGTGCTTATGCTTGAATCGGAGAAAAGAGGGATTCAACCTTCAGTATAATTCATTACCCCTCCATTACAAGTCTTAAGCTTAAAAACTAGGTTATAATAGTAGTAGACCATTGGAATATAGACAGATAGCAAAAGTAATCAATGATAATAATAACGGATACTTGTGATAACAATCATCCACTGAACGACCATAGCGTCAAAATTTGAAGACATGTAAAAAAAATTCCATCAAAAAAATACTTATGGTCAGAATAAATTCTATTTATGACATCAGTGGCATTTTCAGCTGGAAAATATTTAAAATAGAGTAAAAGAACATTTATATTCTGGAGAATCTCGCTTTATCAATAAACTATAGCCGTCAAAATAAGACCTAAAAGGTCAAAAAAGCTTTTAATAGGAAGACTTCAGTTCCGTGTTTTTGAGTGTTGATTCTTTATGGTTTTCTTAGGAGGTTTTCATTCCTGAGTTTTTATTTTACAATGAAAAGTCTTAAATAAGGTGCATTATCATATATAGTAGAGAGAAATACCAAATATCTTTTTCTGTTTCCTTTATTTTGCTCATTAAATTCTCATTGTAAATTAATGAGGAATTAAGAAAAATAAATAAATTACCATCACAGTCAATCATTTAACAACCGTAGCATTAGAATTTGAAGTGATGCAAAAAAATCCCATTGAAGAATAAATATGGTCTGAATAAATTCTAATTATGACATCAGTGGTGTTTCCCATCGGAAAATAACTCAAATAGTGTAGGAAACATTTGGATTCTTGATAATCTAGATGTTATTTCCCCTGGAAAACATCTAAAATAGAGTGAAAAAAATCTAGAAATATCTAGATTCTCAAGTGTCAAGATGATATTAAACACACCAAAATAAGGCCCCAAAAAGATCACAAAAGTTTTTTTTTTCTAAAAATCAGAATTAGAAGAAAAAAGAAAAGAGATCTAATGACATTCTGATGCCAATTTTTAAGTCTGTAGACAAAACGGTATGGACAGGAGGGTAGGAATACTCAAGCAAACACCTATATTAAAAAAAAGGATAGAACCCTTCGCCATCTTTGATAGCTACACTTGTTCAGTTGTAGTTTCATTTGCCTTTGCATGTTAATATAATTAATATAAATACATTCCATTGAGTGATAAATTGCTTTTACAAAATTATATACTTTAATTACAGAAATGTACTTCTGATGATTTGACAACTTCGGAAAAGTAACTATATTATTTTCTTTTTCAGAAATTTATATATGCAAGAGTAATGATAATATCTTACTTGTCAACACCTATGGAAATTCCGTGGGTTCAGCTAGTTCATATATCATCTCACTTATATTATCAAAAAATAGGATATATAATCCTAGAGAATATTTATGAACGTATTAGGCCAAATGACTCATTTTCCGTATAATAATGGGTGGTTGTTTCAAATAGAGTTTCAAATGATATAGTGAGTTTTAAAATGTTCTCTTGGATTATATATCTATTTCTTAGTGATATAATTGTCTGTGTTGAGAAACAACTGTACAGACATGAATGAATAAGTTAGAAGAATAGGGATAAAGCTGTTATTTGGGCCTTTGTCTTTCTGTCAGGCTATCTAGCTTAATGGGAAGAGTGACACTTCATTGAAGCAGCTACTTCATTGGTCGCAGGTCCGATTCTTGCAGAAGCCCTATTTTCTTTAATTGTTTATTCTATTCATGTCTCGGCCAAATGATACATTCACTGTGTGATAATGGGAGATCATTTCAAATACAGTTTCAGAAAACTATAATGCATTTACATAATATATATATATATATATATATATGTGTGTGTGTGATTTTATACTATTTCTTGATTTGATATTTGTATACATGGAATAGTAATAATTAAACTGATAATAAAGATATAAATTTACTTACATCTAATTACAATTGAAAAAATATATCTGTATGTATGCACTGTGATTTCTCTACAACTGGCCATTGTATAAAGTTGACATTTGCCAGGTATATATATATATACTCGAGGCAGTACAGTGTCAAGTTTGAATTTTCTTTCATTGTTTATTCTATTCACACTATCTAGGCCAAGTGACTCATTCTCTGTATAATAACAGTTGGCCATTTCAAATAGAATTTCAAATAATGTAACGCATTCAAAAATAGATAGTGTTCATTAATCTCATTTACAATTGAGGAAGACGAAAGTAGGAAATAGATTGAAAACAGACAAAGGTGGATACAAAGTCATTGCGGATAATTGTATACTTCCTATTAATGATATTAGAAATTGTCAGCCAAAACTGTCAACATCAACATAGATTTCTTGAGTTCTCAAGTTTGGCTGGCTGGCTATGTATGTACCACTCATGAAGATTGCACTAATGGAGCTAGGGGGCTGAAAATTTAGATATTTATTCCTAATTATGTCTAGAAAAAAAAACCTTCTCCTGATTTTTTAAAAAATTCCCTCAATAGGTTTTTAGTCAGGAGTTCAAATTGCAATGTAAGTTTATGCTAAATCAGACTTTGTTGTAGCTTATTTTATGAAAATTTGGCTTTTTTTTAGTGATCATAGCTCAACAAAAGACGATAGAAGTAACCTACTCCTTGCTCACCCCTTTCCCAATTTTTTGATTGATCACCCCAACATGCCAAAATCAGCGGTCATGTAACAGATTCTATTCAGTGACTAACCAGACCTGTTTCCTATTCATGTTACTTTTGTATTTCCCAGAAATTACTGGTCCAAACTGGTGCTTCACCATAAAGTAATAATTTGCAAGGTAGTCTAGCAGACCATTACTACTCTAGTGAGTTAAAATCATGAATTCATTCTACTTGAAACGACTTGTAAATGACAGTGGAATCCTACAATAAATAGCGTAGAAATAGTGGAACTTTTCTGTGGATTGAATAGAAAAAAATTCAGAAGGGAGGTAATTTTTGTCTGGAATTATTTCGCTTGAAATTGGCATTCTATTTTCTTTGCATGAATTTAAGAGTTAATCTTGATTGGCTATCTCACACTTGTAGACTGGTGCCACACTAAACTAAACTCAATGAACACTTATTGGTCCAAACTTTTTCCCAAAGCATTAACCGCAATACTTAGTATTTGACCCTGATTTCAAGATGGTCTCTTCCTTAAGGGCACTGATTAGCATATTGGTCTAATTTCCAATTTATTGTAAATTGGATTTCCACCAAATATTGGACTGCCTATATCAGATATGGGCAAGCATTGCTGTGTAGGTCAGATTTTGCCTGCAGCAATATTTTTTGTGGCGTGTGGCCAATATAGGCATTAATTTTAAATTTTCTCCAAAAATCAATTTTATAATTCATATTGTAAAATCACCTTTGTTTTGGCTCCTCTGATAAATGATAATTATAATTCATAATTTTAGGTAGATAGAAGTTAAGTACACTTTCTAGAATATGATTGACGTTTTTTAAGTGAATGCTCGAGTTATAGTAGAGATAAAAGGTAAATATTCATAGGTATATCATGAGTCTGTAGCCTCATGATGATAAAAGCATTTATTTTACGCAACAAATATTCAGTCTTTGGCATAATCTCCATTTTTGGAGAGGTAAATATTGATGAAATATTAATGAAATAGATCAAACATTATACGGTGAAAATTTAAGACCCAAACTCAGCTAACAACTTTGTGTCAGGCTACGGACTTATTGATATACTCTTGTATATGTATATCTAGGTAAACGTTGAAAAAAATGTTGTAAAAAGAGTAGTTTATCAAAAATCAGGCTCTTAGTAATCCAGCACTAGGTCATATAGATTATTTAATTCTTAAATTCGTTAAAAAGAACTATTACTATCAAGGGAAATAACTTGAATAAATTGAAATTATACTTCTTTGACCATTAGGTGAATCCATATATTTTTCTTTGTATACAATTCACAGAAGAGTTCTATTATTTGAAATCGTCAACCAGAACTGTCAACATTAGTTTCTTCAGTTTTTAAGCTTGGCTGGCTAACTGGCTATGCATGTATCACATACACAGGCCACAACGATGGTACGAGTGAATTGGGAATCAAGATATTTGTTCTTTTATACATCTACAAAAAGTGGGGTTTTTTTTTGGTTTTTTTTTAAATCCCTGACTCCAAATAGGCTTTTAGTGGGGGTCTGATTTACAATGTAAGTTCATGCTAAGCTGATCACTTGTTTTTTTTTAAAAAGGTTTTTTTAGGCAGCGCTGCCAATTAAAATGTGATAGAAGTAACTAATTTATTGATCCCTCCTATTTCCAATTATTTCATTTGATCAACCCCAACACAGCATGCTGCCAAAAGACTCTAGTCATATGATGGTTACAATTGAATGACTAACCAGACCTGTTTTCAATTCTAGTCATTGGATAGTGCCACTGTTAATACAAGCAATCTATGAATTTTAAGAATCAAAGGAAAGTATATAACTGATGACCGATTTGCTTTTCAAACTAAATTAGAGTGTAGATAAAGCAAATGCACTTACCAACATTTGTTTAGAAACATAGTTATGACCTTCTCAAACATTAGACAACTTCAAATAAAAATTTGGTGGTACGAGTTATACTTTAACTAAAAAATACAAAATAACACAAGAGTATTGGAAGGATACAAAAAAAAAATCTCAAAGGGATTGGTTTTCGAAACAAAATATAGTATGAAACCCCTGGAAAAAATCCAAAATAGAAAAAAAGAAAAATCTATATTCTTTAGAATCTAGATGTGATAGATAAAACTGTCAGAATAAGCCCCTGAAAAGGTCTGAAATGCCTCTTTTCAACTACCAAAATTTCAAGTCTATGGACAAAACAGTGAGGTCAGGAGCACTGAAACACAGAAACATTCAGATATGGA
The DNA here is from genome assembly GCA_963457665.1 of Thysanoteuthis rhombus. Taxonomy (NCBI): domain Eukaryota; kingdom Metazoa; phylum Mollusca; class Cephalopoda; order Oegopsida; family Thysanoteuthidae; genus Thysanoteuthis; species Thysanoteuthis major. The sequence goes on from OY735221.1 coordinate 13,456,540, forward strand.
AGAGGATAGAACCCTTTTTCATCTTTGCCGGCTACGCTTGTTCAATACAGGCCTAACCTATGCAGCATATATATATATATATATATATATATATATATATATACCACACAAAACAAATCAAGAATGCAATATGATGTAATATAATACAATACAGTATCCAATGTATGATGGGTTTATTTCATAAAGTGCTCAATACATTCAACATCGGACATCAAGTTGATTTAGAGTAGAGCTTAAAATATAATGAAGTAAGGATTTGCTACTCAAACATGTTCATGTTTCTGCTCTGTTTTAAGTGAATTGCCTCAGGGGATTTACCTGAAGAAGCCCAAACAGGGCAGAAACATAGCAGTGTTTGTGTAGCAAATCCTTACTGCATTATATATACATACATGTATATATGTATTTATGTATATAGTCATGTTGAATTTTCTTCTTATAATGCAGTAAAAGAAAAAAAATTTCAGTCTGTCTTTACATGTATATAATCCCAAAGTACCCAAGGCTTAGCGTCACATAAATATCTTTCAATTCAAGCAGTGTTATTTCAACGTATTATCTTATAACTATTTCATTATGTAATTCAAGGTTCTTAGGGCATGTTATTTAATTTTATTTGTATTTGTAATTCTATCATTTATTATAGAGTTCGTTTACTGTTTTACCATAGCCCTGTTTCAGGAGTATTGGATAACAAAACAGGTTTATTTCTATGGCACTCCCAGTGATATATAGATATGTTTATATGAATCTACTACATAATTTTCATTTGTTGTGAAATAAGAAATATTTTTCCATTATTATTCTGGTCATTTGGATGTAGATTGAAAAAAGATTATTTTACATACATTTATTTTATGCTTTCCCTCAGATCACATGTGAAAGCAGGGCTGACAAAATATAAGATGGCAAGACAAACTAGATAAGATCAGAAAGAACTGGCTCCATAACGTCCATGATAGAGAGGTCTGGCGAATCTTGGGGGAGGTCTATGTCCTACAAGGGACGGTAAAAGGCTGATGATACTGATATGTATATATATGTGTGTATGTGTATGTATAATTTTATAAACTTAGTGATTATTTTTCTCAAATCAGCTAGCCTCTTGGCTATCAAAGATTTTTATCAGCTCAATTTGAGAAAAGAAAATCTGCCAGATCTAGCTGAAAATGGCTTATTTGGCAAACCTTGTATGATTTTTTGCAGTGAAGGCCAAGTTGTATTCTGATTAGTTAATAATCGTAGGTCTCTCCGTCCAATTACAGCTGACACTAGTTATTTTGAACTTTGCTGAATTGTTTGAAGACACATAATCATAACATTATTCTTCCCTGGTGTAAATAAAATTAGATTAATAAAATGAAATTGAAAAAGTTATTTTCAAAGTCCATTGTGTGTCTCTTAAAGAACTGCAGCGCATCACTGTTGAGACATCTGTCATAGGTTCACCATCACGGACTCGTAGTATTACATTAGTGCATGACTATCAAAATAATTTCTTTATACTATAGAATCGCCCTCGCTCCTCAGATCGCCTGACCAAGCAGACTAGTGGGTTACGGATTCTTCTCTCTTTGCACTTCTGTTTGTTTGTGTGTCTCCAGGGTTCCTGGTCATATTTTCGGGACTACTACTTTGAAGATTTGTATGAGTACACCACTAGGCACCATCTGAAACATTTTATTTTTGTTTTTTTCAAAAAGTACTTCTTGGGGTCTCTATGGTCATTTTGGGCCAATAATGCCCAAATCTTGCTCTGGTATTTTTCAGATAATTTTGGATAAAAGATCTTTTTTTTTTTGATAAATTTAAATAAAAGATTTATTTTTTTTAAGATAGTTTCAGATAATTAGTCCAGGTGCACATGGGAGCTATGGTGATTCATTCATGTGAGGTATGGATATGATGTATACAATTTTGAGAAATCGTTATCATTCCAAAAGTTTTTTGTAAGTGGTCAACTCATTTGAAATAAAGAAGTCTTACCTCTTCTTCAACTCTGACATCTTGGAGGAAGAAATTTCCTTGTTCAACCTCTCTTTCTCTCTCTCCATTTTACATCCAAAATCCTAATTAGAGTGAGGTCTCTCAATCACAAGACAGTGAATTGTGTATTTGTACGACTACGATACAAGATCACCGATTATTGCACTACCTTCAGTATTGATATATTGTTACGTTGGCCATCAAACTTGTTAGAAACCATCAAACAAAACTGTCAACGTAGGTTCCTTCAATCTTTAAGCTACTGGCTAGCTATCTATGTATGTGTTAGACATACAGGCTAAATCAATGGAGCTAAAAGGCTGAAAATTCAAATACTCACTCTTAGAATTTTTCTTGTTTTTTTGGAAATTCACCCATAAATAGGTTTTTAGTGAGGTGGTTCAATTTGAAATGTAAGTTTATGCTCAATTGGCCATTTAGTTTGTATCTGGCTGCATTCATGCTTCTTTTTTGAAAATTTTGACTTTTGAATTGATTATCATCTAATTAAAGATGAGAGAAGTAACTCGTTTATTAATCGCCCTTTTTTTCTAATATAATTGATCACCACCAAAAGACATCGGTCATGTGATAGTTTTTATTGAGCAACTAACCAGACCTGTCTATATTAAATTTTCTGTTTGGCCATCAAACCCTGTTTTGTTAAGATAGTTTCTGTTTGAGAGGGATGCATGATCTAAATAATAAAAGAATTTGTTGCAAAGAGTCTTTCATTTCAGATTTATAAAATCCGAAGAAAAAAAATGTATGCTTACTTTACGAATGTTGCTGTCAAAACTCATCTGTACAGGATAAAAGATGTTCTTTGAAGTAGTGCTTCATCCTATCTTGCCATAAACTTTTTCTAATATAAAAGAATCTATCTGATGGAAGACAGACTGTGCAGACATTTTACATTAAAGGAATTGCTACTGATGCCATCAGCAGGCATTGCTTTCTGTCCTTACATTAATGGAAAGAAATGTTTCTGAATATAGCCTCACAATTTTCGGAATTCTACTTACGTCTTATATAAGAAAAATTCCAATTGAATGTATAAAATAGATTTTATTGACAGATGGATGTTTCTGATTCAATTTCCCACACTATGAAAAGACGGTCACATCCAAGAATATCATTATTTTTGAAAAAATGATCTTAATTCTGACATCGGCCATACCAAATTTAACTATCAATTTTCTCATTAGTTTAATCCCACCCCAATTAAACTTAAGCTGGCTTAACGATGCCATTAACTGCTGTCAAAAAAGCCTAATTCAAGTACATTCAAGTACATAAATATACATACTGACTAGAACCAGTGTATTGATGTGGATTACAATTTACCCAACAATATTAGAGTGAAATGACAATTAGAAGACCCCATTTTGTACTAATGAGATTTCTTAGTTTATTTGATGATTTGACAGTACACCGTAGCTCTCTCAGAAGAAAAAATCCTGGGTAAACTGAAAATTCTCTTCGCCTCCGTTCCTTACTCACACTTCAGAAAAATGTCATTGAAATTCATTGAGGTGTTTATAGTAGTAAGACAGACATCAACCATGATTGAATACACACATCCCCTTTCAATTTTATTGGCATACGTGAAATATTCATTTGTGCATGATTGCATTTACAGATTCATGGATACTCTATGATTTACTTGTAGAAATATACATGGATGTATATAAAAAGTAACTCTTGAAGTAATTCAATAGAGCTGAGACTTTGAGGTAATATCTTTTTGACTAGAACTATCTTTTCCTATCAATTGCACTATACTGACCAAAGATATGACGAGAATCTCAACCATTGAGAATCACCAAAGCTCAGCACGCAATAGGAATATTTTGATATCATTCAATTATTTACTATTAGATCTTGCAAAAAATTTGAAATTTCTAGTCATATTTCATTAATCTCGTAGTTTCATAAACATATTTGAAAATTAGGCTGCTCGCTATAAGCATTTACTTAAGACTAAAATATGTATATATACACGTGAGTGACACTGATGACAGGATTATTTAAATGAATTAAAATTTCAACGCACTATGCTGAAAATGTTCACCATCACTGACAGGTTGTTCAGCACAGCTCACTGGTTATGGAGAGAGAGAAATAGGTCACACAAGGATTTCCTATTTCAAATTGCTTGACTACTTCCAATGGTATTGGTTGCAGAGCACCTTTGCTAAAATGCTCAGTGCTGACTGAGTGGAAAGAAATAATGTTTTATTGGTCATATTCATGTATCCATTCACAAGTCAAATCCACATGAATACCTGTTGATGTTAATCATTTGACTTGTAAATATAAAATACGTGATTCCTTTCATTTACTTGCTTCATTTTACCTAACGTAAGAGAAGTATCATCATCATCAGTCTCTTAACTCTGTTGTTGGACATAGACCTTCCCAAGGATTGTCATGGAGTCAATATTTTCCGAATTTGTCTACTTTGTCTCTCCATCATGTTGTCTGCAAGTCTCGGTTACGCACATGATCTCAGAGGGTCCATGTTGTAAGTTGGGATGTCCATTGGTTGTCTGCCCTTCTGACAATACGGCCAGCCCATTGCCATTTGAGTTTTTCAATAGACTCTGAGATTTCTCAGACTCCTGTTTTCTCCCTGATATGTTGTGCTGTCCTGTGATCTCTCTATGTGATGTTGAGCATGATTCTTTCATGCTCACATTGCATGTTTCTCAGTTTCAGGGTCAGTTACTTTGGTCAGATTTCATGTATCAGCTCCATAAGTGACTATCAGGAGGATGCATCGGTTGTGTATTAGGAGCCCCATCTTTTTTTATTCTTTATTCTATTTGTGCCGTCTGGGCCAAATGATACATTCACTGTGATATTACGGAAGGTCATTTCAAATACAGTTTCAGAATAATATAATGCATTTGAATAATATACATATATTTATATTTATATATATGTGTGTGTGTGTGTGATTTTATATTTGAATACATGGAATAGTAATAATTAAACTGTTAATAAAGATATAAATTGACTTACATCTAATTACAACTGAAGAAATCTATCCGTATGTATGCACCGTGATTTCTCTACAACTGGCCATTGTATAAAGTTGACATTTGCCAGGTATATATGTAAATACTCGAGGCAGTACAGTGTCAAGTTTGAATTTTCTTTCATTGTTTATTCTATTCACACTATCTAGGCCAAGTGACTCATTCTCTATATAATAACAGTTGGCCATTTCAAATAGAATTTCAAATAATGTAACACATTCAAAAATAGATAGTGTTCATTAATCTGATTTACAATTGAGGAAGACGAAAGTAGGAAATAGATTGAAAACAGACAAAGGTGGATACAAAGTCATTGCGGATAATTGTATACTTCCTATTAATGATATTAGAAATTGTCAGCCAAAACTGTCAACATCAACATAGATTTCTTGAGTTCTCAAGTTTGGCTAGCTGGCTGGCTATGTATGTACCACTCATGAAGATTGCACTAATGGAGCTAGGGGGCTGAAAATTTTACTCCATTGTCAACAAAACCTTTTTTTTAATTTTTTAAAAAGTTCCCTCCCAATAGGTTTTTTTAGTCAGGGATTCAAATAGCAATGTAAATTTATGCTAAATTGAACGTTTAGTTTGTGTCAGGCAGTGTTGATGTTTTTTTTTTAAAATTCAGACTTTTTAGTGTCCAACTAAACATGAGAGAAGTAACTTGTTCATTGATTACCCCTTTTTTTTACCATGTTTTCAATTAATCACTCCTAACACAGCAAACGCATGACAGTTTCTTTTGAGTAACTAACCAGACCCCATTTTCTCAATGAAATTTTGTATAAAAATGGATAATTGGCCATGGAAGAAGTGGTTTGATTTTCAGATGGATCCATGTACAATCACTTATTCTACATCGTGGACAATAGGCAGATGGAGAAGTGATTAAATTTTGGATCGGATCCATACACTATTACTCCCCCTGATAATGGCGTTGGCAGAGGTCTCTCTGACTGCTCTTTAGTTTATAAAGCATTTAACCGAGTTAAAAACAATTACAGAAGTCAAGTATACATGTAATCATGTATTACAATACAAAAATATTTACTGTTTAAGTGAGTTGGAGGATTGTTGTAGCTCTCAAATACCTGAGAAATGTTTATAATGTTAAAAAAATATATATTGAATCTTAAGGAACATAACATTTGTTTTCAAATTAATCTATAATTCTCTGTTTGAATCTGAAAATCTATTTTAGGAGTTTTGTGATGGAACGAGGATTTTATATCTTGTCTGAACGTTTCACCAATTGATGTTTCACGAACAGACTGTCAGCCGACAAATGTTTTGTCATGCGGATGTTTCACCGAAAAACCTTTTTACAAAATTGATGTTTTGCTGACTGGGCTTTTCGCCAATGGACATTCTGTCAAAAACATCCTTTTTTTTTTTATATTGTTTCTTTTTTACAATTCTTATAGGTCTGTATGTTTATTGACTCAAAATATTTATATTTCATTTTGCAAAAAAATGAATAAATAAACTTACTCAAACATATGTTGATTCAAAGTAAATTCTATGTTATTTCTTAGTTGTATTTTGATTTCTTTTGCTGGCAGTAATTATTGTCTTTTTCCATTAACCATTTAAAGGTAAAATAAAAACAAAGAAATTTCTCAAAAATAATTTTATTCTAAATTCAACAAATATTGGGAGAACAGCAAGATAATATAAAACATATATTATAAAATGAAATTTTGCGAATGATTACAAAATATCTGGCAGGGAATCAACATTATCTTTTAGATATGATTGATTGAAATTTAGAAATTTTTGTTAACCTGTCTTTTTCTTGGCCTTACTGGAAAGAAAAAACTCCAAATTTTTGTCTGAAGTAGAATTGCACAATTATCATAGTTTATTTTCTTTTATTAATGATAAGATTCATAATGCAATACACCTGACCAAAGTATTTTTTATTGACCAATGCATAATTGAAAACATCTAAAGCCTACTTTATGATTAATCAATCTATGCTTATATAACTTACAAGTTATATAAGCACAGATTATTTAACTTTTTTCTTGATTATCTCAGAAGTGACCCAGAGGGAGGTGAAACAAGCCATTAAACAGACAAAGAAAGGAACAGCCCCTGAACCAGACAATGACACCATTGACCTACTCTGTAAAGCTGGTAAAATTATCACTAGGAAACTGGCCGTCTTTTTCAACTTGTGTCTAAAACACAGTAAAGTCCCAGATGATTGGAACACTGCTATCATAATGCTTTTATATAAAAAAGGAAACCCGGAAGACCTCAACAACTACAGGCCTATAAGCCTACTCAACTGAGTATACAAACTTTTCACAAAAATCATCACCAACCGAATCACAAAAACACATGGTAAAAACCATCCACAAGAGCAAGCTGGCTTTAGAAGAAGCTACTCGACCACCTGCATTCGATAAATCAGCTGAAAGAAAAAGCAGCTGAATATAAACTGCCACTCACCGTAGCATTTATTGACTTCAAAAAGGCCTTCAACTCAGTGAAAATCCTGGAGGTCATGTAGGCCAAAGTGTAGATCCAGTATATGTTGAAGTACTGAAACATATATACAATCACACCATCAGGCTTCAGAAAGACTCGGACCCCTTTCAGCTCCAGAAAGGAGTGAGACAAGGTGATATCAGCTCACCCAAACTCTTCACAGCCTGCTTTGAGATGATCTTCAGAAGATTAGACTAGGAGAGTAAAGGAATTAGGATAGACGGCGAGTATCTGAGCAACCTCAGATTTACAGACGACATTGCCCTTTTCGCAGAGAACCTACACGACCTCCAACTAATAATAGCTGAACTAAATGGGAGGGTCTCTGTCCAACAACAGGCATTGAAAGACTGATGATGATGATGAATTAAACTTAATTATAAAGCAGCAAAAAGGTTCTCAGATAAACTTCTGATTGAAAAACATCTATCAGCTAACTTATTTTCAGCAATATGTCTGTCGGCAGAAAGTCCAAGAGCCAATTTTGATTGCTTTTATCATTTTATTGAAATATATCATACTTTTCTATTCACTCTACCTTATCAAAAGGATAAATTGAAAATTAACAAAAGGCTCAATGTAGAAAATTGAATTAAATAATTTAAAGTCTTTTTATGATTCAATGGGAATCAGTTTTCCGCTAAGATACTGATTTTGTAGTTAATAGCAAAATATGGATTTATTTTCTATTGCAGGAATGTACATAATCTTACACTTGTAGTGAATTTTACATGAGAATCAATTTTAATAATATTAAGAAGGATACCTGCTGCATGGAAAAATAGGTTACGTTTTTCAAACGAAGCAAGACAGGTTGGGTTAGTCACTTAATAGAAACCATCATGTGACGAATGCTGTGTTGGGGATGACCAATTAAAAAATCGGAAAAAATTAATGAGTTACAGTTTCTCTCAGACACAAGTTTTTAAATGACTGGTCTTGTCATTCAATCAATAGAAACCGCCGCACGACCAACGTCTCTTCGAAGTATTCCATGTTGGGGTTGATCAAAAATTGGAAAAAGAGGTGATCAACAAATAAATTACTTCTGTCACATTTTTTGGGGCAGTGATCACTAAATGAATGCTGCTAAATAGTAATTAAAGCTCAAAATTTACGTTGCAAATTCATCCCTGTTAGGGGTGGTTGGGTCATGGTGTAAATTTTTCAAAAATCAAAAAATATTTTATTTCTTGATGCAATGAGGAATAAATATTGAAATTTCATCTGTATGTGTCAGACAAACAAAAATAATCAGCTACACCAACTCAAAAACTGAAGAAACTATTTCTGTCTGAATTTTACCTAGATGAGGAATTATCATTTAGTAAAATTATGTTTGAAACATGATCAAGAGATGTGAGGCCAAAAGTTCAGACAAAATTTTGCATAATGAAGAAAATATGCTGACATTTTCGGGAGCAGTTTTCATTCAAAAAAAGAAGTATAGAAAAAGTTAAAGACAAAGATAAGAATCTGTTTGAAATCTTTCATTTTCTAAGTAAGACTTAATGAAACTTGCCATTGTATTCTCAAATGAAATCAAATTTAGAAGATTAAATTATAACAAAAAATTGAAGAATATTGATCAATGTAAGTTAGGTTTACATAACAAGATTATCATGAAACATTACCATGACATCAAAATAAGAATAGAGTTAATTTCTAACTCAAGAGCACTGATCATGGATATTCACGATATCACATAGAAGGATCATGGATATTCACGATATCGCATAGAAGGATCATGGATGTATATGATATCACATAGAATGATCACGGATATTCACAATATCTCATAGAATGATCACGGATATTCACAATATCGCATAGAATAATCATGGATATTCACAATATCGCATAGAATAATCATGGATATTCACGATATCACATAGAATGATGACGGATATTCACAATATCTCATAGAATGATCACGGATATCCACAATATCTCATAGAACGATCACGGATATTCACAATATCTCATAGAATGATCACGGATATTCACGATATCGCATAGAATGATCACGGATATTCACGATATCGCATAGAATGATCACGGATATTCACGATATCGCATAGAATGATCACAGATATTCATAATAGCGCACAGAATGATTATGGATATTTACGACAGTACATAGAAAATTGAGAATAACTTGTATGAACCTAGAAACTCAAACGGCTGTTGTAATAACATTGTTTTGAACACTGCAATAAATGCTGTCATGATGAAATATATGACACATGTTCAATTACACTTTAAAAATCCTGATATTCCCTTTCTGTTTAATATATAGGGTTGACTAAAAAAAGGTATGACCACTGATTTATTCATTATATACTTTTATTTTTTAGGTTTTGAGAATGATAGCAATTGAAATATGAGTTGAAAAGAAAGGAATCAGGTTCTAAAGCAGCATTGGAAGACTGGAAATGTAGAGAAGATGTGCAAAGCCTGGCAAGTGGTATTTGACGGGATTCCGTCAACACGTCTGACAATTTATTGTATCAGAGATTAATTTGATACAACAAGTTCAGTGGTTACCAAATTGAAATCTGGACATCCTCGGATGTCTGTAAGAGAGAGGAGAATGAGATGTGGCAATGTAGCACTGTTCGTGGAGACAATTCGAACAATTCTAAAATACTAAACCAGTTCAATACTGTAAACCTACTTTTGGCCGATTCTATATATATCAGAGGTCAGTAAGGAATGAATCCAATCCACTGTGAGATTACATCTGACTAGTTGATTATGAGAAACAGAAAAAAATCACACTGTTCATTATATAAGTAAATTTATTATAGTTTCATACTTTAAAGTAGATTATTAAAAATATTCAGTGTTATCATATGTATATATGTATATATATATACACACATTGACATTATATTTTCATGCTGTGAAATGATGGCGATCAGCTTAGGCAGTATGAATAGAAGAACAATAAAGAAATGGGTTACTGCTTCTTTGCTTATCTATTTATGCTGCCTTGGCCAACTGGCATATTTTCCCCACGTGAAAATGGGGTGTCTATTCAAAAAGAATTCCCACTAAAAATAATGTCTTTATAATTATTTTGTCAGATTAAATATTAATTTCTCTATGATATATATATATATATATATATATATATATATATATATATATATATATATACATATGAATTATAAACTGCATTTTGTTATAGAGAAACTTATTTGAGATGAACTCTTGTCTATATATGGTTAATATATCACTAACCCTAGACAACATAAATAGAATAAACAATTAAAGAAAATGAAGCTGTTGCTGGAATTGACGCTGCCACTTCAATGTAGCGATGCTCTTACTATTGAACCAAACAGCCGCCTGTAATGCCATAATTCATTTTGTTGGACCAAATGTGTCCATTTCTTAATATATATATATATATATATATATATATATATATATATATATATACATGGATTCACTTTTAGTTTGTTCTGGCCTAAAAATTGAAAAAAACATTTACAATCTGGCCAATTTCTAAGAAAAGTTTGCTGACCCTTGTTCTATACAGTTCAGTCAAACTATTTGTCCCTGTTGTTGATTTTTCAAAACATTTCCATCGTCCAAGAGTATGACTGAACCACAAACAATGATTAAAATACCAAGTCTAAAGAAATTCACATGATGAGAGCTATTTTCTGTTCTTCTCAATAAAACAAAAGACACAAGTGAAAATAATGATTTTGCTAATTTTGTTTCTCAACAAGAAAAGAAATAGTTGCTACAAAACAAAAAAAACCATCTTTCTAGACTTTATCTTGACATTTTTTTCCCCCTGTTATAGTTGTCAGTTTTCTCTTTGATCTTATACATGCGTCTAAAAGTAAAGAATTCTAATTTTGTTTTCTGTTAGGGGCTACGTCTGATTCTGGTGTTGTGGTAGAATTATAAATAAACTTGCCAATATAGGTCAGTCAATTGCATGTAAAAAAAATAGATTTAAAAAAAAAAAGTAAAATAAAAGTTTTGACAGGTCTGGTTAATCACTCAATAGAAACTGTGTCAGGGGTGAGCAATTAAAAAGGTACTTTTCTCTTCTTTTGTCGCGCTTTAAAAAAAAAAATCAAGCATAAGTGCAGCCAGACACAAACCAAGTGACCAAATTAGTATAAGCTTACATTGCAAATTGACCCCCCCCCCCTAAAAACTTATTTTGGGGAGGAATTTTCAGAAACCAAAAACAAGGTTTTTTCTTGTCACAATAATGAGTAAATGCTCAAATTTTCAACCTTCTAGCTCCATTGGTGTGGCCAGTATGAACAATGCATACATATAAACATAACCAGTCAGGTTCACTTGGAAACTGGAGAAATTTGACAAATTTAGTGACAGTTTCGGTTGACACTTTCTAATAAAATAAGAGTTTTGATGAATGAAATCAGATCATCTTCGCTGAAAAAATATTTGAGCAATTCAAAAAGTAGCTGGTGTTCCGACAGCGCACAGAAAACACGAGATGGAAAAGATGTCTGCTCACAATATACAACTGCCATTTTCTCCAAGGTTGATTGCCTATATCTTGCTCAGTAACAAGACTTAGTCCAATGGCAACACCCCATATTCAAGCAGCGTTAGCTGACCTAAATGGATAGACTACTTGCATACTAACTCTTGGGTCGTTTGATTGAATCATGACAGGACTTTGTTCATTATATATATCTGTTTGCTTTAGTATGACAGAAACCACCAACAAAAAAATCAAATAAGTAAGTGATAATGGCTTTTATATGATAAGGATTTTTGTTTTCATACTGGATGTTTGTCAGACACTTTACTGAAAGTGTAGGGAAGAACTGAACAGTCTTACTCATCCCTCGATATAACTTTAGAGAGATCTTGATTATAAAAATGAAATTAATTACATTTGATTTATCTATAACAAATAATCACTCATTAAATGAAAAATGTTTCAGTTAATTATTAGACTATCCCACGTTTTTTTATACAACTTTTCAAAGCTTCAATCAATTTTGAGAATCTTAATATGATTATAGAAAACAAATGTATTTAGTACCTTGACATTTTTACAAAAGCAATTAATTTGGAAAATTGTTGAAACTAATCAGTTAGTCATATGAAAAAAGTTCAGAATGAAGCCAGTTGTGCGTGTATATATATTGTCATCATCAGCCGTTATAAGTCCATTGTAAGACAAAGGGCTTCCCCGTCTCCTTCCATGAGGAGTGTGATTGTGCTAACTTCTGCCATCTCTTACTAGCAAACTCCTCAATCTCATGTCTCCATTTTGCGTATAGTCTTTTCCTACGATCTTTAATATTCCACTGGACATCCAGCTCCATCTGTTGTCCTTCTTTCTTGCTGTGTGCCTTACCCATCTCCATTTTTGTTACTTAATTACTTATATGATATCCCTCACCCTGGTCTTCTCTCAGAACCATGTTGAGCTTTTCCTATCGCTAAGAGGTATTCCTTACAATGCTCTTTCCGTTGCCCTCTCCTGAGTTTGTTTTCAATTGGTTTAGTGAATTTTTAAATTTCGCACCTGTACATCATAGCTGATAATAAACATTGATTGTGTACTTTACATTTTAAGCATATATCAGCAATTTGCTTCCCATTATGTCTCTATTTATACCAAATGCTTCCCAGCCAATCATTATGAACTGTATTCCATAACTTAGATTCACGTATCAGGTTTTGAAGATCCTCTGTTTCTAATATAACTGTATTACCTTTACAGTATCTTCAATAATTAAATATTTTCCATTTATGTAGACTCTCATGTTTTTCCCTGTCCGTCTCTTAGAATGTGCTTTCAAGTCTCACCGAGAAGAGTTTCAGTGATATTATATCCTCTTGTCTTATTCTTTCCTCCAATCTCTACCTGGAAGGTATCTTTATGAATTATTACAGAGCCAATGTCGTATATATCATTATTTACTTTTATGTCATTCTCATTTATACTTTGTCCTCATATTGAGTTAACGACTACTGTCTCATCTATTGAATCAAAGGCTTTCCAAATATGTGTGCGTGTGCGTTCAGTTTGATGTTTTAATAGAAAGGACCAATGAGAAGTGTGTTAAGCTATAGCCTTCAGCACTAGTTTCAGCAAAGAAGCACAGAACCATCAGAAGAATAGTTCGGTCAGAGCTGAGGAGACCCAATGATTACTCATAATAAGGGCGATAGTGTAAAGAGATATAAAAACAAAGATAAAATTTCTCTGAAATTAGAAAACAGCACAGATATTAAGAATTAATGAGGATGATGATGAATTATCCGTCCTGACCCTGGGGTCACGTTTCCCAGGCAACAGGTCTGCGTCAAGCAAGTTAACATCCTAGATGCAGACCGAAAGGAAGCGGGAGGTGGGGATGACACTGAGATTTTTCCAATGACTAGGTTCTGGTCCCAATTAATTTGGTGCTCCTTTCTATTTAAGCTTTTAACCACTTTTTCCTCGGCTTCTGATTGAGCCACCTTCTCCATGTTTTTGATAAAAGGCTTTCCCAGGCGAGTAGACAAACTTTGGTAAAACTGGCTTTCCTTGCTAGAGCTGGCTTAAGAAACTGCTTTTCTGCTCGAGAAGGCTTTACGAACTGCTTTCCTATTGGAGCAGGCTTAACAAACTGGTTTATTGCTGGTCCAGGCTGGTTAGATCTGCTTCCTGCAAGAGTAGACTGGTCAACTGGTTCCTGTTAGCATAGGCAGTGTATGGCCCGCATCATGAAAAATGGAGAGCACATGTGCATATACTGGTTGGTACAAAATTGAAAAACGCAAACCTGGAGAAAATAGACCACTACATCTACGTAGGACAACAAATCTCCATCCTCAAAAGAAGAAGAAATCAAGCAAAGGATCACCCCACAAGGGCAAACCTTTGGCAGGGCAAGCTCAATCCCATTAGTCCTAAAAAGAAGAGTGTACAACCAATGCATACTCCTGATAGTCACCTATGGAGCTGAAACATGGAACCTAACCAAGACACTGACCCTCAAACTAAGAACCATGCACTTCACAGGGAGAGATCACAAGACAGCACAATATATGAAACGAACTAGACAATTTTAGAAAGTATTGGCTCTTTGACACCCAGATCTAGGGAAGGTCTATGTCCATCAATGGACAAAAAAAGACTGATGATGATGATGATAAGAGGCTGTTTTAGGTCTTTCCCTGACTTCTTTGGAACAGAGTCCCTCCATTTGATATTACATAGATATCTAGTGTTAATGGTATCCCATTTCATCTCCTTGGTGGTCTTAAGTGTCCAGGCATCTCAGTTTTGTTTTCGAGATAAACTTCCCGCTGTTCCCTGATTCTGTTCAACAGGCTGAATGCTTATGATACCTTGTCAATCATACATTTCAGTTCATGGTCGAGGTCTAACAAACACGCATTACATGTAAAGTTTGAACTGACGTCCATTTTGATTGAATTTATTCTGTAGGCTGGTTACTGATCTGCACACATTCTGACAAAGCTCAACGTTGATGATGGCAACTTTTTCTTCTGTTCTGGTTTCCAATTCCTCTATGGTCACTGGTTTTGAAACATACACCATTTTCTTTAGAACTCCTCAGAGGAAAAAAATGGGAAGAGTTTAGTCAGCTGATTTTGTCGACCAATCGATATCAGCACTTCATTCTAGCTAACGACCTTCCGAATTATCATCAAGCCAGTTACACACAATGCAGCCATAATTTCAAGACAAATCAGGCGTTACTTCTGGCACACATTGTATTTGAATTTTTCCATTTATATACATCATTTATGAAGAATTATGCACAGCTCAGTGGGTTTATGGACGGCTAATATATTAAAACAAATAAGCAAAAGGAATGAGAAATGCAGTACCAGGAAAAAATTGGCACAATTTACATGAAACAGCTGATAAAGAAAATACTTTGTTATGCCAATAAGATATCAGATAATTAATGTATGTGTATTAGAAAAAGTCATCAAAACTGTCAAGATAGATTTCTTCAGTTTTTAAGCTGATCTGGCTGTCTGTTTATGTATAAACATGTTTCATGTACAGGCTGCATCAAGGAGCTGGAGGGCTGAAATTTTAAACATTTACTCATTATGTCTAGAAAAGAAGTTCTTATTTTCATTTTCAAAATCTGACCCCCTGAATAGGTTTTTGTGGGGATTCAGTTTGCGATATAATTTCATGCTAAATTAGTCATTTAGTTTGTGTCCAGCTACATATCTTATTTTTTTGAAAATTCAGACTTTTTTAGTGATCACTGCCCATCAAAAGATGAGAGAAGTAACTTATTCATTGATCATCCCCACCTCCAAAGACATTGGTTATGTAATAGTGTCTATCTCCCCAGACCTACTTTTCATATTTGTTACATATAAATTAGAAAGTAGCTTCATGAGTAGATATGATAAATAATGTTTTACAAAGGCAAATAAATTCTATTGCATTATTTGCATATCTTTATGAGATCATTCATTATCATAACTGTTTTATGTAACCCATATGACACCATGAATAGGTTTTATTAGACAAATACATCAAAACTAAGTCACTTATGGAGCTGAAACAAGAGATAGACCCGTAAATTGAGAACCATGCAACATGCACATGAAAGAATAATGCTGGGCCTCATATGGAGAGACCACAAGATAGCACAGTACATCCAAGAAAAGACAAGAGTCAGGGACATCATAGAATCCATTAAAAATCTCAAATGGCGGTGGGCTGGCCATGTTACAAGAATGGCAAACAACCGATGGACATCACGACTCACAACATGGATCCCCCAAGATCACATGCGCAACCGAGGCTGGCAGAATATTAGATGGAGAGACGAGGTAGACAAGTTCAGGAAGTACTGGCTCTGCGACGCCCATGATAGAGAAGTGTGGCAAATCCTGTGGAAGGTCTATGTCCAACGACAGACGTTGAAAGACTGATGATGATGATGATGAATGATTACGTATTTGTAGGAATACAGAAAACACCGCTGGCAGAGAGATAAGATGAAAATCACAGCTGCATTAGAAAGTGTCAGCATGAATTTCTTCAGTTTCTAAGCTGATCTGGCTGGCAGGCTGGCTATGGATGTATCACACATAGAGACAATACCAATGGACTAGAAGGGCTGAAAACTCAAACATTTGCTCTTTATCATATCTATAAAAAAATCACCATCCCCGAATTGGGTTTTTAGTGAGGGGTCAGTTTGAAATGTAAGTTTATGATAAATTGATCCATTAGTTTGTGCGCAGCAGTGTTCACGCTCGTTTCTTTAAAAATCAGACTTTTTTGAAGAACACAGTCCAACAAAAGTTGAGAGTAGTAATTTATTCATTGATCACCCCTTTTTCAGATTTTTCATTTAATCAACCCTAACACAGCATTCTGCCAAAAATGTTAGTCATGCGACAATTTCTACTGAGTGAGTAACCAGACCTGTATTTGTATCTTATTTTTCCATTTCATCCTTTGTAGAGAGTCGAACAAAAAGAGCTTTTTAGGACTTATTTTGTTTAATGTGTATCACACACACATATGTATATGTATATATATATACATATACCTTATATAAAGTAACAAACTGCCTGTAGTATAACAGCCCTAAAAATGAATAAATAAATAAACCTATATATTAAAATCATAGCTGAAGTGGAGATCCTGTTTGATCAACACTGCTGGGGAGCCATGTTAATATAACTGTTTTGTTTTTAAATCCCCAAAACGGTTACACGGTAAAAAGAAAATTCACACATCGTACCATGATAACAAAGTATACGTAAAACAGAAAGAAAAACACTGTAAAAATTACATGAGCAGTTATTGGGAAATAATTGAATGAAATGACTTAATTTTTGAAAAAAAATTTCATTTTATACATTTAGTATTTAAAGCTGTAAAGCTTTCCACTCTCACTCCCTCTCTCTCTCTCTCTCTATATATATATATATATATATATAAATAAATAAATATTCTGTTTAATGTACATCCACTAATTGGGGGGGGGGAGATTTTAAAGTCTCAGTTGTATTTTAATGCTGACTTCATTTGAAACCAGTATAAATAGGCAAGGTCTTAGTTTTTATCGTTGCCAACAAACTTCAGAACTACTCCACCCTGTCTCGTTACTTGCAGTCATTTTCTGCACTAATGAACTAAATATTTCTGACAATGGGCGAAAAAGAAAATGATCATTAAGCGCTGAATTTTGCAAGGTTTTTTTTTATCGAAAATTTGTTTGAACGAGTTTCCATACTCAATCTCTGTTTTGCACCGAACATGATGAAATATGAAGGCAGACAAGTATTGCAGATAGACAGAACATGGGCAAGATTAACACCTTTCATGCTTGTTGGATGATATGCCAAAAACTAAGCTGAGTTTGCTTGAATTTTGTTAGATGAAGTTAGGGTCAATCATCATATGTGATATGGTTTTGTATTAAAAACAAGGAAAATATCTGTACCCCGCAGAAATAAATCATCGTAGCCCACATACCAGAAGTAATTATCAAAAACAAAAAAAAATGATTAAAAGAAAGAAAAAAAGACTAGCAGAAGATTTGGACATTTTTTGTCCAAAAATAGCCATAAAGACCCCCAAAAAGCACTCTTTTTGAAGAGAAAAAAAAAAAAGATTCCCAATGCTGCCTAATGGTGTACTCATACAAGTTTTCAAGGTTATGGCCGCCAAAACATGACAATTAGTAGTCGAATACAGACACTCAAATCGAGGAGAATCTGTAGCCCACTTGGCTGATTGGTCGAGCAGGACATTTGTGGGGTTATGGTAAACTGAAAAGAATAGTCAGTGGTTGGAAATTGAAACAAGTGTTACCTGGAGATAGATTAGGGCTAGATTAACCTTTATTTATGCACATTGGATGATATGCCAAAACCATTTTATAACTAAGAATATGTCTGAATTTTGTTGGTAGGGTGTAGTAACCATAATGTATAATATGGTTTGATTATTTTCCTCGTCTATATGTTCATTTCTTCAACATTTCAGTTGTGTAACCTCTGGCCATCATTGAATGTTGTTGGTTCTGAATAGAGATTCCACATTCAATAACAAGCAGCTCCCAACGAAGACCCGAGGGTATGCAGCCAAATCAACTCATAGACGAGGAAAAAGTCCAATCATCTAATACATAATAATTAAGCAGAATTTATTTCTAGATGTACGAGTATCTCTAATGATGATTGCCATGATGGGCTGACTGACTGACAGGTTGACATACTGAAACACTCCCAAAATTTTCCATTTCCCCCTCTTCTATATATGTTTGATAGTTAAAGAGAAAGAACTTGTGCATCTGTGGTCTAACTTTCGGGCTTGTTTTTTTTTTAGCTTCCAAAATAATTGAAGAGTATGATTCCCAAAACACAGTAAGTGCTATTTAAAAATAAGATATGTTTAATTGAATTAAAAACTATAATCTGCATTTGCAATTTTTATTTGATAACAAACTTATAGACTGCATTTATATGAAAAGGTTTTAATAAAATGAAAAATTCAAATCAAGAATTTGATTTTTACTTTATTTAAACACATTTTTGTAAATGGCACTCTTTGATTGTTATTTTAACAGTAAAGACAATTTGAGCATTTACATATTGAACTATGCAACAAATGATGTCCAGTTTGATAGTCTTCTCAGTGAACTATTTTCTGAGCAAGAATAATTACTAGGTGGCCAAACAGTGTATTTGCTTGACCACAATCAGTTTACCATCAACCTTCACATACTCAACATGACCACAATCAGTGTACTATCATTGGTCACATCCCAAACATGACCACAATCAGTGTATTCTCATTGGCCACATCGCAAACATGACTACAATCAGTGTACTCTCATTGGCCACATCCCAAACATGACCACAATCAGTGTACTCTCATTGGCCACATTGCAAACATGACCACAATCAGTGTACTCTCATTGGCCACATCGCAAACATGACCACAATCAGTGTACTCTCATTGGCCACATCCGAAACATGACCACAATCAGTGTACTCTCATTGGCCACATCCAAAACATGACCACAATCAGTGTACTCTCATTGGCCACATCCCAAACATGAATACTAGCAGTGTACTCTCATTGGCCACATCCGAAACATAACCCATAGAGAAATCAATAAAATCTACCAAACAAACTGAATTTCAATGTGTTACCATAGTGACTAATCCACTCTCTTATCTTCTCCTCTCTTAGAGACTCCTCAAGATGTCCATGTCCCTCCCGATTCTGACCATCTCATTTAGTATACAAGATGAGATAAAAGCTAAAATGAAATTGGCTCCAACCTATGCCATCTCTAAATTTTTCATGGCCTGCACAGGACCAAAAAGCCTGTGAGTAACTGCAGAAGTGCAATGTGTAGAAGATAATATCACTTTTGAGACGAGCAGTGATTTTTTTTGTCTAAAGTTTATGAAACAAAGGTCACTTACTTTTGACAAAACATGTATGATAAAAGAAATCATTTATTTGGTGTATTGAATTTCCTCATTATTTATTCATTATTATTCGTTCATTAATATTTATCCTTTCTTATTCAATCGTACATCATGCAGAGCATGGAAATTTTACTCTGTAGCATAATTTTTTCTTGTGCGGCTGTCCAGCTTGGAAGGAAACACTAGAGATAAGATCAGTTACAAACACATCTAAATTAAAACTAAAGAGACATATTAATCATCCCAAATAATTGATGGATTGATAAAGTTTACTATTGCATTATAAAATATCACAAACAATATTACAATTTATTTCACATCTGGTTAAAATTGCAAAACTGAACATAAAGATCATCAATCTTAGTTTTAAATTTTAATCTGACACTGCCATAAGCCATACAAGTCTTCACTCGCAATCTATTTATATAATGAACGGTGTGACTTTATCTGTTTGCTTCTTCACCTTCCTGGAATACTTACTTCTATTAAAGAAAAATCTGCATTTTGCTGATAGAAAAGATCTCCTGCACATTTAGAACAAAGGCCTCTTCCACTTGGACAAGTTCAGTCACTTTTTGATGGAAGCTCAGATGAAACAGATAAGACGTAGAAATTTATTTACATTATTAACAGCTTTGGAGTTCTTGTTAACTTTATGCTGACAGATTTCTCTAATATGACACAATACAGACAGACCTTCTGAGACACACACATTCTGCATGAGACGCACACATTTGGATACATTATCACGCTCATATGCACGAAAGAAAAATTCTCACACAAAAAGAATGTTAGATTTATTTGGATTTCTGATAAGAATCTTCTCTAATAACTAATAATTTCCAAAATGGGAAAGTTTTGTTGAGAATTGTTGGTTGTATATCTGTATGTATTGAGTGAGAATTGTTCATTGTATATCTGTAGGTACTGAGTGAGAATTGTTGGTTGTATATCTGTAGGTACTAAGTAAGAATTGTTGGTTGTATATCTGTAGGTACTGAGTAAGAATTGTTGGTTGTATATCTGTAGATACTGAGTAAGAATTGTTGGTTGTATATCTGTAGATACTGAGTAAGAATTGTTGGTTGTATATCTGTAGGTACTGAGTAAGAATTGTTGGTTGTATGTCTGTAGGTACTGAGTAAGAATTGTTGGTTGTATATCTGTAGGTACTGAGTAAGAATTGTTGGTTGTATATCTGTAGGTACTGAGTAAGAATTGTTGGTTGTATATCTGTAGGTACTGAGTAAGAATTGTTGGTTGTATATCTGTAGGTACTGAGTAAGAATTGTTGGTTGTATATCTGTAGGTACTGAGTAAGAATTGTTGGTTGTATATCTGTACTCATTGAGCAAGAATATTTGATGTTAAGTTTCAACTCAATCTTAACATCGAAACTTAGCAGATTGATTTCTTGGCCCCTTGTATTACTATCTAAAGACAACTACTCCGGGAGAATGTTTCGAATTCATGAATACTTTAAGAGGCTCTAGTCTCAAAAGCACAGAAGACCTAGATAAGATGAGGTCCATTACAGAGAAGCAACAAGCATGGAGGAGACTGCTCAGAGGGATCGTAGGAGCTGGCAAGGCTGAATTATCAGAGGAATGAGCTGTGACATACCATCAATTAAATTAATCAGTTAATCATACTATTCGCGTATATGCAGCGATAGAACAGGGCTTTAAAGCAACAAATAGAAACACTAAGTGAAGTGTAATGAAGAAGTTTATTTTTCTATATAAATTAAGTCTTTTTGTATCAAACTATATCATTTATAATTTCAATTATTTATCACCTATAAAATCAATGTAACACAATAAATTGCCCAACCAACCAGCCAAATGGGCTACAGATTCTTCTTTCTTTGTTAGTGTATGTGTGTGTCCAGGTGCCTTCGATTACATTTTGGAGGCTACATCCTTGAAAATTTGCATGAGTACGCCATTAGGCACTATCTAAAAAATGTTTTTTGTTTTCTCAAAAAAGTGTTTTTTGGGGTCTCTGTGGTCATTCAGGACCAATAATCAATGCCCAGATCTTGGGCTATTATTTTTTAGAAGTTTTAGATAAAAGATCTATTTTTATCAGATAATCTTAAGTGAGCAATCTACTCTAAATAACTTTAGGTTAGAGATCTATTTTAATATAATTCTCTAAACAATTTCAGATCATTTTTTAGATAATTAGTTCTGGATCATGCGTGGGCTAGGGTGATTCATTTATGCAGGGTATGGATATTATAATTAATTTTAGAAATAACTAAGATTCATTATAATTATAAATCTTTCCTCTATATTTAGAAAGATTTTTCCTCCCAGATTTGGTAGAGTTAATCTGTCGAATGATCTCAACCAAAACCCAAAATCAACTTTCTAAGAATTTGCTTAAAAATTGGGCTACAAATGATAAAGCAGAATTTGATTGAGAACTGAATCTAATTATAACATTAAAAAGCCTCAAATTTTGTCCAAATGTTTTCATGAAAAAGAGCTAAATTTGTGTGAGATATTCATGATACAGCTCTATCTCTGAATAGTATGGTTTTGATTACTGTGGGTTTTTTTTCATATAGTATGGCTGAGGTATTGCTGTTCAAACACATGAATCTAAGTAGAAGCTGAGAAAAAAACTTGTTTAATTATAATCAGAGCTTTAACAGTGCAGTTTTGAATAATGTTGACAAATTTTGGAACAAATCAACCACACTATTTGAAAGATTGCTGTATACATAAGGTCAGAGATAAAAACTGTCAACATGGGTTTCTTCACTTTTTAATCTAGTTTGGCTGGCTATGCTTGTATGTATCACATGCACAAGCCGAAGCAGTCAAGCTAGAGGGCTGAATATTTCAATACTTACTCCTTATTATGTCTAGAAGAAAAATTAAAAAATTTCTTCCCAATAGATTTTTCGAGGGGGGTACAATTTACAATGTAAGTTCATGCTAGATTGGTCAGTCTATTTGTGTCCGGCAGCATTTATGCTTGTTTTCTGAAGACTCAAACTTTTTTTAGTGATCACTGCCTAACAAAAAGTAACTTATTCATTGATCATCCCTTTTCCAAATTTTTTAAATGATCAACCCCAGCATGGAATGCTGCCAAAAGAAGTTGGGTTACTTACCAGACCTGTATAACAGAAATGGAATTTTGGGTGAACTTAAGCAGCCATTGAGTTTTAATCTTTCAATCAAAATCTCATTAAAAACAATGACCAAATGTATATGCTGTACGTCTTATTATATAAAAGCAAATATCACGCCAAAGCAAACAGAGTGAGAGAGAGGAGGAAGTAAAGCAAACTTAGTGTCTGCGTGTTTGCACATGCTAAGAAACATGGCTGTGTGTCTATAAGTTTGTTCACTACTGCTAGTTCTGATATCATCGAGTTAGAAAACAAATATAGGATTATGATTTTCCATAAATAAAACTGATGTTTTTCGCTTATTGAAAAGTGAATTTATTTTTCACCCAATTCTGCTGCCTTATTGTTTTCAAAATTATCAAAAAAACAGAAAATATGAAGAGTTGTGGGAAATCAATAGACAAATAAATTTTGTTCCAGGTATGTTTTTCTTGTTTATAATAGATACTTTTAAAAACATATGTTTGTATGATTTATCCATTTGTAAATAATCATTTTTAATGGTTACTATGCTAGTAATATGAAAAACGTCACAATAAATCCGGATCAATTTCTGTTTGAGCAGTTAAGCTCTTGAAAACATTGTGGAAAACAATTGAATAATGGCCGGCACAACAGCAGGTGGAAGTGATAGGTCTTCAGCCATGGTGAATGACTTTTTGAAGACAACAAATCTCCATGAAATCCTCAAAAGAAGAAGTAATCAAGCAAAGAATGACTCAAGGCTGACAACCTTTCAGTAGAGTAGGCTCAACTTTCAAAAACATGAAAATCCCATTAAACTAAAAAGAACAGCATACAATCAATGCTTCCATCCAATAGTCACCTATGGAGCTGAAACATGGGACATAACCAAAAGACTGACCTTTCAAACACAGAACCATACAACATGCACAGAAGGGAATCATGCTTAACATCGCATAGAGAGATCATAAGATAGCACAATATATCAGAGAAAATACAGGAGCCAGAAGTATAAGATAAATTAAAAAACTCAAATTGCAATGGGCTGGTCATGTTGCAAGAATGTTAGACAACCACTGGACATCACAACTCACAACATGGATCCCGAGAGATCATACACAAAACTGTGGCTGGCAAAACTTAAGATGGTGTGTCAAATTAGATAAGTGTAGAAAGTATTAGCCCCATTACACCCATGATATTGAAAGGAATCTTGGGGAAGGTCTATGTCCAACGATGGATAAAGTCTGATGATGATGATGGTGATGTGCAAACACAATGCATAGAAGCCTTAAGTGCTTTGGTTGATGTTATGGAGACTTTCAGAATCATTTCTTGGGATGATCTGAAGTTAGAAAGTTTTCTCTTAAAGAAACTCAGCTGGCTTATCGACACGACATTGATGTTTTATGCTGAGATGTTGTCAAAGGTGCGTTAGCTTCATGCAACTGTAGTACTGATTTCTCCCTGGAAAAATTTAAAAGAAAAAAAAAAAAAAGAACAATACCTTGGGAGCTTGTCAAGGTAAATCCAATTAAAGCATATTCTTCCTGATACTGACAGTATTTTATAGGCTCTGTTTTTGCTTTCTTTTCCACTTTTTTCCTCCGTGTTTCTAGTGGTATATCTGCTACGTTTCAACTACGAATCAATTTCCTTGATTTTCGTCTGACATTCGAAATGGAAACTGGCTTCCTGCTCACAGTGAACGTAATTGCATTTGTTGCTTTCACAGTTAGAAACTATCATCAAAACTACAGTTTCTCCAGTTTTCAAGTTGGTCTGGCTGGCTATGTATATATCATGTGTGCAGGTTGCACCAATGAAGCTAGAGGGCTGAAAATTTTAAAATTCACTCCTCATTATGGATACAAAAAACATTTTGATTTTGAAAATTCCTCACCAAAATAGGTTTTTAGTGTGTGTATGTGAGGGAGAGGGTCAATTTGCAACATAAGTTTATGCTAAATTGTTCTGTAGTTTGTGTCTGACTGCATTCACGTTTGCTTTTTTTTCTGAATATTCAAACTTTTTAATGTCCAACAAAAGTTGAAGGATTAACTTGTTCATTCATCACCCCCCTTTTTCCAAAATTTAGTTGATCATCTCCAAAACAGATTGCTGCCAAAAGACATTGGTCACATGACAGTTTCTATCAAGTGACTAACTTGACTTGTTTATGGTAGTGATCTATTTCATTGAAAATAGAAATCATGAGCATAAAATATGGTTTATCAAACTTTCATCTATTTTTTCATTGAACTTATGGAATAATTGTTTGCGGAATTATGCACAACTGATATTTTTTAAATCCATATTTCAGAAAATCTCACTTAACCTCTGCAGTAATACAGAATACCCCTAGGGGTACCATACTCCCATTTTAGGGGTACTGCTTTAAATCATTGGCTTTTTATAAGACTGAGTGAAATCCAGCTAAAATCTGGAACTTCAAAGTAAAAAATTTGCATTTATGGGAGGGAGAATCACTCAGATCAAAGAATCATGAAGTCCATGACAAATATACACAGTTTAATCCATTTTGTTGACAAAAACCTTCAGGAATTAGGAAGCACTCAGAGAGCACATACCTCTGGCAAAGCCATTGTCAGGGGAAGTAAATGCACATGGATCCGCCCCATAAATGAACGACTTCTTTCGTAGCCTATTATGTACTTCACCACAAAATTTCATAGAAATTCATGAAGAACTTTTGGAAATATCATGTGGACAATTAAGCATATACATAAAAGTATGAAAGAAAATGAAAAAAAACGGAAATATATCTCTCAAATGAAAAAGAATTCCTGGATCTGCCCTCTAATTCAATCATCTCTTCCTTCCATCACCCTTTCAAAATTTTAATTGAAATTGACCAAGCACTTTCAAAGATATCATGTGGACGGACGCAACCACATGTATATACATTTCCAACCTCTTTGACACAGGTTAAAAAATGCTTATACAATATCATATTTGTTTGGTCCTGTTTAAGATTTTAGCTTATTGGCTTTTTGGTTAAGAGTGTAGTATCTGTTCTTATCAGCTTAACATATGATACAGAAATACAATTGTACCAATACAGACATTGAAGAATTATCAATCATCAATTTGTAATTAATTACTGAAGTCAATGATGTCATATAATAACAAGTCAGAAATGATTGATGAAAATCTAGTGATTATGGCTTGTAACAAGTTATTTCTTGAATCCTTTGAGGCGTTACCAGTTTTTGAATTACTATTTCTGATCAATGAATTAGTTTGGCATACAGCCTCGACAAAACCAATAAAACACAAGCTGCCGATTTTTAAAGGGGCATTCAACTATAAATATAAATAGATTAGCATAAATATTTGTTGGCTATCATAGTTTCGATCACTTCCAAGTTATGAAATCTTGTAAAGTTTAAACTATACAGAAAAGCAAAAAACTCCTAGAGTCGAAAAAGATCTTGAAAAAAACGTCACTGCACAAATACAAAAGAAAGTGGATAAATAACCTGGGTGTAATATAACACTCATTTAAGGACATTGATGAGGAGAGCTTCCTTCTACTTTATAAATCTTTGGTACGTCCATGTCTGGAGTTTACTCCTTGCATATGGTCTTCTCACATGGAATACAACTCGGATGCCAAAGAGAGAAAGTACAGAAGATAGCCATTAAGATCATTCCAAAACTGGGAAATATATCTTACACTGAAAGATTAAGACAACTTAATCTAGAGACCTTGGAATACAGAAAAAAAACATGCTGACCAATTAGAAATCTATAGAATCTGGAATAATTTACATCTAGTGGATACTGAGGTTCATCACTCAAAATGCCCTGATGAGAAAATATCAATTTCATCTCTCTACAGTAAGACCAGAGGACACAATCATAAAGTACAAATTTAGACCTCCATTGGTGTTAGAAAAAATTTCTTCTCAGCAAGAGTAGCAAATGTACTGAACAGTCCGACTGGAAACACTGTTACATCTGGGAATATCAATATCTAAAAAAAAAAAAATCATTCTGATATCGGTTATACTAAATCTAACAACCAATTTTTTAATTTTAATTAGTTTAATTCCATCCCAACTAAATTGAAGCTGGCTTTATGACAACTTGAATGCAGGCAAAAAAAGCTGTCAACATAGGTTTCTCCAGTTTTCATGTTGGTCTGGCTGGTTATTTATATATGTATCACACATACTGGCCACATAAATAGACCTACAGAGCTCAATATTTAAATATTTAATCCTTATTTTTTTAAAAGACCCCCCCACCAAAATTTTTTCATCTTTCAAATTTCTCCCATTAAATAATTTTCCAGTGTGAGTTTCTGCTGAATTGGTCCCAGCAGTTTTCACATTTGTTTTGTGAAAATTCAGCCATTTTTGTGATCACTGCTCAACAAAGGCCAAGAGAGGTAACTAATTCATTAATCACCTCTTTTTCCAATTTTTGAATTAATCACCCCCAAAGGCATACTGCCAAAATACATTGGTCACATGACGGTTTCTACTAAGTGACTAATCAGACGTGTCTTATCTAAAACTGATTGATGATCTTTCTGTTCAGTTTTACATTTTTAACCAGACATGAAAATGGAAAATAAAAATTGCAATAATATCTGTGACATTTTATGGTGTAATAATAAATATTATCAATCATTCAATGACTTGGGATGATTAAAATGTCTCTTTAGATTTAATTTAGAGATGTTTGTTACTAATGTTAGAGCCAGTGTTCCCTCTAAGCTGCACAGCTGTGTGGCCAACCCACAAGAAAAAATTATGCCACGCAATAAAACTGACGTTATGCATGATATAGGATTGAATAATAATAAATAGATGAATATGAAATACACTGAATGAATCATTTATAGAAACTGTTGACCAAAATTGTCAACATCATCATCATCAGTCTTTTAGCGTCCGTTGTTGGACATAGACCTTCCCCAGGATTTGCCACACTTCTCTATCATGGGCATGGCGAAGCCAGTACTTCCTGAACCTGTCTAGCTCGTCTCTCCATCTAATATTTTGCCGGCCTCGGTTGCGCATGTGGTCTTGGGGGATCCATGTCGTGAGTCGCGATGTCCATCGCTTGTCTGCCATTCTTGCAACATGGCCAGCCCACCACCATTTGAAATTTTTAATAGATTCTATGATGTCCCTAACTCTTGTCTTTTCTTGGATGTGCTGTGCTGTTTTGTGGTCTCTCCATGTGAGGCCTAGCATTATTCTTTCATGTGCACGTTGCATGGTTCTCAATTAGCGAACATAGGTTTCTTCAATTTCTATGTTGGTTTAGCTGGCTGGTGATCTATTTATATAAGTGTCATGCATATTGGCCGTACATAGGAAGTCAGAGAGCTGAAAATCGAAACGTTTATTCTTGGATTAAAAAAAAAAAATGAGCGTTTTTGTTTTTTGTAAATTCCCCTCTCTAAGTATGTTTTTTATGGAGGGATCAATTCACAATTTGTGTTTATGCTACATTGGTCCCCTAGTTTATGTCCAGCAACATTCACACTTTATTTCTTAAAATTCAGATTTTTAAGTAATCACTTCCCAACAAATGGTGAGAGAAGTAACTCATTCATTGATTGTCCTTTTTTTTTTTTTCTTTTTTTTTCAAGTCTGGAACCTTTAGTGTTTTTGTCATTCCTAATTAAGCTGGCATAGATGGGTACTTCAACTAGTGAGAAAAATGTCAATTGTAAATTGAGGTCAACATTTGGACCATCAAAACATCAGAAAATCATTATTTATTGCATTATATTTTTTCTTTTTGATTATTCCTTCATCTAATCATATCAATGCTGATTTCAAAAGTAATCAGTTATATTTGTGTCTTATTTTGTTTAGGCCACATAATCCAACGGATGAATTTATCGGAGAGCTAAAAAGTCAATACGTACAAAACTCAATGTTTTGAAAAAATTTACATAAATTTCAGATTTATGCAAAGGAGAAAAATGGCTGTAACTAGGCAAACCTGTAAACAATTGGACTAATGATTGGTGTGAGTGTGAACGCAGACACTACTCTATGATTTTTCAGTCGCAAATCACCCATACTATCATAACATTCTTTAACTCAATCAGGCTGAGAGTACATGTATGTGCATCCTTAATTTTGTAGCCACTTTCAATACATAATGAGGTCATGTGACCATTATATTTGTATGATTCTGCCATAAATAAAATCCTCATCTTATAACCTCCAAAATGGTGTATGACTTCCCAGAGTTTCATAGAAAATGGGAAATCGATCCATTATATCTATGCAACCCTTGCTTTGTAAGCCCTGAGAAGAAAAAAAAACCCAAAAAACAAAACAGGCCTAAATGAGTTCAGTTAGTGCATCATCATCATCACCATCAGTCTTATTGGCCATCGTTGACCCTAGACAGGATTTGCCAGATTTTTCCTTACATAACCAACACTTTCTGAACTTCTCTTGTTCATTTCTCCATCTTGTATTCCACTTGTTTTAGTTTTGCATGTGATCTCTGGGGATCCAGGTTATGAGTTTTAATGTCCATCGGTTGTCTGCCATTTTTGCAACATGGCCAGCTCATTACAATTTGAGTTTTCTGACGGATTCCATGATGTCTTGGACTCCTGTTTTTTCTTTAATACACTCTGTTATCTTATGATTTCTCTATGTGATGTTGAGCATGATTCTCTTCTGTGCAAATTGCATGATTCTCACTTTGAGGGTCAATCTTTTGGTAAGGCTCTATATTTCAGCTCCATAACTGACTATCAAGAGGGTGCATTGGTTGCATAATCTTCTTTTTAGGACTAATGGGATTTTCTTGTTCTTGAAGGCTGAGCTTGCTCTGCCGAAGGCTTGCCATTCTAGAGTGAACCTTCATTAGCACATCACAGTGGTACATTAATTCAATACCTCCAGCTACAAAGCACACACAGATAAATAAAACCAGACTTTTAGCATTATAAAGATATTCTTCATGAATGCATAATTATTTTACTTATCTGAAAAAAATCTTCATGCACAGCAGTATTTCCAGTGTGTGCATATAAATGAGTTAGATTTCACTCTTTCACAAGATTCTTATCAGTTGAATTGAACTCTGAATTAAAATCAGCATTAAAATCTGCATCAGAACACATTCCAAAAAAACAAGAAACACAACATATTCTGCAACGTTGCATAAACATTTTTTGACAGAATTTGTTTACATTTGTTTCTGTAATAAAAATATTTATTTCCAATCGAGTTCCAAAAACCAGACGATACCAATAATCCTAAAAAGAAGAGTATACAACCAATGCATTCTCCTGATAGTTACTTATGGAGTTGAAACATGGAACTTAACCAAGAGATAGACCTGCAAACTGAGAAGCATGCAACGGGCAGATGAGAAAATCATGCTCAACCTCATTTGTATATAAGGAAGAAAACAAAAGTCCGAGACATCATAGAAACAATAAAAAAACTCGAATTGCAATGGGCAGGCCATGTTGCAAGAATGAAAGACAACCGATGGACATCATGACTTACAACATAGATCTCCAGAGATCACATGCAAAACCGAGGCCAACAGAACATAAGATCGAAAGATGAACTAGACCAATTCAGAAAATACTGGCTCTGCGATGCCCATGATAGAGGATTGTGGGGAATCGTGAGGAAGGTCTATGTCCAATGACGGACGTTAAAAGACTGATGATGATGATGATGATGATGATGATGAAAAGATCCAAAATGAAGATAATGATTGCATAGAAAATAAATGAATAATATTATCTAAAATGCATGTATATCATACATTGGTGAATGAATCTCTCATGTGCACACTGTATGCTTCTCAGTTTGTAGGTCTGTCTCTTTTGCAAAGGTACTACTAAACCCATGTAGTATTTAAATAATTTTGAAGTTGCACAGCACTTGAAAAATATCCAAAAAAAATCATGCTCTATATTTTCTTGGTCAGGTTCAACCAGAATTGATACAAATTGTTTATGCGTTTGCAAAAAATACACAAGGAGGATTACTCTTCGATTAGCAATCAATAGTTGTTTCCCTTGAGAAATAACAACTATAACAGACAGAAAATATAGCCAATTACATTGCAAATTATAAATGTAGATTTCCCAGACTACTATCTTTATCTTAGTCTTTAACAATGTTTTGGCTGAGAAATTCTACAGTCTTCCTGAGTAGTATGTTTATCTGGTCTCCAGAATTAGTTAAGTACTATTTTGTTTTTTCATTCCTAGTAGAATATACAACCAGGATTGTTTATTAAGGACTCATTTTAGTATAGGGGCTTACAGCCAGATTATGTTAGATATACTGATTCTCATGGGGTCACCATAGTTAAGCATCTCCAAGCCTGGTCATGAACTAGATGGTGACCTCTTGGAAATATCAGGTGCTGTAAGTAAGAATTGTGAAGTGCATAAAGTCACTTTGGGTGCTTGTAATCTCTTAGTCTATTTCACATGTAGCAAGCTGAAACAAGAAAAATACGATTCAAGAGGCCAAGGTAAGGATGGTTGATGCCATAGCCAGCATAAGGGCACTAGCTACCAAGATCAATTTTGGGAACTAGAGAGAGTGGAATCTGCTTCCTGGTTGATTCCTGTTGAAGGAAACAAAGTACGACAGCTGACAGTCTTTAAATTGCTTTGTAGTAATCCCTGACATGGAGAGAGCCTTATCTAATGCTAAAAGTAGTTTTTCTGAGTAATGGTTTCTGTGTTTTATTTAGATGTGTCCACACATTTCTATTCGACATTATTTTGGTCTGTCACTCGTTCTGTCTCAGTTACATTGGACAAAAGAAAGAGGAAGGAAAGGATTTTGTGCTTTATTTACCGACTGTTATTATGTCATAAGAGGTGTGACGTCATTAAAAGATAACAAATTAAGCGTTTTTTACAGTGTTGCCAAGTATCATCTGTTATCAATAGCACAAATGGCTAAAATTGGCTGGATTCTTCAATTTCCAGCTAACTTTATGGCTAAAAATGTTATATATACTTATTCAAAGCCCAATTATTAAATTACCATATGAAAAGACTATAGATAAAAATCATACTTTTATTTTTATTTGAATTTACTAATTTTCTTTTTTAATAGCCAGACTTTTAGGTGAACTATTTCAACTTCCTCTTCCTCTTGATACCATAACTAGTAATGCTACAACTACCTCGTTTAACATCCCTTCAAAATCGGAAATCACAGATATGGACGTATGGATGGTGGACTCATCATTGAAATTTTTGTTCTTGTTTCTTTAATCTTCCACTTCTAGTTGAGGCATTATGGAGAAGTGGATACAACTGGTTGCATTGGTTTTGTCAGTCCCATTCCAGTCTCATTCATTTTACTAGCTTTCTGATGTTTTCAAGTGACACGGGACTCCTTTTCCCAAATAACGAGACGAGGTAGAGGCAGTGATGGGCTTTAAACTGACATGTTCCTATTTTTCCAAACCTCCACAAAGATAGGATGTGAGACAAGGTCAGTTTGATATGGGGAGCCTCACACACAGTCCTTGTATTTATTGTGGTAAGGACTAAAGAACCCTGATCTCACTTGTCCAAACAGACACTGAACAATGCCACAAGTATTGCATCTGCTTCTGTCTGATCAGAAATAACCCGACATGCTGGTCCATGACATACTGGCAGGATGGGGATGGATGCATGCTTTTCCCAGGGGTATCAGAGAGCAGCGAGGGAACATTCTCTTCTGAGTTTGACCTTAGCCCTTCAATTCAATTCTTAGTGCCTTTAAACACTTTGCCTCTCTCATTTCCCGGAGAGAGATGTCACCCATCACACTCTAAAATTAATTTTCCTGATTGATGCTTTTTTATACAGTCAAGATATACGTACATTCTATTTGATTATGGATTCATTTTCGAGAATCTCATAGGTGAGGCTTCTTCCAACTCAATTCCACTTGATTTTGTACTATTTTCACCTCATTTCAGTAAGAGTTCTAATCTCTTTTTTTGCTTTTGTTCTTTCACCTAGTATAATAGCTTTTCAATGTTTTTCATTGGACTTGGAGGAAGTGACTGCTTTTTTTTGTATTAGCTACACCTGCATAGAATGTTATTTACCCATCTTTAGTGGTCGTAATTTTCTCCTAAGGAGACTTAACATTTGCAAGGAAATTGGAATACTATCCTATTGTATTGACTGCAAATCCATTTTGTTTTTTAGCACCTGTTTTTGGTATGTGATAGGTATACTTGTTTTAGGTTTGGTATCTTCAATTTTTTTTTTATTTGTTTAGCATATTTGGTATCTAGGCATACTTTTCAGTAATTGAACCTTCATGAACTCTATATAATGTTGGACAAACTGAATGAAGAAAGCAAGAAAATAGACCTTCATATGAACACAATGATCAAAAAAGAAAAAACAAAAAAAAACATAAAGTAGACCACAACATCTACCTGGGACGATGAATCTCCATGAGATCCTTAAAAGAAGAGGAAATCAAATTAGGAATCCCACTAGGCTGGCAAATTTTACGCAGAGCAAGCTCAACCTTAAAGAACGAAAAAAAACTCCATTAGTCTTGAAAAAAAAAAGGATCTACAACCATTGTGTCCTCCTGATAGTCACCTATGGAGCTGAAATTTTAGAAGAAAGATATTTTTCTCTCAAGACGATCTCAGATAAAAGTTATACTCTTTCAGATAATTAGTTTTGGTATATGTACGGGCTATTTATGTGAGCTATAAATATTCATATTAGACACCCTCAACCAAAACTGTCACCAGAGATTTCTTCATTTTCAAAGTTGGTCTGACTGGCTATATATGTATGTATATATCACACATTCAGGCAGCAACAATGGAGCTAGAGGGTTGAAATCTTCAACTTTAAATCTTTATTATATCTAGAAGGAAACTTTGTTTTTTTAAATGGGTTTTTTAGTAGGGGGAGGAGGTATTTACAATGTGAGTTCATGCTAAGTTGAGCCCGAATTAGTGCATGCTTGTTTTGTTTTTTTGAAAATTGAAACTTTCCAGTGTTCCAACAAAGGGCAAAAAATGTAACTTATTCATTGATCTTACTCCAATTTTTTAATTGATCGCACCCCACATGGCATGCTGCCAAAAGACGTTGGTAACATGACTGTCTCTATTGAGTGACCTACCAGACCTGCTGATAATTTATTCAAATTTTAGAAACACCAGGTAACCTTTAATAAGTGTGTGTGTATATGTGTGCGTGTGTGTGTCCCTCTCACCGTTTGTACGTGTCTATGCATCTCAGAAGTATAAGCATCTTGGTGTGTGTGTGTGTGTGTGTGTCAGTATATAAGTGTCTCAGGGTGAGTGCGTGTCTATGTGTATGACTGTCATAATGCGTTTCTGTCTCTTTGCATATGATGGGTTTTTTCCTTGTTCCATTCTACTGTAAAACCTGTCACTCAGCCATTTCTTCTATTTTTATTTGTTTATCTGCCAGATAGTTGAACAAAAAAAAAAAAAAAGGAAAAAGAAAAGCAGCAACATTCAACTGTCTTTCAATGAATAATAAGTCAGCCTCTGTAGACATCTCAAGAGAGAACTAATCAAAACTTGGAGGTTCTTATCTTGTCTTTTGCTGATGGAATACCATCATAGCTGGTTGAGAGGAGAATCAATACAAAAGAAACTCATCTTAAGTGAGAAGATATTGTATCCCAACTGTAAATGAAATCATTGGAGAAATCAAGAAATGCAGACAGGAAAGAAAATACTATACAACACAATATCTTCATTCACCTGGGCCAACTAAGTTGAAAGAGGTATATTTATTCCATAGGGACGGCCACTTTGGTAGAGGGGGGAACATACATTCCAAGGGGTGTTGCAAAAGCATATATTTCCAGGGTTGGGGGCAAGGGATATATTCAGAAAACATTTTACTGCCAACCATATTGAACAATAGTACCAGTGAATACTAATACAGTCTTTTTTATATTGGAACTTCAAGTTTAGATTCCATGAAACAATTGTACTGCATTGTTTTCCTTTAATGACAACTACTAACTTTCAAACCTCCTTGCCCTCAGTGAAAAGTCCTGATCCAGGGGTGGGGAAGCAAATGCCTTATTTGTCACCCTCAAGTAGATGCCTTTGATGTATTCACTCCTATCTGTCTGTCTGTCTGTCTGTCAGTCTGTTAGTGAACAAAATATATCAAAGGAATTTCTTTGATGGTTCGGGTAACAATTAAAGAAAGAATGATTAAACTTTGGAGAGGATCCAGAATTTTTTTTCCAATTGTGAGATAATTTTTCATTTCTTTTCATACATTTATGCATTCACTTCTGTTTGTCCATACAATATCTCTAAGAGTTCTCAATGAATTACAATGACATTTTTTTGAAGGTTGGGCCATGGGCTTAGGGAGATTTTACCAAATTTTAGAGTGGATCCAAGATAGTAGTTTCCTACTTCAAAGCTGTAAATAGCGTAAATGAATAATTACATCTTGGCAATTTTATCGGACCTTTAAGTTGGAAGAAGTGGAAGAGTCCATCATAATGAGTCGGAGATATTCTAAAAAGAGTTCATTGTTATAGACAGTGAAACAAAAAAGATCAGACTGTTTATCATATAAGACGATTCTTGTATTCACAGACACAAAAAAGTAGATTTCTTCCTATAAAAATTGATCCAATTACAGTGGTTGCATTTTAATCTACAGAAGTTAGCTCTCTCTGGAGAGATAGCACAGATTAATACATAGTAAGATTAATTCTTTTCTCTACAAAGACATTTACACCTCAGAGTAAATAGAAACAAGGAAAAAGCTCTTGATACGAAGGAAAACTAGAAAGAGAACAGACTCTGTTCAAAACCTTCAACATTTTATATACAATTTTTGATGTTTGTCAACATTTGTTTCTGTTATAAAAACATCATTAATATTGAAAAATATTTGTCTCCTATTGATTTTTCAAGTTCATCCCTGTTGAAAAGTCTTCACAGAAATAGATAATCATTGCATAAAAAATATTGTCTGCCATGCAATATAATTTATTAACAAAGGAAAAGGTTTTATATTTATATATATATATATATATATATATATATATATGTATTAAGAAATGGATGTATTTGGCGTGAATTGCGTCATACCAAAAAGAAACTAACTTGAGATAATCTCCCGTCATTACACGGTCAGGACGAGTGATACATTGGCTATGTAATGACGGGAGATCATTTGAAGTAAGTTTCTATATGGTGTAATGTAATTTGAAATTCATGCATATATATATGAAGTGTAAACATTATTTATCATCATCATCAGTCTTTTATGTCCGTCGTTGGACATTAACCTTCTCCAGGATCCGCCACAATTCTCTATCATGGGCGTCGTGGAGCCAGTATTATCTGAATTTGTCAAGTACTGTTTATTCTGCTTTTTGTTTTTTCTTTACTTATATTCTAATTTTTATCTCGAGAATTGATTTTTGAAAAAGGAATAGTATGATGTAATGCGACTTAAGAAAGAAACAATTTCTTTTTCTTTCATTCCTTTATTATCCCCAACTCTTATCGATATAAGAACTTTCTTTCTTTGAGAGGAACACTGTCTCTCTTTAACCACTCTCACTTCGTTCGGGTCACTTAATTCCTTACAAGTCTGGTCTTAACATATTATTTTCTCCATTCTTAGAAGTCTTGATTTATATTGCAGTCAAAAACATCAAACCTTATGCTATACTTCATACTAAGAAACCGATAATCTGTAATTACTTGAAAAAAATATTTTAAAATGTAAACACCAGTCAACCTATACAAGGAAGCAAATCTTTAAGAGCAAAGAAAAAAATCCTAGCAGAAAATAAAACACTGAATGCAACTGAATATGAACGAAGGATGCAGACTCGATTGAAAATGTCTCAAAGTTAAGAATTAATGATGCTGCCTCAGATACTCTTATGTCGTCCTTTTCAGATCATTCACAAGTAAATCACATAATGATAGTTTCAGAAACTCTAGAAACTAAAAATAAATTCAGACACGTCTGCTCAGTCACTCAATAGAAACTGTCACGGGATCAACGTCTTTTGGCAGCATGTTGTGTTGGGGGTGATCAATTAAAAAAATTCGAAAAAAATGGTTGATCAATGAATAAGTTACCCCTCTTGCCTCTTTTTGGTAGCAATCACTAGAAAGGAATAGAATTTTAAAATAAATAAATAAATAAATAACGTATATGATTAGTTTAGCTTAAACTTACATTGTAAATTGAAGCCCCACTAAAAATCTGTTTCAGGGGGGGGGGAATTAAAAAAAAAAAATTTTTTTGTAGACATTATAAGAAGTTTAATGTTAGCTTTATTGGTGCAATTTGTATGCATGACTTGTATATATTTAACCAGCTAGCCAGACCAGCTTAAAAACTAAAAAAACCTAAGCTGACAATTTCTGTTAACATTATTTCCTATAAAATGCCCTCAAAGTATATAAACATTATGCTATATTACAAAGTAACAAACCAGCAATCAGTTATTATCATTTTAAGAGAAAAAATTGGAAGATGCAAACACTTGAGAATTAATGATGCTGTCTTGGACACACTTATGTTTTTCCTTACAGATCGTTTACAAATAAATCACATTATAGTTTCATGAATTAAGAAATAGCAGTCACAGTTTCAATTCCTGCCGTAGCCTCATTTTCTTTCATCGTGCATTCTATTCACGTTTTCTTTGTTGAGTGATACATTAGCCGTATGATGACAGAGATCAAAAAAGACTTTTTATAAAATATAACACAATTTATAATCATTCAGTCGGATCATATATATCCATTTCTTAATACATAACTGTCATGTAAAAGAAGGGAATAGACTGAGAATATATGAGATGAGAATTTGGATTGTAAGCAGTTATTCGGGCCTTAGCATTACCACCAGCTGTTCAGCTCAATGGTAAGAGCATTGTTACCTTTAAGTGGCTTCTTTATTGGTTGAAGGTTTGATTCCTGCAACAGCCCCTTTTTCCTTCAATTGTTTATTCTATTCACATTGTCTTCGTTAAGTGATACATTAACCAAGAAATGATGGAAGATCATTTCAAATAAGACTTTTTATGTAGAATAACACAATTTATAATCATTCTATTGGATCATATATATCCATTTCTTATTACATAACCGTTGCATTGAAAAGAAACAAATAGACCGAGAATAGATGAGATTAGAATTTGGGTTGTAAACAGTTATTTCAAATAAGAATTTCTATATGATATAATGCAATTTATAATCATAACAGTTTCAGTCATGTTGAAAACTAGAAATAAACTCATAGCAACATTTACTCTGTTTGTATGAGGAAGAAACAACTCATACTTAGAACTAGAGTATTCAGAGTTGAGTCGAGTGTTCAATTTTCTTCCATCTCAATTTATCTGATCTTCTCTCGTGTTGAGCTGCACGGAACTTGAACCAATCGATAAATATGAATTCACACTGAGCTTAGTTGCCAAATGCATTTATCTGTTTTCCAAATATTCTTGTGAAGAAAACAGGCTTTGATCTTCTCCATAGGATGCAAACACAGTGCAAGCAAACTTCAAACAATTTTGAACAAGATTCAAAAGAAAATTGAAACAAGGGGAGTCGGAGTAGATCAGGATTTAACCCTCTCCAGGCGGACTGGCTGGATTTGGCCAGCTCACCATGAGTGTCTGTTTACAACTGTGTGCTTCGGAATTCATTGAGTTTTTCAAACGATCGAATTCTTCTTCGTTGTTTATGTTATCAACGTGTGCTTCAAAATTCATAGAGTTTCCCCAAAGATTGGACTCCTTGTACTTTGTGCTATTAACATGGCATTTCAGCAGATCTATTCTACAGCCTTCTTCAGGTGAACCATCTGAATGTGATGGTGGTAAACGCAAAGAAAAAGGAGTTCAATTGTCCCCCCCAAAAACTCTTTGAATGTTCATGATTCTTCTCAAAACTATTGATGGTATGCTTTTAAAATTATCAAATTAGGAGTAAAAATGCATCTACCATATAGCCTG
Source organism: Thysanoteuthis rhombus (assembly GCA_963457665.1). Classification (NCBI taxonomy): domain Eukaryota; kingdom Metazoa; phylum Mollusca; class Cephalopoda; order Oegopsida; family Thysanoteuthidae; genus Thysanoteuthis; species Thysanoteuthis major. The sequence goes on from OY735221.1 coordinate 13,495,665, forward strand.
AGCATAATCCTACCTGAATATTTAAGCATAGAGGGATCAACTTGTGTAGATAGCTTGCAAATTAAACTTAAATTTGAATCACCTTAAAACTGGTGTAAGTTAGAAATAAATTCCATCTGGGAAGGGTTAACTACCTAGGAATAGATGATAACATAACAGGTCTGGTTTGACACTTGATAAAATCTATCATGTGATTGATGTCTCTTGGTAGCATGTGATGTTGGGGATGATCAATCAAAAAATTGGAAAAGGGGGTGACTAATGAATAAGTTACTTGTTTTTTCTAGACATAATGAGTAAATGTTTGAATTTTCAGAACTTTAGCTCCTATGGTATGGCCTGTGAACTTGACACATACATACATACATACAGAGCCAGCAATAAAAACTGAAGAAACCTATAGTTGCCCATAAATGAGTACACCCAATACCATATTTTCATATAAAGTTGATTTTCCCCTAAACCAACCCTAATAGGATTTAATGATTTCTAGTGAAACATCCCACAATCAAAACAGATATTATCAGAAATGATTTTTGACAGTATTCAAACTCTGTTGCTAAAAAGATTTTTGGAATGGTGTACTCATTTTTGGATGGCAACATATCAATTGATGGTTTATTATATTTATTCTCATTCAGAGGAATTATCAGAATAGATATTAACGAGTATATGACAATCAAGAAATTGACAATAGCACTGAATAAAAATCAAAACCATGTTCAAATGAAAACTTTTGCATGACATTTTGGCCAATCAATTCTATGGCCTTCTTCAAGAGTAAAATGTAATGACTGTATGGAAAGAAAATATCTTTCTCTGATCTCTTTCTTCTGTATTTCAAAGCAAGAAATGGTATGAAACAGAATTAAAACGTTAACAGTAACGCTTATGAAATAAGTTATTTTGTTGATGAGCAGCACATACAGGACAGATTGTTCCATACCATTATCATGGAAATGTTTACAGTTTCCTTCTTTATCAAACTAAATATTTCACTTTTTTCAATTTTATTCTCATGATTGGTTAAAGCATTGTAACATCATTATCAATTTTGTCTAGTCAATGGTTAAAAGCAGTCAGGAGTCTACCAGACTGTCTCTGATTGGAGGGTGTGAGTTTGATTCTCACCTTGGGCTTACTCTTTATTTCTGATTAGGTTGTGATAAAAAACAACTGAAAGTCTCAATGAAGAGAAGAGTAGAGAAATAATGGTCACTAATATACCAACTGGAATGACCCATTTTTTGGCAGCTCTTGGTGCCATGGCTTGAACATACCACCCACCAAGCATCTGGTGATTCCAAAATTATATGCACGGGAGTTGTCCAACGGCAAACTGAAGAAAACTACATGACATTGAAATCTGCTCTAGCCTAACTTACGCATTCAGCTGACAAGTTAATATAATATATATTCCTTCAACTTCCTTACTCCTCTAAGGTGCTCTTTATCAATTATCTGGATCTCTCTTCAGAGGGGGTAATACACGCCCAATTCATCCCAAAGTCATAGAAAATATGTTCTCATTATATAAAGAAATTAATTTTTTGCTGTATACTTTCTCTTTATATGCGACCACTTTTTTTCTCGTTCAGAGTGCTATTGATTTCGTGTCACTTACTTCGGTAAATAAAAGATATGAATGAATTTCCTCAGGAGGACTATCCAAATATGATGGTGGTAGCAACACATATGAAAGGATTTCCATACCTTGTCCCTGTAGGGTAGCAGAAACCACATTGGGTTGAAATCTGCACTTATGCACTCAGTTGATATATTGATGGGTGCGGCTTCTTTGATTTCACTCAGTTTCTAACAGTGATACCTGTCTATAATGATTAAAGATTTCAGTTCCAAATAATCAGCTTTTCTGGATTTTATAAAGATATAATTGCTCAATAAAAATTCTACAAAAGCACAAAAATGGATCAATAAGTCCATATCCAACACATAGATCATCATCATCATCATCAGTCTTTTAATGTCCATCGTTGGACATAGACCTTCCTCAGGATTTGCCATACTTCTCTATCATGGGCATCGCAGAACCAGTATTTTCTAAATTTGTCAAGTTCATCTCTCCATCTTGTGTTCTGTTGGCCTCGGTTTTGCAAGCGATCTCTGGGAATCCATGTTGTGAGTCGTAATGTCCATTGGTTGTCGTTCATTCTTGCAAAATGGCCTGCCCATTGCCATTTAAGTTTTCTAAAAGATTCTATGACGTCTCCGACTCCCGTTTTCTTTCTTATATACTGTGCTGTCTCGTAATTCTCTCATGTGTGTGTTGCTTGCTTCTCAGTTTGCGAGTCTGTCTCTTGGTCATAAGTAACTATTGGGCTGAATTTTTATATGAAATTTCACTGCATAATGTTTTATTCAATGGATCATTCTCTGAGTGCATTGACAAAGAAGGAAATCATGTTAAAAAATGTGGAACATTAGAGTTTCTTTCATCATACTCTATCTGAGTGTTTCCTAGTTTTATGATTTTGATACTTATTAAAAAAATCTTTTTCACTTTTGTTGCATTGAAGACAAAGTAAAGAATTTATAATTCTAATTCTTGTATCTGAAAGAAGCCACCAATCAGAATATTTTATCACAAAGGACAAAAATGAAGCCATATGTTTAGGAAAAATCTTCAAAACAGTAAAGCAGCAAATTTGTAATTAAATTTTTCGTGTGACAAAGACATTCCAATAATAAAAAATTCATTGAGACAATGTTGTGCTTAATGCAATTAAGTGACTTTCATTCAGAGTATTCTACAAATAACAGACGATCGAGACCATTTTTAAATAATATGCTGAATGAGTTAAGTTCACAAAAGAAGAGAAAACAATAAGACAATTATTTTATTTTGGAATAATTACATTGGGAGATCCATTAAAAGAAAAGATAGAGCATATGGGGGGGGATCTGTAGCTAATCGTAGTTTTTTTTACAAAACCGCAAGTAAAACTGTCAGCATAGGTTTCTTCAGTTTTCAAGTTGGTCTGGCTAGCTAGCTGGCTATGTATGTATGATGAGTACCGACTGTACCAATGGAACAAGAGAGCGGAAGATTTAAACATTTTCTCCTAATTATACATTTTAAAAAAATCAGTTTTTCTGCTTTATAAAAATTCTCCACCCCACCATGGGTTTTCAGTGGGGGGAACGTAAATTGATCCCTTAGTTTGTTTGGCGATATTCACAGGCATTTTCAATGATCACTGCCCAACAAAAGGCTAGAGAAGTAACTTATTCAGTAAACCCTCCCCCCAGCACAGCATGCTGCCAAAATGCAATGGTCATGTGATGGTTTCTATTGAGTGACGAACCAGACTTGTAATTTTTAAATGTCATTAGTTGTACATTGAAGTTGTGGGTGACCTTACAGTTAACGGTGGAGAGAAAGGAATCGGTAAACCGAATTCAAATTCTGGTTGGGAAAGTTTGCATTCATTTTGTACTAATCCCCTTAAGAAATTCACAAATCTACTTCTCCCTGCAGCTGTTGGTAAATGGCAGTTGGAGCACAATTGCTAAAATGCCCCATTAAAATCCACAATTGCTAAAATGCCCCATTAAAACCCACAATTGCTAAAATGCTCCATCAAAACCAACGATTGCTGAAATGCTCCATCAAAACCCACAATTGCTAAAATGCCCCATTAAAACCCACGATTGCTAAAATGCTCCATCAAAACCCACAATTGCTAAAATGCCCCATTAAAACCCACGATTGCTAAAATGCTCCATCAAAACCAACGATTGCTAAAATGCTCCATCAAAACCCACAATTGCAAAAATGCCCCATTAAAACCCACAATTGCTAAAATGCCCCATTAAAACCCACAATTGCTAAAATGCCCCATTAAAACTCACAATTGCTAAAATGCCCCATTAAAACCCACAATTGCTAAAATGCCCCATCAAAACTCACAATTGCTACAAAATTGAAATCTCCAGTTGCTAAAAACAATGATTGGGTCTTTGTGTTCCTTTGATAAATGAAGACAATTTTCACACAATTCAGCTGAGTCATGATTAATTGTACACATGTTATTATAGATGTGCACAGTAGTGGAGCCACTCTTGGAAGAAGTTTGTATATTAGACAGGGAACACGATTGGAAATCAAGGGGGCAGCTCATATCAACATGTCAACTGACTGTATGAGTCAGACAAGGAGCAGAGTTCAACCCTATGTGACTTCCACTAATCAACAGGGACAACGTATAAAAATCCTGGCCTAATAAAGAAAGAAGAAGAAAAAAAATCAACATTATCCGAATCCAGTGTCGTAGTATGACTACCATTGGAAAAATTCAGTACCATCACATTTGGATATTGCACATGAGGGAGGCCATAGAATGGATCGGCCGAGACATTGTGTTTATAAAACAAACGAGAAGTAGTTCAATTGTCTGAAAAACTATGTATGTTAATGACCCTTTTTCAAACTATTGATAGAATCGTAACGTTCATGCACTATTCAAGACCCTTATTATTTTGATGAAAAAAAAATCCTCAAATCATGAGTTTTTTCCCTTTTTGTACTTGTTTGAGCCTTACACTCCAAAATTTGGTGTTTATTACAAATTCAGACAAAGAATATCTGTTAAACTTACCACCCACAATAATCAAATCATATTTATTCAACAAAAAAGTTTTGTTACAGAAGTAAAATGTTGTTTCGGGGAATAATGTATGAGAATATTTGGGGGATTATGAAAGATGTTTTGAGAGATACCGGCCCGTAAACTGAGAACCATGCAACAAACACATGAGAGAATCATACTCAACATCACATTGAGAGTATATCACGGTATATTATAGGAAAACCAGAAGTCCGAAACAACATAAGAACTATTAGGAAACTCAAATGGCAATGGGCTGGTCAAGTTGCAAGAACTGCAGACAATCGATGGACATCACGACTTACAACATGGATCCCCAGTGATCAAACGCAGAACCAAAACCAGCAGTATACAGGATGGAGAGACAAACTAGACAAGTTCAGAAAGTATTGGCTTCGCGATGCCCATGATAGAAAGATGTGACTATTCTTAGGGAAGAATGACAGACGATAAAAGACTAATGATGATGGTGTACTGAAAGATATTTTTGGGAAAAATGCATTGAAATTTATAAGCAAAAAAAACATCTTTTGTAAGTTTCAATAGAACATGACAAGCATAATAAATAACTTCCATATATTTAATCATATAGTCATTAGCAACTCACCTACTCTTGGTTAAAAACTTGGAAAATTATGGAAAACCCATTGTTATCATTATCATCATCAGCAGCAGCAGCCTTTTAGAGTCCATTGTTGGACATAGACCTACCTCACGATTTGCCAGACCTCTCTATCATGGGCATCGTGGAGCCAATACTTTCTGAACTTGTCTAGTTCGTCACGCTATCATATATTTTGTCGGCCACAGTTCCACATGTGATCTCTGAGGATCTGAGGTGGGAGTCATAATGTACATCGGTTGTCTGCTGTACTTGTTACATGACCAGCCCATTGCCATTTGAGTTTACTAATAGATTCCATGATATCGAGACTTTTATTTTTCCCCTAATATATTGTTGTGCTGTCTTGTGATCTCTCCATGTTATGTTGAGTATAATTCTCTCATGTTGCATGCTTCTAAGTTTGAGGATCAATCTTCTGGGTAGGTCATACATTTCAGCTCCATAGGTGACTATCGGGAGGATATATTGGTTGCATACCCTTCTTTTTAGCGCTAGTGGGATTTCCTTATTCTTGAAAATTGATCTCACTTTACTGAAAGCTTGACAACGTAGAATGATATTTTGCTTGGTTTAAGGATTTCATGGAGATTTATTGCCTTAGATCGATGTAGTGGTCTGCTTTCTTACTTTCTGATTTTGATTGTTGTGTATTTATCTTCAACATGTTTTTGTACATGACATTTTTTATTTTGATGTTCCGGAGAAGACTGACTTTAAGGCTGTCATCATTCAGTTTGTCTTGCATTATTTGGAGATCAAGAAGGTTCTCGACAAAAAAAGACAATGGAAAGCTAAGAAAATTATGAAATATCCATGGTTATACACCAAGTTAAAACAACTGTTAGCAATTGAAAGATTAAAAAATTGAAGAGCTAAGATCAGTGATTCTGTGTCTGGGATACACGCCCCACAAGAGGGCATTTGGTTATATTGGGGGGACAGTTTTGAATTTGGGCATGGAGAGCAAAAAGCATTCAGTGGCTCAAAACCAAGAAATGTTAAGGTTCAATCAATTCCTAATTATACAATATTATTAATTCTTAAATGCACAATACTATCAATTACTAATCAAATCACTGTAGACCCAGGAATCACTGGACAAACCAGCCAAGTGGACTATGGATTTTTCCCTCTTTGCTTGTCTGTATATCCCAAGTGCTCCTGGTCACATTTCAAGGGCCACAACCTTGAAAATTGGTATGAGATCACCACTAGGCACCATCTAAAAAAATTTTTTTTTTTTCTTTCAAAAAAGTGCATTTTTGGGTCTCTATGTTTTTTTTTTATCAACAATGCCCAAATCTTGCGCTGGTATTTATCACATGTACAATTGGATGACTTTTTTTTTCCATAGCAAAGGAGACATCACATTTCTTAAGCTATCAAAGAGGGGAATTGGGCAAGAAAGTTTGAGAACGAATGGCCTAGATATCCAATGAAAATTTCATGGAAAATCATAAAAATTAAAAGCAAATGCTCATTGGTAAGTGATATTGGTAGTTGATAATTACTGAATTAAAAATATTTGAAAGAATTTTGCTTCCTAATCACTACTACCAACAACAGACCAGTTTAATCACTGTTGCTACGTTCGGGTTATTCATGTGTTCTTACATTTATATGTATCTACCCAGACTTTGCCTAGCCCTCACTGTTCATAATAAAAACATGAAATTTTGCACGAATACTTTCCTTTCAATGTGTAAAGGAAATTTTTTTTTGTTTTTGAATTCTCCTCCAAGATAGGTTTTTAGTAGGAGGTTCAATATGCCATTTAAGTATATGCTAAAATAAGCTAACCACCTTGAAATTCCATTGTTCAGGCTGGAGGGTTATACCACATCAAGACTCCACTGTCTATGGTCCTACTGCTGTGGGAATCCCTCCCAACAATCTTTGCTCCAGATGACAAGCTAATCATTCACTCATGTGATAAATTGGTCACTAGTTTATGCCTACTTGCTTTAATAGAAATTCAGACCTTTTTTTGAGATCACAGTCCAACAAAAAGCAAGAGAAGTGACTTTTTCATTGATCACTTTTTTTCCCAACTTTCCAATGGATCACCTTCAACACAGCATATATGGGTGGTGGTGATTCATAATTTCCCTCGGAATGCTAGTAACTTATCGTATTCTATTTCTACTGAGAATCATCCATAAAAAATTTTAACATATACAGAGGGATGCAAAAGTTGTATCAGTATTCAAACCATCCACATCTTTTCAGTTTTAATGATTTTTCAAAATTGTTCTGAACAAACAAAATATATAAACAAAGGAAATTCAATTAACCTACAGAAAATTGTTTCCTTCAAATGGCTGCCATTTCCAACTTCACAAAATCTTGCTCTTTCAATTAAATTCCACAAAACATTTCGAAGGTTTTCTGCTCCTCCGCACACGTATACAATTTCCAACATTTCAGACTAAACATGATCTCCCTGTTTGTAGGTGATCACAAAGTTCACAATTCTCGAAAACATACAAATAAACAATGCATCATGGACTTAGACAGCAGTGTTTACATGTACAGATAACAAGAATAGGCTCCTTTGGTTAAACATTAAAAGGTATTCAGAGTAGTATTCTATTATTTTAGTTTGTTACCTCAGTAGTGAACTTTTCCATGACCAATTCCCAAGGGTTCCTTTATATATCTTAGAAGAAGAAAAAAAAAAAAAAAGAAATATCAAAATAGAAAAAGTTATGATTGTTCTAAACCCTTTGACAGCTTTTGCTCTACCGTGTTCAAAGATGAGATTATGAAATTTCAAGCATGCTAATATGTTTACAACTGAATAGAAGATGTAAATAGCATTGCTTATTTTTCAGTGAATGTGTAGAACAGATCGAGTCGAGGGGTAAAGAAAAAAGAAATTTGGGCTGTCTACACTGTTCTCACTATTTTGCTTGGAAGTATTTATTTCCATTTTTCTTAAGATCAAGCGTCAAGGACATCTTTGATAGATTTTACATGGCCGACATTTATAACCAACAAAATTTCTGCTTGTAATATCAGCAGCCTTTTTTGTCTTTTGTCTTGTATGACAAAGCTGGAATTTTCAAAGATTTCTAATTCTTTCTCATCAATTCTTCAATTTGTCATCAGCTGCCAAGTGAAGCAAGAATCAAATTCTCGAGAGAAAAGATTTGTGCGTGACTGGATAGTATTAAACTATGAAATGGCTCCGATTTGAGAAATTTTAGCTCCACCTCATTTCATACTCAGTTGTAGAATTTTTGGAATATTACTTGTATTAACTCTTAAATTTATAAGCTGCTTGTAACCACTTGCAATTGACAGCAGAACTCTTCAATGAATAGCTTGAGAAATAATGGAATTTCTGTGAATAGAATAGAAAAATTCATCAAATCATAAAAGAGAAATACTATCAATCAGAAGTTGTTTCACTTCAAATTGACTTTTATTTCCTTGTATGAATTTAAGAGTTAAAAATAATCACCAAAGAATTCTTACTGGTTTGCAGCAAAACAATACAAATGTATTAATCGAAACACAAAGGAGAACAGTGTGTAGAATATTTTGGAAAATATTTTAAACCGATAGCTCATATTATTATAAACAAAGAAATGCTATAAACATGGCAATCAAAGCTGTTTCCACATACTCAATATTAGAAACTGTCAACTCAGACTGTCACCAAAACTGTCAAAATAGATTTCTTCAGTCTTCTAGCCAGGCTGGCTATCTATTTATCACACGCACAGGCTGCAGCAATGGAGCTATAGTGGTGAATATTCAAATATCAACTCCTTCTAACATCTTGAAAAAATGTATTTTTGTTTTTTGAAAATTCATCTCCAAATAGGTTTATAGTGGGGGTTCAATTTACAATGAATTTATTTAGGTGGGATTTATTAGTGATAACTGCCCAACAATTATTCTCTGGGCCCTTTTAAAAAAATTTGATTCATCATCCCATAACATGGCATGTTGCCAAAAGACATGGGTCACTTGACAGTTTTTATTGAGTGACTAACCAGACAAATTATTTGAAACATACTCACTCGGTTTAAGATTACATAAATATATGTGGCTCAAAAACAATCACTTTTAAGAAAATTTTGATGACTGAATGTTTTTTTGTTTTTTTCAATTTTTAATTTTAAGAACTCAAATAAATTACTTTACATGGAGAGATCATAAAACAGGAGTTTGAGACAGAGAGTAAGATGGCGTGAGGAGCGAGATAAATTCAGAAAGTGATATGTTTCGCAAATTTTGGGTAAGGTCTATATCCAACATTGGATGTTAAGATTATTCAAGTCAAATGAATGACAAAGTATATCCAAGACCACATTTTCCAAGGAGAGGAAGAGAGAAAAAATGTGAAAGAGGAAGATGGAAGACATCAGAATTGGAAACATGGAGATGGAGGACTTCAGAGAGGGAGTCATTGTAGTGGAAAATGGAGGACTTCAGAGAGGGGGACATTGTAGTGGAAGATGGAGGACTTCAGAGAGGGAGACATTGTAGTGGAAGATGGAGGACTTCAGAGAGGGAGTCATTGAAGTGGAAGATGGAGGATTCAAGATGAGGAAGATGGAGGACTTCAGAAAGTGAAATATGGAAGTGAAGGACTCAAGAAAGGAAGATATGGAAGTGGAAGATGGAGGATTTCAGAAAAGGTAACCTGGAAGACGAAAATGGAGAACTTCAGAAAGTAGGATATAGAAGTGAAGATGGATGACTTTTGAGAGGAAAATATGGAAGAAGAAGATGGAGGACTTCAGTGAGTGAGGCGTGTAAGTGGAAAGAGGACTCTAGGAAAGAAAACATGGCAGAGGAAGATTGAGGTCTTAAGAGAGGGAGACAGAAACCATAATGTAAAATCCATTGCTGGATCGACATATTGGCTGAGCGGGTTGCTGTCCTGGGCCTTCAAATCTAAGGTGGCCTTGGTTTCCGGCAAAAAAAAAAAAAAAAAAAAAAAAAAAAAGAAATTATAATTCACCATTAATTTTGTTTCATTTGAAACAATGAAAACTAAGGGCATTTAGTAGGTTTTGTGGTAATTATAATGTGAAGAAATAAATCCGTAAAATGATTTTTTTCCTAAGCCACTGAATAGCATTGAACCATTTTCACAATAAGTACGAGGAAGAGTATATTTTTGTGTAGAGATATTTTAAAAAATAACATGAGTTACATTATCATTCTTTATGAAAAGATTTTCAAATATTTCTGCAGCCTACAATCATCCTTACAAGACTTTTAGGGGAGGTATAATCCTGACCTCTACTTTGAAAATCCCTATCCTAGCCCATGGAACCTATTGCTTTAATCTGACCCTTGTAAAATCTCAGCACAATACAAATCCATATCTTATACACGAGACTACTCTCCAATCCTCTCCTTACAAAGCAAAGAAATCTACCCTGCACTGGAAATCCACCCTGGCTAGACATATAGTATTTTTCCCTAATGCTTATGTATACAACTTCTTTTGATTTTCTTACCTTCTAGTGATACTCCAGATATTTTACTTGGAAATGCCAGAAGGAATACGGTTATCTCTTCTCTCTCCAGGTTTGGTGTGTCATAACAGATTGTTCTACTTCACCTTTAGATATGACTTTCCTTTTTTGAATTCAACTTCCAGGGGGTCGGTTGGTTCCAACAAAAGCAGTAACATCAGTGGTATGAACAAATAATGATTCAGCCCAAAATTACAAAATATATCATCATTTTCTTACTTTTTTCTGTATTTATAATTATTTGCATCCATCATTATAAATTCTTCTCAAAAGTTTTTGGCAACATGCAATGTTTATCAGCCTTTCAGTATCTGTACTTTCTAGCAGCTACAATTTCCCATATGATCTCTAAGGATCGACGTTGTGAGTTGTGATGTCGAGTGGTTGTCTCGTGTAACATGTCTAGACCATTGTCATTTGAGTTTTCAAATAGTTTCTATATCTTGGAGTTCTCTCTTTTCTCTAATATAATGTGCTGTCTTATGATCTCTTCATGAGGCTGAGCATGATTCTTTCACGTGCTTGTTGCATGGTCCTCACTTTGATGGTCAATCTTTTGATTAGATTCCATGTTTCAGCTCCATAGGTGACTATCGGGAGGATACATCGTTTGTATACTCGTTTTTAAGACTAATGGGATTTTCTTATTCTTTAAAGTTCAGCTTACTCTAATGAAAGTTTACCATCTTAGAGTGATTCTTTGTTTGATTTCTTTTTCTTTTGAGGATATCAAGGAGATTCGTTGTCCTAGGTTGATGTTATGGTCTACTTTCTCCAGTTTTGCATTATTGACTTGGAGCATTGCGTGTTTATTTCCAACATGATTGTTGTACATGACCTTCGTTTTGCTGAAGCTCATGTGACGGTTGACTTTCTTGCTTTTTTCATTCAGTTCATCTGGCATTAGTTCATCATCATCATCATCATTAGTCTTTTAACATCTGTTGTTGGACATCGACTCTCCCCAGGATTCACCACAATTCTCTATCATGGGCGTCGTGGAACCAGTATTTTCTGAATTTGTCTAGTTCATCTCTCCATCTTGTATTCTGTCGGCCTCGGTTTTGCATGCGATCTCTGGGGATCCATGTTGTGAGACGTGATGTCCATCAGTTATCTTTTATTCTTGAAAGCATTAATTAGAGGTCAGTAAATGAAATAGTAGAGCAGAAACCAGGATACCCCCCTCCCCGCCAAGCTAAATCTGTTTTGAAAGAGGATTATATAATTGTCAGCAAGCAGGATCATGAATAGACTAGACACGTTGCTGCCTCATTCAAATGTGAGCGTGCGTACATGATAAATGATCATTTGGCGACACAGAACATTTCAAAGGCCTTCCTATTTATCGAATATATTAACCCATTTTTAAAAATTTTTTTCCATCTGTTCAATATTATTGAAACATTTTGGCATCTAATCTCATGTCATGTGATGTTATCACGTGACAGTGTGAATTGGAGGAGAGCGTTTCATTTGAGTTCTAGAGACTCGAGTCAAAACTAGCCAGAAAAAATATTGGAAAAATATTTTTCTGATTGCTATTTGTTTTTTTACATAATACTAGAACACAGATCTAATTCATATATAATATCAAGATGCAAATTAGTTCTATCCATGATATTAGGACACAGATTTGATTTATACATGATACTAAGATACAGATTTGGTTTATATACATAGTACTAAGACACAAGTTTGGTTTATATATAATACTAAGACACAGATTTGATTTAAACAGTATTAAAGCACAGATTTGATTTATATATAACACTAAGACACAAATTTATTCTTGAGTCAGTGATAAGAATAGTAAAATTGTTGTCTCACAAATATCGCGTAGATTACTCTCAGATTCCATCGTCAATCTTATTAAAAATCCAGTATTATTAAAACTCCAATCAACAGCATTTAAAAATCACCCCTACCTCTGATCTCACTAATTTTATTTTCTTCTTTTCCTTCCAATTTTTGTTGTTGCATCTCCGTAATCTCAAAGTTAATAAACCTAATACCCTGGAAAACAAGAACATTCGTCCAACGATGTGTCCATATTCCATCGGTCATAACTACAATGCAATAAGTAGAAGAGAAGATTCACATTCAATATACACCTATTGCATTCTACACTATAATGAATTGTGTTGCATCAAGGGATGCCTGTATCAATGTGATAAATATTTTAGATCTGTACAATATGTATATATTGCAGACAGTGCTACATCGGGGATATCGGTAAAAATATAATAACTCACCTTTCATACAACAAACCGCATAATATCAGAGGATGCCTGTACTAATAGTATTTTCATAGTACCTATATGAAGTCAGGTCGAAAAAAAAGAAAAACTTCCATGAAAGACTGTCTGATCAGAATGTTTTGTTTTTTTGATTTTTATGATATCAGTGAATTTTTCAAATTCTTTGAATGATATAATTTCAAGTGGGCTTGAAGTCAGTGTCCAGTCCTGCATTGTAATTGTATGGTAAATTGAACCCCCTTTCTAAACATGACATTAGTGATGGAATCTACGTAATTCAGTGGTCTTCTCTATGATAAGAGCACAGTGAAGATGCTGGGCTAAAAGGATTCTTTTTGCTATGTCCATGAAATCGATTTTGAACATATTGAGGATGGATCCATCAATAGACAGACTGACCAACTGACCTGCAGTCCCTCTTAGAGATGTGAGTGGACACATCTTTAAAAAAACAAAAAAACAACTGATTTGGTTCACCAGGTAATTCTTTCAGTTGAACCCCCGTAGCCTTCAAAGATGGCAAAGGGTTCTATCCTTTTTTTTCATATGTGCATGTGTTTGCAAGTTTGTTTGTGACTTAATCTGCTAGTTTGCTTGTTCCAGCGCTCCTGGCAATACCGTTTTGTCTATGGACTTGAAAATTAGCATCAGTACTCCACTATACTTCTTTGGAAAAACTTTCTTTTTTTTTTTTTTTAATTCTTAGACAAAAAGTTTGTCTGACTTTTTATGGGTTTATTGATAACATCTAGAATCTCCAGATTTTTTTTTCATTCTATTCAAGATGATTTCCACAGGAAAATGCTAGTGATGTTATAAATAGAGTATAATATGACCCTACAGAATTTCTTCTTTACCTATCTCCAAATTTTGATGCTATGGTTGTTCGATTATATACTATGATGGTGAGTCCTATCTCTTTTTATAGAACTGACCACCGCTCTTGCTTGTTATTCAAATATTAATTATCTACAAGTGTGTTTTTCAAAGTTGCATGATTTTATAAACGTTGATATTAGACGTGTGTATATATATATATATATATATATATATATATATATATATATATATATATATTGCGGTAGATTATTGATAATTTGTTAAATTGGTTGCATGGAACAAGATTCATAAAATATTCACTAATTTCTTCTTATAATTACATGAAAGTCTGAACTTAAGAGAAACATGGAAAAATATGTTGTTTATTCCCTTTTTTTTGTGTAACTCTTTTTTCCTGCCCAACAAGATTTCCACAGAGGTGGCCAAGGAACACAGCTTCCTTTTCAAATTAGGAAAGTTCAACTTGCACGCATATCACTCTATGTGTACAAGCACACAATATTGGATAGACAGTTACTACATAATTATAGATATGACGTACACACAAAAATATTGAGATAATTTACAATAGAAAAAGCTGAAAATAACACAAAATGATATTTTAGGCCAACACAAATAATATTCAACCTTGCGTGTGTACAAGTCATGATCATATAGACGTGTTCAAGGAAGATGATTGATTATCTCATGAGAAAAAATAAACATGAACAAATAATGCTCCCAACAGAAACCATCGCATGACCAATGTCTTTTGGTAGCATGTCATGTTGGGGATGATCAACTGGAAAATTAGAAAAAAGGGGCGATCAATGAATATTACTTCTCATGCTTGTTGTTGGGCAGTGATCACTAAAAACATCTGAATTTAGAAAAAAAAAAAACCTAAATGTTCCTCATCACAAACTAAGGGATAAATTTAGCATAAACTTACATTGCAAATTAAACAACTAACAAAAAACCTCGGGGGCGCGGTTAAAATAAGAGAACCGTTTTTTTCTTCACATAAGGAATAAAAGTTCAAATTTTCATTCCTCATTGGTATGGCCTGTTTGCATGATATATATATACATATCCAGCCAACTTAAAAACTGAAGAAACTTATGCTGATAGCCTTGGTTGACAGTTTCAAATAGATAGATAAGAATCAAATAATGAAAAATATTGAACCACACAGGAAATTATCCCCAGATAAGTAAATTTTCATTTAAAGACAAAAGCTAGATCTAATATCTCGCAAATAAGAAGAATTCATATAAAAAAGAATAATGTGATTAAATTGGACAAATTTCTGTTCTCGTCTCATTTTCTTTCAACAGCAAAAAAAAAAGGAAAAAGAATTTATATCAGAGAGAAACTAAAAATCTTTAAGAATATTTCTTGTCCTTTAATTTGCAAAATAGATAAAACTAAAGAAGAGACACACTTTAATTTAATATTTTTTGCCTTTTGTATTAGATAATTTTTTCTTTTACAGGACAAGGCTGACTAAGATTCAAGGATTGTCAGTTGTAGAAAGGGTGTAAGCTAGGAATTTGATTTCCCAATCTTATAAATCATTTTTATAAGATTGGAAAGTTTCTCAAGGTTCACATCTTTGAATTTGTAATCATATTATTCTTGAAAAGCCAAAAAAATGGCCAAAAAACACCTAAAAGACAGAATAATCTCCATAAAAGCCTGAAATGGCCCAAAAGACAATAAAAATGGTCAAAAATATGCTCAGCTTAATTGGGAAATTATAATTAGGTTTCTAATATGATTTAGCCATTAAACTGTTGGTGAGAACACTGACAGACATCCTGATGCAGTGATGGCAAAACACTACCTGATATCACAATGATCTCCCAAAACTATGGAGAATAATTGAAATAATGAAATGAAATATTTTGTGTCGGGCTATGGTTGATTTGATACTTTACAATGCAAATTCATTAAAATTATTCAGTATTTATTCTGTCACCACAGTTGTTGGTAATTCTAGGTAGTGTTCATAAACATTTTACAGCCACTATCTCTACTCTTTACATAGAGGAAACAGCGATGGAAATGAGTCTTGGGAACTAGGTATGCAATAGTGTCTCTATTAGGAGACATTGAATATTCAGAGTCACCTAAAAATGAGAACACCCAGACCAATTTGGAAAAAAAAAAATTTTCTTCTGGACCAAACATCATCAGTCTTTCAACAACCGTCATTGGACATAGACCAACCCCAGGATTCGCCACATTTCTCTATCATGGGCGTCACGGAGCCAGTACTTTCTGAATTTGTCTAGTTTGTTTCTCCATCTAATATTCTGCGGCCTCGGTTACGCAAGTGATCTCGGGGGATCTATGTTGTGAGTCGCGATGTCCATCGGTTGTCCGCCATTCTTGCAACATGGCCAGCCCACTGCCATTTGAGATTTTTAATGGATTCTATGATGTCCCTAATTCTCGTCTTTTCTCGGATGAACTGTGCTGTTTTGTGGTCTCTCCATGTGAGGCCCTGCATTATTCTTTCATGTGCACGTCGCATGGTTCTCAATTTGTGGATCTGTCTCTTGGTTAGGTTCCATGTTTCAGCTCCATAAGTGACTATTGGGAGGATGCATTGGTTGTACACCCTTCTTTTTAGGATTAATGGGATCTTATTATCATACCACTCAGGATTTTATTGTTTCTAATGGTGTATCACATACTCAAAGCAGAAACCTATTTTCCAAACTCATCAGCCTTTTAATGTCTGTTGTTGGACATAGAGAGATCTGGCAAATCTTGGAAGGTTTATTGCAGAACCTCTCCAAATTGTCATGCCATCTTATTTTCGACTGGCCACTGTTTTGCATAAGATCTCTGGGGGTCCACTTTGTGAGTTTTAATTCGGTTGCTAACTGACAATCTGGCATCATTACCAGTCCCTCGCCATTTGAGTTTTCTAATGGATTCTATGATATCTCCAGCTGCTGTTTTTTTAACTAACATATAAAATTGCATGTTAAGACTAGATTTGAATAGGTTAATGGTATTTGTGAGGAATTGAGTGGTTAAAGAAAGACAGTGTTACTAACAAAGAGAGGAAGCTGTTATCTTTATAGGAGAAAGGGATAATAATTGAGAGAAAGAAAAAGAAATTATTTCTTTTTTTCTGGTCACACTACGTCCTGATATTCCTTTTTTAAAAATCAATTCTCACGACAAAAAAAAAAGAATACAAGAAAGAAAGAAAGGAGGATGGATAAAAATTTAAAAAAATAGATAAACTAATCAGTGTTTATAACTCATATATATATATATATATATATATATATATATATATATATACTCCCTTCTTCAGGAGTGAGCACTCTTTAGGTAGGGCAACTGATCTATCATAAGTATCATAGCAATGCTCTTCCAACTCTAGAATGGAGTATTCTGCTGGATGGGGAATAGTGCGTAAGTAAATATATTACTTAAATTCGGTTCTACTGACCATCCAGTTCTGCGTAGGGCAGGGGTGATATGCTAGCCTCTGGGTCTGAAGCAAAGGTTTCGATACTACCTTGTGGTACTGGATATTGGATAGTCTATAGCCACATTGAAGGGTTGTAATACAACAAAACAGCTGTCTGTGGATGACACAATTATTAATTATTATTATCACTATATATAATTACACATATACATACATATAGGTACATATTCACAGTGATACACATACATATATATGCACATACATCTTCCAACTCTGGAATGGAGCACTTTGCTGGATGGGGAATCATGCATAAGTAAATATATCGTTTAAATTTGGTCTTATTAACTGTCTAGTTCTGTGTTGGGCAGGGATGATATGCCAGCCTCTGGGTCTGAAGCAAAGTTTTCAATCCTACCTCACGTTACTTGATGGGATATTGGATAGTCTATAGCTACACTGAAGGATTATAATACAACAAAACAGCTGTCTGTGGATGACAAAATTATTAATTATTTTTATTATATATATATATATATATATATATATATATATGCACATAACTTTTCCCTTTGCCAATGAATTATATTGCATTTAGGATGATATTTTTCCTTTCCTTTTCGATGCAATGATTATTTGTTTCTGTCAAGATGTTTCAACAGGGATAAACTTCGAGACCCAATTGGAAATAAATATTTTCTAATATTATCAATATCTTTATTACAGAAACAAATGTTGACAAACGTTGTTAAAAATTGTATATACACGTTCGCAGGTTTTGAACAGGGTCCATTCTTTTTCTCGTGTCCTTTTCCTTTGTATCAAGAGTTTGCTTTTTATTCTGGTTTCTCTTTACATTAAGGTGTAAATTTTTTTGTAGAGAAAAAAATTATTCTTACTCTATATCAATCTGTGTTATCTCTCTAAAGAGAGCCAACTTAAGTAGATTAAAATGCAACCTCCTTAATTGGATCAATTTTGTTGGAGAAAAATTTACTTTTTTCTATCTGTGGAAACAAGAATCTGTTCATACAATAAACAATAAATCTTTTTTGTTTCTCTGCTCATAACAATGAGCTCTTCAACTTAAAATTAACATTTTTATTGATAAGAATATCTCCTATCCACATGTAGACAATTGTTGCCAAATAGTGTCAAAGAAAGTTTTAATAACATTACAGTTTTTTTTTTTGTTCATCTGTTGATTCATTAATGTGATGAGAAAATAAGCTCAGGCAACATTTTTCCATGAGCAGCCTATTAAATGTCAAAGAGTGGCATGTGGCTCACGAGCCGGGGTTCGACCACTCCTGATATACGTCGTCATTTTCGACAGCACAGGTGACGATCAGATTGAGAAAGGAAAATGTAAATGTTAAGACGGAATTTGTTCAGATTTGAAGCAGCGATAAAAATGATATCAAGGGAATGCGCAGGTGTCGAAGAGGAATCATATTTGAGAAGATTGAAAAGTTGAAATGAAGAAGAAAAAAAACGACTTCAGTTATTTGGTGAAAGAGGTTTCAAATGATTTTGATACACAAAACATGTCCAATACAACGGAGTGAATAGGAAACTATATTTATTTGTGTACATAAAATAGAATAATAAATAGTTCTTCGTTGTTTTTTCTCTTATTTCAAAGGAGAGATAAAATCTTTCAGGTTTATTTTACATTTATATCAAAAAATGTGGAAGACAGAGAGAGGAATAGATATATTGAAAGAGATGTAAAGAGAGAAGTGATGTTGGAGGTGAGAAAGATAGGTTAGGTTGGTCACAATAGAAACCATCACATGACCAACATCTTTTGACAGTATGCCATGTTGGGGATGATTGATAAAAAAAAATTTGAAAAAGTGGTGATCAATGATTGAATTACTTCACCTTTTTTTGCACAGTGATCATTAGAAAAGTCAGAATTTTCAAAAATAACAAACACGAATGCTGCTAGACTAAGGTACTAATTTCTGAAAACAAAAAAACTTTTTTCTAGACATAATAAAGAGTGAATGCTTGAATTTTCGGCCCTCCAGCTTGATCAGTATGGCCTTCATGCATAATAAATACATACATAGCCAGCCAGATTAACTTGAAAACTAAAGAAAATGTTAACAGTTGAGATGATAGTTTTGGTTGAGGGTTTCAAATAAAAAGCTCAGTTTTTTTACGTCACAAAAAAGCTGCCAGACAGATTAAGGGACCAATTTAGCAAAAACTTACATTGCAAATTGGACTCCCCCCCCCCCCCCCCGTGAAAAGCATTCTTTCCAAACATGATGTATAGATAACCAATGAGACCAACTTAAAAACTTGAGGAACCGAAGGTGACAGTTTTTGTTGACGGTTTCTAAATGAGAAATTGCAAAAATGTTAGAACCTGTCTAAGCTAAACTTAAAATTCGTGTCCTCTTTGTATTCTGATGATTATTTTTTCTCAGTATGGTATACTCCCCTAAGACCTTTGCACCCTAGGCGACCAACTAGGTTATTGTTATCAAAATCTATCAGTCCCCAACATTTTACTGAAAACACATTTAAGATTATTACAAAATGTTGATAAATTTCGTTTTAATTTTCTTTAATGTAAAGTTGATTATTCCAATGAATGTAAATTCATAACAATGAATGTAGATTGTTTGAATTTTTATATCCTCTGCTTAATATTATCACCAGGTTATTGTAATCTGAAAGACCCTGTCACAGAGTGATTGCAATAAGAGGCTTCTTCAGTATAAGGAAACATTCTATTACAAAAGAAAACAAATTTTAGAAGTATTTTAGCATGAGGAAATTCCACAGATAGGCAATACTGATACACCTATGGATTGAAAGGAAGGAGAGAGGGAATATGAGAGAGAGAGAGACAGTGAAAAGAAGAGGGAGAAATTATTTTTGGTGATGGAAAGTTAGAGGAAAGATCTCATCTTATGTGAACGAAGGAAAGACAGATCTAGTTAGTAACTCAATGAACACCGTCATGTGACCAAATCTCCTGGCAGTACACCATATAGTGAAAGATCAAATAAAAAAATTGGAAAAAGAGGTGATCAATGAATGAATTACTTCTCTTGCCTCTTGTTGGGACATGATCAATAAAAAAAAATATATATATATTTTCAAACGACAAGCATGAATGCTGTTGGAAACAACCTAAAGGACCAATTTAGCATAAACTTACATTTCAAGTTGAATCCCACACAACCTATTTAGAGGAGGAATTTAACAAAAAAAACAAACTTTCTATACGTAAAGAGCAAATGTTTAAATTTTCAGCCCCCTAGCTCCATTGGTACAGCCTGTACATACATATATACATACATATATACATAGCCAGCCATATCTACATGAAGACTGAAGAAACCTTTGTTGACAGTTTCTAAAAAGAGAAGTTAGAAAAATGCGTGCTTGATAAGGAAGTTATGTTGAAGAAATGAGAGAAAGAAGCAATATTTTCCTGTATAAAGAGGAACAAAGGGACGCATTAAAATAAACTATAAATAAAATGAAAATCTATCCGTCTAAGACGTAAAGAACAATCATCTATTTTTATGGAATGACACTTTGTTCCTTTAATAAATAAAAAAAATCACTTTTACATAATTCTAGCAGAAATAGATGGACTTCCCTTATTGCGTCATATACCAAGGACTTTTTTTAAAATGTTCCAGAAAAATCAGAAGATTTCAGAAACCGTGACCT
Source organism: Thysanoteuthis rhombus (assembly GCA_963457665.1). NCBI lineage: Eukaryota > Metazoa > Mollusca > Cephalopoda > Oegopsida > Thysanoteuthidae > Thysanoteuthis > Thysanoteuthis major. The sequence continues at coordinate 13,516,655 of OY735221.1, forward strand.
AAGACTGTCACAAAAACTGTCAGCATTGGTCTCTTCAGTCTTCAAGTTGGTCTGGCTGGCTGTGAATGTATTCCACATACAGGCTGTACCAAAGGAGCAGAAGGGTTGAAAATTTAAACATTTACTCTTTATTTTGTCAAGAAAAAACAGTTTGGAGGGGATGACCCCCCCCCAAGTTTTTTAATGACATGTTCAACATACAACGGAAGTTTATGCTAAATTGGTCCCTTTGTTTGTGTTCAGCAGTTTTCACACTTGATTGTTGAAAATTCAAACTTTGCTTTCTCGAGATCACTGCTCAACGAAGTACTTCATTCATCGATCACCCTTTTTCCAAATTTTTTTTATTGATCACCCCCCCCCCCAACAGGGCATTGGACACATGACGGTTTCTATTGGCTGACTAATCAGACTGGTTTGATTTTCTTCCTTTTTTTATCCTGTCATTGATTCCTCGCTGTCGAAGGTTTCATCTTCCATTTAATTTCCACCTTCCATTAGACTACCTAACTCTGTAAGATTATCTATCCTTCTCAAGTTACTTTCTTGCTGCGAAATGGTTAACTTCCTTACATTACAAGGTTAAGAGGTGCAGATAGCCCAACAGTTAAGAGTACTGAAAATGGAAACAGCAAATTGGGTTCAGACTCCGACAAAGGCAGTTTATGTTTACTTTGCACTACTGCCTAATGCCCTTGGGAAAGGATTGAATCTATCCCTTTCCACGGCTATAATGGATAAATTGCGGGTCGGTTGGAACTCTTTAATCTTTTGATGTGTTTTCCAGATGATTGAACTTGTTACTCAAGCTGTTAACACAAGGTTTCATCTGATCCATTCTATAGCCTTCTTCAGGTATACCAAAAGTGATGGTGGTAAAAAGATCTTTTCTCCAATTGTAGTAAAAGCTGGATGAAACACCTGAAGAAGGCCATAGAATGGATTGGCTGAAAACATATTATTAGCACAAACAAGGAGTTCAATCATCCTAAAAACCCATTGATGGGTTGATGAGCCTTCAGAGACAGTACGACCTGTAAGGCAGTCCATTGCTATAAACAATGCTTGCATCTCCATAGAACATTCTAGAAATTGAAATAGAATCATTGCTTCATATATCATGTGACACAAGTACAGCTGAGCTGAGCTACAAGGCCAGCAGACCACTTGTTCCCATTATTATAAACTAACTTTATGATTGTACGTACTTAAGGATTTCTTAGAAATAAGCTACTTATACTGGGAGTTAAAAAAGTTTTGTAGCACTCTGAAAATTCATGATTGAATTATACTAGGGTATGCCCTTTCAAAAAGTGCATCTGGTTTCATGAAACTCTCCAAGAGATTTAGACTTGAAATAATGAAGTACTGTTCTTTGTTAATAATGTTGTTAATAACAACAATCCAAATAGGAATATCATTGTTAATGCTAGTATTAATCAAATAGAAATTTTAAAAAATGCTGTCACGTCATCTAGCTATAATCTTATCAAAATCAGATCTAAACGTCTTCAAACTGGACTCTGCATTGACCGGTATGCTGACTAATATACCTAGCAAATATTGTACATTGGTCAGTTGTTGAGATTTCTCAAATCATAATGGGATAAAGAGACTATTATCTGCTGAAGGCCATAATATTTCCATTTGAAATAAAGCACCCGTTTGTAAAAACCCTATTGAAACACTTCAGTGTGATGTTCTATACACCTATTTTTGATTGTGAAAGTCTTCTTGAGTAATGGAATGTGAGCAAATAAATTTGAAGTTTCTGTGGATTTTTTAGATGTAAAGTTTTCTGCAGACTTTTGTCCTCATCTTGGTTCATTCTCTGAATATAAGTTCCGACCGTTATACCCTACAGCCATCTCCAGATGATGAATGGGTATCTTTTTTTATCATCAGGAAGACAATGGAAGGCAAACGTTTTCATGCAACCGATGAGACAGGCGTTTTTCCTTCTCGTTGATTAATACATCTGAAGACAGCCGAAAGTCTGCAAAAAAATTTGCATTATATTTGAAGTTATTTGAACTCCTGGATGAAGTATCAGAAACCACTTGTATATTGTATCATGGATGTACTCTGAGGTATGGATGCTCAAAAATGCAATAATATTTTAGTGACTGTAAAAAGCTATGGACTGTTTAGAGCCTTTTTGGTACAATGTAGGAAAGGTGGTTGCAATTTTACATCATCATGCAATCAATGTCCCAAACTGTGAAAAAAATAAAACAAAATAAGACTAGCATTCCAAGGGAAATTATGAATCACAGCTGTCCACACATGCCAATTTTGATTACATAAATTTAGCATAAACTTATTTTATAAATTGAACCCTCGTCTGAAAACTGGGGGGAGTTAGAAAAATTTCACTACTTGTTGAGGAGAATGTGCAGATGTACAATTCGAAGTATCTATGCTGAATGGGTAGAGATGGGCCAAGTTAAGATACGTATATATATATATATATATATATATATATATATATATATATATATATAATTGTCAGAACACATGAATAACTCAGCAAGATTATTTGAACTGGTTTGTTGTAGGTAGTGGTGATTAATAACAACAAAAACAATAACAATTACATAAACAATGAATGAAGTATATGTGAAAAAATTGTTTTTTTTCAACCTCCTGATGGTCAAGAAAATTTAAGTAGTTTACTCTTGGGGTAGGGAGTAAGAGAAAGGGAAGTTTGTTAGCCTAATAAAAGGGTAGGACGAGAGTGGAAGGAAAGAAAGTTAGGTAGTTTACTATGTGGGTAAGAAAATTTTGGCACATGAATCTTATCCATGTATCAATTAGATAGAATCATAGACTGGCAACAAAGATTGGAAGGGATAAGGGAGACCATGAGGAGATACAGGCATAGGTAGAGAGAAATACAAAGGCTTGTGATCATATTTAGGTTTAGTTCTAGTTAAGGTGTCAACAGCCAAGGAATTTATCAATGAGTACAGCTCTGAATAACAAAAAACATTTTCTGAACTCATCGAAGGGAACATGCTTACAAAATATCACCTTTCAAATATGAATGGTGAGGACTGGGTGAAGTAACCTAAACTCACATAGATATATTGTCAGAACATATGAATAACCCACAGAGATAGGTATGAATGTCAGAAAAATCAATGACCTAAACTCAAATAGATATATAGATACATATAAATGATAGAACACATGAATAACATAAACCCAAATAGATACATAGATACATATAAATGATAGATCACATGAATAACCTAAACCCAAATAGATACATAGATATATATAAATGATAGAACACATGAATAACCTAAACCCAAATAGATACATAGATATATATAAATGATAGAACACATGAATAACCTAAACCCAAATAGATACATAGATATATATAAATGATAGAACACATGAATAACCTAAACCCAAATAGATACATAGATATATATAAATGATAGAACACATGAATAACCTAAACCCAAATAGATACATATAAATGATTGAACACATGAATAACCTAAACCCAAATAGATACATAGATATATATAAATGATAGAACACATGAATAACCTAAACCCAAATAGATACATAGATATATATAAATGATAGAACACATGAATAACCTAAACCCAAATAGATACATAGATATATATAAATGATAGAACACATGAATAACCTAAACCCAAATAGATACATATAAATGATAGAACACATGAATAACCTAAACCCAAATAGATACATAGATATATATAAATGATAGAACACATGAATAACCTAAACCCAAATAGATACATAGATATATATAAATGATAGAACACATGAATAACCTAAACCCAAATAGATACATAGATATATATAAATGATAGAACACATGAATAACCTAAACCCAAATAGATACATAGATATATATAAATGATAGAACACATGAATAACCTAAGCCCAAATAGATACATAGATATATATAAATGATAGAACACATGAATAACCTAAACCCAAATAGATACATAGATATATATAAATGATAGAACACATGAATAACCTAAACCCAAATAGATACATAGATATATATAAATGATAGAACACATGAATAACCTAAACCCAAATAGATACATAGATATATATAAATGATAGAACACATGAATAACCTAAACCCAAATAGATACATAGATATATATAAATGATAGAACACATGAATAACCTAAGCCCAAATAGATACATAGATATATATAAATGATAGAACACATGAATAACCTAAACCCAAATAGATACATAGATATATATAAATGATAGAACACATGAATAACCTAAACCCAAATAGATACATAGATATATATAAATGATAGAACACATGAATAACCTAAGCCCAAATAGATACATAGATATATATAAATGATAGAACACATGAATAACCTAAACCCAAATAGATACATAGATATATATAAATGATAGAACACATGAATAACCTAAACCCAAATAGATACATAGATATATATAAATGATAGAACACATGAATAACCTAAACCCAAATAGATACATAGATATATATAAATGATAGAACACATGAATAACCTAAACCCAAATAGATACATAGATATATATAAATGATAGAACACATGAATAACCTAAGCCCAAATAGATACATAGATATATATAAATGATAGAACACATGAATAACCTAAACCCAAATAGATACATAGATATATATAAATGATAGAACACATGAATAACTTAAACCCAAATAGATACATAGATATATATAAATGATTGAACACATGAAAAACCTAAACACTAATATATACATATAAATGATAGAACACATGAATAACCTAAGCCCAAATAGATACATAGATATATATAAATGATAGAACACATGAATAACGTAAACCCAAATAGATACATAGATATATATAAATGATAGAACACATGAATAACCTAAACCCAAATAGATACATAGATATATATAAATGATTGAACACATGAAAAACCTAAACACTAATATATACATATAAATGATAGAACACATGAATAACCTAAGCCCAAATAGATACATAGATATATATAAATGATAGAACACATGAATAACCTAAACCCAAATAGATACATAGATATATATAAATGATAGAACACATGAATAACCTAAACCCAAATAGATACATAGATATATATAAATGATTGAACACATGAAAAACCTAAACACTAATATATACATATAAATGATAGAACACATGAATGACTTAAACCTGAATAAGATGCATAGATACATGTAAATATCAAAACACATGAATAACCTAAATATTTTCATCAATACATATAAATGTCAGAACGTATGAATAACTTAAACCCCAATAGATACCTATAAAAGTCAGAACACATGAATGATCTAATCCCAACAACAGTATTTAAACCAGTTTTGTCTGTAGCTGTGATTAAGAAGTAATGAAAAGTACCAAATTTACAAATTTCCTTTAATTAGTGGACGTATAGTAAAACATAAAATAGGAGGGGAAAAATGTCTTCAATTTGTTTTTTAAAAATGAATTTTTAAAAGCTTCTTCTGATTCACACTTTCAACAGAGGATGACCTGTCAGAAAATGTTTGCACCATCCTTACATTGTACCGAAAAGACGTTCACTGTCCATTGTTTTTCACAGACAATAAAATATTTTTGCGTTTTTGTGCATCCATAGCACACCTGTGATACATGTAACTGTCAGAAAACATTATCAGAATGTGAAGCATTAGAATAAAACTGGGAGCTTCTTAATGCAGTTTTCCATAGAAACAGTACTAGTAAGTCACTCAATAGAAACTATCATTCACTAATGTCTTCTGGCAGCATACTATGTTGGGGATGAGCAAGAAAACATTTTTGTAAATCCACTTTAAACATTTTCAAGCGCTGGACAAAACTAAATAAACTGAGTGGAGATATTTTTTTTACTCTTGTATATCTGTACAGTTTGAAATTTTATCTGATCAAAGTACAGTATCTGTTTATTTCCTATTTAAAACTAAACAACAGATCCGGTTAGTCAATCAAAAGAAACTGTGATAGGACCAATGTTTTTTGGCTGCATGCAATGTTGGGGGTGATCAATGAAAAAATTGTAAAAAAGGATGATCCATGAATAATTGACTTCTTTGGTCTCCTATTTGGGGAAGATCACTAAAAAGTACAATTTTTTTTTTAAATTAAAAAAAAAAAGAAGGTGAACACTGCTTGACACAAACCAAGTGATCAATTAAGCATAAACTTGGCGTTAACTGAATCCATCACTGAGAACCTACCCGGGGGGGAAGGGATAAAAAAATGTTTTTTCCTCAACATAATAAGGAATAAATGTTTAAATTTTCAACCCTCTGTTGTTTCTAAAATTTTCCAAATGTCAAAGAGGGTGTTTGCCCTTTCAAGTTGATAACTAAGTTATTGTTAAAAAGCAATAAAGATGGGTGTAAATTTGCTTGCAAATATTTCTTCATACATTTTTGGTTTTCATTCATGATAAATATTTATTATTCGACCTTTGCACATAAAAGTTCAAACTTTATTGAAAAGAAAAGCCTTTGTAGCATTGGAAAAATAATTCCATCAAAACTCAAAAGAAAAGAGAGAAAACAAAAAAGACAATAATTAGTTTACATCTGAAGAGATGGAAACTACAATACAAAAATAGTTGCATCTTTAAATCAGAAATACAAAAAACAAAAAAAGAGTTCCTCCAAATAATGTGATGGGAACTAACCCATATATCTCCCACCTAAATTGCCAGAAGAAATGTTTAATTAAGACAGACAAACTGTCTCGTTTTTTCCACATGAGATCAATAACAATTTATTTTCTGTGATGAAGTGAAAAAACCGTTTTCATTTTTATTTGGAAAGTCAGAGAGAAACTTACATCTTTTTAGAAAATGTTCTCTTTCTGTAGCCTTCAAATTACAAAAGTAAATAGTGAATCATTTGTATGTTTATTTAAGAAGAAGATTGCTTCTTTGTCAAATCTCGGGTTTGGCTGAGCAGAGCCACTGATATAAATTCTCTCAGATAGTGCAAAGGTGGACCCCACCTCCACTCAAACACAAAAGTAACACACTTGTCTTTTAGCCATCCTGTTTTCATCTGCTAATACCCTTTTAGCTCATCACACAGTATTCACACACCAGTAGACAAAACTCAACCTATTTCATCACAGAATGTATCAAAAAAGTCAATATGAGATATCCTTTGATGAAATAGGTTGATTTCTGTCTACAAATATAGATATATAGTATCGACTTTTTTGTTACATAGCTTTACCCTGGAAAATATGCACCCACCTCACAGAGGCTGTGATCATCATCATCATCATCATCCTTTTAGTGTCCGTCTTTGGACATGAACCATTTCCAATATTTGCCAGACCTCTCTATCATGGGTGTTACAGAGCCAATACTTATCTAGTTCCATCTCATATTTTGCTGGTCAGAGTTTCTCATGTGAACTTTGGGGATCCATGTTGTGAGTTGTAATGTCAAGCAGATGTCTATCATTCATGTAACGTGCCCAGCCCATTGATATTTGAGTCATCTTGTTATTATGACCCTGATTCTCTCCTGTGCATGTTGCACAGTTCTCAGTTTGAGGGTCAATCTTTTAGGGCCTGTTGCTGAGTATTACATACCTACACTTGAGACAAAGATATTATAACCTAACAATTGGTCTTATAATATACAGAAGACCAATTTGGGACAAGGTCTTTTGGATAATATCTCACTGATAACATTAAGAAAATGATATTTAGAGGAAGCCATTTATTGTGATTGCTTTAAATAAAATGTTTGGGACTGACTCACTTTGATAACAATAAAAAATTTCATAACATTATCTGTGATTATAATAAATCCTCTTTATGAAGATGATTATCTTTCTGAAATCTGCAGTAAATAAGTAGAACTACTTTTGAAAAATTTTTTAGAATTGTTAGTATATTATTTGAATACTTCAGAATTAAAACTACTGCCGAAAACTATCTACAATTATACCAATAACACATCCATAACATTAAGTAAATTAACACAAATAAAGGTTTGTTATTAGAGAATAGTAAATAATTTCAGATGAAAAAAATCATTTCATTGGGTTCAAAAACATACACTTTACTAGAAGAGAAGAGAAGAAAAAAAAGGCAAAATAACTTGAAGGGTCAAATACAGATCATCATCATCATCAGTCTTTTATCATTCGTTGTTGGACATAGACCTCTCCCAGGGTCCACCAAATCTCTCTATCATGGGCGTCGCAGAGCTAATATTTTCTGAACCTATCCAGTTTGTCACGCCATCTTATACTCTACCAGCCTCAATTCTGCATTTGTTCTCTGCAGATCCATGTTGTGAGTCATGATGTCCATCGGTTGTCTTCCATTCTTGCAACATGGCCAGCCCATTACTATTTGAGTTTCCTAATGGTTTTTATGAGGTCTGGGACACCTACCCCCCCCCCCAATATATTTTGCTCTCTTGCGGTCTCTCCACGTGAGGTTGAGCATCGTTCTCTCATGTGTATGTTACATCAGGAAGGGTTGATTAACTTTTTTATAAGGAAAGGAGTTTCTTATCTCTTCTTATATTGGTTTGTGCTGATACCCATTTTTGGAAGAGTGGTTTCGAGAATCAGCCCGGGGGTCCCAAAAAGATTTTAGGGGCAATTGGTATTATAAAGATAAGTGAACAATCATGAAAAAAATTGAAAAAAGAAAAATCACTGAGGCTCTATGTCAGCAAAAGGCAAAAGAATGGAGACAGGAAAAATCTAAATCTTTTCTGGTTATGCCTACGACGTAAAAAAGAATGAATTGCAACTTCAAGAAAGGTAGAAATTACACGGCAGAGTAGCGACTCAGGCATTTTTTCTTTTATAGGGAGAGACAAGAACGAGAGAAAAAGAGGGACACAGTTAAACTTATGACTCTCCTCGTCCCCTGGTCAATAGTGGACACCCTTGAAGATTGCCCAAGGTAGTTGGATAGCAGTTTCCATTTCTATCCATGGCTTGAACGGAGCCTCCAGCCAACATAAAAATGAAACTATATTTATTAAATAAAAGAAACATTTGTATGCACTAAGGTACAATCAGAGACATGAGTCATGGATATGGTATATAATACAATTCTAGGAAAATTGTTTTGACCGCGATCATTTATAAGATTCAAAGAATATCTGCCCCCCCAGTCAATTTCCATATCTACTCTTGTCCTGTACATAAAAGATGTTAAAAGTAGATTTACTAAAATGTTAATAACAAGCCTCACAGTGATAGAAATATAGAAAATATAAGAACACAAGGCAATATATTTTTCGGCATATTAGATACATGCTGTATGTACATGATTTTGTGGCTTTGGTCTCTGCCAATGATGTCGGAAGAGGTATATATATTAACTTCTGTCCGTCTGTTTATCTGTCTGTTAACACAATATCTCTGAAAGTTCTCAATGAATTTCAATGACATTTTGTAAAAAGCTGGCCAAGGGCTGTTGATTCAGAAATTTTCACAGTTAGCCATATATTAACTGATTTTCATTCAGTTCTGAGTGACAATAGCATAGGCAGAGTTAGGTGCTCTCTGGAAATTTTCTTTTTTTAAATTACGCTGATAAATGAGGTGAAGACGACTAGATTTGTTATTGATTACTGATGTGTGAACCAGACAGAAGACAAAAGCTTTTCATCTTTACTGATACGCAACAAGTGGAAAAGAGATGGAGAGAACAAGCATTCCAAGGGAAATTATGAATCACCACCACTCATATATGCTCTGTTTGGAGTGATTAATTAAAAAGTTTGAAATTGAGTTGATCATTGAATAAGTGACTTCTCTTGACTATAGTTGGACTGTGTTCACTAAAAAAGGTCTGAATCTGGAAAGAAAGAAAAAGCTGGCACAAACTAGTAACCAATAAATCATGAACTTACAATGCATATCGAACCCCCTCTAAAAACCCATCTTGGAGAGGAATTTTCAAAAGAAACAAAATTTTCCCTAATTATTGAAGGGGTGTGTGTGTGTGTGTGTGTGTGTGTGTGTGTGTGCAAAATTTCAAGTTTCTCTTATGGACAGTAAGGACAGGGCAAAATACGTTGAGATACATAGATAGATATAAATGTCAGAACACATGAAAAACCTAAACCCAGCAACAGTATTTAAACTGGTCTCTTGCAAGAAACAGTGATTAGAAATATCCTTTTTAATCACCGCTACCCATGAAATATAATGGAAATGTTAATATAAACAGAAACTGAGAAAAATCAAAGCAGCAGCGGACATCAACATATCAGCTGAGTACACAAGTCAGACAAGTGTGGAACTCGATCTTGATTCCACTACTTGAAAAGACCAAGGTATTGAAATCCTGGCCTAAGAAGGAAAGGAAAACATCCAAATCCTATGTTACAAACCTTGCTATCAGTGAGGAGAAAGGTTTTCTTTTTTTTCACCATTATATTCTAATAGTTCACCTGAGGAGAGCAGCAAAATCATTCATCATCAGTCTTTCATCATATAGACCTTTCTCAGAATTTGCAACACCTCTCTATCGTAGGCAATGTGGAGCCAATATTTTTTGAACTTGTCGTGTTTGTGCCGCTATCTTATATTGTGATTTGTGATGTCCATCAGTTGTTCGCCATTCTTGCAACATAACCAGCCCATTGTCATTTGGATTTTCTAATGGATTCTATGATGTCTCAGACTCCTATTTTTTCCCTGATATATTGTGCTGTCTAGTGATCACTCCATGTAAGATTCTCCCATGTGCATATTGCATGCTTCTCAGTTTGAGGGTCAGTCTCTTGGTTAGGTTCAGTCTCTTGGTTAGGTTCCATGTTTCAGCTCCATAAGTGACCATTAAGATGATGCATTTTTTGTATACTTTTCATCTCAAGAGTAATGATATTTTCTTGTTCTTGAAGTTTGAGTTTGCTCTGCCAAAGGCTTGCCATCCTACAGTCATTCTTCACTTGATTTCTTCTTCTTTTGAAGGTTTCGTGGAGATTTGTTATCCTTGGTAGATGTAATGGTCTATTTTCTCCAATTTGCATATAGATTTCGATCATTGTGCGTTTATTTCTGATGTGATTGTTTCATATAACCTCTGTTCTGCAGAAGTTCATGTGAAGGCTGACTTTCTTGCTTTATTCATTCAGTTCATCTACAGAATAGATTGGCCTAAACATTGTGTTAACAACGTAAGCAGTAAGATAGAGTTTAATCGTCCAAAAAATTCTTTGTATGTTAATGACCCTTGTCAAAACCATAGACAGAATCTATACAATGAAAAGGTTTATATAAAACTCTCTGAACAGGTAATTTATGTATGTTTTCATTGATATTCTCAGTAAATGGAGGAAAACCAACCATTTTCCATTAAAGATTTCAAGCCTTGCAGATCAGCTTGTCACTATAAATTGAAGGCAGTAGCAAATAAACTCTCATTCAAACATTCAAAAGGATATTGCCATGATCCATAGGTTTTTTTTCAGCTAAGTCACCATGACCCCTCTCTAAGCAATGAGGTATAATCATGAGGTACAGTTAATTCAAAGATTCTTTATTCTGTTTAAAACTGCACTGTTCAAGGTCTTATCGTAATTTTAATGTATTTTTCCCCTGCTTATACTCTGTTACTTTAATTTGTGCAGCAATAACTTGCTACTGCACTACTGCAAAAACGCACTAATCTAGGTATTCCTGTATAGCAAATTTGATGCTGGAAAAAAACCAATAATATAATTGAACCTGCTTTTATAGAAAAGTTCTTATCCTTTATAATTAGGCACTGTGCATTATACAAGGAAATGAGACTTAGTTGATAAGAAAAAGAACATTCTTTATAATTAGTATTGGTGAATACAGTAGTCCCCTGAAATAGTGCAGATTACAATATAAGGTAGTTGATTGGTGGACCACAGCATTTTTATTTACGTGCATTATCCTCTACTCATTCAGAAAACCGTGAATAAAAACGGAATTCCACCTAGAGACTTACTTGATAAGACTAGAATAATAAATTTCTTTAATTTGCAATAAAGCAACAGATAGACGTTTCAGTGTTTTACACATAATTTCTTTGATTTTGTGTTGAAAATACCTTCATTCACTGGTGAACTTGTAATTGATTTTTGATTATCTGAAGTTCAGTTATAATGTAGCTGTGTTTCTGGGACCCAACACCTGTATTATAAAGGGGGTCCACTGTAATTTCGAAACAATGTGATGATTCTATGAGAAAGATAAGCCAATAACACATTGCTCGTTTATTTTACAACCCTCAGTCTAGTTTCAATTATATAAATTCCTTCTGAGTTTTGACTTCAAATAGATATTTTTAACTATTGCCCTCAACTTGGCTCTTCTTTTTAACACAATGCTTTGGTTGCAAAATACGACACAATGATAACACAATGTTTTGTTTGAATGAGCTACAACCACAATGAGGAGAACAGTCTGAAAAATCTATGTATTTTGATAATATCTCATTCCAAAGATTCAGACAGATATCATAACAGACTTGTTAATCACCACTATCAACAACAGACTGGTTGAAACACTGTTGCTGCATTTAAATTATTCAGGTGTTCTGACGTTATGTATCTATGTATCTGGACTTCATCCAGCCCTAACTATTTGAAGTTAGAATTTAAAATTTTGCAAACACACTCCCCTCAATGAATAGGGGAATCTTTTTCATTTTTACCTCACAATCAATAGGGTTTTAGGGGGGGCTAAATTAGTGATGAACATTTATCCTAAATGGATCTCTTGTGTTCAGCAACATTCAGGCTTGTTTTTGGAAAATTCAAACTCTTTAGTGATCACCACCCAGCAAAATGTGAGAGAAGTAACTTATTCATTAATCACCCTTTTTCCCAATTTTTTGATTGATCACCCCCAACATGGCATGCTGCATGGAACATGACAGTCATTAACCTTCTTCCTTTTAAATCATGAATTTATGGTTCAAAACATACTGGTAGCATTCCCATCAATGTAACTTCATTTTACTGCCAGCACTACCTAATCTATGTGGTAAAAAGCAGCATATATATATATAAATGAATGCTATTATCAAGGAGAATACCTCTTAATTGTAATTAACCCCACCAAAACAATTGGGTGATTATAAAAAAATTTCTCTATAATTCACAAAAGAGCTCCATTATTTCTTAACATTATTTCCAATGCTAAAGGAAGTGCCGGTGACTGATCGGTTAACAGTGCAGAAAATGAACTGGGCGAGCTTAATTCAAACTGACTGAGACTCGCGCCAATTCCCTTGAGAAAGGCATGAATTTGATACAGTATAGTGAGGTAATTGATGTCACTTCTGGTGCTTGTCAGCTCTAAGCCCTCTATTTTCACATGTTGTAAAAACCTTGAAGAACTCAGAAACGAGGAGAAACTTATGATTTGTCAAGTGCAAGCAGGGACAGCTATTGCTGTGGCTAGTGTAAGGGATCTTACCACATTCAAAGCTATCCATTAAAGAATTCCACTGTCAATACAAGCAGTTACAAGTGGTCTATGAATTTAAAAGTTGAAATGTATTTTTTTGATATTCCACCATGACTTATAAATATATTTATTATTTGATTATTATTGTTTTTTTATGAAAAGCACCAAAGGAAGGGGATGAGAAGAGAAGTGTGAAAAGGAGAGGGGTAAGGAAAGAGGAGGAGTGAGAGAGGGGAAGAGAAGGAGAGAGAGAAGGAAGGAGAGAGGAGGGGAAAGGGAAGTTAGAGGGGGAGAAGAAAAGAAAGATGAGGGAATGAGAAGGGAAGAGAGAAAAAGGAGGGTGATGGGAAGAAAGAGGAGGGAGGTGAAGGGAAGAGAGAGGAGGGAGGTAGAAGGAAAGAGAGGGTAGGGAGAAGAGAAAAGAGGGGAGAGAGAAAGGAAGGGAGAATGGAAAAGAGGGTAAGAAGGGAGAAGGTAAGAATAGAATGGAAAGGCGGGGAGAAGAAGTGAGAAGTTTGGAGGATAGAAAGATGGTGAGGGGGAGAGATGGCAAGAGAATTAGAGAAGGTGCAGACAGAGTTAGAGGGGAGAAAGAATATTCGGAGAGTGAGAGAGAAGGTGAGAGAGTGAAAGAGAAGGAGGGGAAAGGGAGTGGGTTTTTCTAAAAAAATTCTCATGATCAAAGATATTTGGTCAAATGCCACCTCTTTGTTTAGAGATATTTAGTTGTAACTGTCACATACTAGAAACAGTCACCTAAACCGTCAACATAGGTTTCTTCAGTTTTCAAGTTGATCTGGCTGACTATGTATGCATGTATCAGGCACACAGCCAGCACCAATAGTGCTAGAGGGCTGAAGATTTGATCATTTACTTCTTATTTTGTCTAGAAGAAACAGTATTTTTGTTTTTTCAAAAATCTCCCCCTAAATAAGATTCATTGATCACCCTTTCCACCAATTTTTCAATTGATCACTGCCCAACAAAATGCAAGTAACTTATTAGTTGATCACGCCCTTTTCCAATTGATCACTCCCAACATTGCATGCTTCCAAAAGACCTTGGTTGCAAAACGATTTCCAGACTTGTTGATACTAAAAATGAAAGCGTCAAGAAACAGCTATCATTTTATGAATATTATTATATAAAGAGTAAATGTTTATTCATATTTGTGAAAGTTTGTGACTAGGTTCACCTTCTTCTACCAAACGGTGCATCGCAACCAGAACTAATGATTAAAGGTACCCCTAAAATGTGCAGGATTAGAGCATGCAAAAAAATCCATAGTGATTGAAATATTTTTAAGGGTTTTGAGGGGTTCTATTTGGCACCTAATTATAATGCTGAAGTAGACTCCCAGTTTGTATTTCGAAATGAAAAACATTGAGATGTCATATTACAACATTTATTCTGACCACATCTATTCTTTGAAAGAATTTTTTTTACATGTCTACATATTCTAACGACACAATTCAATTTGTAAAGTTTTCCTCTTTTTTTTTTACCTATTAATCATTTTTCCAGAACACAAAAATTTGGAGGGGGTTGAGTGGTTTTTATTCACAATGTAACTTTACTGCTGAACCTTTCCCTTCATTGATAAATCATTTTTCAAAAGCACAATATTTGGGGATTAGAGATTATGTAGATTACATGGAGGGAACTTTTTTTTCAATTTTAGAGTTCAAAATCAAAGGAAAAAACTCTTTCTCATCTTTAGGGGTCACAATCAAGAGCAAAGATTTTTTTACCTTTAGGAGTTTAAATTGAGTGGGAAATTTTTTCCATTTTTAGGGATCATAGTCAAGTAGAAAATTTTTTTCCACTCTTAGTGATCCAAATCAAATTTGAAGATTTTTTTCCGCTTTTGGGGTTCAAAATATAAGGGGAATTTTTGAGAATTTTCAATGGCCAAAATCAAGAGGCGGATCTTTTTTCACTTCCTGGAGTGTAAGGGGGAATCTTCATTTTTTTTTTCATTCCTTTGTGACAAAACCTGTACAGAACCCTTTTTTTTTACTTTCAGAGTTTGAAATTGAGAGGAAACTTTTTTTGGAATTAAAGGGATCTAAATAGAGAAGGAATCCTTTAATCATTTAGGGATCGAATCGACAGGGAATTTTTTCCCATTTCTAGGGAACTTTTTTTACTTTTAAAGATCAAAATATAGATTGAAGAACTCTTCTCTTCAAGGGGCCAAATCAAGGGGGAATTTTTCTTTCACTTTAAATGATCAAAATCTCGGGGAATTTTCTTTTTCACTTTTAAGGGTCAAAGTCACGGTAATGGGTTTTTCTTATCAAAGGTTAAAAAATATTTATTTCATTTCTAGGGATCTAATGTAAGGCAAAAAAGTATTGTTTGTAATTACTTTTCACCCAGGCAACACGGGGTATTATTGGTAGTTATTGATATTATAATTATGATGTTTTTCCATACTTTCCTATCTCCCATGGTTAATTACATCTTGAAATTATTTAATTACAACTCCTTGCAATCATTTATATTGTGTTCAAGTAAGTTTATCACTTTATTTATTTCCTATTAGGAATTTCCAATACTGCTGTTTTATAATCAAGATTTTTTAAAAGAATGATACTAGCATTCCTAGGGAATCATGTACTCTCACCCATATATAGGTTGTGTTGGGGTGATCAATGAAAAAGTTGTAAGAGAGGGGGAGCAATAAATAAGTGACCTATTTCGCTTTTTGAGAAAAAAACAAGCGGGCACAAACTAGGGACCAATTTAGCATAAACTCACATTGCATATTGAACCCCCAAATAAGAACTTATTTTGGAGGAAAATTTTCAAAAAATAATTTCCTTACTCATTAAGAGGAGTGTGTGTGCAAAATTTCAAGTTTCTGCTACGAATGGTAAGGGCTAGGCAAAGTCTAAATAGATATATAGATAAAATGTAAGAAAAATAGATATAAATCTGACAAGATGATGTGAATAAAGTTGACAATCTGGAAAAAAAATGACAAAAGGTTGATTATTACTTTTCAAATTCTTTATTGATAGCTAACATTTCAGCAACTGGGCTTTTGCTTGATGTAAACTCTCCATTGTTTTCTTCTACCATTCTTTGCCAAATTCTCTGAGAAGGTCAAAATTTCAGACATAGCATCATCATAGATAGATACATACATTATCATCACCCTTTTAGCATCTATCATTAGACAAAGACCTTCCCCAAGATTCACCACACCTCTCTATCATGGGTGCCACAGAGCCAATACTTTCTGAACTTGTTCAGTTCATCATGTTATCTTATATTTCGTCAGCCATAGTTTTTCATGTAATTTCTGGGTAGTGATGCAAAGCAGTTGTCGGCCATTCTCGCAACATGACCAGCCCATTGCTATTTGTGTTTTTCTAATGCATTCTATGATATCTTGGACTCCTGTTATGTTGAATATGATTCCTTTCTGTGCATGTTCCTCAGTTTGAGAATCAATCAAACCTTCGAATGATGATTAAACAGGTCTGTTGAGGGTAGTAGTGATTAAAAATCATGTGATTGTGAATAACCCTCTAATTTTCTAAGAAAAAATGATCAAACTTCGCATACAATCAGTCGTGTAATTTGCCTAATGATAAATGAACTGAGAATGAATTGCAGTAAAAGAAATATAAGACTTGATTGCAGGTTTGCAAGATTCAATGTGCTCTGTCTTCCGGAGCAACACCTAAGAAACCGGTTCATTCTCTTTCATACTGCCGAGATAAATCTTGTCCTAGGTTTGAAATTTTCTTCATTTTCAAAATAACAGTCTCATGTTATCTAAATTCAAGCTGGAAATTGTGACATTTTCTATAATTCGTGTCATTGAAGCTCTAAGATTTCTTATATTTTTTCATAAAATTATACATTAATGTAGAAGTCATGTCTTGCAGTTCATAATTGGTTGAGACCTAAAAAGCGAATCATTTTTCCTGAAAAATTCAATTCCAGTACAGCAAACTTATCACTGGTCATGGGCATCTGCTGCAACATCCCCAGAGGGGAGGAGCAAAAATATATATTTTCCGGGGGTGCAAAAAGATATATGTTCGGAATATATCACGTGGCAACCCTGTAACCAACAAATAATGATACTGTCTTTTTACATGTAGTCATTGTTCTGCTTACATAAAATTACCGTACTGTGCCATTATCTTTTATTGACTAGAAGGATTTCAATTTTCAAACCAACTTGCCCTCAGTGAGAAGACCCAACCCAGGGTGCCACTTTTGATATTTCCTCACTGATAACAAAGCTATAAACCAGGATAATTTCTCAGTTTTGGTTTTGAATATTGGAACAGCTTGTTCATTGACTGATAACTTCACAAAAAGAAATCTTTCTTTATAAACTTCCACAAGAATTTTAAAAAACTCTCACTTCAAGAGATTAAAAAAACAACTAGTTGATGTCACTAAGGATGGGATGGCAAAAACCTAGCCATGGTTGGCAAGCAGTCTAGAAGATAAACAACTCTGATTCCAAACCAGGATCTGCCTCCTTCCTCTTTAGGACAGCAACACATTGTAAAGCTGAAGGAGCATGAGACTACACATAGAGTGCCAGAGTCATCCAATGTGTCTTGCTCTGTCTGCAGTCGACTATATCTTGTTGCTGGATCAAAGCAGTAACGGATAAGGAAGTGAGGTTAACAAGGTGGACAACTCTCCCTCAGTATAAACACAAGTAAAACACAAAAGTTATGACTTCAGACCGTGAAATGCGCAACAGTTGCTGTCCCATATTGAACAAAGCCATGGTGACCATCGACCAAGAAGAACAAACATGATGATGAGTGTAGATATTTACAATGCAACAACTGAGTCTCGGTTTCAAGGAACGGTGACAAATTCAAAGAAAAAATAATAAATCCATTAATTTTTCAAAGTTTATTTGTAGACATTATATTTGGTTGCTGGTAGTAAAGAAGAGCATCGATCAAAGTTCATCCACAAAGAAGACACAAGAAAAAAAACAAAGTTAGTTTTCATTCGTGTTCTTGCCCTTCGGTTATGCATTCATAGTAAATCCGGTAGAAAGATATGGTACAAATAATAAGTGTTTGCAGAGATATCTCTGTAACTACCGACTTGCATCTTTCTCATACTATCCTCAAATGTACAAGACGATCATGAATCACCTACTCAGCAGACATTCTATTTTAGCCTTAGATTTTAGTAATGATAGTTGATGTTAGTGAGATCGGCTATTTTGGCCATTTCTTATCTACAGCACATCATAAGTCTTTTATCGTCCATCGTTGGACATACACCTTCCCCAAGATTTGCCAGACCTCTCTATCATGGGTGTCACAGAGCCAATACTTTCTGAACTCATCTATCTTGTATTCTGTCAGCCTTGGTTGTGCAGGTAATCTCTGTGGATCCATGTTGTGACTCATGATGTCCATCAGTTGTCTGTCATTCTCGCAACATAACCAGCCCATTGCCATTTGAGTTTTCTAATGGATGAATCGGCCCCTTGTTTTTTTCCCAATATATTGTGCTATCTTGTGATTTCTCTGTGTGAGGTTGAGCATGATTCCTTTATGTGAACATTGTATGCTTCTCAATTCAAGGGTTACGTTACATGTTTCAGCTCTATAGGTAGGATTCATTGATTGTATACCCTTCTTTTTAGAACTAATGCATATACACATCTCTCAGAAGAAAACCCTTTTTCATTTTAAGACAGATTGAGCTAAAATCCTCCCTTCAATTGATAAACCCACTCTTTTATTTCCAGATGACTCAATAAATCTACAAATAGAAAAAACTCACCGTCACTATGAAAAAAACCCCCAAAAACATCACTTTAGCGTTAAAATTTGAAGTCATGTAAAAAAAATTCCCTTGAAAAATAAATGTAGCCCCCCCCCCCCCCGAAAAAAAACCGAACAAATTTTTTTAAGGTGTGCAGTGGAGTACCAATGTCAATTTTTCAAGTCTGTAGACAAAACGTTATGGCCAGGAGCACTGGTATAAATGAACACATACGAATATAAAAAGGATAGAGCTCTTTGCCACCTTAGGTGGCTATGGTTGTTCAATGAAAATATGCAACGAGTGTTCAAGATTTACAATCACGAAACAATTTTCCTCTGAATTCACTATTCTGTTCGATGAAAAGATAGGAAGAATGAACAAGTGACAGTGGTATGTATGAGACGTGTAATAAAGACGGCAAACAGTTACGATGAGTGACAGTATGATATGATGTATTGATAAACTGTCATCAGTAAAAAGATACGTCGAATCCCCGGGAGAGATATAAATGGGTTGATGGTGTCGAAACTTGAGAAGGAAAATAGCTAGGATTGTGAAGAGGAGTGAAAACGAAAACACCTGTTTACAAAAAAGTAGTCAGGTAAAAACGGGAGGATGACAAGTTAGAAGCAAATAGGGGAGAGTGAAGGAGGCTTAACAGGTATATAAATAATAAGAGAGGAAGGGAAGGGATAAAATACAGGTAAAATACAGAGAAGAGGGAATTATCAAAAATATTGGAAAATAGCAATATTTATACCTTGCTTAAATGAATCCCCATAGCCCACACATGGTGATTTGATTGGGGAAAGGAAAATATGAGAAAGTGATTAATGAAGAATCTATGAAGTGAAAAGTAGTATATAAAGGGGGCAGAGTGCGCTTGTGTGGGTCTTTGAGAAAAGGTATCAGTATAAAAGTAAATAAATGAATGGAGATTTTGTAGTGTCCACCTTTTTCCAGCAAAAGAAAATCATACATATACAGAGTTATCTGCTCTTGGTAGGGATCTACTTGCTATCCCCTACATCTCTGTAGAAATGGTAAATTCTTTGTCCCTTCCTCTGTCACACAAAACTACCCATACGATAACTGATCGTTATCTTTACGGTATTTAAACAGTGGCAGTAAACTCTTTCTCTCTCTGTCTTCCAACGGCTTTGAGGTAAGCTCATCTTTTCTCTCTCTCTTTAGTTTGTATAGTTAACATAGTTTTTGCATACACCTTCTTTTTATACACGCAGCATCACATATTCATCTCAAAACACTTCCTATCTAAGTCAAGCACTCTCACCATAGTTAGGTTGGACCTCTAAAGATAACTTCATAATGGCTACTACTAGGATGACCATACTGACGGACATTCTATAGACTCTATCTCACATTTACTTAGCGACATTTCTTTCCCCTCATCCTTCCTATCTCTCCATCCTTATCCTGGTAGATCCCTCCACATATCCGTGTCGGCAGAAACTCCAGTCCTCATTTATTTTAATTCACTTATGAATTGAAACTTAGCACTGTTGTTAATCTATTCATTTGTTCTTATTTCCGCGATTTGTTAACAATCCAACTAACTGTGTACTAACCTTGTTTTTCTGCTTTAGCAATGAACACGTTACTTACCAGGATTTATCTCCTTAGATCAATTCTGGTAATTCATATTTTTGGGGGCTAATATAATAAGCAGCCCTAAAATTTCAAGTCCATTCTACGAAGAAAACTCATGTATGGGAGGAGAAAGAAAGCTGAATAGAGAGGCTTTCGGACTAAAAAGAGTAAAAAATTATGTTTGAGCAGTAGAGTAACATAGATGTTTTGTAACTTTATCAGAATAAGAGATTCTAGTTGCTATTCCTAAAGTACAACTATGCATCAGGCAGGTATGGATTTATCTCAATCCATGCGTAAGTCGATCATTATAGGATGAAGTGAAATATACATACTGTGCAAAATGATACCATGATACATACAAAGGTACCTAATCCTTCACAAGTCTAAATACCATAGTTAATAAAACGTAAATACTTGTCCCAAAAGTTTGGAGGACAGTGTTGTTATCACAATGTTTCAGACGATCCATTCAACAACCATCTTCAGGTACACTATCCAAATGTGATGGAGGTAAACAGAAATTTTTTCCTTACCAATCATAAAAACCACATCATTGAACTCAGCACTTGTCTGCCGTACATTCAGCAAACGTGCTGATGTTCGTTGTCAAGTCCACAGTTCAACCCAATGTGGGTTCCACAACTCAACAGAGACAAAGTATGGAAATCCAGGTTAACATGGAAAAGGAAGGAAGAAGCCCAAATTCTGTTTACCTCCATCATATTCAGACTGGCTTTTATGCTATAAGTTCGGCTTCGACAAATACAAGGCCCAGAGAGTGGGAAACCTAGAGAGGATCGAACCTACTTCAGTAGTAATGGTTTTTGCAAGACAAACTTGGTAATGATACTTACACAACAGGACGTTTAATTCATTGTAGAATATCAATTTTCTCAATAAGTATTTACCTATTTTAGTGTAGCACACAGTCACAAGTGTGGGCATCTAGTGAGGATCGAACCCACTTCAGTAGTAATGTTTTTTTTTTTAAAACAAAGATCCTGATTATCACGCCACAGTAAGGCATCCTATTTGCTGTAGAAAATATGCTTCTCTCTGAAAGTATTCACTCAACTTGATCTTGCACATGGCTACAAGTGTGGGCCACAGAGTAAGTGATTGTCTTTAAGGCAAGTGTAATAGCATGCCTGAAGAAGGCCATAGAATGGATCATCTGAAACATTATGTTAACAACAAGAAGGAGTAGAATTGTCCAAATAATGCTTTGAAAGTTAATGACTTCTCTAAACTACCACCTGTAAATATTTATCTTCCAAATCAATGATACACCCCTCCTTTCTTTATTCTACCATAGGCATGCTTTGATGGAGTGGCGGGGGCTATCATCATCATCATCATCATCAGTAAAGGGGTCCGTGATGCATGGTAAATTTCAGATCGTAGCCAACAAGAAATTCACGATCAAGAGATCACATGGAATTTGATTTCCTGCTGGTGTTTCATATGCTGAGATTAGAAAAAATGTCTTTAGGCAAAAGAGCAATAATGGGGAATTTTCTAAGTGAAATCTTTTTTTTAATATATATATATTTGATTTAAATACTGATATATACGTAAACCCCCAACACAACTTTATATTAAGTTCATTTTCTTCTAAACCAAACATAAGATTTTATCATGTATAGTTGAACATTATGCGAACAAAACATGTATTATCAGGTATTATTTATTATTTGAACATACCTGCATTGAAACTCTGTTGCCCGAAATCTGAGTATGCTGCTGTCCAAAAATGAGTACATCCCTTTTAAAAAATGATATTTCTAATTTCTTATCATCTACTCATTATTATCTTTATAGTAATTTCTCAATATAAGAACAAATATTCCAAACCCTCAATCAAAACGGTCAAAATACAGTATATATATTCGTTCCCATTCAAAAATGAGTACACCACGTACAAAAATATTTCTGGCAATAGAATTTCAGTGCTATAGAACTTGGCCTGAAATAATACCTGATGATACCAGTTTTCATTGTTTAATGGCCCCCTAGAAATGATAAAAACCCTGTTATGTTCTGTTCGGGATGACAATGAACTTTCTCCAAAAAATTCTAGGGGTGTACTCATTTATTGATAACACTGTATATTAGCCAACAAACATTTCTGGACAGGTCATGAACGTCTTAAGTATGATACTATACAAGGATTAATAATCTCAATATTCTTAATAGAGATTTTACTGAATGATAAATCGAGCTGCATTAACTTTAGAATCAGATGAAGCAGCATTAGCTTTTAGTGAACCATAACCAAGAAGTAAAGGGCCAGAATCACAAAGAATAAAACCAAATTGAGTTTGGAAGAATCTCATAGAATTAATCCAATTCAGCATAACTAAAAGATTCACAATGATTGATATTAAGATGCCGATGATCACTGACTCAATCAATGAGAGAAATTTGGTCTTTTCTGGGAATTTAAGATATATTTGAGAATCAAAGACATATCTAGAAACCCTCAAAATAGGTTACTTCAGTTTTCAAGTTGGTTTGGCTGACTATATACATATATATATATATATATATATATATATATATATATATATATATATATTCTAGAATATATATTCGTAGAGTGCAACAGCTGAAATGTTGTATGAAAAACAACCAAGATGAGGATGGTCCGAATATCAATAGAAATAATAATAATACCTCATCTCAAAAATTCAGATATACTAATATTCTAGAAAGTTTTACAGCTTTGAACACTAAACATAGAAAAACTTTTTTCATAGATTTTTTCATGTCATTTCAGTCGCCCATTTCCCCAATATCTGTCTACACAATTTATGAAATCTTAAAAAGTGTATTTTTCTTTGTTTTCCCTATACTTTGTTATCGTGGTACAATGTGTAAATAGTCTCTTGTTGGGACCATCAGTATATATATATATATATATATATATATATATCATATGCACTTGCCATAGCAATGGAGCTCAGGGCTTGAAATTTAAATATTACTCTTTATGCCTACAAAGAAACATTATGTTTTTTGAAAATTCAGACTTGTTTTAGTGATCATCATCATCATCATCAGTCTCTTAACAAATGTTGCTGGTCATAGACCTCCCCCAGGATTCACCACACTTCTCGTGGGTGTTGTGGAGCCAGTGCTTTATGAATTTGTCAAGCTCATCTCTCCATCTAGTACTCTGCTGGCCTCAATTGTGATCCATGACATGAGTCATGATGACCATTGGTTGTCTGCCATTCTTGCGACATGGCCAGCCCATTGCCATCTGAGATTTTTAATGGATTCTATGATGTCCCTAACTCTTGTCATCTCCCGAATCTATTGTTCTGTCTTGTGTTCTGTCCATGAGAGGCTGAGCATAATTCTCTCACATACGTGTTGCATGGTTCTCAATCGACAATGGGTGATGCTGATTCATAATTTCCCTTGGGATGCAATAGTTTTTCAGTTCTTAAAATGCTCTGGCTGGCCACATACACATGTATGCTTCATATGTACAAGCCGAGCTAGAGAGCTGAAAACTTTAAACATTCGCTGCTTATGTCTGAAAAGAGGATTTATTTTTGTTATTTGAAAATTACCCTAAACAGAATGTTTTTTTTTCACGCTTGCTTTATTTTGAAAATTCAGGATTTTTAGTGATATCTGCCCAACAAAAGGTGAAAGAAGTAATTTATTTATTGATCATCCCTCTTTCCAACTGTATAATTAATTACTGACAATACAGTTTATACGGGTGATGCTGATTCATAATTTCCCTAGGAATGCAATTTTTTTTTCATGTTGCTGTAATAAATTACATTTCTAAATGTGGTAAGAGTTGCTGAGGGCCAAAAATCCTTTTTCAGCATCTTATTTTCATATTCCCTTTCTGGAAAACATTTTGATTACTTTTAAAATTCATTTTCATTGATGTATTTGACCCAACTAAATATATCCTATGAGAAGCCAGCAAACTGAATATGAAATGATTACTTGAAACAGAAAGCATCCAGTTAGAAAAAATTTATTACTATTTTTTGTTTTTAGTAACCTTAAAGAGATGCCTAGAAATTGCCATTCACATTCTCTCTCAACCTCCATGCTAGGCTGTGCCTCATCAAAAAGAGGAAAAACTATGATACTAGATATTCTTTGGCACATTTGTCTATATGCACAAGATAATAGCTGCTACTGCCAAGAATCTAGAAACGGCTAGAAGCTAGCAGAATGTTCAATAACAGATAAAAAACTGTGAAGTGAACAGAAAACTTGGAGAAGGAAATTTTGAAGGAAGTTTTGAGAAAATGAAAGAAAAAAACATTTGGAGAGGAGATTTCTTAACTCTTACACATCATAAGTAACTAAATATTCATGTTTTTATTTACTTGAATCAGGTTAACATGACAATAATATGTTCAAAAAAAAGGTAAACTTCCTGAGATCAAAGCTTGTGATACTCCTTACTCTCCTACTGCAACATTTGGCATCTTCTCCATTAGGCTCTTCCTCTATGCATTTTACTTACAAGTAAATTCAAGTCAAATGATTTATATTAAAAAACCATCAACCAAAACTCTTAACATGGGTTTTTTTTTAGTTTTTAAGTGCTTCTGCTTGGCTATATATATGTGTATCACAACTATAGGCAAAAAATGATGGAGCTTAAGGGCTGGAAATTGAGACATATACTCTTTACTGAGTCTAAAAGAACAGTTTTTTTGTTTTACAACACCCCCGCTACATAGGTTTTTAGCAAAGGTTCAATTTGCAATGTATGTTTATGCTAAATTGATAACTTAGCTTGCGTCCAACAGCATTCACATTTGTTTTTAGGAAATTCAGACTTTTTTTAGCCATCACTGCCCCTACAAAAGGTGCAAAAAGTTATTTATTCATTGATTTTTTTTCAATTCTTTCAATTGATCATCCCCAACATGGCAAGCTACAAAAAGACATTGGTGATGGTTTTTATTGATTGACTAAACAGACCTATTTTGTTCTTGGTTCAAATGTTTTTGCAGATGCCAGACCTTTGAAGTTAGGAAATAGTCCATTGAATTAACTCATCATTCAAAGCAATATTAATTAATTTCAATGATTTGGAAGTTTTATTTCTTTTCATGTTGTTATAATAAATTATGTTTGTAAATTTGATAAGAGCTGCCCATTGCAAAAATCCGACCTCTGTTTCTGATTTTCATATTACTTGTCTGGAAAATATCGAACGACCGTAGCCACCAAAGATGGCTAAAGTGTTCTATACTTTTTTATATGTATATGAGTGTATGTTTTTTTGTTCCAATACTCCTGACCATCCCATTTTGCATACAAACTTGAACACTGGTATCAATACTCCAATAAATACCCTCTAAAAATCTTTTTTCCCCTTTTTTTGGAAAAGAAGCTTCTCTGACCTTTTTGGGGCCTTAATCTAATGGGTTTATTGAGAACATCTTGATTCTCCAGAATCTAGATATCTTTGGATGTTATTTTTACACTATCTTTGATCTCTTCCTGGGGTAAACACAAATGATATAAAAAAAAGATCTATTCTGACCAAATTTATCCTTCAATAGAATATTTGTACCTGATTTCAAATTTTTAAGTTACTGTTATTCACTTATTGACAGTGATTAAATGTTTTGATTGCTTTTAAAATTCATTTTTTTTCCATATTTGATCCAACAAAATCTATCTTTTGAGTAGCCAACAAACTGAACAGGAATGATTACTTGAAAAATGAAAGCATCCAGTAAAAAGACAGATTATCATTTGTTTTGTTTTCAGTGACCTCAGAGAGATGTCTAGAAATTGTCATTCACAATCTCTCTTAACGTCCATGCTAGGCTGAATTCCTTCAAAAAGAGGAAAAAAAGTGTGATGCTAGACCTTTTTTGTCGGATTTGTCACCATAAGCAAGGAGAATAGCTACTGCTGCCAAGAATCTAGAATGCTAGAAGCTAGCAGAATGTTCAATAACAAGTCTAGAAATGTGAAGTAAGCAGAAAACTTAGAAGAGAAAATTTTAAAGGAAGTTTGGAGAAAATATAAAAACATTTGGAGAGGATATTTTCCAATTCTTACACATCATAAATAGCGAAATATTTATGGCTTTATTTACCTGCATCACAGGTTAACATGACAATGGTTTGTTCAAAGAAAATACAGACTTCCTAAGATTAAAGCTTATCACTCTTTTTCCGTCCCCCTTACCTATTGCCACATTCTGCATCTGTTCAGCTCTCTTTTCATGCATTTCAGTTACAAGTGAATTTAAGCTAATTTTCATATTTCTTCTTTTGGAAAATATTGAAATAAAAAAGATGGCAAAGCCTTCTATCCATTTATTTTATATGTGTATGTTTCTGCTTGTTTGATTATTTGTGAGTTTGTTCCAATGCTCCGGACCATACTGTTTTGTCTACCGACTTAGGAACTAGCATCAGTACTCCATTCATCATCATCAGCCTTTTAGCATCCATCATTGGGCATACCCTCCCAATAATTTGCCTTACGTCTCTATCATGCGCATCGCAGAGCCAGTACTTTCTGAATTTATTTAGCTTGTCACACCATCTTACTCTCCGTCAGCCACAATTTCATATATGATCTCTGGGGATCCACATTGTGTGTCGTAATTTGAGGTTGAACATGATTCTTTCATTTCAGCATTGCTTGGTTCTCAGTTTGAGGGCCAATCCTCTTGTTGGGTACCGTCAGGAGAATGCACTGGTTGTATACCCTTCTTTTTAGGACAAGTGGGATTTTTGTGTTTCTGAATTTCAAGCTATCTCCACTGAAATCTTGCCATCCTAGCGTGATTCTTTGCTTTATTTCTTATCTTTTTGAGGATTTCATGGAAAATCGTTGTCTTTGCTCAATGTAGTGGTCTGCTTTCTCCAGCTGTGCGTTATCAATTTCAGTTTCGATCATGGTGTCTTTGTCCCCAACATGTTTGTCATATATGAAATCTGTTTTGTTGAAGTTCATGTGGAGGCCAACTTTTATGCTTGCTTCATCTAATTTGTCTAGCATTATTTGGAATTCATCAAGGTTCTTAGTGAAGAGGATGATGTCGTCAGCAAATCTTAGGTGACTTAGGAAAAGAGTTTTTTTTTACCCTTCGGGGGCTGTACACTGAGGGGTTTATGAATAACATCTAGATTTTCCAGTGTGAAAAGTCAGCAATGGCATAAATGGAATTTACTCTGACCATATTTATTCTTGAAAGGAATTTTTGTACATGATTTTGATTCTCGATGGTACAGTCCTTCAATTATTGACCATGATATGAAGTTTTGATTGCTTTTAAAATTCATACTTTTTGACGTATTTGACCCAACTAAATATATCCTTTGAAAAGCCAGCAAACTGAATATAAAATGATTACTTGCAACTGAAAGCGAGAAGAGATTTATTATGATTTTTTGTTTTCAGTAACCTTAAAGAGATATCTAGAAATTGCTATCACATTCTCTCTCAACCTCTATGCTAGGCTGGACCTCTTCAAAATGAAGAGAAAAGTGTGATGCTGGATATTTTTTGACACATTTGTCTATATGCAGAAGGGAATAGCTGCTGCTGCTGCTGCAAAGAGTCTAGAAATTGTTAGAAGCTAGCAGAATGTTCGATGACAAATTTAGAAATGGCAAGAAGCTAGCAGAATGTTCAATAACAAATCTAGAAAAGTGAAGAGAGCAGGAACTTGGAGGAGAAAATTTTGAAGGAAGTTTTGAGAAAATAAAAAAGCATTTGGAGATGATTTTTTCTCAATTCTTACACATCATAAGTAATTGAATATTTAAGGTTTTACCCACCTGCATCTGGTTAATATGACAATGGTTTGTTCAAAGAAAAGGTTGACTTCCTAAGATCAAAACTTGTAATTCTTCTCCCCTTTTTCTCATCTATCGCCACCTTTGGCTTCTTCTCTGTTAAGCTCTCTTTTTTTGCATTTCAGTTACAAGTGAATTTAAGCTAAATGGTCTATACATCAAACTATGAACCAAAATTGTCATCAAAAATGTCAACATGAGTTTCTTTAGTTTTTAAGATGCTTTGGCTGGCTATGTACACATCTATGCATCATACATGCATGTTGCACCAATAGAGCTAGAGGTCTGAAAATTTAAACATTCACTCTTTATGTCTACGAAAAGGATTTATTTCCGTTTTTTGGAAAATACCCCCATCCAAATAGTTTTTTTTTACACACAGGCTTTTTAATGATCACTGCCCAACAAAAATGAAAGAATTAACTTATTCATTGATTAAACTTTTTCTAATCTTTTGATTGATCACCCCCCCCCTGGCTTACTGCCAAAAGACGTGTGTCACATGATAGTTTCTATTAAGTGATTAACCAGAGCTGTTTTGTTTTTATTTATGTTTTTGCTGATGCCAGACTTTGTAAGTTAGAAAATAGTCATTAAATTAACCAATCATTTCAAGCAATATTGATTAGTTTCAATGAGTTATATTTTTCTTTTTTTATTTTTGGTTAAACACTGCTACCTACAACCAGCCAGTTTAATCACTGATGTTGGATTTAGGTGATAAATGTGTTTTGACATTCATATGTATCTAAACGGACACTGCCAAGTCTTAACCATTCCTAGTATAAACTTGAAATTTGGCACTCGCACATTCATCTCGATGAGTATAGAAAATGTTGTGTTTTTTCCTCATTTGGAAATTCCCCTCTTGAATATTTGGCTCAACTAAATATATCCTATGAAAAGCCAGCAAACTGAATATAAATGATCAATTGTATCGAAAAGCGTCCAGTAAGAAGACGTTTATTATTATTTTTTTGTTCACAGTAACCTTAAAGAGAGGTCTAGAAATTGCCATTCACATTCTCTCTCAACCTCCATGCTAGGCTGTGCCTCATCAAAAAGGGGAAAAACTATGATACTAGATATTCTTTGGCACATTTGTCTATATGCACAAGTTAATAGCTGCTACTGCCAAGAATCTAGAAACGGCTAGAAGCTAGCAGAATGTTCAATAACAGATATAAAACTGTGAAGTGAACAGAAAACTTGGAGAAGGAAATTTTGAAGGAGGTTTTGAGAAAATGAAAATAAAAGAAAAAACATTTGGAGAGGATATTTCTTAACTCTTACACATCATAAGTAGGTAAATATTCATGTTTTCATTTACTTGCATCAGGTTAACATGACAATCATCATCATCATCATCATCAGTCTTTTAGCATCCGTCGTTGGACATAGACCTTCCCCAGGATGTGCCACACTTCTCTATCATGGGCGTCACGGAGCCAGTACTTCCTGAACTTGTCTAGCTCGTCTCTCCATCTAACATTTTGCCGGCCTCGGTTGCGCATGTGGTCTCGGGGAATCCATGTTGTGAGTCGTGATGTCCATCGATTGTCAGCCATTCTTGCAACATGGCCAGCCCACCGCCATTTGAGATTTTTTATGAATTCTATGATGTCTCTAACTCTTGTCTTTTCCCGGATGTACTGTGCTGTTTTGTGGTCTCTCCATGTGAGGTCCAGCATTATTCTTTCATATGCACGTTGCATGGTTCTAAGCTTACGGGTCTGTCTCTTGGTTAAGTTCCATGTTTCAGCTCCATAAGTGACTACTGGGAGGATGCATTGGTTATAACCCTTCTCTTCAGGATTAATGGCATCTTATTATTTTTGAAGGTTGAGCTAGCTCTGCCAAAGGCTTGCCATGACAATGATATGTTCAAAAAAAAGGTAAACTTCCTGAGATCAAAGCTTGTGATACTCCTTACTCTCCTACTGCAACATTTGGCATCTTCTCCATTAGGCTCTTCCTCTATGCATTTTACTTACAAGTAAATTCAAGCCAAATGATTTATATTAAAAAACCATCAACCAAAACTCTTAACATGGGTTTTTTTTTTAGTTTTTAAGTGCTTCTGCTTGGCTATGTATACGTGTATCACACCTATAAGCAACAATGATGGAGTATAAGGGCTGGAAATTGAGATGTATACTCCTTATTGTGTCTAGAAAGAACAGTTTTTTATGTTTTATGACCCTCCTACCCCCAAATAAGTTTTTAGCAAATATTCAATTCGCAATGTAAGTTTATGCTAAATTGATACCTTAGCTTGTGTCCAGCAGCATCCACATTTGTTTTAGGGAAATTCAGATTTTTTAGTCATCACTGGTCCTGCAAAAGGTGCAAGAAATAATTTATTCGAGTATTTTCTTTTCCGATTCTTTAATTGATCACCCCCAACATGGCAAGCTACCAAAAGACGTTGGAGATGGTTTCTATTGATTGACTGAACAGACCTATTTTGTTTTTGGTTCAAATGTTTTTGCAGATGCCAGACCTTTGAAGTTAGGAAATAGTCCATTGAATTAACTCATCATTCCGAGCAATATTAATTAATTTCAATGATTTGGAAGTTTTATTCCTTTTCATGTTGTTATAATAAATTATGTTTGTAAATTTCATATGAGCTGCCCATTGCAAAAATCCTACCTCTGTTTCTGATTTTCATATTACTTGTCTGGAAAATATCGAACGACCATAGCCACCAAAGATGGCTAAAGTGTTCTATACTTTTTTATATGTATGTGAGTGTATGTTTTTTCGTTCCAATACTCCTGACCATCCCATTTTGCATACAAACTTGAACACTGATATCAATACTCCAATAAATACCATCTAAAAATCTTTTTTCCCTTTTTTTGGAAAAGAAGCTTCTCTGATCTTTTTGGGGCCTTAATCTGATGGGTTTATTGAGAACATCTAGATTCTCCAGAATCTAGATATCTTTAGATGTTATTTTTACACTATCTTTGATCTCTTCCTGGGGTAAACATCAATGATATAAAAAAAAAAGATCTATTCTGACCAAATTTATCCTTCAATAGAATATTTGTACCTGATTTCAAATTTTAAAGTTACTGTTGTTTACTTATTGACAGTGATGAAATGTTTTGATTGCTTTTAAAATTCATGTTTTTTCCATATTCAATCCAACAAAATCTATCTTTTGAGTAGCCAACTAACTGAACAGGAATGATTACTCGGAAAATGAAAGCATCCAGTAAAAAGACAGATTATCATTTGTTTTGTTTTCAGTGACCTCAGAGAGATGTCTAGAAATTGTCATTCACAATCTCTCTTAACGTCCATGCTAGGCTGAATTCCTTCAAAAAGAGGAAAAAAAGTGTGATGCTAGACCTTTTTTGTCGGATTTGTCACCATAAGCAAGGAGAATGAATAGCTACTGCTGCCAAGAATCTAGAAATGCTAGAAGCTAGCAGAATGTTCAATAACAAGTCTAGAAATATGAAGTAAGCAGAAAACTCCAAGGAGAAAAAGACAGATTATAATTTGTTTTGTTTTCAGTGACCTCAGAGAGGTGTCTAGAAATTGTCATTCACAATCTCTCTTAAGTCCATGCTAGGCTGAACTTCTAGAAAGGAAGGAAAAACTGCATTGCTGAACATTTTTGTCAGATTTGTCACTATAAGCAAAGAGAATAGCTACTGCTGCCAAAAATCTAGAAATGCTAGAAGCTAGCAGAATGTTCAATAACAAATTTAGAAATGACTTGAAGCCAGCTGAAGGTTAACTAACAAATATAGATATTTGAAGTGAGGAGAATAGCTTTGAGGAAAAAGAAAATTTGGAGAGGATATTCCCTAATTCTTACTCATCATAAGTAGCTAAATATTTATGGTTTTACTCACCTACATCAGGTTACCATGACAATGGTACGCTCAAAGGAAAGGCAGACTTCCAAAGATCAAAGCTTATAATTCTTTTTCGCTCTTTCTTACCTATCGCCACATTTGGCTTCCATTCTGTTCAGGTCTTCCTTTATGCATTTCAGTAACATGTGAATTCTAGCCAAATATCTTTTATCGGAAACTCTCAACCAAAACTGTCAACATGAGTATCTTCAGCTTTTAAACTGCTCTGTTTGGCTGGTTGGTTGGCTGGTTGGTTGGTTATGCATGTATGGATATCTGTATTATGCCTATAAGGCACACAAATAGAGCTAGATGGCTGAAAATTTTAATATCTATACGTAGAAAATTCAATTTTTTTTTCAATTCCTCTCCAAAATTGGTCTTCATAGCAGGATTTAATTTGCATGGTAAATTAATGCTTAATTGCTCGCTTAGTTTGTGTCTGTCCATACTCATGCTTGTCTTTTGGAAATTTTGACTTTTAGTGATCACCAACTAAAGGTGAGAGAAGTAAATTCAATTTTCCAATTTTTTGATTGATCACCCCCAATATAGTATGCTGCTAAATGACATTGGGCACATCATGGATTTAATTCTGTTGTTATTGATATTTTTACCTTGTTTTATTCATATTATCATCATTTTCAATATTATTGTCCTAGAGTATTATTGTTACTCATATTTTCATTGTGAATCATGTTAGCAGTTCACTATATACCCAGAAATAATTTCCCCCCCCCCTTCTGCTTCATAGCTTTCATTACCCAAAGTCTATCTTAAGGATTTAATTTTGTTTTATGCTGATTTGATTGACAATATAGCTTTCATTACCTAAATTCTGTCTTTGGGTTTTTCTTGTTTTTATGCTGGTTTGATTTATGCTGACTGACAATCATGATCCTGTGGCCATCAAGTCTAGTTAATCTGGCAACCCTTTTGAAGAACTAGGAGGAAAAAAAATTGATTTCTAGGCTTACAGTACTACTGTAATTCACTATTTTGGCGACAGCCCCTGGTTATCAAT
Organism: Thysanoteuthis rhombus; assembly: GCA_963457665.1. NCBI lineage: Eukaryota > Metazoa > Mollusca > Cephalopoda > Oegopsida > Thysanoteuthidae > Thysanoteuthis > Thysanoteuthis major. The sequence continues at coordinate 13,550,249 of OY735221.1, forward strand.
ATTATTAACCCAAAGAGTTATTATTGATCTTTCAATTTACAATATTTCTTTTTATTCCTGTTGATGTTATTACAATGTAATCTGAGAAGTAACGATTTGAAGATGATGATACTTTTGCAATTGATATTTTATTATACTTTTTCTATCAATAGCAGTCATGTATACAGGTTCCTCCATAGAGTACACAACCCTATGGATAAGAGGGTAGAATTTACATGAACATAAATTTCAGTCTGCAATATTAGTCATGCGGTAACACTTCATTCAGAGACAGCAATACTTAGCAGTTAAAATGATTGTATCAAGCACTAGCTACATTTGAGCATCTCTCCCTTTTTTGTTGTCAGTTATATTGTTTTTCAAAGTTATGAAGTGTAGTGAATGGAGTACAAACCTGCCTCCTGGTCAAAGGGAATATCTATTGTCAAGTTAACATATCTGTTTGATTTGTATCTTTTTGTAATTTGTGTCTTTAAAAAATGGTTTTTAGATTTAAAATGGTTTAAATACAAGTTATCAAAAGATAGTTGCATTCTTTTTGAAACACTCTGTAGATTTCTGTTTTAGATTTGTCAAAGGGAACAGTAATTTGACAAATAAACAGGAAATAACGTTTGCTAAGAAAAAAAACTCTTCAGAAGTAATCAATATCTACTGCCAAAGAATGGAATCCTGGGAATCTCAAGTAAGGACTCAGAGCAACCCATTTTCCCTCGTACCCAGGACAAAAAAAAAAAATCATAAATTTGAACAAACCTTTCTGTAGTAATCAAAATCTACTGCCAAAGAGTGGAATGCTGGGAATCATAAATAAGGACCCAGTGTTGACCCATGGTTCCTTGTACTCAGGGCAAGAAAAACAATCATAAAGTTGAACAAACTGTTCAGAAGTAATCAACATTTACTGCCTAAGAATGGAATCCTGGGAATCATAAATAAGGACTCAAGGCCGATCCGTGGTTCCTTGTACCCTGGGCAAGAAAAAAAAATCATGAAGTTGAACAAATTGTTCAGAAATATTCATCATCTACTGCTGAAGATTGGATTCCTGGGAATCATAAACCCAAAACCAATTCTTCCTTTCAGATAATTGAGGGACAGAATGAAAACTCAGGTGTGGTCCTAAGGTTCCAAATGACCTGGGCAAGCTGAACTCTAGCAACCTTTAAAATATAGTATGCTCTTATTTTTATCATTTATTTATGTTTTATCTCACATCATCTTCTATGCCTATCTATGTTTTACTCTCTTAAGAAAGTATTCACCAGTCAAATATTCCTGAAAAATGTTCACTTCTGGAAATGTTCTCTTTTTAAGTGTTTTTGTCTTATTCAATTTATTCCTTTTTCTATTTGGATTTTGAAAGTTCTACTAACACCTGACATGATCACTTGACACCTTAGTTGTCTGCCCATGTTGGCAGTACCCAAGGTTAGCCTGTTAAAATTTGGCCAAAGGTATAGATCAAAATAAGTCAGTGCTATTGATGTTATCCTGAGAAGAATATTTGAGAAAGATTTACATCTTCCATGGACAACAAATTTCCATGAGATCCTCAAAAGAAGAGGAAATTAAGCAAAGAATCACTCTAGGATGGCAAGTCTTCAGCAGAGTATGCTCAATTTTCGAAAACCCCCAAAAAAGATGATCCTAATGATCCTAAAAAAAAGAGTACACAACCGATGCATTTTCCAAATAGTCACTTACTGAGCTGAAACATGGAACCTAACCAAGAGACAGACCTGCAAACTGAGAGACACGCAATACACGCGTGAGAGAATCACTCAAACTTACATGGAGAGATCACAAGACAGCACAGTATATCAGGAAGAAAATGGGAATCCAAGACATCAGTCTTTCAACATCTGTCGCTGAACATAGACTTTCCCCAGGATCCACCACATTTCTCTATCATGGGTGTCGTGGGGCAACTATTTCCTCAATTTGTTTAGTTCATCTCTCCATCTTATTTTTTGTTGGCCTCAGTTTCACATGTGTTCTCTGGTGATCCATGTTCTGAGTCGTGATATCCATTGGTCGTCTTTCATTCTCACAACATGACCGGCCCATTGCCATTAGAGTTTTCTAATGGACTTTCTGATGTCTCTGATCCCCATTAATCTATCAAAAAACTTAAATGGTAATGGGCAGGCCATGTTGCAAGAATGGCAGACAACCAATGGACATCACGACTCACAACATGGATCCCCAGAGATTACATGCAAAACTGAGGCCGGCAGAATACAAGATGGAGAGATGAACCAGACAAATCCAGAAAATACTGGTTCCACGACGCCCATGATAGAGGAAGGTCTATGTCCAATGACGGACAATAAAAGATTGAGGATGATGATAAGAGGAACTGTTTTGAAATAGAATAAGTGTACCAGAAAAGGAACACTCAATATTATTTGCACTCTTGGATTTTTTTGTATAAAATATCTTCTGGAGTAAATGGAAATTTATCTATTTTTCATCCCCAGGATATCTTTATAAGATGTCCAAAGTAATTTAACAAAAATCATTTTTTTATCCTACGTGTAGTAATTTCAAAAAAATTGAACATATGACCGGGACTATAATATTGGCACTCTTTACTTATATTTGGTTGCATGTCCTCTTTGACCACATTGACTGCCTCCAAACATTTCTTGCAGCCATCTATAAGGTTCTTGCACATATCAGCTGGTAGTTTCTTCCAACCTTCCTTTGCTACTTGTTCAAGCTCTTGAATGTTCGCAGGATTCTTGCAGTGTATCATTGAATCCATGACTCCAGATCTCCAAAGATTTTCAATGGTACAGAGGTTAGGACTCATTGTTGGCCAATTTAAAACCAGTAATTTTTCAACCATTCTTGTATGTGTAGCAAAACACCTGTTTTCTCTCCAAACAAGAGAAAAAGGCATCATTAATTTTTTGTGGGATCAGTAGTGGGGCTGGTTCACCAATTGCAGTCTCCCTTACAAAGAGTTTTGACTTGCTTAGCCAACCAGCAGACAGTTTAAAACCAGCTCTCTCTTCTCATTGGTTGATAAACTAAAGACAACTTCATACAAAGACAACTTGAGCGTCAGTGGTAGAGAAACTTGAATTGTATAATAGCAGTTGGTAGAATAGACACTTAAACAGACACATCACCCTGCACCAGTAGCCGGCTGGTAAGAGTAGGAGGAACTAGATAAAGTAGTTAGCCAGTGTTTATGTAGGATGGGAGACTGAACTATCAAATAAGAATGAAAGTAGAGTTTTAGATACATGATGCTAATCCCTGAAGTTTGTTGTAGGAATCCTCCTTTCAATGTTTCCTACTTCTAACCAAATTATTGTCCAGCTTTTGTTTTTTGAATACTGTTTCCAATCTTTGGTTTTCAGAAGCAGTTCTCATAACTCCAACCAATAGTGAAATTCCCAATTACTTTTCTTTGGACCTACACATGTGCCACAATGCAAATAGCTTCCTATCGAATTTTCATGCCACCTTTCTCATATGGTTATACTACTCATGCTTTTGAATGTGTGCTTTGGGCTTTTATTATGCTGGAGCACCGAGTTGAGATCAGTTGATCTCTAATTAATCAGATGAAAATTAATTCACAAAGATATTTCTGAACAGATTTTATTTATCAATATTTGTTCACAAATTCAGTTATAGCAATATAAGGAGATTGCATCTGTTCTGGTGTTCGTAACCGACTTCTCCTTACCTGTTAGTGAATTGTGGTTCGACATTATCTTATTTCATTGCACGTTCCCCAACATGTATTATGATACAGACATGATGCTTCAAACCCCAATTCTACATAGATGTAAAAACTTTTTTTTGATCTTTGAAAAAAAGAATTTGAGGCCCTTTTTTAAGCTTACAAAGATTTAGTTTAACAAGTTGTAACTTCAAAAACATTTTTCAATGATTATTTTTTGGTACAATAACTGTATATCAGTAATTAATATGTTTGTATTTTTGTAAAAAATTTCCATTTTACCACTAACTTCAATAGGGCTTTTTAGTATGTTCCCTTGAGTGACTATATAGTCATCATCATCATCAGTCTTTCAACGTCCATCGTTGGACATAGACCTTCCCCAAGATCTTCCACATTTCTTTATCATGGGTGTTGCGGAGCCAGTATTTTTTGAATTTGTCTAGTTCATCCCTCCATCTTGTTTTTTTGTCGGCCTCGGTTTCGCATGTGGTCTCTGGGGATCCATGTTGTGAGTCGTGATGTTCATCGTATTTATTAATTCATTTTGTAATATGAAGTTGAAGCAACACAAGTGAACACAAGATATGATACAATGAAAAAATTGCCAATTAATTATTATATTTTATCAATATTCTTACTATTATCTAAATTTCCAATGTTTGCTCAATTCATTTAATTGGGTTTTTCATTTCTAAGAATCAAATGTAGTTCTTTTTCCCTGCAAAATTAGCATTCTTCTTCCTGGAATGAATGTTCTATACTATTGTACATGATTAACAATTTGTGTATATATAGATATGCATGGCATAAACTATATAATAAGAAATAGAGATGTTGTTTGATCGACTCTGCTGGGGTGCTGTATTAATATAACTGTTTTGTTTTTAAAATCCCCGAAACAGTTACATGGTAAACAACTGATGATCACAAGAGACAATTCAAACATTGTGTCATAATAGCAAAGTATATGTGAAACAGGGACAAAAACACTGAAGAAAATAACATATTGCATTTAGAGATATTGGGAAGTAGGTAACTGAGGTGACACAAAAAATCTTTTGAAAAAGTGTTCAAAACTGTATGGCTTTCTTGTCTTTCTCTCTCTCTATATATATATATAATCAATATTTGAATATCAGTCTAAATATGGGTGGTTTTAATTTTTGGTCCCTGTTCTTGGCTGTTATTGTTATCAAAAATTTTTAGTTGTCTTGAGTTGATGCCATATTATACTCAAGAAATTAAACAAGATGAGGAAAGAAATCTGAACAAAACTTTACAAAATGATATTCCCTCATCTAAAAATCATATCTATATCTATCTAATTTATCAACTTAGTGATAAAAATTATCCAATGGTATATTAGGAAAGATTTAACAAAACACACATCTGCTGTCATTCTTTTTCTAAAACGCAACCATCTGTTGCCGACACGTCATATCAACTCTGAAAATAGAGGATGATGAATGCTATACTTGACCTGAGATGATCGGTAATGTAGTCAGTCCTATTCTCATCCTCCCCTTATTACCAAAGAAGGGATACTAAACAACCATCAAATATGAAGGATTCAATGTATTTGGTAAGGCTACAAGCATTGAAGCTACCAACATCAAGTGACCATTGTATCAGAGGTGAGATGATAGAGATGTTTGAGATAGTATCAGCAGTTGACTTCATTCTTACGTGGAAGGGATTGATGGACCGTTTAAGTTCCAGGGATACATAGTATGAAAATTTTCCCAGTACTTTCGCAGACTGCAATAAGACAAAACACCTTCCTGTTCAATCAGCAGATGTGAAGCTCTCTGCCTAAATATATTGCAGCAAAGACAATATAGAACACTACCTGGACGAATTTAGGATTAATCAGGAGACTTTGTACAACAATTATAAGGAAAAAAATCAAAATGAACAACCAGAATCCAGTGGAGAGGTTCCACCAGGATCCTGACTAAAAATGATTTTTTTTAATTGATCAAGCAATTCGCTTGCGACTATGCAGCATTTTCAAGATTCTTTTTATACTGCAGAATAAAACTCCTAGTCTCTTCCAACACATATATCCAAGGCTGGAATGGCAAAATTTATGTCCTGAATTGCTTTTCTTTCTTAGATTTCTTCCTCCCTCTAAGGTCTTCTTCCCAAGAAGTTACCTAGTTTGGTCTCATAAGTAGAGCCAGCCCTGTATATATCCCTAGGTTTCTATGACTTCTGGGATATATATGTGCCATGAATCTCTTTCAGGAGTCTACTGGGGCATTTTAATTTAGGCATTAAGCATTTTAATAGGTTGATCTTGAAAGGGTTAGTTTCTATGACCTCTGGGATATATATGTGCCATGAATCTCTTTCAGAAGTCTACTGGGGCATTCAGGTATTTAGCATCTTAATAGGTCGGTCTGGAAAGGGTTAATTATGAAAAGATTGATAAATATCAGGCATCAAAGAGAATATGAATTGAAGGCAGATTACAAAAAACCCATGAGAGCCAAGACGAGAGGTTAATTAATGTTGTGCCAATCTCCTTACAGTGCATGAAAAGAAGAGGTACTTGCTGTAAACTGAAAAACTTTGAATTAAATATGATTTTGTTGCATCAAAAATCATCTGTAATGACATGAAAATCTTCTTTTTTTTTCAATTTTTGCTCGACTTGTCACTTTTTATAAATTCAAATTGAGAACTGACTAAGGCAGTGTCCGTTTCAAAGATACTTGTCTGGAAAGGGCTGGACTTTATTGTATCCCAAGAAGCCTGCCATAATTATCATATGAAATAATTTTTTATCCATCATATTAAACTACAGCTTTGAAGTATTTGATTCACTCCAATGTTGCCAATTTAGTTATTATATTATTCAGATAATTAAAATGACCAGAAAGTAAGGGAGTTAATTAATAGAAACTATGAATGAAGAACTGTATTAGATTTCTCAAGAACCACAGATTCAAAAAACTTCAAACTTGACACTTTACTGTCTTGTGGACTGAATAATATATCTCGTGAATATCAACTTCATACAATGACCAGAGTAATTGCAGGGCATACATGGAATAGGGATTTCTTCAATTGTTGAATTTATCACTATAGTCAATAATTGAACAGCCATAGCATCAAAATTTGAAGTCATATAAAAAAAAAATTCATCAAAGAACAAACATGGTCAAAAAACATTTTTTAATGACATGACTAGAAAACATTTAAAATGAAGCAAAGAAACATCTAGATTTTGGAGAATAAAGATGTTATAAATAAAACTGTTGAAAAGATACGCCAAAGAAGGTCAAAAGGTTTTTTTCAGAAAAAAACAAAAAAAAGAACAATTAAAAAGTTGTGAATCAGACCATGATTCAACTGTAACGATTAAACAGCATTCAACAGCATAATCGGAAATAAAGAGTAAGCCCATGGTGAGAATCGAACATACACCCTTTAGCCAGAGCGAATCCAGTATATGCCTCGCTGCTTTAACCATTCAATATGGGGACTTTATAAGTTATACAGAAGCTGATTTTACTCCCTCGACCAACAATCGACACTTGTTGATGTTAACGTTTGAGACCAAGTGATCTTAATACAATGATATTTTCTAATTTTTTCAGATTTATTTTTATTGTTGGATGAAGTATTGTAACATTATTATTCATTTTGACTAGTTTTTAGCCTCATTCTAAGTTTCAGTTGCTTTTATCACAACTTTGAATCAGACAGTAATTCTATGGCACCGATTAAACAGCATAATCAGAAATTGAGTTTCTGGATTTTTGCAATGATGAATAATATTGTAGGTTCTGCATTTATACTCACACTGATAATAATGATCTGATTTCCAGTTATCTACTTATATCAGTATAAGACACCTTTTTCTTTTGTGAAATCTACAATTCATCTATCTTTTGTAAAATCTCCCAAATATTTGAATTTAATGTGATCAAAGATTTAATGTTAGTCATCATCACCAGTCTTTTATCATCCATTGTTTGTGTAGACCTTCCCCAGGATTTGTCACACCTCTCTATCATGGATGTTGCAGAGCAAATAATTTCTGAACCTGTCCAGTTTGTCTCGTCACCTCTTATTCCACCAGCGTCAGTTCCGAATTTGATCTCTGGGGATCAATATTGTGAGTTGTGATGTTCCTGATTATTAAATGAGGTCATCATCATCATCATCATCATCATCAGTTTTTTAGCGTCCGTCGTTGGACATAGACCTTCCCCAGGATTTGCCACACTTCTCTATCATGGGCGTCACGGAGCCAATACTTCCTGAACTTGTCTTGCTTGTCTCTCCATCTAACATTTTGCCGGCCTCGGTTGTGTACGTGGTCTCGGGAGATCCATGTTGCGAGTCGCGATGTCCATCGATTGTCTGCCATTCTTGCAACATGGCCAGCCTACCGCCATTTGAGATTTTTTATGGATTCTATGATGTCTCTAACTCTTGTCTTTTCCCGGAGGTACTGTGCTGTCTTGTGGTCTTTCCATGTGAGGCCCAGCATAATTCTTTCATATGCACGTTGCATGGTTCTCAGTTTACGGGTCTGTCTCTTGGTTAAGTTCCATGTTTCAGCTCCATAAGTGACTATTGGGAGGATGCATTGGTTATACACCCTTCTCTTTAGGATTAATGGGATCTTCTTATTTTTGAAGGTTGAGCTTGCTCTGCCAAAGGCTTGCCATCCTAGTGTGATTCTTCGCTTGATTTCTTATGATTCAGTAAATATTCAGTTTAACTCCAACATCCCTGATTTGAGCCAGAGACCCTATTTAGGCCTTCTCCAGGAACCAGCTGAAAATTCCCCCCCTATGGATGTGTTTTTTAGCAGTTTCAAATTGTTTGAGTCAAATAAAGGACTGTTTTTTTCCTTTCAAATTTCCTGACCACCTCCCTCAGTGCCCCTCCCCCATGCCCTACATCTGAAGGAGAGCAGGAAGCATTCCCTTTAGGCAGAGAAAATTGAGATCTGAATGAATGTTCCCTGAACATGAATGCTGTGGCAATTGCTCACTCATAGTGGCCTGTACATAACATACTTACTTGGTCATGTGATTGCAGGGTTGCCAGTTTGGCTTTTTCTAAGCCAAATTTTACAAATTTGGCATTTTTTTCATATCATTTCGCTTAACAATTTCAGCTTGTAATGTTTGGCTTTTTTGGCCATTTTTACACTTGGATGACTTTAGAAATCCTTTGTGGACATTTTCAATCCTGTTAAGTAACAAAGTTAATGTCATTGATAGTAGTTTTCTAAAATCTGCTTATCAAGTGTAGTTGAAAAATGCCTGATCACATAAATAAGAAAATATGCTAAAAAAGGCTGGATGAATTGAGAGAGAGCTAAATTAGGAGCTAAGAGCTAGATGCAAATTCATAGGAGCTAAATGCATAAAAAGTAGCTAAGGTAGCATAAAAAACCCTAAATTGGCAATGCAAGCCCCATTTCTTACTGCTTGTCTCTTCAGTAATTGTGCCAACTTAGCCTTTTTCAAGCTGAATACAGTTTATTGGGACTGAAGTGCGTGATTGGTTTACCATGTATACATGGTGTAAAACTAGACTGATTTTGGGCTCTGCTTTTTTTTTTGTTGGGGTGGGGGCTTTTTTGTGTATAATTTGGCTTAAAATTCTGGTTTCAACCCCAACCCTATGAGTAGTGTTTCATTTAATCACGTTATATCGCTGAATATGAAAGAAGTGTTTGGTCAAGAAAGGTTGTTGAATATATCACTGTTACGGCGATTTCAAAATACATTCAGTTCAGAATGGGAATTTAGCTCTCAAATCATTTGGGTAAGTAAATTCTGATAGTCACATATGTAGCTGAAACATGAGACCTAACCAAAAAAATTGACCCTCAAACTGAGAACCATGCAACGTGCACAAGAGAATCACGCTCAACATAGAATGGAGAGATCATAAGACAGCACAACATATGAGAGGAAAAACAGAGGAGCCAGAGATGTCCTAGAATCCATTAAAAAACTCAAATGGCTATGGGCTGGTCATGTTGCAAGAACAGCAGACTACCACTGGATATCAAGACTCACAACATGGATCAACAAGTATCATACACAAAACCATGGTGAACAAAATATAAGATTGCATGATGAACTAGACAAGTATTGGCTCTGCGAATTCAATGATAGAGGAATCTAGTGAATTTTGGGGAAGTTTTATGTCCAACAATAAATGCTGAAAGGTTGATGATGAAAATATGTAGCTGAGTTTTAAGTATTACAGAGAACAATAATAGCAGTAACTTATGCAACCATGAACTGGGAACAAGGTGCATACCAAATTGAGGGTGTGGAGGGTGCTGCAATCCCCACCTCAGTCAGAAAATTTCTTCGCAATTTTCCAACTAGAATAGGCTGATTTTATCTAATTTAGCCAATTAGAATATATGATAATCAATTAAATCTGATGAGTTTGATAGAAGTTAATGCTTAGATTTTATAGAAAAATTATTCTCAAATCTTACTACATAAATATCTATTTGATAAATAGGCTTCTAATGAGAATTGAATTTGAGAAATCTGTGGGCATTCATGTGTGGTGTGTATGTACTAAAATAACTCGACAATTGGCCATAGTAATAAGTTGATATTCACTATATTTAAGAGCCAGCTCTCAAGGCATGGCAGTATTGAGTTTGAAATTATTCTGATCAGTGGTTTCAAGTGATCTAATGAAAATGTTGATAAAAACACCGACAGATTATCTAAAAATTATCTAAAATTGTAGATCTAAATATAGATATAAAATATCCAAGTTGGCAATAGATCTATTTTTGATACGAAATATCTAAATTTAACATTGAAGAGAAGTAACTGTATATAAACCAATTCTTTCTTCTAGAGGAACAGAACTCAGGGCTAATCCTAAGGCTCTTCGTACCCTGGGCAAGAGAAAATTATGAACTTGAACAAATTTCTCTGAAGTCTCATACAATGGATACAAATTTATCTTACATGACTATCATAGCAGGCTGGTTCACAAAAGTCCTGTACTTTCCAAACATGCACCTTTGGAATGGGATCTGCCCTAGTATATAAAATCTAATTGATTTTAACCCTTTTTAAGGACAGTTTTCAAAATAGATAGCAAACTATACTTGACAATACTGATTTCTTTGCTTGTTCTGCCTGCAGGCCCACATTGTAGGCAAATTAGAGGCCTCCACCCACTAACGAAAATCATTAGTTATGCATCTGCAGGGAAAATGAGAGTTAAATTTGATAGCAAGAAAAGAAGCCATAATTTTTCTCGCCGTTGAAAGCATTTCAGACGATAAAAATAAAAAATAAAAAAAAAAAACTGTGAAAAAAAAAAAGATTACTATAGGCAATTGCAAAGTGGTAGCTGCTTATTGTGATCACTTTGGTACAGGGTCTCTTAGGTAACAAAAACTGGTTGATAACATTAAACAAAGAATAAATAATAAAAATTGGAACAAGTGAACCACAGTAGCCATCAAAGATGGTGAAGGGTTCTTCCCTTTTTATGTGTGCATATGTTTATGTTTCTGTATGTTCCGCCGCTCCTGGCCATACTGTTGCGTCTACAGACTTGAAAATTGACATGTACTCTAATAGAGCCCTTCTGAAAATAGCATTTTTTTAATTTATGGAAAAAAAGCTTTTTTTTAACAGGTGGGGGGGGGCTTATTTTGACGGGTATAGTTTATCAATAATATCTAGATTCTGGAGAAACTAGATTTTTTTTTCTCTATTTCAGATGTTTTCCAGTGATATCACAGATAGAATCTATTCTGATCACATTCTTTGATGGAATTTGGGAGGAGGGGGATAACTTTTGATGCTGGGGGAAGTTTTGATGCTGCAATTGTTCAATTATTGACTGCATCGGCGATTATATATATTGTTATGAATTCATTGTTCTGTTATATCATTAAATTCATTGTTATAAACTTTACATCATAAAATATAATATGATTAATATACGTATATATTTTACTCTGATTCTTAATTCATATTTAACAAAATGTTTGGAACCAATGGATCTTGATAAGAATAACTATTCGATAACGTTATCAATGATAACAATAAAAGGCTTCTCTGTAGTGATCTCGTGTTGAATTAGAATGTACTCTTAGGTTAAAACAGCTGCTATACAATAATCCAGTTATTATGCAACATAGGGATTTAAAATTCTAATTCAACAATTTCACTGCCTTTCACCGATTACCAATGATTTTAAGTCTATTTCAACACATATTTCTTTCCTTTAAATAAAATGACACATGAGCCGTCAAATGCTGCAAATTGTATTTTGTTTTTAGCATTGTTAACCTTGAAGCATCTCTCAGTAATTTTTTCAGCAATTTATTTCTTTAAAAAATAGTTTTTAGATTAAAAATGGTTTAAATTGAAGTTGTTAAAAGGAAGGGGCACATTACTTATTTGCTAAAAAAATCATAAGATTAAACAAAGCTTTCTGAATTAATCAATATCTACTGCCAAAGAGTGGACTCCTGGGAATATATACTACCTCCTGAAACACAAACCACTTCCCTAGATACAAAACACAAACCACTTCCCAAGACACAAAACACAAACCACTTCCCAAGACACAAAACACAAACCACTTCCCAAGACACAAAACACAAACTACTTCCCAAGACACAAAACACAAACTACTTCCCAAGATACAAAACACAAACCACTTTTCAAGACAAAAGAAAAAGATAGATATTTATTATATCTCTGAATTTTTGAGATGAGGTATTATTATTATTTCTATTGATATTCGGACCATCTTCATCTTGGTTGTTTTTTATACAACGTTTTGGCCGTTGCACTCTACGGCCTTTGTCAGGTATCATCTGGTAGGTGTGGGGAAGTAACGAACCGAACCCTTTATTTATCCGATGGGGGTATATTGACTGTACTCCCCTCTTAACATTAGTAGTATTGTTATATTGTCTCATTCTAGGATCGAACCTAGAACCATCAGATTACTTTACAGTAATTTGTCTGATGCTGTAACCACTGGGCTATGTGTCCATATATATGTTGCAGATGAGGATGGTCCGAATATCAATAGAAATAATAGATATTTTTATTTCTCTAATACAACAGATTCTACAAATACAATCCAGAATTAAAAGTGTTTCTCTTCAGAAAATCATGGTTAACAATCTTGTTGATACCGAGTATATCCAAACTAATCATTTGATTAGTTGAGCCACCATTTACATATTTGTTTCATTGGTAAAGATATTATGTAGCAGTGGTGAAGTGCTCAAAATAGTGAGGGAATACAGGGCTGCCTGCTTTAGCAGGCATAGTGATCCAATGAAGGAAGCAAGTCTCTATAGCATGGGGGTTCAGCGCATTTTAGGAGTACCTTGATTCAGTATATATATATATGTATAATTCATGGTTCCAGCTAATTTTAAGGAGCAAACAGATTAACAAGATCAGAATATTAATAGTATATAGAGAGGGAATACTGTCCATCATCATCATCATCCACTTTTTAACATCGGTGATTGGATGTAGACTTTCCCCAAGATTTGCCAGACCTCTCTTATATGGGTACTGTGGAGCCAATACTTTCAGAATTTATTGAGCCTGTCACGCCATCTCACTTTCTGTCAGCCACAATTTTGCATATGATCTCTGGGATTCCATATTGTAAGTTGTGATGTCAAGCAATCGTCTGCTATTCTTTCAGCTTGTCCAGCCATTGCCATTTGAGTTTTCTAATTGTTTCTATGATTTCTTGGGTACTGTTTTTTTCTCTTACATACTGTGCTGTCGTATAATCTCTCCACGTGATATTAAGCATGATTCTTTCATTTGATGATGAATTCTCTCATTCAACTCAAGTTGACTTGTTTATTACAGGAACTACTAATAAAGGAGTTGAAAATGGACACATAGTTTTAGAATGATATTGTACGGAGAAATGGATTCTGTTCTTATTGTTTACCTTTTAGATTTTGATGAAGCAAGGGAGTTTGACCTTAGTGCAGCCAAGCTTGTTCCGGTATGAAGTTAAGGAACAAACAACTAGTTCCAATCCTGGAAATTCTGACCCCCACATCCATTGTAAGGGGTAGCAACAAGCAGAATAGTGAATATGTTCACAAAATGTACAGTCAACTGAGCGCTGGTCAAGCTTTGATGGGCCTGGCGAGCCAGAAGTGGATTATGATAAATTGCTCAAGTAAAATAAATGAGAATAAAGATGGACAGAAGGATTATCATAACCGCTGTCTCCATCTCCCAATGATGCATTGAGTACAAAGGAAAGAATGAAAATTATTTTTTTTAAGTACAAGAGCTCGATTTATTTAACAGTTATTTGGTACAAGCAAAGTTTGATACAAGGTTTGTTTCATAGAGAACTGCACTTTGCCTGATAAGCATACTCTAAAGTAATCCTAATAAAAACTGTATTAACTAAAACTTGAAAAGTTATTCAGAAACAAAGATATTCTGTTTAGATTCTAAGATTCATCTACACTAATAGCTTTTTTCCTCTGTCTCCAGAAAAGAACCTATTCACTTAATTTTTCAAGGATAAAGTGGAGTTCGTTTCTACTCAAATCAAATATCACAGAGTACAGTCTAGAAGAAACAAAAATACATTCACATAGCTGAAGTCAATCAAAGATAAAATCTAAAGGAAAATATCTTTAAATCAGGATGAAATTCAAGGAAAAAAAAAACAACCGAATCAAAATTTATGAGAATCGATTTCTTGTTCTGAAGAAATAAACAAACATTACTGACACTTACAACAGAAAAAGGTAACTTTCATATTTATTAGGTTTCTCAGAAAACAACAGTCAATTTTAAAAACCGACTTTCAGTTGTGTCATACAACATCAAAATAGAACACAGTACCAACATATATGGATCATTTTAATTATTAAAGTTTTCACTTAAATTCAACATTTTGTTTAGACCCTTGAACCTAATGATGGAATATTTTCACTAGTATAAACTTGGTCATAATGAATCTCAAATAACTTTCAGTATTAACATAGCATAGGGTAAGGGAACCACCTCCTATTCTATGGGTTGGAATTAGTCTCAAAAGTTTTGTAGTTGAGATTTTAATCTTGAAGATCAAGAGGGCAGAGGATGTCCATCTGCAATTTAAAATGAACAACTGAAGATGTTGGTCGAACAAAACCCATGCCAAATTGTCAGAGATACATCACAGATACTGGGTGTTGGCTTTGCGACAAAATTGGACCACTCATGACAAATTGGTAAATTGAAGAAGATTGATAAAAGGTATACAACCAATGCATCCCCCCAATAGTCAATTATGGAGCTGAAATATGGAACCTAACCAAAAGATTGGCCCTCAAACTGAGAACCATGCAATATGCATGTGAGAGAATCATGCTAAACCTCACATGGAGAGATCACAAGACTGCACAGTATATTATAGAAACATCATAGAAACAATAAGAAAAATCAAATGGCAATGGGCTGGTCATGTGGCAAGAAAAGCAGACAACCACTGGACATTACGACTCACAATATGGATCCCCAGAGATCATATGCAAAATTATGGCAGACAGAAAATAAGATGGCATGACAAGCTAGACAAATTCAAAAAGTACTGGCTCCACGATACCCATGATAGGGGAAGGTCTATCTTCAATGATGGATACTAAAATGATGAAAATGATAATGAAGAATTGGTTTCACATAAACTCAACAAAAACAAGATATTCGTTTGGAATCAACTAGTGTTTTTAAAACAGTTTAATACTTGTACCTAAGTGTTGGGAAAAAGTTCAAGTTTTATTTATCATGTATTTAATTTTTGTATATGTATAAATTTGTATGTCTGCTTACATGCACACATGAATGAAATAAAAGCAAATAGATATTTAAAGTTTTTCATGACCATACTCAGATTTAACCATATGACCTACCAATTGGCTGTCAGACATTCTAACAATTGCACCATGAACTTATATTTGAAAACTGAGATTAAATTTCTAGGCATGTTCTTAATACTATCTTATCAGCAGTAGTAGTATCATTTACATCGATGTTTTCTTATGAATATTTTAATTTTTTCTTAAGTTTTTTCTCTTATTCTATTTGCTTCCAATCATATTTTTTTAAAATCCCCATCTCACATGTTATTGCCTTTATTTTGGGTATCTAAAAATTCCAGGGGAAAGCCAGGTGTAGCGCTCCCTACTCTTTTAGTTAGGAATTAAATACAAAACTCCTCTTTCAACTAGATATCACAAACGTCACTTCCTCTGACGAACCCATAAAACCCCAGATGCAGGTGGTCCAATGCTCATTGGCACTGGCACTCCTAGCTGGTCATGCCTCTGGCCCAGGCACTTGTTGCCGGCCACTCAGGTGCTGGCGCTAATGAGCATTGTATCATGTGTGTCCAGGAGTTTCATAGGGTTTGTCAGAAGAAGTGACATTTTTGATATCTAGCTAAAAGGGGGTTTTGTCTCTTCCTAACTAAAAGAATAGGGGGAGCTGCACAGGTATTTCTGCTTAGACTACTTCACAAATATCTGTTTTTATAATGATACAAACATGCCACTTTCACTCACACCTAATATAATTATTCATTTGCTACCAAACAAATTCATGATACTTTGAGTGCATATGATGATTGTGTTACAGTTTATATTAACTCTTGGGTCTTTTGTCAAATGGAAGAATGTTTCATACCAATAAACCCTGTCAAAAATAGGGACTACATCATTGGTTTTGTTTTATGCATCAGAATATTTTTTTAGTAACTTTCTCATGTATATATACTGAAATTATATTTCTGTGAAAGGCTTACCATCCTAGAGTGATTCTTCACTTGATTTCTTCTTCTTTCAAGGATTACACGAATTTCCATGAAATCAGAAGAAGAAATCAAGTTGAGAATCGCTCTAGGATGGCAAGCCTTTGGCAAAGCAAGCTCAACCTTCAAGAACCAAAAAATCCTATTAGTCTTAAAAAGAAGAGTATACAGCATATGCATCCTCCCGATAGTCACCTATGGAGCTGAAAGATAGAACCTAACCAAGAGTCTAACTTGAAAACTGAGAAGCATACAACTTGCACACGAGAAAATCATGCTCAACATCACATGGAAAGACCATAAGCATAGAAAAAAAACAGGAGTCCAAGACATTAGAGAAATAATAGGGAAACTCAAAATGTTAATGGGCTTTTCATGTTGCTAGAATGGCAGACAATCAATGGACATCATAACTCACAACATTGATCCCCAGAGATCATAAGCATAATTGTGGTTGACAGAAAATAAGATGATGTGACAAACTAGACAAGTTCAGAAAGAATTGGCTCCGCGACGCCCAAGATAGATAGGTCAGGCAAATCTTGGGAAGGTCTAGATCCAATGACAGACATTAAAAGATTGATGATGATGATGATGATGATGATGATGATGATGGGTTATTTGCAATTACTTATCCCCCTGGGCATCCTTGATAAAAATTTCTCATTTAGATTAACTCAGATATTCATATATAGTATTTATATAAATTAATACACATTTTTTAAACATTATATCTCTCATAATTTTTTACGTATTTCTAAGAATGAAATTACATTTTACTTCATATAGTTATCATGTCTTCTTTCTATCTTTTTAAAAGTTAGGTTATGATTACAGTGGATAAAAAGAATTCTGATTAAATTAAGATAAATGTATAAATAAGAAATCTTTAGCAAAGATGATTTAGAGAAAAAATAACTGCAAATATCTAAAAATATATCATCTTGGACAATCAAAAAAATATTGAAAAAATAATTTCAGTACATATATACAAGAGAAAGTTATTAAAATATTTTCTGATGCATAAAACAAAACCAATAATATGGTCCCTATGCTTGACAGGGCTTATTGGTATGGAACATTCTTCCATTGGACAAAAGACCCAAGAGTTAATATAAACTGTAACACAATCATCATATGCACACTAAGTATCATGAATTTGTTTGGTAGCAAATGAATAATTATATTAGGTGTGAGTGAAAGTGCCATGTTCATATCATTATAAAAACAGATAATTGGATATTAATTGAATACATAACAGTTATCAAATCACTGTTGCCCAACAATTGGCCCGCTCGACCAAACAGCTATGCAATCTTTGCTCTTCTGAGTTTATGCATGTGTCTCCAAGTACTCCTGGTTACATTTTCGGGGCTACAACCTGGGAAATATACAAGAGTACAGCACTAGCCATCATGTAAAAATGTTTTTTTCTTTCAAAAAAATGCATTTTTGGATCTCCATGGCCATTTTGAACAAACAATTCCCAAATCTTGTGCTAGAATTTTTCAGATAAAAGATTTTTTTTTTTCAGATAATTTGAGATAATTTTTTCAGCTAATTATTTCTACTACACCCATGGGCTACAATGACTTATTCATGCAAGTTACAGATATTGTTTTTATTTTTGGTATTTATAAAAGTCCTTGGCAAGGCCAAGTATTTCTACTACTAAATATTAATTAACTTTTGTATTTCTTTGCCTCTAATGTTTAAATTTTTTTTAAAAACAAAATTTATTAAAAACCAATTTCCTTTTTTTGGCTAAACATTTAAAATCTTTGAAAACAGGATAGTAAAATGTCATTCACTGAAATGAAACGGAACAGTTATAACACTTTAATCTAAAGTAAGCAGTAAGGAAAGAACATTTTTCTACCTCATGGTTATTGAAGTCTGATTTGAATTGAATATTTTCTGAAAACAGAAATTGCACTATGATTTTATTGAGTGACAAGACTGGTTGCTGCAGTGTCAAACTCCATTCCAACTTTGATACCGACTGAAAATGATTACTGTAACTTTTGTGTAGTATAAAAAATAAAGAAAATATTTATATCATTTTTCATAAAAGTATTTATTTATTTGAATGAAATAAGTCTGTGCATATCAGTAAGATAAATTTTTGTTGATATTTAAGACTCGTCAATTTAGCTCAGTCAGTAAGATAGCCTTGTGGCAACTAGTTGGTTGAGTTTGAATCTCAGTAGGGGAATGTGAATTTTATGTATTGATTCACACCCCTGGTTTTAGTGAGGGTTGTTCTTGTTACAACAAAAAAATAAAGTTAACCCCAGTTTTTGAGTTGGATAAAAACATTCAACATTTTTGGACGTGATAACAAAAAAAAGAACAGATCCCGTTCAAAAACCGCGACATCTTTTGTACATGTTTGAGATCATTTTTCTACATTTGTTTCTGTAATAGAACTACTGGTTTTCAATTGAGATTTCAAGCTGATCCCTATTAAAACATCCGAAGCAAAAATAATGGTTGCATGAAAAATGAAAATGAAAATATCATCCAAAATACAATGTGATTCATTATCGAGTGGAAAAGTTATATCTATATACATATAATATCTGCCAGTAATGCAAAGGCCAAAATAATTACTCTCAACCCAAATTCTCATCTCATTAATTCTCGATCTTTTTCAACGCAACAGTATGTAATTAAGAAATTGATATATTTGGTCCAACAGAATGAATTATGAATAGTCTCATAGTATATAGAAACTTATTTGAAATGATACCCCATTGTTACACAGTTAATGTATCTGACAATTTAGACAGAGTAAATAGGATAAACAATTAAAGAGAATGGGGCTGCTGTAGGAATCAAACCTGCCACCAATAGGGTAGCCGCTTCAACATAGCAATGCTCTTACAATTGAGCTAAACAGCCACCAGGAATGCAAAGGCCCAAATAACTGCTTTCAACCCGAATTCTCACCTTGTTTATTCTCAGTAAGTTTCTTTATATTATAACACAATTTACAATTCATTCTGTTAGCCTAAATATGTCGATTTCTTAATTACATACTGTCGCGTTGAAAAAGACAAAGAATAAACGAGATGAGAATTTGGGCTGAAAGCATATACATATGAAGTGTATACATTAGTTGTAAACACTGTAAAGTCTACTTTCTTTCTTTTTTCTATCTTGTCCTTTCAACTTTCAATTTTTTAATTTAAGAACTGATCAAAAAGAATGATTAATATGATTTTGTGTGACATAAAAAAGAGAAGATATTCTTCTTTCTTCGTCCACTTTCTGCATTTGTTCTTCCTACCTTAATCAAAGCTATGAACCAATTAAAACAAAATAAAAATAAAAAAAGGACATTGTCTATCTCTCCTCATCAACTCTCCCTTTGAGTCTATTGATTCATTATAAATGCTGTTGACCAATTTGAAAATTAGTCTTAACAAGAAATGTTCCCCATTCTGAGTATTGTTGTCTTTTGTTGCAGTTGATAAAGCCACATAGCTGTAAAGGAGTCTGTACTTCTTGGTCCTTAGGAGAAAAATAGTTTTCCATGAACATAGCAGATAATCAATGGATTTGCACCCACTTCAACCTCTTATCTATAAGACATGATCTTTACCTATTCATGACCCTCAAATCTCTCGAGTTATTGGGTTCACTCTAAGAAAATTTGGCAAGTTTTTCTCTTCTTCCATTTGTCTTATTTTTTACAGAGAAAAGCATCAGCAGTAATGAGGGTGGGGTGAATAACTGTAGTCACCAATGGTAACGAAAGGTTCTTCGCACTTTTACATGTGCGTGTATTTATCTATGCATCCAAGACCACACTGGATTGTCTACAGACTTAAAAATTGACATCAGTACTCAATGAGACCCTTTCTACATTGCTTTTGGAAAGAAAGCTTTTTTGACCTTTTTGAAGCCTATTGATCTGCAAACTGAGAACCATGCAACATGTACATGAGAGAATGATGCTCAACTTTACATGGAGAGACCAGTAGACAGCACAGTATGTTAGGGGAAAAATAAGAGGCTGAGTCATCATAGATTCCTTTAGAAAACTCAAACAGCAATGGCTGGCCATGTTGCAAGAATGGCAGACAACCGATGGACATCACGACTCACATTATGAATCCCCAGAGATCAAATACGCAACCAAGGCTGGCAGAATATGTGATGGCAAGACAAACTGGACAGGTTCAGAAAATATTTACTCAGCAATGCCCACAACTGAGAGATGTGGCAAATCTTGAGAAGGTCTATGTCCAACAACAGACAATAAAAGGCTAATGATGATGATTTTGATGGGTTCAATAATACATCTAAAATAGAGTAGAAAAAATAAAACATCTAAAAACATCTAGATTCTGGAGAATCGAGAGGTTTATTTTACTCTATAATGTTTTCCAAAGGAAAATACTATCCCTAAATTGAATTTATTTGGACCATATTTAATTTTCAATGAAATTTTTCTTACATGTCTTTTGAAGCTACAATTGTTCAATCATCAACTGTGAGGGTGAGTTGATCATATGTTTATCTATTCATTCGTATTCTTTTATATCATCCCCCAAAACCATCACGATAGGTTTCTTCAGTTTTCAAAGCGGTCTGGCTGGCTGGCCATGTATATATGTAGCATACAGAATTCACCTATGGAGCTAGATGGCTGAAAATTCAAACATTTACTCTTTAGAAAAACTAATTTTCAACCCTTCCCCACTAAAAAAGTTTTTAGTTTCATGAAGATACGTTTCTCAACTGAACTTTGATACATAGTAGCCTAGTACCTGTAAGAAATGATTTTTTTTTAATGGTAGCTATGAATAGATTACTGTTTTAGTCACATAAGTCTCAATCTCTTCAAAGCTGATTGAAGAGGGGAAGAGAGTAAAATCATGTTTCCCTACAAAACTTACACACAGACACAGCAATCAGTCACACTTTAGCTGCTGGCCACATTCAGCCACGCAAGTTTTTCCCTCCTCCTCTCCAATCACCTTTAAAGAGAGAAAGAGAGTCTAACTCATATCTTCACCGTGATGTGAACAGTCACACAAACTCAGTGACTATCGTCTTTACGTGTATAAATGCATATAGTGAAATTAACTGAGAACAAGATGAATATGTTTCATGATAGTCTCACAAAACAATGACAGCTGTGATGTGACAGGAAAAAAAGAGCTCAAAGTTGAATTTTCTTTACCATCTAAGATAAGACAACAGAATGTGTTATCTTTCCATATTTGTCTGGAGTCTTTGTTAAAAACAATTATGTGAGCAAACAAAAGAACACAGTCTCTCACCAAAGAAGACAGTTTATCTTTCTCCCTGTAGAGCCCAACAGCAATAACTTGTCTCATGAGTAATATATCTTTTTCTCACATGTCACGTGTACAACCAAATATATATAATCCTAAGTACAGAGTATAAAATGCCCAAAAGCAAATCGCATGAGAGCAATATTTTTCATTTCACGTTGAAGATTGTTGAAAGTAGCATGAAATACTTGAAGACTGTCAAAACTATTTTCTCAAAATATATTGCAAGTCTAACTATGAAAAGCATTACTAAAAAGAAGGGTATACAACCAATGTATCTTTCCGATAGTCACCTACAGAGCTGAAACATGGAACCTAACCAGAAGATTGACCCTCAGAGACTGAGAACCATGCAATATGCACGTGAGAAAATAATGTTCAATCTCACATGGAGAGATCATAAGACAGCAAAGTATATCATAGAAAAGGAGATATCATAGAAACAGTCAAAAACTCAAATGGCAATAAGCTGGACATATTGCAAGAATGGCAGACAACCGATGGACATCACAAATCAAAGCATGGTTCCCCAGAGATCACATGCGAAATTGTGGCCCACAGAAAGTAAGATGGCATGAGAAATTAGATAAATTCAGAAAGTACTGGCGCCACGTCGCCCACAATAGAGGGATTGGCCGAATCTTTGGGAAGGTCTATGCTCAACGACGGACATTAAAAGGCTGATTAAATCAGAGAGGCGTGAAGTGGCAAAAAGGTTAACAGTACAAAGAACTGAATAACCAAGCCAAGTTCAATCTCTGTCTGAGTTGATGTTTACTTTGCCCTTTGGGAGGGTATGAATCTATCTCTCATTCCTCGTGCTATAGATGAATAGTAGGGCAGATTGGGCTCTAGCCATCATAGATTAACAGTCTCGAATACATAGGCATCCATGGTAGGGGGGAGCAACTGGATCAGGCCTTATCATGATATTGGTGCAATACAGCTGTTTTATGTAACTCCAACAATGTTCCCATTTAAAAAGACTATTATCATCTGCAGGTGCTCACTCCAATGAGTCATACCAGGCTCAGGTCATGTGTCATCATTAGAACTTAGGTGTGTTTACCTGTCTATCATTCGGATGATGTAATCAATTGTATTTCCTTACACTATTACATGATAGGCATTCCACCTATCATTTGTAGAGTTGCCACTCAGATATATTCTGAATATACCCTTTTACTCTCGTATACTGAATTTATGCTTCTGCCCCCCCACCTTGGAAAAGTGGAAGTGGTCACCCATAATAGGTGATGGACAATTCAAAATCGTTCTGATGAGGGATCGGCCACATCATGTGATCTTGCCCTTGACACACCCATGATGAAATTATCTATAGTGCCCCACTGGCCTTGTTTTTGGTTACAGGATAGATGAAGATAATGGTGGGTAATTTCAATCATGGAAGTGTTTATACATATATAAGCCCACCCTCGTCACATGTGCTCACATGCAGCCATAAAACTTGGGTGTGTCCGCCTGTTGTGAAATTGGGGCAATGATACAAAAGCACTTACGAAATTGAGGGTGTTATCTCATCTGACAAGTAAGAAACCATACCTGAAAATAAAAAGAAAGACTTAGTTTATTCAACAGTAAATTGGAGGTGAATATTCAATGTCATGGAATCAAGAGAATAGTCTTTATTAATAGAAACAATCAACCAAAACTGTCAACACAGCTTTCTTCAGTTTTGCTTTGAGTCTGGCTGGATGACTGGCTACGCATCTATCATGTGTATGTATAGGCCACAACAATGGAGGTAGTGGGCTGGAAATTTGAATATCTGCTTGACCTCACATTGAGAGGTTACATGAGAGCAATGTAGATTAGAGAAAAAACAGGAGCACAAGATATCATAGAATCCACTAGAAAATTTAAATGGCAATGGGCTGGTCATGTTGCATGAATATCACACAACCACAATGTGGAACCCCAGAGATCATATATGATGAACTAGAGAAGTTAAGAGAGTATTGGCTTCGCGACGACCATGATAGAGAGATTTGGCAAATTTGGGGGAAGGTCTATGTCATTTGAGTGACTAACCAGACCTGTTAAAAAAATGATGTCACAGAGGAGAAACAGCAATTTAGTTCGGTTATTTACAAACTGATCTAATTTCATTGTTTAGTTTTGTGTTGATTATGATAGCTCCTTTTTTCGATCTCTGTCAACAGTGTTTAAAGCAGTATATGTACTAACCAGTGGTGCATGGTGCTTGGTATCGAGTTCGCCGTGTGCTACAGACAAAAAACAAATTTTAGTATCAATGAAAAGCAGTGGATAGTGGAAGACTTTTTGGTACAATGTAGGGAAGGTGGTCCCAATTGTAAATTATAAAGTTTCACACCCTCACTCATTTGATGTAACAAAAGGCAAATAAATAAAAAGAAATAAGAGAATTATTGAAAGAAAAGCAAAGATTGTATTTGAAACTTATCAGCTGATAAAAGTGTCTATCCAAATGCTATTTTCCATTAATTCTCTAATTTCTACAATCGGGACCACCTTCTCTACATTGTACCAAAAAGGCTTCAACTGTCAATTGCTTCTTACAGGCACTAAAATATTTTTTACCTGTTGTTCATCTGTAACACTCAGCTTAAGATACAAAAGCGCCATACACCACCAGTATTCATTCATTTCTGTTTGTTTATTCACACAATGTCTCCAAACATTCTCATTGAATTTCAATGACATTTTGTGGAAGGATGGCTCTTGGGGTAAGGGAGAATTGATTAAATTTTATGGCAGATCTAAGTTTTTTCTAATAGCTTTTATTTAGAGATATGTTTTCCCTCCATTGCATTGTAGCTATATGTACTTATATATGAACTGATCTTCATTCAATTTTCATATTGCATATGGCAGAGTTATGCTCTATCTGAGAGCTTTTTTGTTTCTCTGGGGTTATTTTGCTACAGACTTATTCTGATTTTGAAGTTACCATTTCCCATCCAGTTCGCAATTCAGATTAACTGCAATCAACTTACCTGAATGAAACTTGAAACAATCCCCAATGAATTCTATAACCACTGAACAACTCTATATCTATAGTTGAAAAATATCATAGCATAAAAGACAATCTGTACTTGCATATATGAAGGAAAATTATCTAATATATGATCATGGGATTTTAATTTACTATGTAAATCCTTTGAACATTCTACAGCTACTGATCAGATAACTGAAATTGAATTGGAGGAAGCAAAAAAAATGAATAGAACAAGCTCAATTGTTAGCAACGGATACAGTTTCGCTGTCTTAAATCATCATTGTCATTATCAGCCATTGTAAGTCTTCTGCCTTTCCCCAATTTCCTTCCATAATGAATACAATCACACCAACCTCTTCCATGTCTCACCAGCAAACCTTTCTATCTCATCTTTCCATCTGGTGTCTGGTCTATTCCTACTGCATTTACTGTCCCATGGGCACCAATGGGTTGGCCTTTTGCTCCATCTGTGGTCATCTCTTCTTGCTAAGCAGCCAGCCCTGCTCCATTTTTATTGCTTGATTATTTATACAATATCCTTCACTCTAATCTTTTCTCTAATCCACAATCTTTTTCTATCTCTCAGAATAATCCATGGCGTTGCCCTTTGTGTGACTCTAAGTTATTTTTTAGTTATTTCTCAGTTTGTTTTGTTAACTTTCCATCTTCCACATTCGTAAGTCATAGCTGGTATTATGCATTCATTGTATACTTTACGTTTCAAGCACATTGGCAAGGTGCTCTCGAATATGTCTCTTCATACCACATCATTTCCAGCTGATTGTTATGCATTGTTTCATTTTGCTTTCATAATCTTTCTCTAACTTGATTATCTCTCCTAGGTAAACATATTCTTCAACCTCTTCCCAAGACTTCTAATTCATAGTGGTTATTTGAATGAAATATATATTGTTGGGTAGCCGTATCCACCATGGTATAAACAAGTAGACAGGTGGGAATGTTTGGAATCAAAATCCCAAATTCAAATACATTCGAACAAAAAATGACATTTTTTTTCAATATTCCCCGTTGAAATAAAGGGGGGCTAGGGGTCTTATATGCTATCAAATACGATAGCTTTCTTCAAATTATGGCAAGATATCCATGAATCCAAATATTTTTGGTCAAACAACCTTTCATTGAATACAAAATGTATAGCAGTCTGGTTAGTAACTGAATGGAAACCATCACGTGATCAATGACTTTTGGCAGCATGCTATGTTGGGGGTGATCAATTAGTGAATATTGGACAAAAAGGTGATCAATAAATGAGTCGCTTTTCTCACCTCATGTTGGGTAGTGATCACTAGAAAGTCTGAATTTCCAAAAAATCAAGCATGGATGCTGCCAAGCACAAAATGAAGGACCAATTTAGCATAAAATTACATTGCAAATTGCCCTTTCCTCCCCCCCCCCGAAAAAACCAACAAGGTAAGGAATTTTAAAAAAAGAAAATGTTTCTATTTTGTAGACATAATCAGGGGTAAATGTTTAAATTTTCAGCCCTCTAGCTTCATCCAATGCAGCCTGTGTACGTGATATATACATAGCCAGGCGGATCCACTTCAAAACTTTGATAATTCTGACCGACGGTTTCCGATTAAGTTCAGCAAAATGTGTTTTAAAAGGGAAATAATTTCAATGCAATTCCCCACACAAACAATCTCTATAATCAAGACAATGTGATCAATGTTTCAAATCCTTCATCTTATACTTTAAGTGAAAACAATATAATAAATAAATCCAGCCTTGAAGGGAAATTCAAATCTTTTAATGCTATATTATAAATAGTTTTAGAACCGTATAATGAAAAAGAACAATTCCGATTCTCTAATCTCGCAGAGATTGAAATAAATGGAGTCAAATCAGAAACTGTAAACAAAAACTGTCAAGACATGTTTCTTTTCTTCAGTTTTATAGTCAGTCTGGCTGGCTATGAAAGTATCCATGTACGATAGGTATAGGTCGCACAAATGGAGCTAGAAGCCTTAAAATTCAAACAATTAACTAATTATGTCTACAAAAAACATTCATCTGTTTTTTAAAATTAAGCCCTTGAACGGGTTTCTGGTGGAGGGTTCAGTTTGCCATGTAAATATATGCAAAATTGGTCCCCCATTTATATCCACTTGTTTTCTTTTTTAAATCAGACTTTTTAGTGATTACTGCCCAATAAAAGGTGAAAGAAGTAACTTATTCACTACACCCCCCCCCACACACACACACACAACACAGCAAAAAGACATTGGTCACATGACGGTTTCTATTGAGTGACTAACCAGAGATTTGGGGGGGGGTTCAACTATCTTGAGTTTTCTAGTATATTTTTCATTTGTATGTATATATGAACACCAAAATGAAAGGAACCTTGATTGTAATTAAAAGAGTATTTGTAAGATGCTATCTGCTAGAATATACAGAAGAGACACTTCAATATTGATTAAAAAAACTTTGGTGTACGGCACAGACCAGCAATGCTTTGATCTATTTTAAGTGGAGTCAACAAACCTAGTTACCCTCTTCCTGTAGGCTCATTTTGATTGTTGAATTTCTTTAGAGACAAATTCTACTGCAACTGTTTTGGAGTAATGGTGTCTTAGCCAAGTCATAAATAGTCTTCATGAATTTCTCACAAAGCAGCCTGACACTTTTCATCATCATCACCACTACCATCATCATCATCATCATCTGCCTTTTGAAATCAGTCATTGAGCATAGACCTTTCCAAAAGATCAACAGACCTCTCAACCAGAGGCATTATGGAGCCAATACTTTGGCCTAAACTAGTCTAGTTCATCATGCCATCTCATATTATGCCCGTTACATTTTTGCATATGATCTGCAGGGATCACTGCAGGGTGAAAATATATTGCCATCACATCACGACAGAACCCAGCAGTAGGATTCACACTTGTGCCACATCGCCTCAAGGGATTTTACTGGTGGTCACTATTCATTACGTGATGCAATTGGTTCTTCCTCCACGTCTACATTGCAGAAAATACAACCTCACGCAGTTCACAAATGTGGGCAGAAACAGAAAATGTGAGACATGAAACCATATGAACAGACTATCAAAGAACCGTGATATCAAGTGACTTGTAGCCATTACAGCAGTGTGCCTCCTAGAAATTCAAACAAGTGTTGAAGTGGCCTGGACACTTTTAATGCTCAAGTGAACTCGCATAAAGCAGTTGTATAAAAGTCACCCCACATGAATCAGCTGTGTAGGAGTTATCAAAGTCTACCCCTGAAATCATTGCTTCTGGTTGGGAATGAACCTTGTAGTACAACACTGAATCCATTCAGAACTTTATACTGATCTAGATAAAATTATAACTGAACAACCATAGCTATCAGAGGTAGTGAGGGGTTCTGTTTGCTTTTGTGTTTGTGAGTTTCAGGGCTCTTGGCCATACAGTTTTATCTACAGACTTAGAGATTGGCATCAGTACTCCATTAGACCCAATTTTTTGCTTTTTTTCAAAAAGTATTTTTAGACCTTTTGGGGGCTTCATTTTGATGGGTTTATTAATATCACTTTTTTAAAAAACTCTTTTTAAGATGTTTTCTGGTGGAAAACGCCAGTGATGTCATGAATAGATCTTATTCTGACCATATTCATTCTGCAATGGATTGTTTCACATTACTTCAGATTTTGATGCTACAGTTGTTCACTTATTGACTGTAATGCCAAGTTATGATGTTTGTAACATAACATAATAGTCAGTTCTATTTCTAAATATTGTATGGTTCATGTTTTTATAGTTTGGCTAACTTGATCCACTTGCAGATAATACCTGTCCATTCAAGTGATCAGTAAAAATACTATAAACATCTCATTACATCAGTCCAGTTCATGCAACAAAAAGATTAATCATGGCTTGACTTTGAAAACAAAGATTTAGGAAGATTTTCCACATCTGTTGCAAGTTTTCCAAAAGTTTTTCTTCAGTGGCTGATGAGAGAGTTCTGGTAGCCAGGGAAAGCTCTGGTTTTATTGTACCGCTTCGCTTCTGGACACAAACAAAGGAGACAATTTAGCATAAACTTAGATTGAAAATTGAACTTCAACCCTGACCAAAAACTCATTATGCGATGATTTTCCCCCAAAACAAAAATGCGTTTTCAATAGACATCATCATCAGTCTTTTAACGTCTGTCGTTGGACATAGACTTTTCTCTTGAGCCACCAAACACTCCATATCATGATTGTTCTGGAACTGATACTTGCTGAATTTGTCCAGTTCATCTCTCCATCTTGCATTCTCCCAGCCTCGGTTACACGTGTTATCTCTGGGGATCCATGTTGTGAGTCATGATGTTCATCAGTTATCTGCCATTCTTGCAACATGACCAGCCAATCGCCATTTGAGTTTTCCAATAGATTCTATGATGTCTCAGACTCCGTTTTTCCTCTCTGATGTATTGTACTGTCTTATGAACTCTCCATGTAATGTTGAGGATAATTCTTTAATGTGCACATTGCATGGTTCTCAGTTTGAGAGTTAATCTCTTGGTTAAGTTCCATTTTTCAGCTCCATAGGTGACTACTGGTAGGATGCATTCGTTGCATTATCTTTTTAGGGACTTTTGGGATTTTCTTGTTCTTGAAGGTTGAGCTTATTAAGCCAAAGGCTTGCCATCCTAGAGTAGTTCTACACTTGATTTCTTATTTTGAGGATTTCATGGAGATTTGTTGTCCTTGGTAGAATTAGTGGTCTACTTTCTCCAGTTCCGTGTTTTCTATTTTGATCATTGTGAGTTTATTCCTGACTTGATTGTTGCACCTGACCTTTGTTTTACTGAAGTTCATATGAAGGACAACTTTCATGCTTGCTTCATTTAGTTCATATCGCATTTGTTAGAGGTTGTGAAGGTTCTTTGCAAAGAGGGCGATATCATCTGCAAATCTAAGATTGCTCAGATATTTGTAATCCATTCTGATTCCTTTATTTTCTCAGTCTAGATTTTGGAAGATCATATCAAAGCAAGCTGGTGAGCTGGTGAAACCTTACCCCTTTTGAAAGGGCTCTGAGTCTTTAATTAGCCTGATAAAGAAGTTGCTGTGACTGTATATATGTTACAGTACTCTAACGTATACTGGGTCCACACCTTGTAGAGTGATGGCCTCCATTACCATGGGAATTTCCATCAAGTTGAATGACTTCTTGAAGTTGATAAATGCTGTAGTGAGTGGCATTTTGTATTCTGCTGCATTCTATTTTAGTTGATTCAGGAAAGGCCCCAGGACCAGATAATATCATTATTAAGCCACTCAAAGAAGCTGGTAAGATCATCACTTGGAAACTAGCTATTCTATTCAATTTATGTGTAAAACAAAGTAAAGTCCTGGAAGATTGGAACTCTGCAATCATAATGCTTTAATATAAAAAAAGAAAAGCCAAAAGACCTCAACAACTACAGACCAATAAGACTACTCATCTGCATCTACAAACCTTTTGCAAAAATCATCACCGACCAAATCACAAAACGGTGAAAACCAACCATGAGGGTAAGCTGGCCTTAAAAGAAGCTACTTGACAATGGACCATCTCCATTCAATAAATCCAATCAATGGACATAATAAGGAGTAAATGTTTAAATTTCCAGCCCTCTAGCTCAATTGGTATGATAACTTTCGGAGATATTGTGTGGTGTGGATATATAGCTACAATAAAGGCAAAGAAATTATTCCTGTATCAAGCAATGAATTTAATTACTTTTCCGTAGCCCATTGACCACAGTTCCAAAAGAATTTAATTGAAATTAATTAGGAAAATTTTTTAATTAATTAGAGACTGGCAAGGAATAGCAGTAAGTTTTATTCATTATTTTTTATCATTTACATTCAATTTTGAATAATTCTGCATATTTTCAATTCCAGTTGCTTAAAAAAATTATTTTTAGTAATACTGCTATCTTTAAATTACAGCTAGCGAAATCAATTCCCAAAGGGTTTTATCTTTTACTAGTTTACCAATAGCAGATAAATCACATACTATATAACAAAGACTAAAGATTCAATCACATTCAAATGAGGTAAGATAGTCACATACAGACTCGCACAGATTGTGTTATATATATATGTTTTCATTCCAAATTCTCATCTTGTTATTCTCAGCCTATTTGTTTCTTTCAACGCGACAGTTATGTATTGAGAAATCGATACATATGATCCAATGGAATGATTATAAATGGAATTATATAATAAAGAAACTCTTTTTCGAAATGATCTCCCATTGTAAATAGAATAAACAATTAAAGAAAATGGAGCTGATTTCACATTGCACACAAATGTTTTCTCCACTCAGTCATCAATTCTAAAAACAGACATTAATACAAGGTAGACCACTACATCAACGAATCTCAATAAGATCCTCAAAAGAGGAGGAAATCAAGCAAAGAATCACTCTAGGATGACAAGCCCTCGGCAGAGCTAGCTCAACTTTCAAAAACCAGATGATCCCAATAATCCTAAAAAGAAGAGTATACAACCAATGCATTCTCCCGATAGTCACTTCTGGAGCTGAAACATGGAACCTAACTAAGAGACAGACCTACAAACTAAGAAGTTTGCAACGTGTGCATGAGAGAATCATGCTCAACCTGGAGATATCACAAGACAGCATAGTATATCAGGAAGAAAACTGGAGTCCAAGACATCATAGAAACTATTGAAAAACTCAAATGGCAATGGGCAGGCCATGTTGCAAGAATGAAAGACAACCGATGGACGTCACGTCTCACAACATGGATCCCCAGAGATCACATAAGAAACCAAGGCTGACAGAACACAAGATGGAGAGATGAACTAGACAAATTCAGGAAATACTGGCTCCACGACGCCCATGATAGAGAAATGTGGCAAATCCTGGGGAAGGTCTATGTCCAACGACGGACGTTAAAAGACTGATGATGATGATCCCCAAATCACATAACTGAGCAACTTGTTATCAGGCAGCTAAACACTTGTTGGTAGACAAGAAAAAGCGGGAGTAAGAGGCCCAGACCATTTATACACCTGATGTATAACCTTAGAGTGGTCCAGACCATTCATACACCAGAGTGTAACGATACAGAGGTTGGATTCTCGTCTGAATCGCCATACTCTACATTGACATCTAGTGGTGCATCATATCATTGTTTCTGGTCGTACTACCATCTTTGTTTCTTGTAGAGCGTCCTTCTTCGTGTAAAGTATGAAGGGAATGGTAATAAACTAGTTCCTGCAGACACCAGCTGAAAACTGCTGACTCAGAAAAACTCGCCTGTCTATATGTCTGGCTTAACTGCACGTATGTTAATTTTTCTGTGCTTACCAGCTTTGAACAACCAATAAAGTCGAGGGAATGATTCTCATCTCTGGGCTATTTGTGCCAGCTTCACAGATATTTATGAGAAAGGAAGGTGACTGTCGAGTTTGGTGGTTGGACTCTATTAGAACGTGAAAAAATGTAAGACAAAAGAAGCTGTACTTGCTAAACGAAAAGGGGTGAACGAAATATGTGCGGTGGTAGAAGGGAGCGTCGGCACAATTCCTGAACCCTCGGTCAAGTGTCTTAAGCAAGTATTGAACTACTGTAGCCACCAAAGGTCGGGAAGGATTCTTCAATTTTTTGTATGATTCAATGCTCCTTGCTACACTATTTTGTCTACAGACTTGAATTTGGCATCAGTTCTCCTATACATTCCTTCTAAAAAAATTTTTTTTTAGATATTTTAAGAAAAGCTTTTTCGACCTTTTGGGACCTTATTTTGATAGATGTAATTTAATAACAACATCTAGATTCTCCAGAATCCAGATGTTTCTAGAGATTTATTCTACTCTATTGAACATGTTTTCCAGTTGAAAATGCCACTGATGTCATAAGCATATTTCAATCTGACGATATTTTTATTCTTTGATAGAATTTTTTTCTGTCAGGACTTCAGATTTTGACGGTATGGCTGTTCAGTTATTGACTGTGATGGCAAGTTTTCTTATTTCTTTTTTTCCAAAGGCAGGCTGAACTTATATAGCATCATGAATATAGTCTTAAAAAATATATGGATGAAAGTGTTATCTTGTGGGATATAACATTTAAAAAAAAAAATTTATATAAAGATTAAGAGAAATAAAATTGGTTGAAATGTAGTGTTTGTTGTCAAGTTAAGGAGATGAAAGAACAGGCAAAAAAAAAAAAGTGATAGGTTAGGCTTTATTCAACAAAACAAAATTGTATCCTCAGTTTTCTTCAAAAGAGATAGTCTTTAATTGTGTATTTACACTTTGGAGACCTCATGTCAAGATAACATTTAACAAGTGTGTCCTGAAAATCCGAGAAGTGAATTTGATCCTCGGCAGTTGCCCATGTACTTAAGGCCTTGAATTTGATCCTCAGTATAGTGTTCTAGAAATTCTTGGACTTGATTTCGACCATTCGTGGGTGTCTTGATACTTCAGAATTTGATCTTTGACCTTGAATTTGATCTCCATCGTACGTCTGAAACTTATGGCTTTGAATTTGATCCACATTTGGTATCGACACAATAATGGCCTTGTGCCAAAACAAAGCACAAGTAACTAAATAACTATGATATATTTTGCTCATTACATATATCTTATTTACATAAGTAAGAGGTGTTTGCATGTTTGTCTGTCATATTATAAAAAGTACTGAAATATAGACGCAGCCAAATGAAATATAGCATGCTTACACAATGGATGGGAGCTTGTGAAACAAAATTTTGAAAAAATATTTCTTAAAGGTTTTACAGTGGGGTTCTATCTATAATGTAACTATAAAGCCAAAGTGGAACCTACTTTATGCCCTTATGCATATTTTATTTTATATGTTTACATATGTTTTTTTAAGGGATTAAAGTGAGGGAACCTCCTTTAAGGAGGTCAAAAGTTAAAGAGACTTTTTCTTGAATTGATATTAAATCAAAAAGTTATGAGAAAAAGAGCAATTATAAGACAGGCTCTATTTACAATATAACTATAATGCCAAAGTTGACCGTTACTTTCCGTTCAATATATATGATTATAAATTGTATTATATTATATTGAAACTATATGATATAATACAATTTATATATTTATATTTATCATTCGATCGGATCATATAAGATGCCTCTAGGTAACTTGGTTTCCATTTTATTGAAATCCTAACATATATTACATGAAAATATAACCGCTGCACATCATGACTCCCCATGGATCCCCAGAGATCAGATGAAAGGATGTAGCTGACAGAAAATGAGATGGTATGACACGCTAGATAAATTTAGAAAGTACAGGTTCTATAATACCCATGATAGAGAGGTCTGGTAAATCATGGGAAAGGTCTATATCTAACAATGGATGCTAACAGACTGATGATGATGATGATGATGATTTAAAAATATGAATTTCAAGGATATATACCCAGTGAATGGCAACATTTTGTGTCTAACACACTCATTACCGACAGGCAATATGTTTTATTGCCAGTTGCTGATGAGGGCATTAAGCAAGAAATGTTGACATCCACCAGGTATATATCCTTGAAATTCAAATCTTTTTATATATCAATAGCTGTATTTACTATTTTAAATATTGAGCACTGTGTTCTCGCAAGTTGATATATTATAAACAATTTATATATATAATAATAGGTATACTTATTGGAAATCTGGTGTTGTGAAATCGTGAGCTTGTCATGTGGGCCTTAGTGAGTTCAATCTCCATTGATATGCTATATGTACTTAGTAAATGATAAATAGATAACAAAACTAAGTAGAATCCCAAGTAAAAAATAATTTTAGTTAAGATAAATCCTATCAAGGAACACCTTTCTATCAAAGTCCTAGTAGATCAGACTGTTGAGAAAATTGATTTTCAAACAATAAGTTTAAATGCCATAATTGACAAATCATGAGATTCTTAGAAGTAGATTTTTGTAAGTAAGAAGCATCTCATCAAGAAACACCATTGTCATCATCATCATCATCAGTCTTTTAGCGTCTGTCGTTGGACATAGACCTTCCCCAGGATTTGCCACACTTCCCTATCATGGGCGTCACGGAGCCAGTACTTCCTGAACTTGTCTAGCTTGTCTCTCCATCTAACATTTTGCCGGCCTCGGTTGCACATGTGGTCTCGGGGGATCCATGTTGTGAGTCGTGATGTCCATCGATTGTCTGCCATTCTTGCAACATGACCAGCCCACCGCCATTTGAGATTTTTTATGGATTCTATGAGGTCTCTAACTCTTGTCTTTTCCCGGATATACTGTGCTGTTTTGTGGTCTCTCCATGTGAGGCCCAGCATTATTCTTTTATATGCATGTTGCATGGTTCTCAATTTACGGGTCTGTCTCTTGGTTAGGTTCCATGTTTCAGCTCCATAAGTGACTATTGGGAGGATGCATTGGTTATACACCCTTCTCTTTAGGATTAATGGGATCTTATTATTTTTGAAGGTTAAGCTAGCTCTGCCAAAGGCTTGCCATCCTAGTGTGATTCTTCGCTTAACAAGTTTCAAATAAATCTGATTTGAAACAGCTGAGAAACAAGAAGGGAACTGACTGACTGACCATTGGACAGAGCGTCTTATAAAGAGACACGGATGCCTATAAAAATGGATGATTTGGTTTTTATTGAATGCAAATCATAGAAGAGATTCATGATGAGGAATGAATCGCTTTTTTGTCTCCGTAGTATATACAAGATTTCCTGACACATTAACATCTATATGAGTCATGCATTCTTTTTTAAAAACCATCACCAAAACTGTCAACATAGGTTTCTTCAGTTTTCAAGTTGGTCCAGCTGGCTGTGCATGTATGTATGTATGTATCTATCTATTTTCATATTTTTTTTTTTGATAATGTATTTTGCTTCTTGGAAATAGAGAAATATATGAAAATGATTTATTTGTTTTTTTTTCCAAATCGTCAAATCATTAAATAATACACTGCCAGAAAAATCATTCCACTTATAAAGAAAAATGTATGTTTGTATCATGTGTACAGGCGGAATTAAAAGGCTGAAAATTTAAGCATTCACACTTTATTACATCTACAAAAAACCTTTTTTTTTTTTTTCAAAATTACCCCCTAAGTAGGTTTTTAGTGAGGGGTTTAATTAGCATTGTAAGTTTTTTCAAAAAATTGATACCTTATTTTGAGTCTGGCAACATTCACGCTTGTTTTTTTGAAAAAAAAAATCAGAATTTTTAGTGATCACTGCCCAAGAAAGGCTGCAGGAAGTAACTTATTCATTGAACATCCCCTTTTCTAATTTTTAATTGATCACCCCCAACATGGAATGGTACCAAATTTTATCGGTTTCTATTGAGTGGCCAACCAGATAAGTTTCCTTTTTGTGTCGAGAATTCATTTTTTCAGGGTTGACAATAGTTTTGTAGGAAAAGGAAAAACATTATTTAGTTGGGAAAAAAAAATTTTTTTTGCTCTCAAGTTCCTGAATATGGATTTCACTGAGTGTGGCAGCCATTCAACGTAACACAATAAAAGATACGACACGTGGATTGTCACTCGGCACAGTTCTTTGTCTAGCAAAAGAGCAGCAAAAAAATCATTTTAGATACATTTATATGTAATGTAAATTATTTTTCATGTCCTTGAGAAGAAAATTTTTCCAGTTAAAATTTCCACAGGATGATATTACAAAAATCTCAAATATTTATTTTCAATGCTTTCAATAAATAATAGAAATTCAAATAAGAAAAATGCATCAGGAAAGTTAAGAGCATCCTTTAATGTAGTTTGGAAAAAAAAAAAGAAAGAATTCTCAACTTTTAGAATTGACTATCATATGAGAAATTTTTAATCTTTTATTTATCGTTGTATCATTAGGAATTGGAGCTACACGTTCTACAACAAGGGAGCATCCTTATTAATTTTGTCTAGCTTTTACCTTCAGTTGGGATAAAAAGCAAGTGAAAATTAAGAAGGTAAAAGCTAGTCAAAAATTAATAATGATTTAGCAATACTTCATCTAAGAATAAGTTTGAAAAAAAATTTTAAATATTGTCATATTAAGACAGCATCCTCTTTGCTTTATTTAAGAAATAGTTTGTTTGTTTTTTTAATTCTTATTTCTCCAGCAAAATAGATTTTACTAAAACATTTTTCACTCCCAAATGATTCAATAAACACTTTCACTTTTTCATTGATTCCAATTAATTAGATCAATAATTTAATGAAAGCTCAAAAGAAAAGGTTACATTTGATTACTTGCAGACAATAAATTAATCGGCAGGAAGCAGCATTCATTCAAGTCATTTGAATTTGACAGTGAGAAATTCTATCATCCTATCTTAAAACATGAAACATTGCAGGAATTTGGAAAATGTATTTGGAAAATGTATTTGGAAAATGTATTAAAAAAATGAAATCAAACTTTGATTAAGTCTGGACATTTGTTATTGAAATTTAAAACTTTATTTGCTGAACAAATATTGAAATGAAGTCAAAACAATATTTTGAAAAATGTATCTTATGGTCAAGAAATAATGATGTAATAAAACAAGAACCAAAAGTTCAATAAGGCATCCACCATAAAGTTTGAATACCATTATTGCCAGATCACATGACTCTAAGTAGGAGATAATTTCAGGTATGAAAGATCTTATCAAGGAACACCTTTCCATCAAGTGAATCTGACTTGAAACGCTCAAGAATATCAATTTTAATATAAAGTTAAAATGCCATTATTGACAGATCACGTGAATGAGTGAAGGTTTTTCTAGATAAGAAGCATCTTATGAAGGGTCAACAAGTTTCAAGTAAAACTGATTTAGAACAGCTGGAAAACAATATGGAGACAAACCTACAGACAGACGATGCCTCTGGGGAAAAAAAAAAATAGCAGTGTGTATTGTAATGTTGAAATTTGTAAAAGGAAGATATTTTCAGAAGCAATTAGCAACCATTAACTAAAATTGTCCACATAGGTCAAGTTGGCACTAGCTGGGATTTATATAAGTATAGATAAATCACATGTATTGGCTGTGCCAACAGAGCTAGAGGGCAGAAAAAAAAATTTACTCCTTAAAATGACAAGAATGAAAAATTTTTTTTTCCATTCACACCCACCCTACCTCAAGCCAAGAGAAGTTTTAGTGGGTGGGTTTGATTTGAAATGTAAGTTTTTGATCAATGGTTTGTGTCCGGTAGTGTTCACTCTACTCTATTGAAAAATAAGACTTTTTGGAAATCGTTTCCCGACAAAAGGTGAGAGAAGTAACCTATTCATTGATCACCATTTTTACAATTTTTGGATTGACTTGGTGTGCTACCAAAACACGTTAGTTCCTATTGTGTGACCAATCAGACCTGTTTTAATATTATTCATGGGCTTGATAAAAACAATTTGAAACAACTCATGAACATTATTTTTGGAAAATAAGGAAATCAAATAAGAAATTGAAGACTAATTTCGAATCAATTAGAAATATTTTTATTCCTGCAGAAAAATTTTCTGATTATTCTTCTGGGAAGAAATAGTTTCTTTTGTGAGAAAATTAAATTAGTATTAATTATAAAAAAATGTTTTTTCTTAATACTCAGATGATCATGAAGACTGGATTTGAAACTCACACATCATTAAATGCAATGAAATTACAGGCAGATGCTAATAATACTGGTGATAACTCGGATGAACACAGCTCACCCAGTAATTATAACATTTTTAACAAATAAGGAAAAAAACTAATTAAATAGGATTGTAGCTACCGAGTACAAAAATAAATGACTCCACAGGGAAATATGGCAACTTTTGTCACTATTGTTCAATAATTACTCACAAAAGATTATATTTACCGCATCATACTGAAGATAGAATCTTACAATATTCTCCATAAATCAACGAGACTAAACAATTGTATGGTGGCCAGTGAGTGTAAAAATAAATGACACTACAAGGAATTTTTTGTCACTACTGTTTAAAAATTTCCTTGCAAAAAGATTATAGTTATCTCACTGTAAAATATCTTACAATATTTTCCAAAAGTCAACAAAACTAGGAAAAATTGGATGGTAGTTTGTGAGTGTAAAAATAACTAAATCTACAAGGAAATTTTCGTCACTACTATTAAAAAAAAATTCTTCATCTCGTCTTACTGGAGATAAGATATCTCACAATATTCTCCAAAAATCAACAAAAAATGTGAAAACAAAAACATAGTATATACAGAAGAGAAGGTAACTCCAATATATAGATTAGAAGACTGAAATAAGATTACTTTCAAAAAGATAGAAGAAGATAAGTTTTTTTAT
Organism: Thysanoteuthis rhombus; assembly: GCA_963457665.1. Classification (NCBI taxonomy): domain Eukaryota; kingdom Metazoa; phylum Mollusca; class Cephalopoda; order Oegopsida; family Thysanoteuthidae; genus Thysanoteuthis; species Thysanoteuthis major. Next base: position 13,589,363 of record OY735221.1, read on the forward strand.
TTTTTTATCATAAAAAAAAAGAAAACAAATTTCATTCCTAATCGGTTTTGGCAATCACAAATAAGAGATGGCATTGAGACACTTGCCTGTCAAATAGGCCCGAGATGGTGTCAAAGTCCGAGTGCACCTGTGCAATGCCTCAGCCAATGAAGTTATATTGAGGCTGCGCATTGCAAGCCTTTGGATTCGTCCTAGGGCTCTCCCACTATTACTCGGCCCAGCTGCGGGGGATCTGTTGCCCCGGGGCAGCACTGTTCCATTGCACTTAAAGGAACAGGTCGGGATTGTCCTGATACTTTCGTGACTGCTCTTGATTTAGCAACCACGGTTGCTTGGCTACCAAAGTCATGTCAGCTGGAGCTATTTTTGATGGGTTGCTCCTTTTTTTCCCCCATGTAAAGCCCTGACCTTGTGTCGCATTTTGCTCTGGTGGGAGAGTAAATAAAGATATGCTCCACCTTACACAGAGAGATCCAAAGATAGCACGATATATCAAGTAGAAAACAAGAGTCCGAGACATTATAGAATCCATCAGAAAACTAAAATGGCAATGGGTTGGTCATGTTGAAAGAATGGCAGACAACTGATGGACATGATGGCTCATAATGTGGAAGTCAAAAGAATACAAGATGGAGAGACAAACAAGACAAGTTCAGAGAGTACTGACTCTACAATGCCAAGGACAGAGGAGTGGTGAATCCTGGGGAAAGTCTATGTCCAACAATGAATGAATAAAGACTGATAATGATGGATTTGATAAAAAGGGAATTTTTCCAAGGAAATTACTTTTGATTTCAGGGTTACAGCTATCATAGCAAGCATGTCTTTTTTTTAATTTGACTGAATTGGCACATTTTTGTTCTTTCAACAACATTTTTGGCATATACTTTTTATTTAATGGAGGGATCATATGTATCCCATTAGAAAACTCAAATGCAATCCTTGGACAAGTGGAATAAACCATCACTAAAATTACCAAAGGCTGATCTTCATCCAAAGTGATGGTCTGCATATAGTGGGATTGGATGAGAGTCCTCTCTGAGCTCCTCTGAGAGAACCAAACAATTCATTCAAACAAATGCTGCTCCCAATGTATACCATTCTTCAATATCTCTCCTCAAATCAAAACTCTTTTGACCAGACAGATTTCAAAAACTATATCTACTAAGTAATTAGATTTTTTTATTCTAATCGAGTAACCAATTTTGGAATAAGTTGCCTAATCACATTGAAAATAGTAATAGTTTTTAAAATAGTTTAGATAAGTTTAGAAATTATAGAAAGAGAATGATCTTACAAGGACGTTTTTTTTTTTAATCTGTCTGATGAGATTTTCAAGAGATCTGATCTATGGATCGCGTCAGATTGTAGATTTTGTATATATTTTGAAGTTGACGTGTGAATATTGAAGATGCCCAAAGAGGTATAACAAAATGATAAATAAATTGAAAGCAACAATTGACAAAAAGCTTCCAGAATTAGTTTAAAGAAAGTGCTCAGTATTCCACAGTGACATGTACAGACTTTCAAAAGGCCATTGGCTCAGTTGAAAGAAGGGCACTCCCTCAACAATTTTACTGATGAAATCTGCAAGGATATATACATATATATATATATATATATATTTTTTTTTTGCGTGTAATTAGTATTCTTGAAGATGATATCATAACTTGGTTTGCATGCAGTCTGAGATTAAAACTGGTTTTCTATTACGATATGTATTTTTGAATTTTGACTAAAATGGCTCTTTTGATATGAAGAAGTAAAGTGCAGTGGTTTAAGCACCATAAGCCCCTTCCTCCGTGCATATGCATGGTATTGCATCAAGATCATGTTACACTGCTCGTTTCTTTGATCGTTAGGTAAAAATTGTTACAGTTAACTGGGAAGTTTTAATTCATCCGCTGCAGTTACCGGATATTGCATCTTCTGATTACCGTTACCAGCCTTTAGAGAATTCTTTTAATGAAAAAAAAACAAAAAAATTCCTTTGAAGACTGCAAAAGACATCTTGAATAATTTTTTTTTCTGAGAAAAAAAAAATAGAGTTCTTGAAGGATAAAATTAGGCCAAGGAATGTAAAATGAAAGGTTGGTATAACTTAGTGAAGGTGGTCCGTATAGGAATTCAGCTGACATCACAGAGAAGTAATCCGTCAAAATTGATGAAGAGAGGCAAAATAAGTTAATATGATTTATTCAAAGCAGTAACAATACAGAATAATATATGCATTCACCTCTGGTTTTCTTTCATGAATTCTCTTATTTTTATCTATTTATGCACCATTTGATAACATCGAGTGTGCTTAAGTGTGAAATTTAAAAAAAAAAAAAAAAAAAAAAAAAAAAAAATCACCAGCAAAAAAAATGTTTTTCTATTTTTAAGGGGTCGGATACAGCTCATTCAATAATGTCATCAATTCTGATCTAAGTGGTCCCCAGGTAATGAGTATTGATTTTTTTTACAGCTGGAATTAGATAAGACTTGTATGTAAGTCGAGACCACAAGACAGCACGGTACATCCGAGAAAAGACAAGAGTTAGGGACATCATAGAATCCATTAAAAATCTCAAATGGCGGTGGACTGGCCATGTTGCTAGAATGGCAGACAATCAATGGACATCGCGACGCACAACATGGATCCCCCGAGACCACATGCACAACCGAGGCCAGCAGAATATTAGATGGAGAGACGAGCTAGACAAGTTCAGGAAGTACTGGCTCCGTGACGCCCATGATAGAGAAGTGTGGCAAATCCTGGGGAAGGTTTATGTCCAACGACGGACGTTAAAAGACTACTACTACTACTGATGATGATGATGTATGTATGTATGTATGTATGTCGGAAAAAGGAATATCTTAATTAGTAGTTTTAGTTTGTGCAGGTTTTGATTAAGGTGTTATACATAGATATATTATTATATATAGATATAAGTAAGTACAATCTAAAAAAAAACAAACTCATTGAGTTATATAAGATTTTGAGGGGGATAAAATATTTTCAAGGAATTAGGGTATATAACCAATGCAAGGGGAGGATAGAGAGGCACTGTTAGTTTTCTTTGAATTTCACTTGTACTGCATTTTTTGTCGAAACATTACATCATGCAGGTAGTAGGGAATTAAAGCAACTGGAGGCCCTAGGCGAGGACAGGGCTCCTTAAAGTAGCAGTTGGGAACCCTACAAGGGTTGTGTAAAAATTACTGGGAGGTGTCGGTGGCAGAAATATTTGAAAATTTTTTTTTTTTCAAATTATGTCATTATTTTGTTTTTTTTATCACCTTTATGCACAAATTTGCTCTCTATGGCTCAAAGCTATTCACTAATTTTTTTTCTTTAGATATGTTTTTGCCATGTTTTAGAATTTTAAAAAATATTGTTTTTTTTCCGTAATAAATACCATAAAACTCAATTTACAGGCCTGATTTTTATTGTTACAAATGAGATAACATTAATGATATTTTCTCTTTGTAGGAAGCCAAGTTCATGCCCTTATACGCACGTTTTTTTTTTTTTAAATTCAGGCTTTTTATTGATCACTGCCCAACAAAAGGTGAAAGAAGCAACTTATTAATTGATCACCCCTTCTTCCAGTTTCTTAATTGATCATCCAGGACATGGCATGCAGCCAAAAGATGTTGATCACATGAAAGTTTCTATTCAGGGACCAATTAGACCTGTTTCATTAATATTGAATGGTTGGAAACTTTCCGCATAGACTTTCTAAGAGAAGATTAAAATAGGACTTTTTCTCTTTCAAATTACCATGCAACAATGAATATACTCCTGCTGAAACTCTTATTGACCTTTATAAATATATTGGGGTTTTGATCTAGCTCGTCTCGAAAGTAATATTTTTACTTTGAAAAGTCAATAACTGTCATGAATTATTTGTTTCTGGAGTGTCAACATAATGATCAGTCTCCTGGCGTCCTTGTTTCCGATATTCAAGTTTGATGAGATCTTTATTGACAAGTTCTTTTGTATCGAATTTCAATAACATCATTATTGATCTCAAGGTCATGGCTTTTTCTTAGGCTGACAATATTTCATTCCGGTAACATTCTCCTCGTTAAAATGGTTTCTCCCATGAACCATATTACTGCAACCCATGCATCGGCAATGATTTTACTAGCATGATGCATATTGTAGAAATGCCAGACATCTATAATCATTGTCCTAGACACCATTAGCTTGAACGCTGGAGTAAAAATCATTACTCAATGATACGCCTTGAATATTTCGATCACCTCAAGGTCTTTAGCCTGCTGCATAGAGACAAGATAAGCAACACGACTTGACTGAGAAAATGAATTGAATGGTCAGTATCGAGAACTCCCTGAAGAAATCTGTAAAAGAATTCAAGTTACTAAGTATATAGTATAGCAAGGTAATGTGTGATCTGACAATGTTGAACTGGAATAAGATTTTTTAATGATGATAAGACAATATATTCTAATGAGATACCCATAGAGGCATTAAATTAATAAATAAGATTTCCTATGTATTAATTTTTTTTGATAAAATTATATTTTATAATGTCGTGCACATGCTGCAGGAAAGCAACCTTATCCCCAAATAAATTTATTGCTCTATCAAGAGATATAGTTTCATGTATCGTTTTAAATCATCATCAGCAGCAGCATTTTAGTATCAGTTATTGGACAAGGACCTTCTCTAGATTCACCTGACCTCTCTACCATAAGAGTTGCAGAGCCAATACTATCTCAACTAGTTCATCACACCATCTTATTTTTTTACTAGCTATACTTTTGTATATGATCTCAGGGGATTCAGGTTGTGAGCTGTGATATCCAGCAGTTGTCTGATATTCTTGCAACATGACCAGCCCATTGCCATTTGAGTTTTCTAATGCTTTCTACAATATCTCTGACCACTGCACATATTTAATATAATGCGCTGTCTTGTAATCTCTCCATGTGATGTTGAGCATATTCTAAATACTCTCTGGTGCCAAATAAATGGGGTGGGCAATCTTTATAAGCAGGGGGTTAAAAAAAGTTGGAAATAAGTAAGCAGGATGAATTAATGAATGCAAGGGGGAGAAAATGACTTGAGACTATTGTATCAAGTACTGTAGTACTTCCAGCTGAAATTCGTGGATTTGATTGTATACAAATAAATAAACATAGCTTGACTGAGAAGAGAGTCGTGTACATTCTCCTTGGTCCCTCAATTCATACGTTTAAATCAAAATGCATACGCGGTTGACTCATTATAACATAGGAAGTTGTGGTCCGTAATTATCTATCACATTATAAGTGAGTACGCATTGAAACAACTTTTCGCTTTTTACAAACCTTGATCCACGTTCCTTTCCACCAACTTATTCAAGACCAATCCATATGATTTATGCAGAAATTAAGAGAAAACCATGGAGTTAGGGGAAGGGTGAGCCTAGACTGGCAGGAATACAGAAATAAGAATATTTTTTTTTAAAATCTTGACACTTCACCCAAAGGTTACATTTTGACAAAACTTAGATACATATGTAGCAAGTATTTAGAGTTGGATTTCGACAAAACATCAATAGTCATTTAGTAGCAGATGAATGGGAAAGGGAAATTAGTTACATTTATTGACAACTGAAATGTTTGTCTAATCCATTTCCTTTTTACAGTTCGTGTAACCTGATTCAGTAGGTGGTCTTTCTATTTTTGCACTTAGCTATTTTTTGAGAGCTGATTTTAATGTTTTGAAAATTGGGGTCCATTCTCAAATAAGGTTATAAGTGTTACACCGAACTACCTTATAATGGGTCTACAGGGTATTTGGGATTTTGAAATTGATGTAATGGTTTTGGTTTGACAGATGAGCCGGTGATCTTTTTTGTGTAGAGCTGTGTTTCCTAAACAAGGAAGATGGGATTCCTCCCAAGGGAGAAATTTAGGTAGTCTAACGGCGGATCAGGCTATTGGGAAATAAATTGGAATTTCAAATGATATCTTCCTGATCATTTTCGCTTGTTTTCTTTGAGTAACATATATACAGCAGCAGATGTACATTTATCAATTTAAGCTTGTGTACAGATAGGTATATATGCAAATTTATTCTTTGTTTGTTTGCGCTCTTTCATCTCATTGGTTAATTTACCTTCAAATTTCTGTGGTTGTGAGTACTCGCTTCATTCATAATTTTAGCTGAAGAGAGAATGTGAGATCGAACTGGATAAGAGATTTCCTCATTCTACATTGTCCTTCCACTTCTGATCACATGACTGAACAACAGGACCCAAGCAAAATCTAACTCCTCTTGCTTCTGCTTGCTAGTTCCCTGCCATTGCTAGCCGTTTGCTTTTTATACGTTCCCATGGTTGGAGTCACTAAATCATACGTATTATAAATCATGTGACCTTATTTTATGCTCTGCCATCATTTGACGGCTCATTTGCTCTGACCGAAGGGTAGTATCTCTACCATAGCATTGCCCAAGGTGTAAAATCTGCACATAAAAATCCAATGGGCTGGAGGGGGGTGGCAGGTATTCTAAGTCTGAGTGCGCCAGTGCATTGTTATAGCCAATGAGGGATACTGAGGCTTAGCATCGTTGAGCGCATTGAGGTGTGTGGACTCATCCTAGGACCTCAAATAAATTACTCGGCCCAGTCTTGGGGAGGCAGTTGGCCTCAGAGTGGTGCTATCCCATTGCACTTAAAAGAATGGATCAGGCTTGTCCTGACGCTTTCGTGATATTAGTTGCAGGAACTGGAGCAATTCTTATAGGTGCTCCATCCCACATTAAAAACAACTTTGTGTAACATCTTGCTCTTGTGAAAGCGCAAGTAAAGACGGCCACACTCATAAATGTAAGAGCCATTGAGGGAGAGGTGCTAGTGTTCCCAAAATCTTTTAAAAACGTTTTAAATTTTTGGCAAATCTGTGTAATTTGAACAAAATTGAGGAAAAGTTTGAGAAAATAAAGCCTTTTTAACCCCTTAAAGTCAGAGTTCAGTATATTAAATTAAAAGCACTTATTAATAAATATTGCTCAAGTAGTTAGTCATAACCCAACACGGCATAATCTTGAGACTGCCTGTATTTGAAAGGAAAAATTTTCAAAGATATTTTTCTTCAGTTTTTGGAAATAATATCTGACAAATAGCATGAGAATTTCAGGAAAATTAAAATCATATAACTGCTCAAAATTTTGTTTTAAAACTGAATTCTCTTCTACTTTGGCTTATCAGGTTTCTACTGGTTCATTTAATTCTTTGTGTGTAACATATCATTGAGATAATAAAATTTTCCTGTTGATGTTGGTAAAAATTCATCTTCTCACATTTCTTATCTTGCAGAAAAATTCATCAATTTCAATTTTAGCCAATCATAACTTATTTGTAAGAAGAATGGTGAACAACTACGCAGAAAAAGGCATTTCAGTCTCGATACTGTCCATAGTTTTGAGAAAGGTCATTTACATTCAAAGAGATTTAGGGACAATTTTACTCTCTGTTATTTGTGTTGTTAAAAAGATGTTTTGGATGATCCATTCTACAGCCTTCTTCAAATATATTATGGTGGTAAACAGAAATTTCTCTCTCCAATGGTAGCAACACTTACAACAGAGGATTCAGATGTTCTCCTTACTTTTCAGAAAAGGAATTTTACAATATATTTTTATTGTGGAGGGTTGCAAGGTAGGTTATGGCAGGAGAGCAGGGCGTGGTTCCTAACCTGAGGTCTTCAAAGATATTACAATCATAACAACATTCAAAATTGAAAACAGGAATTTATTGCCGTGTTCCGTTAATATGTCAAGAACAGATACTGCACTTTGATCTTTTAAAAGAGTGCTAAAATAGTAGGTGGTAGATGAATATACACTTTCCTTTTTTCACAGAAGGAAAAGGTTGACCCTTCTGATCCGATGCCAAGGAGGCGTGCGGTGGAGAGACATTTTCCCCCATGGCTATTCATGGAACCCCAAATTCATAGGGTGGGATTTGCTGATACATCATAGGAACTGGTAACCATCAAAGCCGATGCCGGATGGGTGAAGCATAAAGAACAAAGACTTGGAATGAAAAGCGAAGAACCTTCAATATCGAGTTTGTGACTCACAAGGAGAGAATACAGGTGGTCCTCAGGTAATAAATTAGTTTAACATTGAGATAATAAAATTTTCCTGCTGATGCTGAAAGAATATAAAAAAAAATTTCCTGCTGAAGTTGGAAAGAATTTTTCTTCTCACAATGCTTATCTTGCAGGCATATTCCGTCCTATCTTCTCGAATTTATTTTGCAAGAAGTATTGTGTAAAGCTGTACAAAAAAATAGGTCTGCTTAGTCACTCAATAGAAACCATCATGCAATCAATGTCTTTTGGCAGCAAGTTGTGTTGGGGGTGATCAATTGAAAAATCGGAAAAAAAAGTGATCAATGAAAAAGTCACTTCACTTGCGTATTGTTGGGTATGATCACTAGAAAAAAATCAGATTTTCGAAAAAAACAAGTAGGAGTGCTGCGTAAGGGACCAATTTAGCCAAAACTTTGATTGCAAATTGAAGTCTCTGCAAAAAATTTATTCAGAGAGGAATTTTGAAAAAAACTAAAAAAAAATTTTTTTTTCTAGCCATAATGAGTAAATGTTGAAATTTTCAGTCATCTGCTTTGGTGGGGCCTGTTATTGTGATAGATATGTAGCCAACAAGACAAACCTAGTTAAAAACTGAAGAAATCTTTTATGACAGTTCTGGTTGGTGGTTTCTCAAAACCATGCATTTGGGGATACAAAAGTGGTGAATTTCCCTGCAGTTCTCTTCCAGAAGGAAATCAATCAAGCAATTATGTGTATGTATGTGAAAGAGAAAAGAATAACCAAGTTGAGTATCTTAATGTTTCTTTCCATGGATTTTGTGATGGCAAAAGTAAATAAAAGTTACAGAACCCCAGTTTTTAATCAGGGCAAGTTTGAATCTATTTCTTTGTCTTACCTCCCATTAGCAAGTTAGATCAATCATCCATTTTAAGTTCACTGCTAGATGAAGGCCTTTCCCATCTCCTAACAGGCACAAGAAACCCCATGAATATGTAAATTACAATGTATCACATTATTCCGATCTCAGGTTTATGGTCCACTTTGTGACAGATGAACTTGAAAAAAAACATTTTCCATCTACAGCTTCATGACTCCGATTGAAAACTATACACTTTAGTTTGAGATCAGGAGTAGCTGTCGTAGTTGACTAGTTAAATTTTAGCATGAAATCACATTAGCTTGAGATCAACATTAGGTGTCCTAGTTGATAATTCAAGTTATTCAATAAATGATAGATAAATAGGATTTAGATTTTAAAAATTGAAGTTTTGCTTCACTTAGACCAGTAAGTTATGAGTCATATATAAAGTACTTCATAAGTCTTTTATGGTCTTCAATATTGAGTTCATCTAAAGGATTTCCAATGTGATAAAAAAAATGAGGCGGTTTGTATAACATAATAGTAACTAAGAACATACAACTTTCTTTTAACAGTATGACTATGTGGGTAGAATTTTGGAGTTTTATTCGATATACAAAAACAGGCTACAAGCCAATTCTGTATATTCTGTTGTATGCACTACTTTTCAATTATGGTTACACTAGTTTGTAACCCCGGACATCCATTAAGTGAGGTGAACAGGGATTAGCCCCTACCCTACTGATCATGCCTTCTCTCCAACTGTGCAAGGGTTTTGAAAGTTAGAATCTAATAGTTAGGTCCTTGGTTTGTGCTCACTTGTTTTTCGAAAATTCAGACTTTTCAATGATCACCGCCCAACAAAAGTCAAAAGAAATAACTTATTCATTAATCACCCACTTCTACAAGGGTTTTAACTTATCACCCCAAACATGGTTTGTTGCCAAAAGATGTTAGCTACAAGGCAATTTCTATCAAGTGACTGACCAGAAAATGAAAATCAGACAATATATAGCTAGGATAAGGGGGGGGGGGTATTTGTGTTTTGATTTTCTATATTTTGCACAGTTCATCTCTCCTCAATATATGGAAAATATCTCTCAATCAGAGAAGAATTCCTGAGTCTACTTCTGAATTCAATTCTGAAATTCATGGATATCTTATAGAGGTATTATGTTGATGAACATGCCTGAATACATAGATATATCAAAAAATATCTCTCAATCAGAAAAGATATTCCTGGATCCATCCCAAAATGGAACCAATTCTTTCTTAGCCTATAACTCAATCTTCCAGAAAATTTAACAGAAATTCATTGAGAAACATTAGTGATATTAGGTGAATAAACAGACAGACAGACAGAGTTGATACATATACCTCTTCCAACTTTGCTGGCAAATATAAACTGGAGGCATTACTCCTTTCTCATACTTCCAAAACAAAGTTTGATAAATGTTACAACCGACAGTCAAGCTAAAGCATTGCTAATATATTTTCCATTAATCGTAGAATTCAATTGTAAAAAAATCATAAGAAACTGCAATAAATAGTTGTGGTAGAAAGTGCTCAGCAAGCAAATACGTCTGTCAACGCCATTGTCAGGGGAAGTAACTGAGCCTGGATCCACCCTAAGATTTAACCATTTCTTCTATGGCCCATTGCCCTCTTTACCACAAACCGTCATAGAAATTCATTGAGAACTTTTGGAGATATCATGTTGACGGACATAAAAAATTTGGCAATATTTTATCGTGTAGACATATATCTATGATACATGGATCTGCCCCAAAATCTAAACACTTTTTTCATAGCTTATTGTTTTAACTTCCACAAAATTTCATTGAAATTCATTGAGAACCTTCAGAGATAACGAGTCAAAAGTCATGAAAAAAAAAAATGGAAAATATTTCTCAATCAGATAAATATACTAGGATCCATCCCAAAATCTTGACACCTCTTCCTCATTCCACTGCCCACCATTCTACCTAATTTCATTGAGAACTTATGGAGGTATTGTGGGGACTGACTGAAAGATGGCAGAGGTTATAGATATATTTATTGTAAGAATACTAATCAAGTCTACATTTGATATTTGTTATTTCAATATAAAAATTAAAAATTTTGCTGACAAACTTTTGGTAGGGCAAGCTCATCAACCTTCAAGAACAAGAAAAATCCCAATAGTTCTAAAAAGAAAGGTAGACAACCAATGCATTCTCCTGATAGTCACCCATGGAGCTGAAACATGAAACCTCACTAAAAGATTGACCCTCAAACTGAGAACCATGTAATGTGCACAGGAGAGAATCATGCTCAACACAAAATGGATAGATCACAAGATAGCACAGTATGTTGACGGAAAAACAAACATAGAATCCATCAGAAAACTCAAATGGCGGTGACTTGGTCATGTTGCAAGAACACAAGACAACTGCTGTAGATCAAAACTCACTATATTGATCCCCAGGGGACAAAATATAAGATGGTGTGACAAACTACAAACTAGATAAGTTCAGAAAGTATTGGCTTCACAATGCCCATGATAGTAAGCTCCAGTGAATTTTGAGGAAAGTGTATGCCCGACGACGAATGTTAAAAAGAGGAGGAGGCGGATGAAGATGATGATGATGACGACAACGAATGTGAAAAAACAGAAACATCTAGTAAAATTTAGCCAGCGGGAATAGTCAGCTTTTGTTTACACTAGGGTTGCTCAAGTTTTTGATTAAATTAGGTATTCATATATTTTTAAAGGATCAACAATTAGACTGAATAAAATTAATACCAGGATGATTTGAATTTGTGATATCAAAGTTACAGGGACATAACAGAAACTGTCAACCAAAACTGTCATAAGTTTCTCTAGTTTTTAAGCTGGTCTGGCTTGCTAATTGTGCATGTATCACATGTACAAGCCATACCAATGGAGCAAGAAGGCTGAAAATTTAAGATATGCTTTTTATGTCTAGAAAAAAAATGTTTATCTAGTTTTTTCAATATTTCCTCAAAAATAGGTTTTCAAAGATGGCTTCAATTTGCAATCCAAGTTTATGCTAAATTGGTCCCTTTGTTTGTGTCCGCCAGCATTCACGCTTGATTTGATGAAAATCTGGACTTCTTTTGTGATCATGCCCAACAAAAGGCAAGTAAAGTAAATCATTCATAGAACACTCCTTTTTTCAATTTTTTAATTATTCACCCCCAATGCAAATTGTTGCCAAAAGATATTGATTGCATGATGGTTTCTATTGAGTGACTAAGTAGATCTGCCTTTATACAGTTATACGCAATGTTTCTTACAAATGGTATATAGGTTATGTATGTACCCGATATTCAGGCCTTACTGTGTCAAGAAAAAATCATTGCCTTTGTGCATTGTTATATCCCTCCCTTGGGTTTCTTAGGAGGGATCCATTTTGCAGTCTTGGAATATGCTGAATTGATCACTTGGTTGGCATTCACACTTGCTTTTTGAAAATTCAGACTTTTTTTTAGTGATCACTGACCAACAATTTTTTAATTGATCACACCTAACAACACATGAAGCCAAAACATGTTGGTCAATGATAGTTTCTTTTGAGTAACTAGCCAGACCGGTTTTTATTTAAAACTTGAAATGTTGCCTATTCTCAACACAAAAACAAACTCATCAAGGAATATTCTACGAGCTTTTGTTTTTACTTGAATTCCTTGAATTTCGATTGAATTCGGAATTCTTATTTGGTTGGATCAAATAAAATAATTAGTTATAGAGACATATTTGAATTTTTATTACGTTAGATTGATAGACATTTTTTTTTTTTTCTTTATTTACAACTGCCAATGAAGTAGGGGAGGAATAGTATTCAGCCGCCATTTTTTTTTTTGTTCTGTCTATCCTTATAATATCTCAAAGAGTACTCGACAGATTTCAATGTGATTTTGTGAAAAGTTTGGCAATGAGGTAAGAAAGAAGAGGTTAAAAAATAGATCAAATCCAGGAACTATTTCTGGATTGTGCAATATTTTTCCATTTTTTTTTTCCATATATCCATGTATATGCGTATGTCTCCAAAAGTTCTTGATTAATTTCTATGAAATTTTAAAGAAATTTGGACAATAGGCTACAAAATAAGTGAATCAATTTTGGGGGGGGGGGGGATCCACACAAAATAACCTCCCCTGCGTCGTAGTTATTTATCTATACCATATAATATTGCCAAAATTGTGCATTTGTCCATACAATACCTCCAAAAGTTCACAATATATTTCAATGAAAGATCTAAGCTCTGGCAAGAATGCTGGCAGAGTTATGCCATTTCTGAGTGCTTTCAAATCCTCAATGAATTTAATTTCAACTTTTTGTTCAAAGACTTCAAGCAGAATAGTGCTATGGTTGGTGGTAAATATGGGGTGGATATGTAGAGGTACAATGTATACCTATTTCCCAACCTCAGATTTTTTCCATGTTCAGCGTTTATCAATGGAGACCTTACCATATATGTCACGATCTCAAAACCCAGCTTTACTATATACCTAGTCCCCAAAACCCAGCCTTACCATATACCTAGTTCTCAAAATCCAGCATTACTATATTCCTAATTCTCAAAACCCAGCATTACCATATTCCTAGTTCTCAAAATACAGCTTTACCATATTCCTAGTTCTCAAAACACAGCTTTACCATATTCCTTGTTCTCAAAACACAGCTTTACCTTACACCTAGTCCCCAAAACTTTGCGTTACCATGTATATAGTTCTCAAAACCTAGTTTTACTATTTACTTAGTTCCCAAACCCCAGCTCAACCATATGCTTAATTCCTAAAATCCAACTTTACCACTAACAAAAGTTCTCAAAAAAGTTTTAACATATACCAAATTCCCAAAACCCTGCTTTACCATATACCTAATTGCCAAAAAAACATTTATTCACATACCAAGTCCCCAAAAAACACATTTGCTATATACCTAGTTCCCAAAACCCAGTTTTCACGATATACCTAGTTCCCCAAACCCAGATTCACTATATACCTAGTTCCCAAAACCCAGCTCCACCATATACCTAGTCCCCGAAAACCAGTTTTATCGTAAGTTAAAAAAAACAACCACTTTTACCATGTATAAAGTTCCCCAAACCCAGATTCACTATATGCTTAGTTGCCTAAACCTAGATTTACCATATACCAAGTTGCCAGAAAAACAGCTTCACCATATACCCAGTTCACAAACCCCAGCTTTAACATATATTTAATTCCCAAACGCCATCTTTACCACATACCTACTTCCAAAAAAGTAGCTTTACCATATTCCTAGTCACCTGACCAGGCTTAATCATATACCAAGTTCCTAAAACTCAACTTTTCCAAACACCTAGTTTTAAAAACCCATTTCCATCGTTGGTTATGACAGTTTTATGAACATCGTTAAGCAAATAGTAATTATCATGGACAGGTTTTTAGAAACTAATTTCATGTTAATTTTATAGAGCAGAGTTCAAGTCAGTTTACAATGGTCAAAAGAAACTCTTTCATTGCATAAAAATCAAATAAAAAGGCAATAAAAAGTAATTAGACACCAATGTGGAATGTTTAATTATGACTTGAAAAAATTGCTGTCACAAATATTTGTACGTCTGAATTGAATGCTTTCCCTATCATCATCATCATGTCTCTTAACATCAGTTGTTGGACATAAACCTTCCCTCAGGATTCATCATATTTCTCTATCATGGGCGTTGCAGAGCCAGTACTTTCTGAATTTGTCTAGCTTGTCTCTCCATCTGGTACTCTGTAGGCTTCAGTTGCACATGTGATCTCTGGGGATCCAAGCCGTGAGTCGCAATGTCCATCGGTTGTCTGCAATTCTTGCGATATGGCCAGCCCATTGCCATTCGAGTTTTTTAATGGATTCCATGATGTTTGTGACTCCTATCTTCTCCTGGATGTATTGTGCTGTCTTGTCTTGTGATCTCTCCATGTGAGGCTGAGCATGATTTTTTTATGTGCACATTGCATGCCTCACAGTTTGAGGGTCAATCTTTTGGTTGTGTTCTATGCTTCAGCTCCATAAGTGACTATCTAGAGGATGCATTGGTTGTATACCCTTCTTTTTAGGATTAATGGGTTCTTTTTGTTTTCGAAGATTGAGATTACTCTGCCAATGGCTCGCCGTCCTAGAGTGATTCTTTGCTTGATTTCTCTTTCTTTTGAGTGTGGCTTGGAGATTCATTGTCCGAGGTAGATGTGGTGGTCGAGGACACATCATTACATAACTATAGATACAAATAGATCTGTACAGGTACATAGAAAAAAAACATACTGTGTTTAATAATTTTGTACATATACCATCACAGTCAATAGTTGAACAACTGTAGTATCAAATTTTGAGTTCATGTAAAAAAAATTCAATTAAAAAATGAATATGGTCAGAATAAATTCTATACATGACATCACTGGAAAACATCTAAAATAGTGTAAAAAGAAAAAAAAAACAAAGAAACATCCAGAAATATCAAGATTCTAGGGAATCTTGATGTCTGTATACTAGTCTGGAAACAAAATGATTTGGCCACGAGTGCTGGAACATGCACACATATAAACAAAAACACGGACACATGTGAAAGAAATAGAACTCATTACCATCTTTGATGGCTACAGTTGTTCAATTACTTAAGGACATCCAATAACAAGGATTTATTTTCATCAGGTTTATTCTCCTGGCTGATGCCATAGGAAATTGTGGACCAGAAAATAACATGCATCTCTATAAGACACTTTTTGGTCGGTCTGTCTCTCTGTCTGTCCCTAATATGTTGAATATCAATTTTCTAGACATTCGGATGAACCATCCTCTTTCTCCTGTATCTACTACCACAAGTAGTAATGCTACTACTACAACTTTGTTTAGAATCCCTTTGAAATTAAAAATCATTTTTCATTGGGAAACTCATCCATACATAGCTGCCCTCTTCTTCTATTTCTTCTCTTTGAAAGCTAGTCTCTTTTCATCCTTCTCTTCCCTGTCTACTTTTTCTCTTCTTACTTTCAAAGACACAGACTGAATGGTGTACATACAGCAGTATCATTATCATCATACTATTACTATCATTATTATTATCGATAATATTATTATCACTATCATTATCATTAATATCACTATTGTTATATCATCAATAATATCATCATTATTATCTCTATGATCACTTATTAGAGAATGATAATAATGCTAATATCATTATTTATATCATAATCACAATCACTATTATTATCATGACTAATATTACCGACATCATAGTCATTATTATAGATGAAATAATTTTTTAGTATTAAATGGCTTTTGGATATTTTCATATAAATGCATCAGTTTACCGTACGTAATGTTGTTGTGAGCTGGCTCACAGATCTGATAAATTTTTCACTGGATCATCAAAGAACCAAATCTCTCTGCCTAAATTACACAACTTCAAACCATTTTTCAGGTCAGTGGCATTGTCAAATGACTGAATTATCCTTAACAGGCTACTTAAAATTCTTCAGTTGATCAGAAATGCTCCTAATATGAAGCTACCCCTCTTATTTTCAAGCTGCGAAGATGGCCTCCAATTACAGGTTAACTGGACCTGCCAACCATCAAAACAAGAACACAAGATTCAAACCAACAAAATCTGAAGAATTTAGAATGTGGAGTGGTGAAGAAAATGGCAGAATAACCAACCAAGGAAAAAATCAATATGGATGCCTGGAGGCAAAAAGAGAAAGGAATGATGGAACTTCAAGGAACCAAACAGTCAAAGTGGATTTAACAATCTCTAAAGATTGAAACAAAGTCCATCAACTTCAGATTATTTTTCAGCTTGATTTTCCCCAAGAAAAAATTTGAGGATATATTTGAATTTCAATGAGATTTTTTTTTAATGAAAAGAAACTAAAATATATATATATATATATATATATATATACGTGTGTGTGTGTGTGTGTGTCTAGTCAGTCACTCAATAGAAACTGTCACATGACAACATCTTTTGGGCAGTGTGCTTTGTTAGGGGTGATCAATTAAAAAAATTGGAATTAGTTACCTTCTTGTCCTTTCTTGAGGAGTGATCATTAAAAAAGTCAAAATTTTCAGAAAACAAATGTAAATACTGCCTGACACAAACTAAGGGATCAGTTTGGCATAAACTTACATTGCAAATTCAACCCCCACTTAAAATCTATTTAGGGAGGGGTTAATGAAAAAAAAAAAATAGAACAATAAAAACTTATTTTCTGGACATAATGAAGAGTAAATCTTGAAATTTTAAGCCCTCTGGCACCATTGATGCAGCCTGTACACATGATGTATACATCGCCAGCCAGACAGCCAGCTGAACCAACTTAAAAACCAAAGAAACCTATTGTGACAGTTTCAGTTGATGGTTTCTAATCTATGAAAAATTAAGTCTAAAAGTTAGCAAGAGAATGTAGAGGAAACACTTGAACTGAGAAATGAAAGATATTTTTAGCAAATGCACTATGTTCTCCAGTATATATATATATATATATATATATATATATATATATATGATTGCTGTCACTGGGTACAAATATAGTGGCTCCTTGGAGAGCTCACTGTCATGTGTCCTCCATGGAGCAATGCGAGTGTGAGAGAGAACTCTGTGCGCAGTGCAATCCTTGCTTTGATATATATATATATATATATTATTGAGAAATGGATAAGTAATCCAAATGAATAATTATATAAATAAATATATGCATTATGTTATTTGAAACTCTATTTATAATGATCTTCCCTTGTTAGACAGGAATGTCATCTGTTCTAGACAGCATAAATAGAATAAACAATTAAAGAAATGGGCTGCTGTAGGAATCAAACCTGCGACTGATAGGAAGCCATCTTAACCTTTATCAGATTATGTATCTATTTCCTGATAATATGATTGTCTGCATTGAGAAACAATGCTGCAGACATGGACAGTGGATGAACAAAATAAGATTTGGACATAAAACAGTTATTTGAGCCTCTAATTTACTGGCCAGCTGTTTAGCTCAATGGAATGAGTGACGCCATTGAAAGGCTGCTTCATTCCTTTAATCATTTATTCTATTTATGCTGTCTAGGCCAGAGGACACATTCACCATGTAATAACAGGAGCTCATTTCAAATAATATAACACATTTATGATTATATGTTTGTAAGATCACCAAAATTAAGCAACGTTGTGCCTGGTCATTTCCCAGATGGATGACCATCTAGGAATACCAGGTACTGCATGCAGCAACAGGATTGTTCTGCATCAGTCTCAGCTTATGCTCTTCCACCGAGTAACAAAGCATCTTGCCAAGCTAGGACCAGACTGTGCGCTTAATCCTTTCTCATGCTCTGTTAAAAGGAGGGCACATTACACATGAACTTCAGTAAAACGAAATCATGTGCAACAATCATATTGAGAATAAGAACATAACTGTCAAGATAAAAGATGCAAAACTCGGCAAGGTAAACCACTACATCTACCTAGGACAACAAATTTCGATGAGATCCTCAAAAGAGGAGGAAATCAAGCAGAGAATTACTTTGGGATGGCAAGCCTTCGGCAGAGCAAGCTCAACTTTCAAGAATCAGATGATCCCAATAATCCTATAAAGAAGAGTAGACAACCAATGCATTCTCCCGATAGTCACTTATGGAGCTGAAACATGGAACCTAACCAGGAGACAGACCTACAAACTGAGAAGCATGCAATGCGCTCATGAGAAAATCATGCTGAACCTCACATGGAGAGATCGCAAGACAGCACAGTATATCAGGAAGAAAACGGGAGTGTGGGATATCATAGAAACTATTAGAAAAGTTAAATGGCAATTGGCTGGCCATGTTGCAAGAATGAAAGACAACAGATGGACATCACGACTCACAGCATGGATCCCCAGAAACCGCATGAGAAACCAAGGCCAACAAAATACATGATGGCGAGACAAACTCAACAAATTCAGAAAATACTGGCTCCGCGATGCCCATGATAGAGAATTGTGGCAAATCCTGGGGAAGGTCTATGTCCAACAACGGACGTTAAAAGAGTGATGATGATGACATTACAGGGTGTTCTGCTAAGAGTCACCATACTTGTATTGAAGGGCAGTGGAATACTAGAGACCATAATACATTTGCTAAAAATAGCATCCATCGTATCTGTGGAGTTCAAGTGGTTTCTCCACATTCTTTCACTTTGATACCAAATACTTCACTACAGCCATTAATAGTGCAAATGATAATAATACATATTAATGTCAAATCAATTTTATCTGAGGATCTATCAAAAAGTGACCTAATTTCAAGTAGACAAGTATATTGTTTCAAATGGTGGGTAGTAATTGTTTCCAGTAAAATTGTGGCCTTCAAGAGGAAGAGTCTACTGCTATAGAGAGAGAGAAATAAAAAAATTTTAAAGTCATACTGTTTATTATTGTATTTTGAAGAATTCTGAAGAGCAGCTTTACACTGGGAAAATGTATCGAAACTTCGCTAAATCTGAAAGAACTGGGGTCGATTATATACAAATACTTACATACAACTTACATGTTCATATAGAGACAAAAATTGAAACGTACATTAAAAATCAAATACTCACTGGTCTGCTTAGTCACTCAATAGTAAATCGTCGTGTGATCAGTGTCTTTGGATAGTAGGCTACGTTGGGGCTGATCAATTGAAAAATCGGAAAGAAGAGTGATCAATGAATCGGTAACTCCTTTCACCTTTTGTTGGACAGTGATCACTAAAAGAAAGGCTGAACTAACAAAACCAAGCATTAACATTGCCGGAAACTAAGGGATCAATTTATCTGGAACTTGTATTGCAAATTGAACTCCGTACTGAAAACTTGGGATGGTAAAAAAAACATTTTTCTAGATGAAATTAGGAGTGAATGTTTAAATTCCCAGCCTTCATCTTACATTGGTGTCTGAGACATACATAGCCAGCCAGCCAGCCAGACTAGCATAAAAATTGAAGAAAAATATGTTGATGTTGACAGTTTTGGTTGACAGTCTCTACTAAATATGCTAGCATACACTATTCATATAATAAATGAATGAGCAAGTATGTACATAGAATCAAGTACATAGCTCTTTTACTGTCTTAACAGTACTATCAGGAATATGCTGTCTATAGATATTTACTAAGCTTAGCTTAGTCTGACACAAGGCTACAAGTATGGGGCACTCTAATGAACTCATTATGCTATCAGATTTGTCTGAGATAAGCTTGCAAACCATTGCATCGCAATAATTACCCTAATATATTGAAAAAAGAACATCAACCAAATCAATCAACACAGATCTCTGCAGTTTTTCAGTGGGTCCGGCTTGTTGGCTATGTATGTATGCATAATGCATTCAGGCCGCACCAGTGGAGCCAATATGCTGAAAATTTCAATATTCACTCCTTATTATGATTAGAGAAAAAATGTCTTTTAAAAATCACCCAACCTAGAGTAGGTTTTTAGTTGCTAGGGATAGTGTTCAATTTTCAGTGAAAGCTTATGCTAGATTGATCACTTACTTTGTGTCCAGCAGCCTTCACACTTGTTTTTTTTTTTGAAGATTCGGACTTTTTGATAACCACTGCCCAACGAAACTTATTCGTTAATCACGCCTTTTTAATTGATCACCCTGACCCGGCATTGCTTGGTCATGTGACAGTTTCTATGACAAGAAAACTACTAACCAGACCGGTTCTCCTTTATATTCCAAACATATCTTTAGTACAAAACATGCTATGATTATATGTAAAACATTTTCATTGTAAACATTCCAGTGTTAGCTGAAATAATAGTGAACCTTTGAAGGACAATACCCAAGTCAAGGGAAGAGTCTGTTGTAACCAGTGGTAGAAATGGAAAAGTATGCAGTGTGCTATGGATACCCAGAGTTGTCAATTTAGACAAGACTTTTCAATTTCCTTATTCTGGAAGTCATCCTCAAATACGAACAAACAAAACATCTAAATTGGCAACTCTGCACATCCCTACTTCTTAACTTCCAGGGGTTCTTTTTGTACGTTCCATGTCTACAAATGGAGACATTACCATAAACCGAATTCCCCGAACCCCTTTTCATTTGCTGGTTGCAACGTGAAGATGTTGTGAATCGTAACATTTCAGGGAAAACTTTTGCTGAACCATAAACGACTCAATTTAGCATTCTGAGGAGATCAAATAAAACTGAATGTAATATTAAAAGATAAATAACAAGCATGGATACTGCAAAGTCAAATTCCATTTCTACTTCTATTCAGCAAAAAGATGATATCTGTACCTCACATAAATAGCCCATACATGTACCAGAACTAATTATCTAAAACGAAATAGATCCTTCTTCTAAAATTATATACCGGCACAAGATTAGGGCATTGTTTGTCCCCAGATGACAAAAGAGATCCATTAAAATACCTCTTGGGAGGAAAAAAAAGGAAATGTTTTTAGATGGGTCCTAGATGTGTACTCATTCAAATTTTCAAGATTGTAACCCTAAAAATGTGACCAGGTGTGCCTTGCGACACACGCATAGACACGAACACTCAAAGAGAGAAGGATCTGTGGCCCACATGGCTGGCTTGTTGGTCAGCAATTTGTGGGGTCCCAGTGATTCAATTACTGCAATTTTTGCATTGTATATATGGTAAATAAAAAAGTCGTTTGAAAAGGCATTTTTTTTAGTATAAATGAATTTATTTATTAGAATGAAATAGGCCCTTGCGTATTTGTAGCATAATTTTTTGTAGATTTGTCAGACTTGTTAGTTTGGTCCAGTCGGGGACAGAGCCACCTGCCGATCATTTGTTTGTGATTTTAAAGCATAAGGAAAAGCTAATTTCATCTATCAGCATGGTTTAACATGAT
Organism: Thysanoteuthis rhombus; assembly: GCA_963457665.1. NCBI lineage: Eukaryota > Metazoa > Mollusca > Cephalopoda > Oegopsida > Thysanoteuthidae > Thysanoteuthis > Thysanoteuthis major. The sequence goes on from OY735221.1 coordinate 13,611,155, forward strand.
ACGACAGGCAAACAGTGAAGAGTTTACTCCTCTAGATTAGATGAGGATTGTTGTCATTATTTTAGCAGTCAACTCCAGACTTGGAAAATTAGGAGAGGATTATTATTGTTGTTGTTGTTGTTATGATAGAAAAACGAAGTCAACCTCACACTTGGTGAGGATCGTTGTTATGATAGAAAAAATAAGTCAATTCCAGACTTAGAAAATTAGGTGAGGATTGTTGTTGTTGTTATAGTGAAAAAACAGAATCAACTCCAGACTTGGACTGAAGTTTGACTACAACTCTGGTCACCTGGTTCAACCAAACTAATCTTTTCTGACATATGAATGTCAAATTGACCTTTAGAGGTGAAGAAATAATAATAAAAAAAACTCAGAACATTATTAAAGATGACGAACATAATAATAATCAAAACAATAATCAAATCTGTACTTTCAACAATAGCAATACGAGGAAGAGAAATTTCCTTTCTTATACATTATTGGCATCTTTTTTCAATACACTCAATTACATAAATGAGAAAAAAAAAACTCTTATCCAAAAGGGGTTAATCATTTTTTTCTAATCTGAACATAACTTCTTGCGACCTTGTGTTCTTTCATTATTTTACCACTCACCTGCTAACATATGGGCTCGAGCCTGTCCTGGCTTCTTGCTCATAAAAAATATACATATGGGTGTAATGATTATATTTTTCAATCATGTGCTCAGTATACACTTCTTCAGATCTTAACAAGAATCATTATTATTATTGCCTCCATAACAATACTCACACTATTGAGCACAGAAATTATTTTCTTTAAAATCACAGGGAAAGCATTTTTGTAAATTTTGGTGCACAATATCTGAAAATCTTTCTAATATTTATCATCTACAGAGGCATGCAAGAAGTAGATGAACACCCATAGTTTTTTTTGTTGAGAACGACCCTCTTTTGAAAATGTCAAATTAGTCCAAGAATTGCAAAAAAATTATCAGTTATTAAAGACAAGCAGCCAGGTGGAAGCCCATTTTAACCAGGATTAATATCAGGAGGGAATGAGTAAGTAATCAAAATGAGCAACTAGTCTTTTAGCCTTTTGGCTCAGCATGATTTTTTTTTTTTGCCAAATCAAAATTTGCTCAATTTTCAGATACTGCATCAAACGAGGTCTTTGGCCGAGTCAGTTCCCTGATAGAAATCCCAGAGAACACTTTTGGGCAATATTTGATAAGAATGTATGTGAAAAGTCTAGAAAGCCAGCAATACGTTCAGATTTGCTGAATCATTCACAGCAAGCACAGTTTGAAATACTTCAAACTGCAATTTCAGAACTTATTAATTCAATACGAAAACAAGTTATTATTCTTGAAATAGCTAAAGGGAAGTCAAGAAAGTCTTAAATTAGATAAGTTCTCATAGTTAACCCTAAAATATTTGCTTAAAACTTCATTTTTCACAGTAAATGCTCAAACGAAGATAAAGCAAAACAACTAGTGTCTATTTCTTGCATGTCTCTGTATTAGAAAAATTGAATAACAAAAATAGTGTAATAGTATGAAATATGTTTTTACTCTGAATGGGAAAATCTGAAGGGAAAAAAAATTTTCAAGAATCAATTTTTCTTCAAATATGCAAAGTAGGAAAAACACTAATTTCCATTTCAAATCATTTTTTCTAGAATCTAATCAGTAAAACAGATTTTCAAAACAAACTTTTTCATTTTCTTTGTTTATTATAACTTGGTTCAATGAATTTGCAAACATTATAAAGATAGACAGGGGATTATTAGGTGGTCTGTTTCACGGTGAAATGAAAAAACAGCATTGAAAAAAAAAAAGATCAAGAATTAATTCCTCTTGTGATTACATGAAATGATTATTGGTTCAACTGAAAATGCTTTTTATAATTTTGAATTCATTTCTTTTAAAGAATCCTAATGGCATTGATTTGTTTCTAAAGATTTATCATCATCATCATCAGTCTGTTTGTGTCCATTGTTGGACATAAACCTTCCCTGAGATTTGCCAGACCACTATATTATGGGCATCACAGAGCCAGTACTTCCTGAATTTATCGAGCTCATCACCCCATCTTCCTTTCTATCATCCATAGCCTTGCATCTGATCTCTGGGGATTCACGTCCTGAGACGTGATGCCCATTGGTTATCTGCCATTCTTGCAACATGTCCAGCCAATCGCCATTTGAGTTTTCTAACAGTTTCTATGATGTCTTGGACTCCTGTCTTTTCTCCAATATACTGTGTTGTCTTATGATCTTTCCTAGTGAGGTTGAGCATGATTCTCTTGTGTACACATTGCATAGTTCTCAGTTTGAGGGTTAATCTGTTGGTTAGGTTCCATGTTTCAGCTCTGTACATGACTATCGACTGCATTTCATATTATATAGACTAGTTGAAAATCTGTTCCACCCATAAAGATTTTCAGCAAATTCCAATGGAAGAACTAAATGAAGCCTATAACAGGTCAAGGATTTGAACTATATATATCCTTCCAATAGTCACCTATGGAGCTGAAACATGGAACCCAACCAAGAGACTGATCCACAAACTGAGAACTATGCAATGTGCACATGGGAGAATAATGCTCGACATCACATGGAAAGATCACAAGATAGCATAATATATCAGGGGAAAAAACAGGAGTCTGAGACATCATAGAATCCATTAGAAAACTGGAGAGATCACGTAACAATATATTGGGAAAAAATAGGAGTTCATTAGATTCAATTGGGAAATTCAAGTTGTAATGGGCTGGTCATGTTGCAAAAACGACAGACAACCGATGGACATCACAACTCACAACATGGATCTCCACAGATCACATGCACAACCGAGGCCAGCAAAATACAAGACGGGGGGAGAAACAAGACTAATTCAGAAAGTATTGGCTCAGCGATGACCAGAGTGTGGCAAATCCTGAGGAAGGTCAATGTCCTATGATGGAAGTTAAAAAACTGTTGGTGATGATATATATTGAATCATACCTAATTTGGAAATTATCAAAATTATTAACTCAAATTCAATTTAGATATCTGCAAATATTTTTTTTTCTTATAAAAAAAATCTAAGGTATTGTAATGATAATGCATTTATATCAGAAACTGTGGAGGATCTACAAAATATGTTGAGTGATCTAAATAGGATTAAAGATAAAAAGTAAGGTTAAAGGAATACAAAATAAAGACAAAAGTAATGTTCAGTGATTAAGTCCTGAAATATACAGCGAAGTCTTGGAAAAAGTTGAGGAATACATTCAACTAGGTCAGGTGATAAAGCTAGAGAAAGACCATGGAAATATTATAAGACTGTGCATGATAATGGTCTGGAAAGCAGTTGGTATGAATAGAGACACTCAAAAACAAACAGAGCGTATAATCAATGTTAGACACCAGCTATGACGTGTGGGTAAAAAACCTGGAAACTTACAGAACCACTCAAATAACTCAGAATTGCACAGAGGGCAAGGTTTGGAACAAGTCCCAGCAATAGAAAAAGATCAACATAGGCCCAAAAGAAAACCAGGATGAAGGATATTGTGCAAGTAAATAAGCAACAAAAACTGAGATTGGCAGGACACATAGCAAGAAGAAGGGACTACAGATGGAGCAAAAGATTAACTGATAGGTGTCTGCTGGACAGTAAACCCAGTTGGAAAAGACCAGACACAAGATGGAAAGATGAGATAGAGAGCCTGCTGGTAACATAGTAGAGATTAGTGAAATTATGCTAGTCATGGGAAAAGATAGGAAAGCGCTAGTCCAACAATGGACTTACAGATGGTGATGATGATAATAATGATAAGAAAAAGAAAAAGAAGAAAAAGAAGAAAAAGAAGAAGAAGAAAAAGAAGAAGAAAAAGAAGAAGAAGAAAAAGAAGAAGAAAAAAAGAAAAAAAAGAAAAAAAAAAGAAGAAAAAAGAAGAAAAAAAAGAAGGAAAAAAAAGAAGAAAAAAAAAGAAGAAAAAGAAGAAGAAGAAAAAGAAGAAGAAGAAAAAGAAGAAGAAGAAGAAGCTAAAAACATGCTCCAGGGTCCCATTAGTAACCACAGAAAATTTGATGGTCATAGCTCTAACCGTCGTCATACAGACAAAAAGATACTTAGTGAATTATAGTTAGATTTGTTAAAAGCATTAATATACATATCTTTAGGTCCTTTTTTCATTTGTATCCTTCTGAGAATATGTTATTAGTTTTTATTATGCAAAAAGTCCTGCAGCTCTAACATGATTTAATATCTGAGAGATCTTATATCCTTCAAATACATCTATCTTCACAACTTTTGTGAGCATCCAAAGCTGTTCATTATTATTCTGAACAACGTTCACTCGATAAAGCTCAAAGAATCACTTCTGCTCAATAACAAAATCTTCCAAGAGGAGAGTTACTAAGAGACTATGATCTACATTTCCATCAACGTTCTGGGCCATTGTCAAATTATCATCTGACAAAAAAATCTACTTTACTCATGAGAATTGGCAACCGTCTGAATTGCGGCTTATGTTAGGCATGGATTACATGATTAGTTGAGAATGGTAGGCAAGAATGACTGAGTGAACGTGAACAAAATGGATTAGAATAATTTGATCATTAATGAAGAATGTGCTAAGAACTATCACAATGTCCAATAAGACATATCTTAATATTAAAATAGGTAAAAATTCATTAGCACACAGCCACATTTGTCTTAGTCAATGGAAAAATAACTTCATTACTTGAGGAACAGCTTGTCCTTACTAAAAGTTCTTCCATCAACCTTTAGCCCTCAGCATTCAAGGAAGCTAAGATTTTGTGCGCTTAGTAACTTTGAAGTACTGTAACTTGTTTGTCTGTTAATATATGACTGAAAGTGATATGAAATTGAAATGACAATACAATGGTGAAATCCAGACATACTATCGTTTGGCGATTAGAGTTGTCTGCAGTGGCAGGACAAACTTTTTTTTTTGAATCATTACACTGCTTTAGATTTGCTCTCACTATAAGAAAGTTTTTTCAAAATATCTACTACTTATTCAAACTCTTGTAGTCAGGATTGAACCTCTATGAGTAAAATTTACCGTAACACTTTACATTATTGTTTGAGTAGATAAAGTATATTTATATAACACCTAAAACATAAACTGCTAACATATGTTTCTTCAGTTTTAGAGTTGGCCTGGCAGGCTGACTGTATCATGCATACAGGCTGTACCAATAAAGTGGGTGGGCTGAAAATTTCCAAATTTAATCTTTATTATGTCTATGAAAAAAAAATTTTTCTTTCAATTTGCGAAAATTTCCCTGCTTAACAGGTTTTCGGGGCAAGGGTCAATTTGCAGTGTAAGATTATGCTAAATTGGTTCCTAAGTTTGTGTCCAGCGGCATTTATGCTCGTTTTTTGATAATTTGAACTTTCTCAGTGCTCACTGCCCAACAGAAGGTGAAAGAAGTAACTTCTCCATTGAACGCCCATTTTCCAATTTTTTTGATTTGATCATCCCCAACATGGTGTGCTGCCAAACAACATTGGTTGGTTGAATTTTCTACTGATTGACTAACCAGACCTGTTTACTTTACTTGCTGTTCTTAAACATTAGTTTTTGAATGTCTCCAATTAGTTTCAAGCTTCGTTTACAATGAAGTTTGGAAAGACGTATTTGGTGGAGAAGAGTATATCATTTGCTGACAGCATTGTCTTCTCTGCTAAGAACCTTCATGATCTCCAAACAATGTTAGACAGACTAAATATAGCGAGTAGGAATGTTGGCCTCCACATGAACTTCTGAAAAACAAAGAGTATATACCTACTTTTAAATTCCTAGATTTTTTGTATCTACAATGTCTACATTATTGTATACCTAGTTCCCACAACCAAGTCTCACCATATACCTAGTTCTCAAAACGCATTTCCATCACTGGATATTGGTATTCACTTGTGTCTGTCTATCTGTGTTTGTTTATCTGTCTGTCTGTCTGTAAAAGTTCTCGATTCTAATAAACATTTTACAGAGGTGAGTGGGTGGACTATGTTAAAATTGATTAGATTTGAATGCAGATCCAAGAATTCTTTTTCGATCGAGAGATAATTCCATTATCCTGCAGCAGAGAACAGTCCAAGAAATGAACAAATGATAAAAGACTAGATTTATATTTTAAAGGAAGTAACTCAATATTTGTACACTTAATGTTTTTTCCCTTGTGATACGTTTGATTTCATTTTTTTTTTTTTTCAAAAATTTATGTGTTCACTCATGTTTGTTCATAATGAATTTCAATGAAATTTTATGGAAGGATAGGGCACAGATTGAGGAAGAATTGATCAAATTCTGAGGTGAATTTTGGAATCTTAACTATTATCTTCCCTGCATTGTAGCTATATATGAACTAGTTTTAATCAACTGGTTTCTCTTACATTTTGTGGGGCAGTGATCACTAAAGAAAGTTAGAATTTCGTAAAAACAACCATAAACAATGTCATAATCAATCTAAGGGACCAATTTAGCATAAACTTACATTATTAATTAAATTCTCCATTAAGAACCTATTTAGATGAGAATTTTAAAAAAAGGGAAAAAAACAATTTTTCTGGGCAAAATGAGCAGTTAATGTTTAAATTTTCAGCCCTCTAGCTCCTATAATGTGGCCTGTACACGTGATAAAAACATATATACATTGAAGCTTGAAAACTGATAAAACCTATATGGACAGTTCTGGTTTATGGTTTCCAACATTTCCAAGATAACTAAAATTTACTTGTTCTTTGCACGTTTCACCTGGCACAAAAGGAATATATATATATGAGCAGATGGAAACAATTTCCTGAATCCACTTCATCTTTGTCACATTAGCTTTCAGGCATTTTGGATGAACTGAACAGTTCTATTTGCTTTTGACAAGCGCTATGTCACAACGAGAGTAGTTATCTAAAAGCCTCAAACGGACACATACAGCATCCATCCCACTGTCTCCGAAAACTGTATTCTCTTAAAAGAAGGGGTTTTCAATTGCAGAGGGAGCAACAGATTTAATCAAGAATAAGCAGTTTCTAACAAATGCTCATGATTAAATCACTACCCCATATAATTCTTTCTGCTTATTTCCAAAACCCTTACTTAACTCACTCCATAAAACCCATTGTGTCTTTTCACACAGCCCCCAGGATAATGCAACTCAATTGGGATTTCATTGTGTCAAGAATGTATTGAACAAGACCTAAGAATGAGAAAAGTCCTCCTTACAACATTAGATTATATTTGACAAAATACAGAATGCTAAGTTATACAATGTACATTCAGGGTATGTATACATATACCTAATACGCAGATCATTCCTGAACATTCAACAATTTCCAGGTAATAGAAGTACATGATTGGTGTCGGTGGTGAGTCACAATAGCCAATACAAATTATGTTTTGGTATCTGAAAATTGAATAAAAACAATTTTCTCAGTTTATATGTATATATGTCAAAACAATTTGGCAAAATTGATTTACCTTCTTTCTCTTACACTTCGATTACATAAACTTTTGATCGTGAACAATATTTGTTTTGTATCCTTGTTTCAATTGAATAAATATTTGATCAAATTGAAACTATATATTTATATTTTGTGGAAAAAGTTTAAATTTTGCCAATAAGGCAATTTCACCAATTCAGTATAACATACACACACACACATATATATATATATATATATATATATATTTAGGAAATGGATAAATGATCCGACAGAAATTATAAATTGTGTTATATTACATGGAAAATCTATTTAAAATGATCTACCGTTATTACATGGTGAATTGTTTGGCTTCGACCATGTAAATAGAATTAACAATTAAGGAAAATGGGACTGCGGTAGGAATCAAACCTACCAATGATAGGGTAGCTGCTTCAACGTAGCATTGCTCTAACCATTCAGCTAAACAGCCACTAGTAATACAACAACTCAAATACTACTATGTATAAATATATGTATACACTGTTGATATATCACTCAATTTAAACAACGTGAATATGATGAATGATTGAAGAAAACGGGGCTGTTGCAGAAATTGAACCTGCCATTGATAGGGTAGCCATCTTAACGTAGCAATGCTCTTACCATTGAGCTAAACAGTTGCCGGTAATGCAAAGGCCAAATAAGTGCTTTCAACCAAAATCCTCATCTTGTTTTATTCTCGATGTATCAGTCTCTTTATGTATGTTAAAGAATAGAAAGTTACTGGAAGCCGTTAATTGGCCTTTACTACATTACCAGCGTCTGTTTAGCTCAATGGTAAGAGCATCACTGCAGCAGCCCCATTTTCTCCAATAGTTCATTCTATTCATGTTGCCTAAATTAAGTAATATATCAACTGTGTAACGACAGGAGATCATTTCAAATAAGTTTCTATATCACATAATAGCCTGATCATAACGAGCAAATTTCTCCTTTTTACACTTTATCTGTTGTATATGTATAAATGTATCATCCTTCTGCATTTATAGCCCCATCAAGGATGTATTGGGGTTGGATACACATGCCAATCATTAGTAAGACCCACTTCTGGTTTGCCAGGTCTATTGAAGCTTTGTTTTGCTTATGGCACCAATAACCACCCATCTAGAGATTGATCAATCCTGACATTGCTCAACTTCCGGAATCTGACAAGAACCGGTCGACGGGATTTGGCCATAATCTCTTTGTCTTGGGGAGAGTTTCCTTAATCCTAGCCCTTGTGCTGAGTTCTCAGCAGGGAGGCATTGAATAACATTTTTAAAGACTTTTGTATGACTCGGCAGTGGATTGAACCATAGGCTACTGAACTAGAGTTTAGCACTCTGCCAAAATGATTGGTAAGTTGCCAACCATGATATCTGAGTTTTTCCAACCAGTACAATAAATAAAATAAACCTTCCCACTTCATCTGTAGAGGGGAGTAAAAAAAATAGATTAGAAACAAAATTGATAAATTAACTCATAGAAGCTATGAAATGATGTAAAGACCATTTTCAAGTTTTTTTCATTTCCTTGAAATGTTTCAGATATATCTGTACCTTGCATAATTGAATCACCATAGTCCGTACATATCAAAAGATTACTCATTTGAAAAATTATCTAAAATTATTTTTTTTAAAATAGATGATACAAGCTGGTATCGTTGGTTCCAAAATGAACCTAGAGATCCAAGAAAACACTTTTGGGGAAAAAAAAAAGTCTTTAGATAGTGTGTAGTGATGTACTGTTCAAATATTCAAGGTTATAGCCCCCAAATAGTGACCAGGAGTGCCCCAGAGATGCACACACATACACACACATAAATAGAGAGATACATCCAAAGAGTAAAGAATCTGTAGCCCATTTGTGAGGCTTCAGTGATTCAATAGCAAAGCCAAATAAACATCTTGACTAACCAGCAAAAATTGATGCCTTTTCGTGTTTAAACAATTTTTTAAATAGCAATTAATTGTCACTTACTGATGAAACCTAACTTGCTGAACAACCTTCTGATGACAAAGACAAAACCCAGGAGAGAAATCTTGAATATCAGAACCCTGTTTGAGACCCAAGTGTGTTGGCAACTTGAACATACGCTGTAACAATTGAAACAGAATATACTTGATATTAATTGTTTAGCTTAGTTTGATCTAAAGCCATAGTGGCGAGACACCCAGTGAGAATCAGACTCATTAAACCAGTAATGGTCAGCTGGCAGGGCAAGCTCAACCTTCAAAAACAAGAAGATCCCATTAATCCTAAAAAGAAGGGTGTATAACCAATGCATCCTCCCAATAGTCACTTATGGAGCTGAAACATGGAACCTAACCAAGAGACAGATCCGCAAACTGAGAACTATGCAACATGCACATGAAAGAATTATCTCACATGGAGAGACCACAAGACAGCACAGTGCATCTATGAAAAGACAAGAGACATCATAGAATCCATTAAAAAACTCAAATGGCAGTGGGCTGGCCATGTTGCAAGAACGGCGGACAACCGATTGACATCACGACTCAAGACATGGATCCCCTGAGATCACATACGCAACTGAGGCCGGCAGAATATTAGATGGAGGGACGAACTAGACAAATTCAGAAAGTACTGGCTCCGTGACGCCCATGATAGAGAAGTGTGGCACATCCTGGGGAAGGTCTATGTCCAACGATGGACATCGAAGACGAAGACGAAGACGAAGAAGAAGAAGAAGAAAGTTGAGCATCACAATCTTGGGACCAAGGGTACCCCGAGCTTTTCAGGTTTTAATGTAGCATGGGCTGTGTCTACTTTCCAGTACTTCAGGACCTAATCATTACCACCACAAAGTCACATGAATAGCCCAGAATTCAAGGGTACTCTAATATTAACAAAATACTTATTCAATTTCATGAAATCTCAATAAAATGTTTTTGTATTGCTTCTAAACAATTACCAACACTTTTGGGTTTTCCCCACCAAAAAATATCTACTAAGAATTTTTTAATGGCTTTTTGAAAAAAATTGTCATTCGATTAATAATATTCATGTTATGTAAATGCTTCAGAAACATTATTGTTCAGAAAGAATGGAAAGAATTTTTATCTAAAGAAAAAGATTTTTTTTTTACATTACATGATTTATGTATGGGAGACTCTTTCCTTTGGTTGACAATTTGACAACGTCTAGATTGTAGAGTTTTAGTCAAAAAGTAAATACTGTCAATAACCATAGAGAAATCTGTTATGAATGCACAAAAAATTTTTTTTTCTTTTTTTCTATGATTAACTTTATGCCACTTCTGTGATTATAATCTAGATAAAAACCTTCAAAGTGCATGGTTGATGCTAAATAATTCACTGACGTCTGGATGACTCATTAACAGGTTGCTGGTCTCTCATGATGCACCTGGAACATATCACTTATTGTTAATCAAGTCACAACCCTTTGCTTTTTCCTGAACCACTCCCTTCTTATATGAATGAATGAGGAGAAAAATGATCAAAGCAGAACGGGATTATTCAAACTTGACAATTGTTCAATCCTTTGAAATAGCCGTGTTTCTGAAGTCCAAGTTTATCCTGCTCAACAGTACTACATTGATAGTGAAACTAAGAATTCTATGAAATTACTGAAATGTTTAGGGATTTCACAGAATCACTAGTTTCACAATCTTACCATAACATAAACAGGGATATCATGGTGAGGTTTTTTTTAATAAAATTGATTTAATTTGCTAAATATTCTTAATTGTCAACCTTCGACCATCACTTAATATATATATTATCAAGTATCAACTGATTATTCTCACCCAATCAATACAAGACTGAAAACATGGTGACAGATCAATTTTAGCATTTTGGAAGATTTACGTTTTCTTCAAAATCATCAGATCAGGTGAAATCATATAAAATATAGAACTGGCCGAGAGAAGCATTTGACATTGATATTCACATAATGTTTGATTAAAAGCTTTTTGTCTAGCGATTGTATAAAAGATAAAGGAAAATTTTGAAAATAAAAGACAAAAGAATTTTAGAAAAGTTTCAGCAGAATAAATGAGATACTGCAAATACATAACGAAAATTTCACTCAATACAAACTGTCATTGGACCAATGTCTTTTGGCAGCATGCTGTGTTGGGGTTGATAAATTAAAAATTTAGCAGATGGTAGATCACTGAATAACTCACTTCTCTTGCCTTCCATTGCGCAGTGATTACTAAAAAAAAAAATCTGAATTTCCCCAAAAAACAAATGTGAATACAGTCAGACACAAACCATGAGACCAATTTAGCATATGATTTTTTACATTTTTAGCATAATAAATTTTAGAATAAATACAGGTCTGGTTAGTTGCTCAATAGAAACTTATGAGACCAATGTCTTCTGGAAGTATGCATTCAAAAAATTGACAAAAGGGGTTATCAATGAATGAGTTACTTCTCTTGCCTTTTGTTGGGCAGCGATCATTAAAAAAAGCCAAATTTTCAAAACTAAACATGAACACTGCTAGGCACAAACCAACAGACCAGTTGAGCACAAACTTACAATACAAATTTAAGCCATCTCCCTGAAAACCTATTTTGGGAGGATTTTCAGGTATTTTTTTTTCTAGACATAACGAGGAGTAAATGTTAAAATTTTCAGCCCCTTAGCTCAATTAGTGTGGCCTGTACGCATCATAAATATATAGCCAGCCAGCCAGACCAGTTTAAAAACTGAAAAAAGTTTTGGTGACAGTTTTAGTTGATGGTTTCTATATACCTTATTCACCAGCTAATACAAAGCGTGATCTAGAAGGGAATATGACAGACCACCTCTCACTGCAATTCATCCAAGCACCGTAGCAACTCATTTCAAGCTTTATGGAAGCCCCCCACCATGATAATGCCAGCATATTGAACTGAACTGTGTAATATTTGAATGGTTTTTCATCTATATATGTGTCTTATATGCCAGAATACACAATAAATAAATCGAAGGAAAAGAGACGGACATATAGTAAACAGCACTATTTAATGACACGTGTTCTAACAGCATTTTTATTTCTGTATTCTTGCAAGAGCATTGTTGACGATCAGCTTGTAGCAACAGCATATAAAGATTTCAGGGTATTATTTTAAGAACGAAAATAAGTAAAACCTTGAAATAACCCATACTTGAGGCACTACACTGTGAAAGGTTAATAAAAAACGGTCTTCGTCTGGACCTCATGGTTCCTCATAATTGATACATGTTGTACAGAATACAACAGCAAATTCATTCTAACGGCATTGTTAAATCCCTGAAGGTGATGTAGTAAAAGGAGTCTACTTTATTGGTAAATTTCCTTTCTGCTGAGGTGGGGGGGAAAAAACCAACCTCTTAGTATGGTTAGTAACACATGTCAATACAGCTATTTTCAAATGACTGCAAGAAGTAAATAGATGAATAAATAACTATTTGTTCAAGGGAACGCACATTAAATCAATGGAAACTATTAACCAGATCTGTCAAAATTAGTATGGATCTCTTCAGTTTTCACGTTACTCTGGCTGCTGGCTATTGATGTATCATGCAAACAAGCCAGACCAATGGAGGTAAAGGGATAAAAAATTTAAACATTTACTCTTGATTATGCAAGAAAATTATTTTTTCTGTTTTTCAAAGTGAGGGGTTTAAAAGTAAGTTTAAGCTAAATTGGTCCCTTAATTTGAGACTGGCAGTGTTTACACTTGTTTTCAGAAAATTTTTACTTTTTCAGTCATCACTCTCCTACTGTTGATCACTCTTTTTTTAATTGATCATGTCCAACACAGCCTGCTGCCAAAAGATATCGGTGATGGTGAATACCTAAGTAACCTCAGATTCGCTGACAACATCGTCCTCTTTGCTAAAAACCTTCACGATCTCCAAATAATGCTAGACAAACTAAATGAAGCAAGCAAGAAGGTTGGCCTACTCATGAACTTCAGCAAAACAAATGTCATGTATAACAAACAGATTGAGGACAAAGACACAAAAATCAAAATCAAAAACACGGAGGTGGAAAGGTTGACCTCTAAATCTACCTAGGACAATGAATCACCATAAAAGCCTCAGAAGAAGAGTAAATAAAGTGAAGATTCACACTATGTTGGCAATTTTCTGGTAGAGCAAGTTCGACTTTCAAGATCAAGAAAATCCAACTAATTCTAAAAAGAAGAATATACAAGCAATGTATTCTCCAAATTGTCATCTATGGAGCTGAAACACAGAATCTAACCAAAAGATTGACCCTCAAACTGAGAACCATACAATGTGTGTATGAGAGAATCATACTCAACCTCACATGGAGAGATCATAAGACAGCACAGTATATTAAAAACGACAGGAGTCCATGATATCATAGAAATAGAAAACTCAAATTGTAATGGACTGGACATGTTCCAAGAATGACACACAACTGCTGGACATCATGACTCACAATAAGGCTTCCCAGAGATCATATGCAAAATTGTGGCTGACAGAAAGTAAGATAGTGTGACAAGCTAGATATATTCAGAAAGCACTGGCTCCGGTATGCTCATAATAGACAGGTCTTGGGGATTTGGGGGAAGGTCTTCGTCCAATGACTGATACTAAAAGGCTGATGACGATGACATGACAGTTTCTTTTAAATGACCTTGTATTTTGTTTATGCTTTCAGTCACTTTTATATACCTTTTTGAAAATCTGCTTTTGCTAATAACTTAACACACTTCTCATCCTTTTCATGAATATGAACAATCAAAATATAGTAACAAAATTTCAACATTCCTTAATCTTTTTCAGTTTACATCCGAAAATATATTTTTCATAAAGAGAGAGAAATTATTGAATGGCATTCCTTGGGGTTTGTATTTCTAATGATCTTCAAGTAAGGTTTAACCAAAACTGCTGCTGATGATTTGATGCCTCCTCAATACTTCTGGCTTTGTATTTGAGGTCAAATTATTGGGAATCATGGTACTGCAGCAAAATAGTTTTGATCTCTCTCTAAAATCAAAGCCCAAGGTTGGCCCTCTACAGGAACAAGCTGGAAATCCTGACTATAGGGAGGGCTTTTATGGAAGATCTATTCACACAAAATTCTAAAAGTAATGTAAACAATACAAAACAATTTAAAGTAAATTTTGATCCCTTATTTTGTGTCCATCAGCATTCACATTGTTTTTTTGAAAATTACGACTTTTTTTTAGTGATCACTGCCCAACAGTATATAAAACTTTTGATCCTATGGGATAAAAGATAAATTTTGGGAGTTATCAGCTGCAATATCTCAAAGAATTTAGTAAAACTAAATAAATGAAATGTGCCTGATGAAGAGGGGAGAGAATTAACTTTCATTGATCTATCCTTCTCCAATTTTTTGATTGAATACCATCAACATATATGCAAGCAGCAGACACTGGTCATGTGATGGTTTCTCTAGAGTGACTAACCAAATTTGTCTTACTTCTCATTAGATACATCTCAGAGCATATACCTATCCAAATTCAAGTCTTTTTCTCCAATAAAATTCTAAAATTCCATTATACTCTCAAGGTTAATTGATATCAGGAAATGATTCACTCTTTTCTCTGCAAAGTTTAATCTTCTTACGGAATTACAATGAAAAGTAATCCATCATCTCCAAAGATATTTTCTTAACACCTAGTAATGAAAGCAAACATCTTCTATGCAATTATTCAGTGTCCTCTATTATTTAGGAAACAAGAAATGGAGGACTTGGTATTCACTCATACTGAATTGACGCAAACAGTTAATTATCGGTGACTAACTATATTCGCATAATCTGTTTAAGGAACTGAATCTACCATTTCTCGAGGCACAATGCTAAGATTGGATGAACAGAATAAAAATAATCTACTTTCAATTGGGACAAACATGATAAAAAATAATTAACGAGAAATACTTATGTTTATTCAGAATCTACTTTTATTGTTTGTACCCCAGGACACTGATCGCTTGTATGGTTGGAAAAAAAAGGAGAAAAAAAGGGAGAAAGAGTGGAGAGGAAGACAGAAAAGAAGAAAAAAAGAGAGAGTGAAAAGAAAAAGGAAAAGAAGAGTTTAAAAAAGGAAAAAGAAAGAGAAAAGGAGAAAAAGAGGGAAAAGGAAAAAAGAGAAAATGAGAAAAAAAGGGAGAAAGAGTGAAAAGAAAAAAAGCAGAGAGTAAAAAAAAAATGAAGAAAGGGTTAAAAAAGGAGAAAAAGGCAAAAGAAAAAGAGAAAAAGAAAAAGAGAAAAAGAAAAAGAGAAAAAGAAAAAGAGAAAAAGAAAAAGAGAGAAAGAGAGAAAGAGAAAAAGAGAGAAAGAGAAAAAGAGAGAAAGAGAAAAAGAGAGAAAGAGAAAAAGAGAGAAAGAGAAAAAGAGAGAAAGAGAAAAAGAGAGAAAGAGAAAAAGAAAAATCAATAAAGAGGAATAAGTTCTTATGATTTCAATAACCAATCATCACAATGGTATGTGTTATGTAATGTTTCAATTTTATAAGAACAAGACCATTGGTATTTCTATTGATATTCGGACCATCCTCATCTTGATTGTTTTTCATACAACGTTTCGACCGTTGCACTCTACGGCCTTCGTCATGTATCAACTGGTAGATGTGTCCATAGCGCAGTGGTTACAGCATCAGACAAATTACTGTAAAGTAATCTGATGGTTCTAGGTTCGATCCTAGTGTGAGATAGTATAACAATATTACTAATGCTAAGAGGGGAGTACGGTCAATATACCCCCATCGGATAAATAAAGCGTTCGGTTCGTTACTTCCCCACATCTACCAGATGATACCTGACGAAGGCCGTAGAGTGCAACGGCCGAAACATTGTATGAAAAACAACCAAGATGAGGATGGTCCGAATATCAATAGAAATAATAATAATACCTCATATAGATATACTAAGACCATTGGTATAATGCTAAAAAAAACAAAGTAAGGGAATGCAGGGCATCCTGTTCTAGTGAATCTGGTAAGCAAAGCAAGCCTATACAGTTGGGTGTTTAGGAGAGGGGTTTCAAGATAGACAACCCCCTAACTGAGAAAATTTCAAGATTTGACCAATTTCAGAGACATTCTGCAGACATACAGAATGACTAATTGGATTTTGGCTAATCTTTCTTATCAATGAATAGTTTAAATAGAGGATTTTAGAAGTATAAAGATAGCAAAAGAATGCCTTTCTCATTCCCAAACAAAGTAAGGGAATACTGTGCTCATACCTTCCAACAACCCTTCATCACTTCTTGCAGACCATTACTTCAGTATTGTTAATTTGATCCTCACTGGGTGCTCCCCATTTGTGACGTGTTAGAATGGGTGAGCAATCTGCGGTCCATGGTCCAAATTGGAGATTTCATCCAGCCTGCCAACAATGTGGACTATACTATTATTCATAATTAATGATTCTGTAATATTTTTTGTTTGATATTATTATGTATATAAATAAACTGTAGAAATCAACTTTTTTTCTTCTTTGTTCTTTAAAAGAGTTTGCCAGATTAAAGGAATTGCTGGATTAACTAAAGTTAATGTCTACAGAACCACTTTTGTCAGTCAGCATAAATCAAACTGGAGTAAAAATGGAGCAAAAATCTATAGACAGGATTTAGGTAATAAAAGCTAAGCTGAAGGGGGAAATTATGATAAGAATGCTATTGTAGAAGAAAAATAATATTATTTTCAGTGTCAAACCAGCATAAAAACAGAATTAAAACTTGGAGACAGGATTTAGGTGACAAAAGCCATGCTGGAGGAGAAAATTACATAAAGATAGTTATATGGTAGAAAGAAAAAGAACTGAATTCCAATTATTTAATTAACCATTAATATGATTCACAATTAAAGAACACTATCAGATGATATAAAGTAATTAATCATAGAAAAATATTTATAAAAAAGTAGAATATCAAATTCTGATAAAATTGACTTTCCAAGATTAAATGTTACATCAATCACTGATAAATGCTTTTATAATGATACATTTAAAAAACATAGACAGTACAGAAGTTATGAGTGGATGAAGATCATCAATTATATGATTCCATCATTTCCATTGATTTTTCATCTTTAACAGTGCCAATAAGAGAATTGTATGAGATTCTATGTTTATTCATAATCGGAAATATCATTTAATATGGTCTAAAACAAATGATTAAAAACTATAGTAGCATTTTTAGTTTGTATATGTTTTCACTTTGAGTGTGTTTTGGCTCGCAAATCAAAAAACCATTGCCAATCTGGTCTTATTCCAAATAAGTTTGCCAAACCCAGTGTTAGACTAAGCTTTGTTAAGTAAATACCTATATGATCAAGACTTGGACAATTACAGATTCAAGATTTGTTTATTTAAACTGTAGACAAACACATAATTTGTAACACTATCATTTATATCTAACTGATAAGATATTCAGTCACAATTTATCAAAAGTTAAACTGGTATTCAAAAAACAAGAATGGGATTTAGTATTTTAGTACTTGATAGCACTTTAAAACATTCAACAATGACGCATACTTCAAAGAATACAAAAATACTGATTTAACTAGTAGTACTATCCAGATCAAAGTATCAAAGAAACATTTATTTGTTTCAATGATCTGTAGTTATTTCTTCAGACGATGCACATCCTAGGGCTCTTTCCAATTAGCAGATCATATTTTCCCTACAAAACACATTCCTGCTTGTAAAAGAAAAAAAAAAAAAAGAAGTTTTCTCTATTTCTTGTTCTTCTTTATCAGTCTGATCACGTCCGTCTAGCTCATATAATAAACACTGATCAAACAGGTCTGGTTGGTCACTCAATAAAAACCGTCATCTGACCAATGTCATTTGGCAGCATGCCATGTAGGGAGTGATTAATGGAAAAATTGAGAAAAGGGGTGATCAACGAAAAGGTTATTTATCTTGACTATTGTTTGGCAGTGATCATTAAAAAGTCTGAATTTTCAGAAAAATAAGGGTAAATGCTGGACACGAACCAGTGATCAATCTAGGATTAACTTACATTGCAAATTGAATTCCCCACTATAAATCTATTATAGGAGGTGATTTTCAAAAATCTATTTTGTAGACATTATGAGAAGTAAATGTTGAAATTTTCAGCCCTCTTGTTCCATTGGTATGGTCTGTATATGTCATATAAACATACATAGCCAGGCAGATGAACTTAGAGATTGAAGAAACCTGTGTTGACAGTTTTGGTTTATGGTTTCCAATACCTGTCCTCACATATCATCTACATAACTTCTGCTCATAAAGGAAAGACAGGAATCATCTTTCTGTTTAGTTTGTGAGGAACTGCCAAAAGCTCGAAGTGCCAACAATCAACAGGAGAAATCAATACAAATCTGGTTTCGCTCTCTCGTGCAAAGTGGCACCATTTTTACCGAGATTCTGATTGTCTGACAATGAATTTTCTGAGAGGCTGCTGAACACAACAAACTGATTTTCAGGGAGGATCAAATCGGAAGGCAGATCTATTCTTTCACAGAGAAGGCAACATCTCCTTGTCAGAGATTGAGTGACAAGATACTTTGGCTTGTGAAACTGCAGAAAATTATGATTTGTAAAAGGTAATTCAATATCATAATTATTTCATTTTTTATTATGAAAAAGAAAATTTCAGTGGCATTAGAAAAGTTGGGTCAAAACATCCAGTGATTTCTCTCAGTAACAATATTAGCGAAAAAAGACCAATTTCTGTTCTAAAGCTATCATTCATTGGTCACACTTGTCAGTCAAATGCATTAAGCAAATGCAAACAAGATGAATCCAGTTTCAAGAAATATTCCTTCAGTATTCCTTTCTTTTTTTTATATCAACAAAAATGCAAACCTGAACCACTACATTCACCTAGGACAACGAATCTCCATGAATTCTTCAAAAGAAGAAATCAAGCAAAGAATCATTCTAGTGAAGCAAGCTCAACCTTCTAGAACAAGAAAAACCCTTTAATCCTAAAAAAACAAAGCATCATTCCGTAACGCACACATGAAAAAAAACATGCTCAACATCACATAGAGAGACCACAAGACAGCAAAGTATATTTTGGGAAAAACAGGAGTCTAAGACATAAAAACTATTTGGAAACTCAAATGGAGATGAGCTGGTCATGTTGCAAGAAGAACCGACAACTGGATCCCCAGAGATCAAATGTAGAACAGAGGCTGGCAGAGTATCAGATGTCAAGACAAACCCGTCTAGTTTATAAAATATTGGCTTCACAATGCTACCAATAAAGAGGTGTGGTGGTGAATCCTTGGGAAGGTCAATGTCCAACGATGGATGTTGAAAGACTGATGAAGATGAAATCTGCCAGAGTATTGTCTTTGAAGCAATATATTTCCTTCCACTAAAAATAGGTAACTGATATCTTTTTGAAGATACTCAAACTCATTGATGTCTCACCATGACTTTATTCTTTATTTTAGATTTGTACTATATGGATCAAGGATTTTCTTACAAGGATATTACACCTGTATAATGCAACGTGTGTCTTTGATGACATACAACTGCAAAAGCTGGATGGCCCCAAAGGTAGCCTTGGAAAAGTTCGAGGCCTGCCACAGCAAACATCTGCAAGTAATCATAGAACACTGATGACCAAATAGTCAAATCTCCAACATTGCTCTGTACAAGAAGTATAACACCATTCCACTTTCAACAAAAGTGGTCCAACTATGGTGGTTCATGTTTGGTCGTATACTATGGATACCTGAAAAAGCAGTAGAATTTGCAATTGTAGGGTCCAGCAACTATAAAGCTTGTGAATGCCATCACTGCACAAACTAGCTTAGAAGGTTGCGAGCAGACCTAAAAAATTTGGGATTTGGAAGAAACTGAAGGAGCTAAGGACCTTTACAATAGGAAAAGCGCAGTGTTTTAAAATGAAGAAGGACTGAATGCGGCTGATTTGACTATCGTAGAATACAATCAATCAACATCATCTTACAAAATTGATGTAAAAAAAGTTCTTGAAAGTTTTATGCAGTTTCATACTAATAAACTTAGATGGAGAACAAGTCTGCTTAGAGACTGAATAGAAACTGTCATGTAACCAATGTCTTTTGGCAGCATTTTGGGGGTGATCAATTAAAAAAAATGGAAAATAGATGACTGATGGATAAGTCACATCTCTCGCTTTTTGTTGGACGGTGATCACTAAAAAAGTCTGAATTTTCAAAAAACAAGGGCAAATGTTGCTATACACCAACTGAGGACCAATTTAGTATACTTTTACATTGTAAATTGAACCATGCACTAGAAACCTATTTGGGTGGATATTTTTTAAAAAATGTTTTTTTTCTAGATATAATAAAAAATGAATATCCAGCCCTCTAACTCCATTGATGCAGCATGTACAAATAGTAGCCAGACTAACTTGAAAACTGAAGAAACCTACAAAAGGTGTTGACAGTTTCTGATAGCAAAACAAAG
This sequence comes from Thysanoteuthis rhombus, assembly GCA_963457665.1. Taxonomy (NCBI): domain Eukaryota; kingdom Metazoa; phylum Mollusca; class Cephalopoda; order Oegopsida; family Thysanoteuthidae; genus Thysanoteuthis; species Thysanoteuthis major. Next base: position 13,632,032 of record OY735221.1, read on the forward strand.
GATTAGATTTTACTGAATGATCAGCCATAGTTGCAGTAGTATTTGAAACATTCATTTAGGGTGAAAGAAAAGTATACAATTCGTATAGCATGCATCAGATAATCATATTTATCGAACATCTAAGTCATTAAACATTAACATTAGCGCTGGAGTGATAAACATCATAATTGAATCACTGTAGCCCTGCAAATGGCCCGCTGAACCAACCAGCCAAGTGGTCTACAGATTATTCTCTCTCGGTCATCTGTGTGTGTGTGTGTGTGTGTGCCCGGATGCATCTAGTCACCTTTTTGAGGTTTTAAAAAAAAGAAAAAAAAAAACGCAGTTCAGGGTCTCTAACTTCAATTTTGGACCAACAATGCTCAAATCTAAATCTTGTGCTTTTTAGATAATTTTAGATAGAAGATCTATTTAATCTTAGATCAATGCATCCTCCCAATAGTCACTTATGGAGCTGAAACATGGAACTTAACCAAGAAACAGACCCGTAAGCTGAGAACCATGCAACGTGCACAAGAAAGAATAATGCTGGGCCTCACATGGAGAGACCACAAAACAGCACAGCACATCCGAGAAAAGACAAGACTTAGGGACATCATAGAATCCATAAAAAATCTCAAATGGCGGTGGGCTGGCCATGTTGCAAGAATGGCTGACAATCGATGGACATCACGATTCACAACATGGATTCCCCGAGACCATATGCGCAACCGAGGCCGGCAAAATGTTAGATGGAGAGACGAGCTAGACAAGTTCAGGAAGTACTGGCTCCGTGACGCCCATGATAGAGAAGTGTGGCAAATCCTGGGGAAGGTCTATGTCCAACGACGGACGCTAAAAGACTGATGATGATGATGATGATGAATTATAGATAGTTTTGAAGATGATTAAATCTGGTACAAGCTACACTGATTCATTTATGCAAAGTATGTATATTCTTTTCAAACTCGTTTACATTTGTTGATAGCACTACGTATTCCAATAATCTATTCCATAATCCAACCACTCTTTTGCTAAAAAAGAATTTGCTGATATTCAATCTACTCCTCCACACTTTTACTGTAAACGTATGACCTTTCGGTCCCTTGTACTACTTTTTGGTAAAAAATACATTAGGATCTACTTATTCCATACCACATTTGTATACGTGTTTCATCTTGCAACGATAAACAATGTAGTTTCGATAAAACATAACCTACAAAACAAAGTAAAGGAAATAACGTAATAGGTAATGGAATATTTGAGCAAAACATCAAAAATAAAAACCACTTTAAGAAAGAAATTAGGAGAAGAATCACTCGAGGATGGCGAGCTTTCAGTAGAGCAAGCTAAACTTTCAAGAACAAGAAAATCCCATTAGTCTTAAAAAGAAGAGTCTGCACAGTATATTTCAGAAAAAGCAGGACTAAGGTATATTATTGGAACAGTCAGAAAAATCTAATGGCATTGGACTGATCAAGTTGTAAGAATCTTAGACAACCAATGGACATCATGACTCACAATGTGGATCCCCAAAGATCATATGTGAAAACGTTCAGAAAGTATTTGCTCCACAAAACCCAATATAGAGAGGCCTGACAAATCCTGGGGAAGGTCTGTCTAACGAAGGACACTAAAATGCTGATGATGATGATAATGACGATCATCTTGGGCTGTTTTGGAGTTAAATGGAGGATATCACTTTAAATCAAGTTGGACAGTGCAAAATTTGTCATAAATTACCAACAGCTTAGGTCAGCCTCATTTTAGGTGAATGTAACAGAGAGAGATAGGGCAAAGGAATGCCAGCTGACGGCAAGAAAGAAAGAACCAAGCTCAAAAAGAAAGAGAGGGCTAAGCTTAGTAAGATATTCAGTAGCAGAATGTAAAGTTTCGGCGATAAGTTTTCACCCCGAGAAATGAATTTTTCTATAAATATGCAGAAACTTTTGCAATGCACTGTTTCACACCACGGTGATCAAGAAATGTTTCTGAAAATGAGAAGCAAAGAAATTAAACTAGATACCTATTTTTCTACACAACATGTTTTTGTAGTGTTTATCCAGCATGGGTTTCCGATTGGCATGTGTTTTTCTTTTATAGCTACTACTTCTTAATAATGCATCAGGAATTGTCAAAGAGACTCAGAAAGTCAAATCAATATAACACATGCGTCCGCTTTTGTTCAACGTGTATCTCTTTCAACAACAGATTAAAGACATTCATTTTAACAACAGGTATGCATTGTTTCTCTCCCTCTTTGTCGTCATCATTTAATTTCATTAAACGTGGGTATTGTTCAGCTATTCATTTCATTTCTCTACCACTTCCCTTCTTCCCATCGTTTCACCTATACTACTGAGAACTTACCAGCAACCAATGATAATGCCATATGTGAATGTGACAATGCAACAATTTATCAACAGTCTGACTCAACCTGAAGCAAGATTTAAACCCATAATTAAATTTGAGCTATTCAACTATAAATTACTTATATACCAAAACCTCCTGATTCTGATTCACTTGAATTCCTTAGTCAATAAAACTATTAAATCTCAAATATACTAAATAATAATAATTCAGTAGACTTCAGATTCCTAAACCATTACAATGAGATGCTGGAGTCATTTTACACTGTTAGCTTTTAAAACATGGTATAATATTCTATTTAGAGGTTCGTGTCACATCTGTGATTTATTTGAGTTTTGTTTACAAATCTAGCATTCATCATTATCAGACTTTCATCATTTGTCATTGGGTAAAGACCATCTTCAGGATTTACCACACCTCACTATCATGTGGATTGTGGAGCCAATAGTCTCTGAACTTGTCTGGTTAGTCTTCTCACCTTGTATTTGGCCTCATTCATAAGCCATAACATTGAGATGCCAGAGTCATTTTATAATGTTAGGTGTTCGAACATGGAATAAAATTCTATTTAAGGGCTCACATCTGTGATTTTGGTTTACTAAACTACTATTATGATACACATTAAAATATAAAAGTATAACTAGTCTGCTCAGTCACTCGATAGAAACCATCTTGTGATCAATATCTTTCTGCCACATGCCACGTTGGGAGGGGTGATCAATTAAAAAAAAATCGAAAAAAAGAGAGGATCAATGAATTAGTTATTCCTCACACCTCTTGTTGGGCAGTGGTCACTAAAAAAGTGATTCAAACATGGTATGATATTCCATTGAATGGGTCAGATCATATCTGAGGCTTACCTGATTTTAGTTTACAGTATTAAAATACATCAAATAGACAATGACTAACTAAGGAAAACATAATATAATACACTTAATACAAACTGTCATGTGACCAACATCTTTTGGCAGCATGCAGTGTTGAGGGGATCAATTAAAAATTTAGAAAGGGTGGTGATCAATGGATAAGTTACTTTTCTCACCTTTTGTTGGGGAGTAATCACTAAAAAAGTCTGAATTTTCAAAAAATAAGCATGAATGCTGCCAAACACAAAAAAGGGACTGATTTACACTTACATTTTAAATTGACACCCCCCCCCCCACCAATCTTTTGGGGGTGGTGATTTTGATGAAGAAAAAAAAAACTAAAAGACTTAGACGTAAGGAGTAAATGTTAAAATTTATTCTACATTTAAAGATAGAAAATTATCCGAATCAGTCACATTGTATCAAGATGTACGAAACCTCTTATGTTGAAAGTTTATACTTTCTCCCTAAAAGGATTAGAATATGAAAAGGAAAATTTTCATGCAATCAGCCCAGTAGAATATATCATGGATGAATTACTTGGAAAGACCTGTAATGGAAATAGGTTTTGGGAATGAGGTATACGGTACGGCTTGGTTTTGGGAACGAAGTACGTGTTAATGTTTCCAGAACTACACATTGAACATACATGAAGAACCTGGAAATGGAGAAGTACCTAGGTATATGCCATACCCATTCACATCATTTCCTTCCCTCAACCAGACGCTAAAAGCTGCCTTTTTAATTTCATCGAAAAAGTTTTAAAAAACAGAAAAGTTAGCATTGACATTTGAAAAAAAAATTCTTTCAATAAATGTTCCATTCAATTCCGATTTGAAAAGAAATTTCATTAATCAAGTCGTTTAAAATGTCTCTCATTGTTAATCAGCTTCAAGAGTAATCCAATAGTAGGAACAGATTTAACCAAAAATCTTTGCTGTAATTCTTCATTGAGAAATATTTTCTCAAAAATGTTCGCCTCTATGAAAATAGGGAAAACGTCCATATCTGACATAAATGAAACACTGTAGCCGGCATGTGTACCAGAAGTGATTATCTAAAATTATCTAAACAAAAAAAATTGCTATTTTATCTAAAATTATCTTTAATAAAAGAGATTTTATCAAAAACTATCTTAAAAATACCACCAGAAAATATAGGGTTTGTCTATAAATGACAATAAAGACAACAAAAAAAACCTCTTTCTTTGGAAAACATAAATATTTTTAGATTATGCCTACTGATGTACTTGCACAAATTTTTTCCATGGTTGTAGCTGCCAAAATGTGACCAGGAGCACCCCAAGATAGACAAACACACACACACACACACACACACGCACACAAGCAAAGGGAGAAGAATCTGTAGCCCACTTGGCTGGTTGATCAGGCAGTTTGTGGGTCTCTTGTGATTTGATAATAGGACTAGTTTTAATATAAAATCATTGTAATAATTCTCCATGGAGAGATGTTTTCTGGAAAAATGTTACCATGTATAAAAGTAGGGAAAATTGAGAAAACTGAATTTCAGAAACCTTTCAAAATATATATCCATACCTCAAAATAACTAAATCACCGTAGCCCAGGTATATCATCATCATCATCATCAGCAGCAATCTTTTAGCGTCTGTCATTGGGCATAGACCTTTCCCAAGATCTAGCAGATCTCTCTATCATGGACATTGCAAAGCAAGTACTTTCTGAATTCATCTAGCTTGTCACACCATCCTACTTAATGAATTCATCTAGCTTGTCACGCATCTTACTTTCTGTCAGCCACAATTTCGCATATGGGATCCACTTCATGAGTCAGAATATCCAGCAGTTGTCCGTCATTCTTGCAACATTTTAAAAACCCGTTGCCGTTTGAATTCTTTTATCTTAGACTCTTATCCTTTTCTCTAATATACTGTGCTGTCTCATGATCTCTCCATGTGAAGTTGAGCATGGTTCTTCAATGTGCACATTGCATGGTTCTCAGTTTGAGGGTCAATCTTTTAATTAGGTTCCATTGGTGACTATCAACAGGATGCATTGGTTGTATATCCTTTTTCTTAGAACTAGTAGGATCTTTGTGTTCTACCAAATCGAGCTTGCCCTATACAAATCTTGCCACCCAAGCGTAATTCTTTGCTTGATTTCTTCTTCTAAGGATTTCATTTGTTGTCCAAGGTAGATATAGTGGTCCGCTTTTTCCAGCTCTGCATTTTTGATTTTGATCGCTATCTTTGTACCCAACATATTTGTTGTACATGGCATTCGTTTTACGGAAGTTCACGTGGAGGCCAACTTTCTTGCTTGCCTGCTTCATTTGGTTTGTCTAACATTATTTGGAGATCATAAAGGTTCTTAGCAAAGAGGACGATGTCATCAGCAAACCTGAGGTTACTTGGGTAATTGCCACCCGATTCCTTTGTGTTCCCAGTCTACGTTTTTGAAAATCATCTCAAGGCAGGCTGTGAAGAGTATGGGTGAGCTGGTTTCATCTTGTCCCCCTCCCTTTTTTAGATGCCAAAATTATCAGAAAGAAATAGATCTTTTACTTGAAATCATCGTTAAAAAAATATTTCTTATCAAAGATTATCCAAAATATACCAGCACAAGATTTGGTTATTGTTTGTCCAAAATAGCAATACTAAAAAAGCAAAAACACTTTTTTGAAGAAACGGTGACCGTTTTTAGATACCTCCCAGATGTGAACTCATCTAAATTTACAAGGTGACCAGGAACGTCCGAAGAGGCACACACACAGACACAGACGAACAAAGAGAAAAGAATCTATAACCCTCTTGGCTGGTTTGTTGGTTGGACAATTTGTGGGACTACACTGATTCGACAGTAGGACTGGTTTTCGTCTAAAATCATTGCAGTAATGTTAGCATCTCTGAAAGTAGGGAAAAGTAGAGAATACTGGATTTCAGAAACCATTCAAAATAATCTACTTACTTCAGATAAAAGAAGAATATGAAAAGCATTTATCTGTAAGTACTGGAAACTGTCAACCAAAATTCTCTCCAGTACTATCGATATAGTTTTCAGTTTTCAAGTTTGTCTGACTGGTTATCTACATATATATATATACAAACATATCATGTGTACAGACTAAACTAAAGTAGCTAAAGGGCTGAAAATTCAAATGTTTACTTTTCATCTTTTTTTTTTTGAAAATTCCCCACAAAATAGATTTTCATGGGGGGGGGGTACGATTTGCAATGTAAAGTGTCAACTAAATGGGTTCTTTAGTTTATGTCCACCAGTATTCTTGCTTGTTTTACAGAAATTCAAATTTTTTTTGTGATCACTGTCCAACAAAACGTGAGAGAAATAAATGATTCATTGATCATCGCTTTTTTTCAATTTTTTTTTTTATCACCTCCAACATGGTCAGTGGCCAGAAGATGATGATCATGTGATGGTTTCTGTCGAGTGACTAACCAGACTTTTTATATTTTTTTTTGTTTTAAATAATCACTGCCTATTTGATGTGTCTTAATATAAGATTTGTTGACCAAAATCACAGATATGAGCCCTTAAATAGAATATTACACCATGTTCTAACACTTAAGAGTGCAAAATGACTCTGGCATCTCATTGTTATGGCTTATGAATGAGGCCAAATACAAGGTGAGAAGACTAACTAGACAAGTTCAGAGACTATTGGCTCCACAATCCACATGATAGAGAGGCGTGGCAAATCCTGAGGATGGTCTTTACCCAATGACAAATGATGAAAGTCTGATAATGATGAATGCTAGATTTGTAAACCAAACTCAAATAAGTCACAGATGTGACACAAACCTCTAAATAGAATATTATACCATGTTTTAAAAGCTAACAGTGTAAAATGACTCCAGCATCTCATTGTAAAGGTTTAGGAATCTGAAGTCTACTGAATTATTATTATTTAGTATATTTGAGATTTAATAGTTTTATTGACTAAGGAATTCAAGTGAATCAGAATCAGGAGGTTTTGGTATATAAGTAATTTATAGTTGAATAGCTCAAATTTAATTATGGGTTTAAATCTTGCTTCAGGTTGAGTCAGACTGTTGATAAATTGTTGCATTGTCACATTCACATATGGCATTATCATTGGTTGCTGGTAAGTTCTCAGTAGTTCAGGTGATGGCTATGAAAGACTGGAAAGAAAGCTGAATGTAGACAGTTTTATTGAATGAGGAAGTTTAGTGAATCAGAATAATCAGGCCTGTTTTTTTTTTAATTTTCTATAAAAACTTTTTCTGCTAAATTCATTGCAAAAGAATTCACAGGAGGCTTTTTTGGAAAGAAAAATTTAAAATTCTAGGGCACATAGTGCAGTAGATTTCAATTTGCCGATGAACAACTCCTTGGAGCTTATTTCTAATGCCTGCTAAGTCTCAGTGCAGTTAACACAAAGGAATCACATTTAGAGAAAGTTTCATTGGTGACAATTGATAAATGAAACCAGTCATATCTACGTTAGAGAAATTTTTTTTTTTAATAAATATTCTTATCTTTTGCAGAAGGAAAGGGAAAAAAAGTAACCAATGCTAAACCAAAAATTATAGATGAAAAACGGAGATGTGATGTCTGAGCGATTCCAGTGTTTTGTTCGAAGACATTAAAAAGTAATGAATGTCTATGACAAGAATTCCGCAGCAGGTCTGGTTAATCATTTATAGAAACTGCCATGTGACTAATGTCTTTTGCCAGCATATTGTGTTGGGCATGATCAATTAAAAGACAGGTAAAAAAAAGGGTGATCATTAAACAAGTTACTTTTCTCACCTTCTAGGCAGTGATCACTAAAAAAGTCCAATTTAGAAAAAAAAAAATCATTGATACTGGTGTACACAGACAAAGAAACCAATTTAGCACAAACTTACACTGCAAATTGAATCGCCCACAAAAAACTCATTTAAATGGGAGGATTTTAAACAAGAAAAAACAGACAAAAAAATTGTTTCTTTCCAGACATAATAAGGAGAAAATGTTGAAATTTCCCGCCCTCCTATTCCATTAGTGCAGTATGTACATATGACCATACATACTTAACCAGTCAGCCAGAGCAGCTTGAAATCTGAAGAAACCTTTGGTGATGGTTTAGGTTGGAGGCTCCTAATATATCCAATAATGGAAAAATATTTAAGCAAAATAGAATGATCTTCAAATTTGCATTTAAAAAAATCAATTATAAGTGAAAAAAAAGTAATAAGTAATGCTTAGTTGAATTTTGATCAACCAGAGAGAATTATGCTCAATTAAGTTTTGTTTCAAACATGTTTTCCACAGTTTTAGTAAATCATCTTTCCTCGAAGTTTTGTGCATTGATTCAGCAGTAGGATTTAACAAAGATAGGAGTTTCAGATGATCTATCCTTTATACTACATTGGCGATATACACGGTCAAATGAAGACAGAGCACATAATCTAGTCATGTGACTTATGTATATGTCATGATTATATGACTAACCAGGAAAGCATATATAAAGTGACCACTTAGCCACAATCATCAATCAGAGGGAGTTTGATGAAATATCCACACTTGCTGGGCATTAATTGATCCTGCTCATCAAGCCCCATTCTGTTAAGGCAGAAGGAGTGGGATGCTACAACCATGTTATTGGAAGTGATCAGACGACTTGAAATTAGATACTTCGTCCTTTGTTCGGACTCTTTTTCTCTCTCTAGCCTACGTCCTAATGAATGAAGCAAGAGCTATCAACTAAACATCCTGTTGTATCTTCCTATTCTATACTAGACAGAAGCTGTTCCACCACCTTCATAATATCAGTTTCTATACTTGATGAATTAATTTTTTCTTTCCATTTAAAAAAAAAATCTATCATGAGTCATTGAAGTTTCTGAACAGAAAAAAAATAGCTTTTCAAAGGCAATTTCAGTTTACAAAAATTTGATCAACGTATGAAAACATACATGAAGAACACCATGTACAGCATATTTCATACAATTTTTTTTTCAAAAGTTCAATAGACTATCTTGATGAGAGGCAACTCAGAATTGATTGAATTAAAAAGGATGCATCTTTCACTCTTCACCGGATAGTGTCACTTGTATGTCAGCAGTCTTAAAAGCTTAAATAAATATGATTTGGTTTTTATGGAGACTTAATATGATAAAATAAAATTCAAGGTTGTTACACATTTTACCTTGCCAAGAATGGTTTAAAAAATTTCAATTTTTTCAACTTTTAAAGTTTATAAAGTTCTGAAATCATCCAAACATGATTTGGTCTTATGACAGGAGAATTAAATGAAAATACATTCACAATATTTAATTAAACCTATAATAACTTTTTGATATTTTTCCTAATGATAATCCAAGATATATAAGCAACTATTAATAGTGCCTATAATAACTTTTTGATATTTTTCCTAATGATAATCCAAGATATATAAGCAACTATTAATAGTGCCTATAATAACTTTTTGATATTTTTCCTAATGATAATCCAAGATATATAAGCAACTATTAATAGTGCCTATAATAACTTTTTGATATTTTTCCTAATGATAATCCAAGATGTGTTTCAAAAGTTATGGTCTGGAATTATAAGCCTTACTAACCAGATTAAACAGTAAACATTATAATCCTCTGCACAGTATACTCTGGATGTTCTCATGAATCTCAATCGAACAACTATAGCCATCAAAGATGGCAAAATGTTTTCTTTTTTTATACCTGCATGTGTTCATTTACTTGTTTATATATATTTTTGTGTGTTACAGCACTCCTGGCAATAATGTTTTGTTTACAGACTTGAAAATTGGCATCAGTACTCCACTAGACTCCTTCTAGTGATGTCTTTTTTGGAAGAAAAAAAAGAAGCTTTTTTGACCTCTTTTGGGCCCTATTTTGACAGGTTTATTGATAACATGTAGATTCACCAGAGTTTAGATAATTCTACATGTTCTGTTTTATAAAAACTGTATTTTAGATGTTTTCCGGTGGATATTGCCAGTGATGTCATGAATCAAATTTAATCTGACCATATTTATTCTTCGAGGGAAATTTGTAGACTCCAAAGTTTGATGCAATGGTTGTTCAGTTATTGACTGTGATAGCAAGTTATTTACTTCATCTTTTCTGATCAGTTGATGTTTTCTAGCTTTACCTAGTCATTTTGATTAATTCTATAATGATGTCTGTAGAGAGTGCCATCGGATACGTTCCTCTGGCAATAATCAACTCTTAATTTCATGAACTGCTTGATACCACTCTCACTTGACAGTGAAACCTTTTTGCAATAGAATAAAAAATAATGGAACTCTATCAACAGAATAGGAAAGAAATTTTTTTCAATTTGCTTAAAAGGTGTAATGGAGGTAACTATAATCAGTATATTCCCTTGATGATAACATTCAAATGTTTTATATGAACTAGACAATTCTAGGCAGTGTTACGTCTCTTTTCTAATTTTTTGTCAACCTATTTTCATCATGAAACATCAAGATATATTAACTCCTATGTCAGTATAATGTAACAATTCACTCATCATAGACCCTGTTTCTATTCTAATAGAGTTAGAAATTGAAAATTTTAGCAATATAAAATCGTGCAGGTTATGCACAGGAGAGGGTTATCATAAATTTATTGATGCACCATGCTAGGGCCGGATTTAGACCTATGGGGCTCTGAACTACTCCAGATTTAAACGGCACGTCAAATCACAAAATTTACACATCAATATCTATTTATTGCTGGTAATTGGAACTGAGAAGTTAAATATAAATAGAAAGGTTAAATTAATTGAGTAAATGGCTGCAAAATTCCAAGTAGATTTTCAGGTAAAAGATATTTATTTTCATTACCTATACTTCAATTACTGTACTTCCAAGCAGAAATTTTACCAATTTATTTAAAACAATTGAAGGCATTATGAAGAAATGAACTCCAAAATGAATTCCAAGCAGTAATTATTAATTTATTTCTTATCAAAGAAATTAATTTTTCATTGAAATATTTTTATATAGAGTGGAGCCCAAGATTAGGAGGGGACCTGAGTAATAGCCCCCATCCACCCCTATAAATCTAACCCTACACCACAGTTAGACAAAGATATTACAAAAATAATGCATAGCACATATTCTCAGCTTTGAAATCATCTGTTTTACTTGAATGTATATTAGAATTTTCTAATTAGAATCATAATCTTACTCAACTGAACAGAGATACCAACCGTTGATCGATGAAAATGAAAAGCCAGAAAAGTGGATTTTTCCCAGCTTTACAGCCTTTCATGTTGTAGAACTAGTCAGTTTCTAACTCTTTAGTCAGCCAATTTTCATGACTGGTATATTACCAGTGAAAATGACGGGATTATTCACGAATGCATAAGTTATATGAGCAAGTATTTTAGAATAAATGCATTTATAGTAGATAAAAAAATATGAACCTCAAACGAAGTTGATTTTTCTGACACCTTTCAGCAACTCTTTATATAAATTTTTTTTCTAATAACTTTAAGGCAGTAGAATTGGATGGAAAAAAATGGGGTATCAGCAGAAGTAGTAGTAGTGGAATATTACCAACAGCAGGAGCCCATGTGTCTGGGTATTCACAGAAGCCCTTCCATCTCTTTCTCTTTGTTTTAGCATGACCAAAATAAAAAAGCAACAAACAAAATAACAAATCCTTTTATATCATAAGATTGAGATGATACACTAATCAAAATGAAGTATGCCTTATGTTTATAAGAATTTTCTGTTTCATATGCACGTAGTTCATCCATAATGAGGGAGGTTGTGAGTGAATGTTCAGAGCAGTGGTTACTACACAGTGCACCTGGGTGCACAGGCACACCCCAAGAAGTTGCTAGGTGTATCCCAAGGCAACTGAGGAATGAAAAAAATATACATACATGAAATAGTGAGTAACTGTTAAATATGCAATTTCTCCATCCAAAATTCACAAACTACGCCTCTACACTTCCAGGTCTAAACAAAAAATAATAAGTTTAATAGAGTGTACATTTTTCTCATTTTTATAATAGACTACTTAATTTCAGGCTACTTATTGACATCTATCAAAATGGATTATTTTGGGCTTTAAGTTTAATTGACTTCATTTTCATCAATTGGTCAGCTGTATAGTTCTTAGCATAGGTGGGGTAAGGAGTTGTCACCTCTCATCAAATGAATTTAATTTTAGAAATGTTAAAAAAGAAATTTTTCTGTACGATTGAGTACAACACACTCCCACCTATTTTGACTCAGATATTGGCACAAAATTTTTGGTGCTTTGCGTGAAAAAATTTGACATGCCATAGTTTCTATAATTTTTCAAAATTTATTTTCCACGTGAAGTGCACTCATTGTTTTTTACTCAGTTCCTTTGCAACCAAAATTCGATAAGTTCAAGAACCACTGGAGTGATGACAACAAATGCTATTTTGATTTTCCAGGGCTGATACTGTATCTACAGTATACACTGGCTTATAAGTAAATCCCAAAACTAAGATCTTAATTCAAGTTCAATCCAATATTGAAGACAGCTCTCCATCCATCAAACTGTCAAGTTTATAGGGTCTAAACAGATTAATACGATCCATTAGGGAAAATTCTTTATGCTTAAAAAGTCAAAAGTAATCTACATTTATTGATTTTGGATTTGGAGATATAGCAAACTTGAAAATGCAATTGGTCTGAAATTCTATTTTATTTGTGTACATGACTATCTCGTGGTCGGTTTCCATCTTGTGTTTATAAATAATAAGTAACAATATACTTATAGCAATGGTAGGACTATTTTTATATAGTTACTTTTACTATTGATTAAACAAATTTCATAGATAGGTCATTTATGGGATCTGTATGTCAGCACTAGAACAGCATTACTTACTGAAATATCTTATCTAAAGTAGTATTAAGACAGCAGAGTGTCTCTGACTGTGTGTGATTGAAACAACATGGGAGGAAAGCTGCCTTGTGTGTATTGATACACTTCCCTCTGGCAATCTTGGTGTTATTTACTATGTCTAAATTCCTCTAGAGACATTGGGGGAAAGGAGAAAGATATGCTGCATCAGCAGCATATTGTAGGTTGAAGATGTAGGATGCACAGGTCTTAGTTTTGACCTTTAGACGTTGTAATTTAAAGACACTGTCATCAAGCTGATAGTTGATACCAACTCTGGCCTGGGAAACCATCAATGAAATCATGAATGCTGTGGACAAAATCCTAACCAATGATAAAAACTAAAAATTTATAGCAAGAAAAGGAATAGTGGATGTCATCATCGATATCGGCAGGCTGCCTCGGACAAGCAATAAAAACGGCATTTCGTGAAATGAGATAAAATTCCCCAGAGCCGTGAATCAAAGCAGCAAGTGATAAGGTTATGTCAGTTGAGAGACAGAGACGTTGTAATGCCAATTCAGTCCATTCACTTTAAGAAAGCTGAAGCATTCAGGGGTCTAAAAATTAATCAGGTAAATCTTTATATTGTGTCTCATCTGGTGCTTTTATTGCAAGAACCGAGTGTATAGTTGCCGCCAAGCTTTGCTTGCGCACACAAGTTTTATGACCAGTAGTGCACAAGGAATGTGTGCACAAAAGGTTAGTCTAGTCACCTAAAATAGTTTACTAATTAATAAATATGCTTACAAATATAAGTAAAATAATATATCAAAATTATACTCATTTAAAATAATCTGTTAGCTAACTGATTCTGTTATCTAATTGGTCAGATTTTCAAATATCTCATTTACTTCAACATTGCATCACATAAAGATGAGAAATACTTAAATACTTTTATTTAATGGAATAACAGACCGAACAAAGAAATTCAAAGTATAATATAGAATAGAGTTTCTCACACTTTTTGACTCCGGGGCACACAAAGGATTAAGTGAAAAAATAACATCGACACTTCACATCGAGAGTAAAGAAAAGTAATTTTTTAAAGTATGAAAAATTATACATACCATAATTCTTCATGTATAAAGCAAAAAGTTTTGTACTAAAATCTGAGCCAAAATAAGGGGTAGGGTCTTGCTATACTTGAATGTATGCAAAAAAAAGAAAAGAAAAGTATTTATACGTTAAAATTAAACCCATTTGATGAGAGGTGACAACTCCTTATCACCCCAACACTTAGAAAAATATTTGACTTATGCAGCTACCAACTCTAATGATGAAATGAATAGTACAAAAACATTTCCGTAGTTGGTGGATTGATTTTTTAAAAATCAATTAGCACTTTTCTCCCCAGGAGCTCATGTGATGGTGCAGGGCTAAGGGCTGAAATGAATAACGATAGTTTTTGAATACCACAATATTTCCTTCCTGGAAACACTGCAACACAAATTATAAAGTTATCTTAAATTCATAAAGAAGTAAATTTGAAGCCCAAAATATCCCCTTTTAATAGACGTGAATGAAGAACAAAATCCAAAACAATAAGTAGTTCTAAAATTGAACATTCAATTAATAAACAGAGAAAAAAACGGCCAGATACATCGTTCTTGTTTACATCTTGAAGTGTAGATTTATAATTTGTGAATTTTGGATGGGAGAATTGTATACTTAACTGTTACACACTATTTCATATGAGTACGTCTTTTCATTCCTCAGTTGCCTCTGGTTGCACGAAGCTATTTTAGACGTGTGTTCACCCAAGCCAGAAGTCAACATGATTTATCCTCAGAGCCCTTCCATATCCACCTGTAAGTTCACCATTGTACTCTAATTTACATCCACTGCAACATCCATTGATTCCATTTTATACGCATAAACTACATTAAAATAGAAGATCTCTCAAGTACAAACACTTTATGCATTTTTTCCATTTTGTTTGTATGAATAAATTGATTTGTTTCCTTTGAAATCCAGCTTTGGTCGTTTTTCTTTGCAGTAACCACGAGTTCAAAATTACCATGAGATATCAAAATACATGACCATCTTTTATCTTCATCACAAGAGGCCCATCCTACCCCAAATCTAATATTATGGAGAACAAGAGTCAGGGACATCATAGAAGCCATTAAAAATCTCAAATTGCAGTGGGCTGACCATGTTGCACAAATGGCGGACAACTGATGGACATTGTGACTCACAACATGGATCCCCCAAGATCATATGCACAACCAAGGCCAGCAGAATATTAGACAAAGCTAGACAAATTCAGAAAGTACTGGCTCCACAACGCCCATGATAGAGAAGTGTGGCACATCCTGGGGAAGGTCTATGTCCAACGACGGATGAGGATGAGGATGAGGAGGATGAGGATGATGATGATGATGATGATGATGAAATGCAATGCAATGCAATCATACATAAATTAAATTAAAACATGAGAATACAGTTTTATTAGCCATGTGCCAAAATTATCATAAAACAATTTCAAGTTTACATTTGCTCAAGTATTCAACATGCACATACTTTTGACATGGGTAGAAAATTTGCATATTGTAAGACTTTTACACACACTATTAAAAATCCGAGGGAACATTACCTAAGTGTACTCAAACATCAGTTCTGACTTGACTGACAAAGTTAAACAATGAACAGACACGTCAAAATGCAAGAACATTTTGTATTTCCAGGTGTCAACGTAAAATTGCTTTGGACACTTCTAACATGGCTTCTTCTGCTCCATGGAGATTTATGACCAAAGTTCTTTCAAGGACGAGACAGAGCTCGGATTCTGTTTTCAGAATGATAAAAGGTAAACATCTTCGATGTAACAGATCACTCTCCAAGACTCCAATGCTGATCCACAAGTGCAAATAGATGGAAAGAAAATGAAGTCAGTTCTCAAGGAAGGATTCCGTAAAATGATACCAAAGAAATACATTTCTTCCAAAAGCATTTTGTTGATGATAAACAAATCGGCCATCGTTGCCAAACAATTTCAACTAAACAAATATTATTCTGTTCCTTTGTTTTCACTCCATTCAGTTTTATGCATCCACAATCTCTATTGGATCTTAGATACAACACTGTAGCTGAATAAATGAATGAATAAGTTGATAGTTGTTGGTAAAGGAAGATATGTACGTTTACAAAAGCCAGTACCTCATTGGGTCACTTCCAATCACTGAACTATATATATATATGTATATATAAGCTAGCAATCATTTTCCCCTCAAACATTTTTCTGGCTTCTGCTTTTTTTTTTTTTTTCAACACATTATAACAGTTATTTTCTTTGCCCTTCGGTGTAGATAAACAGTTTATGCTTATCTCAAAGAAATTAAACTAATTTGTTCAATTTTCAACATGGTTGGTCACTATCTCTTTTCAGCAGCTTGACTTTATGAAAAATAAGTTTGTTCTCACTTTGTTTCTGGCAATTATTGCATATGTTTGCTTTGTCCTGATAAGATACCTCATATCATTTTATGATTCCAATTCTTGTTCAAATAATTAGAGTTCTCAATGTTCTTACCACAACGTTTTCGCTAATCCATTCTTTGGCCTTTTTCAGGTGCATGATCCATAAGAAAAGAGGGAAAAAAAACCTCATTTCTTTGGTAAATAGCAGCAGAAGAATGGTTGTTACTGACCCAATCAGTCTATTTCAACAATGCTAAATACACAGATAAAGCCACACTGCCACCCATGTACCTAGGCTATTCCAATCTATACACAAGGGAGTGTCCGCACACCTCTGCCAAGCAATGAAAACCACAAGGTGCTGTAATTAACTTTCTCCTTCTCCAGCGGTGCTTCCTGTCAATTATCTGGACCTATTCCCAGAGAGGAAAATGAGTGCCTTTCTCTCCCCAGATATTATCTGCCATACTCAATTTTTCTAACCCTCCCCCCTTGCCTCTGGCTCTCTTATGTTCCTCAGGTCTGACTTGAGTAAATGAATGTATTTCTTGAATGGGTCTGACATTCATCTACAGTTTTCTGGTAGTTGGGAATAAACCCACAGAACATGCTATAACCAAACTAATGCTCTATCAAAGACTTACGCTCAAAAGGGAGTTGTTCAGTATGAAAAGAATCAACATGAATTGAATGTACCTCAAACCAGACAGTCAAATGTCCTCACCTGGTTTCGACTAATGTACGCTTCCAGATAATCGAAGACCTTGAACACTAAGTACTTGCTCTAAATACAAGAGTTAATTCCATCTTATTCAAAAGAGAAAGGACATTCAGTGCTGATGTCATTCACAAGGTTGACATGATAATATGTATTTAATCATCAGGTGTCTGCTTGTCCTTTTTGGTCTTTTTAATGAAGGGCAAGTCCCAAATCTGAACTTTAAACAGACAAAGGCGTGTTTACTGAATTGCTAACAATTTAAGAGTTAAAGATCAGTTTTGTTTATCCTACAATTTGCTCCTTCTGACATTTTCTTAATTGAAAATATGGCCGCAAGAGTTTTCGCGTACAGTATTGCCCATAAATGAATACACCTATATTGCTTTTTAATAGAAAGTTAATTTTTCTTCAAAACAGACGTAGCAAGATTTTATTATTTCTAGTGAAACATGACACAATCAAAACAGATTTTATCAGATATTATTTACAACCAAAAAGTTACACCATTGAAACTCCGTTGCCAAAAACATCAACATGTTGCCATTCAAAAATGAGCGTCCCCCCTGAGAAAAAAATAGGGGGAAAAAAAAGAAAGTTTATAATTGAATGACTGAAAAATTTTGAAACCTAGAAAGAGATGTGTACATATTAACATTCGAAAGAAAACAATAGCCAAGGAGATAGTGATTCTGAAAAGCACCAAATATTACCCATAAAAGTGTAAAGAATAAATTTCTTCATATTCCACCAATAAAAATAGATAAAAAAAGGAAAAATGTATTTTTTGCGATTCTATGAAAGAATACTTCTATTCCTTCATGTAAAATATTTGTAGATGAATGGTTAACTCTATTGAATGATAATCACAGAAATTAACTATTACTCTGAAAATATTTCATCGAAGTTCCAATATCTTTTTGCAATGCAACTACTGGTTAAAAAAGGAATTCAATAAATCATACACACACACACACACATATATATATATATATATATATATATAGGTATACTTTAAACTACATGATTAGTATGGTGGTATCCCTTCATTGGGTTTACATCCTGCCAAGGGGGTGTTCATAAAAAATTGTTGGTATAATTCCTGGTTAGCACATCTTCCTCACATGCAGAAGGTTCCAACTGTGATTCCTGTTATGAGCGAAGAGTGTGGAAAACTCTTCATTTGGACAATTTCCGTGTGCACTCAGCAGCTAATTGAGTACACTCTAAGTTATGTGATTGAGATGGAGGTATCCCTTTGGTAGACTTGCATCCTGCCAAGAGAGAAGAGTCTTGTAGGAATAAAGTCCTGGTCTCTACCAGATATGAAATTTGCAAGTATCACTAAACTGATAACTGATACATTCAACAGAAACTACGACTTCCTCACTGGCTGTTCATATCCAACTGAAGACATGCTTTTGGCAATTTTGGCACTTCGAGCCACTTTAAGCATTTGTTCGGGCAATTTTGGGCAGGGTTTTTTTTCCATTTTAGCAGGGTTTTTTTTTTTTGGCTTCTCAAGAGATATCTCTATCATTATTTCTCCTTTCTAACATCTGTTGCTATAACAGTAAACTCACAAGAAGCCACTGGCAAAATTTCATGATACACACACTACAGACAATGCCTGCGGGAGAGGCAACAAAAAATGTGTATAGGTTGACAGATATATAAGGTCTATTCACAAAGTATCCATACATTTTGAATGTCTCAAGAATCAGTTGTTGGGAACCTTACTGCACATGTGTGAACACTCTCACATGAAGCTACTCAGTCGGCAATGAGACACTATTGGGTGAGCTTGTATACGGCGTGACTCACACTCACAATGATAAAACTTCTGGCTCCTTGCTGTTGAAAGGGGAGGGGATTCCAGATCATGGATGAGATTAAGGAGAATACAACAAGGCAGTTGATAGCAATCACAAGAGAGGACTTTGCAGACTGTTTTGATAAGTGCAAGCAATGCTGGGATAAGTGCGTAAGGTCCCAAAGGGATCATTTTGAAAAGGACTAGGGTGCTATTGTTCTAAGTGAGCTATTTTTTTTTCAATGTTAATTATCTGCTGGGTAATTCCTGGACAGACGATGTAAGTCAAATTCAACAAGTCACTTTTGACAATTCTGTTAGGTAAGAAACAGTTCTGTTTAGGAACAGTGTAGTATCTGTGCATTCATCCAAAAGTGATAAACACAAAAAAACAAAACAAATATATAATGTCATCCCAGCAGTTCAACTGATTCAGTGGAAGTATCTTTTGGAAAATGCACAAAATTATACTTAATTTCATGACACACCTACCGATTACTACTGACACAGTGAATTGTCACGAAACACAGTTTGGGAATCTCTGGTCTATGGAGTTCAATATATTTCCCTTTAGTGTCGATTAGTTATTTTTTGACAGAATAAAACTAACTGTTTATTTGATACACTTCATCTCTATTCATGGAAGTTTCAATGCCAAGTAAAAGAAATTGTTTCCGCCCTTCCATATACTAAATGCATCAACCACTCCATTTTTTTCTCATTGGTGTCACATTAATCATATGTATTGCAAGTTTTCATATAGATTCAGTTTATTGAACATTTTGAATTACAACCTTTTTTATGAGACTCAGCTTGGTATATTCATACCTTCAAAACAGGTTCTGGAGTTTTTCATAGATTTTTTACTACTTTCATGATATTTTTATTTGTCTCTTTATTCCAGAATAGAGTACTAAATCTTAGATTGAAAATCCTCATAAATCATCTCTGGTTTGTCAGTAGCAACTTATACATATTAAATAATAACTTGAATCTCTCCTTCAGGGTGTTAGCCAATATTCTCACAAACTATTGAAAAGATAATTCTAAATAGAAACCTTATTCCAATTTCCCCGATTAAGTTCAACATACTTTTGGCTATTTTGGCACTCAGGTCCATTCATCTAGTGTTTTTTTTTTGGCCATTTTAGCATTTTTTTAAGCTAATTTTAGCTTTCAAAAAAAAAAAAAAAAATACCAAGTAAATACGAAAGAAAAAATGCAAACCTTGGAAAACTTCCTCATAAAGGCTATAAAAAGGCTAACACCCTTTCCTTGCAATGCAATATGGAAATTTGACTATATATATAGGCCAAAATGTAAGATGGACACTTAATTTATTAAAAAAAAAATATATGCAAATATTACACTGTATTTACTACACTAGTATTATGCTCTACTGGAGCTCGATATAGACAGTTTGGGGTTTCGATGAGTTGCAGTGAGCGATAGTCCTCGAAATACACTTGCTAATCATTTGTCATAGTCTGGCGTATACGGTATCAATTACTTTGATGAAATATCTCTCCTTTTGAGAACTGACAGCAGGATGAAATAATTTGAACATATCTAGGAAAGTTGAAGTATCAAAGTTGGCCATATCAAAAATGAAGAACCAACTCCTCTTGGCTGAAACAAATTCTTAATAAAATCTTTCATATCTTCCAATTACAATAGTAGTTGCAGAATCTATGTCTGCTGCAGAATTTGGTGAAATGTGTGTTATAAACCATTTTATATATATATATATATATATATATATATATATATATATATATATATATGTAAGGTAGAGAACAATAATTAGATACACAAAAAATGTATGCATATGTATTAATGTATCAAGTAGATTTTGGTTTAAAAAAAGTGTTCAATACCATCAGAAGAGCAGTTATAAAACAAATAAAGGTTTTTCCCCAATGGCTCATTACAAATTCTGTTCACTTGAAGATTTCCAAATTTCAAATTCAATTTAGTTTTCTTTCGAAAATCTTTCTTAGTGAAACAGAGAGTACAATCTGTAATGAGCCATTGAAAAAAGTATTCATTCATTTTATGTACATATATATATATATATATATATGTGCGTATGTGAATATATATATATATATATTTATATATATATATATGTGTGTGTGTCTGAATATACATATATATTTATATGCATGTTAATATATATATATATATATATAAATATACACACACATGATTATTGGATGGATAACTTCTTTTTGACAAATTTTTTTGTAGACAATGAGGAAAACATAGATCATGTATAGATATGTAGTTGCACACTATCTATAAGGCTGTAAGCTGTGCGGATACACTGTTGTATAATTGTATTTCTCTGTGTTTTACTCTGCAACATTTTTGTATATTTATACAAGTA
>OY735221.1:13658445-13673445 GCA_963457665.1 Thysanoteuthis rhombus
ATTTTGTTTCATTATAATCAACATACATAATGATTAGCAAGTTACAGATGTCTTCCATCACGCCGAGGGAAAAAACTGATATTGTAAAATAGAGTTTCATTCATGTTCTGATGATGTGATGTACAGAACAATAAAAAAAGAAATAGAAACGAAAACAAAAAATGATTTGTTGGTGGTCAACAGAATGCCATTTTACAAACTCACTGCAATGCAAATCTCTATTA
This sequence comes from Thysanoteuthis rhombus, assembly GCA_963457665.1. Classification (NCBI taxonomy): domain Eukaryota; kingdom Metazoa; phylum Mollusca; class Cephalopoda; order Oegopsida; family Thysanoteuthidae; genus Thysanoteuthis; species Thysanoteuthis major. Next base: position 13,658,670 of record OY735221.1, read on the forward strand.
TCCACGTATATAAAATGCAATGTGTATAGAAGGCTATTCTCTAAACTCACTGTAATTCAAATCTCTATTATCCACACACATAAAATGCAACGTGTATAGAAGGCTATTCTCCAAGTTCACTGCGATCCAAATCTCTGTTATCCATGTCTATAAAATTCAATGCATATAGAAGGCTATTCTCCAAACTCACTGTAATGCAAATCTCTAATAAGCACATGTATAAAATTCAATGTGTATAGAAGGCTATTTTCCATGTATATCCATGTATCTAATATAAGCCATCATTTTTGCCAAACTAGGTAAACTTGTCTATAAGAAAGTAAAATCGAATAAATCTCATAAAAGTAACTCAACAAAACAAGTTTGATCATGATATAATATATTGGCTTGTTTCAATTATTTTTGCAACATAATCACAGTGACTATGTTCTCATTCTTTTTCTTGTCTGTTGCTAAGATCATTAGTTCTATATGATTTACATAAATATTAAAACAGACGATTTTTTAAAGAGAGAAAATTTTCTTTGCCATTTACCAACAAGACAGAATAATATATTAATGGGTTTGTTATAGTAGAGTTATTTTCCTTGTCTATGATGATATTTCTTTCACAATTTTTCAGCTGTGTACCCGCCCCACCCTCATTTTAAGAATTTACAGCTTAGACCAGGAAAATAGTTAAAGAATAACACGCCCAATGATTGAAATACCTTATCTATCAAAATTCAGAGAAGAGTAATATGCTTGCTCACATTTTTGCAACTTTTTCATATAGATAATGATTATTGGCTTATATGGAATATTGCAATATAAACCATATAAAATGCATGTGGATTTCAATCATAAAATACGATTACAATATAAGATAAATAACAAATAGAGTGCAAGGATTAGCAGGATGATTGTGCACTTTTTGGTAAAAAGTATAGAATTCCTAATATACATAATATATTCCTAATATACAAATGCATCCTCCCAATAGCCACTTATGGAGCCGAGACACGGAACTTAACCAAGAGACAGACCCGTAAGCTGAGAACCATGCAACGTGCACATGAAAGAATAATGCTGGGCCTCACATGGAGAGACCACAAAACAGCACAGTACATCCGGGAAAAGACAAGAGTCAGGGACATCATAGAATCCATTAAAAATCTCAAATGGCGGTGGGCTGGCCATGTTGCAAGAATGGCAGACAATCGATGGACATCGCGACCTACAACATGGATCCCCTGAGACCACATGCGCAACCGAGGCCGGCAGAATATTAGATGGAGAGACGAGCTGGACAAGTTCAAAAAGAACTGGCTCTGCGACGCCCATGATAGGGAAGTGTGGCAAATCCTGGGGAAGGTCTATGTCTAACGACGGACGCTAAAAGACATGATGATGATATAATATAGCATTAATTTTCAGATGTGTTGGGGTCAGATTTGACCTCTGAAGACAGTAAGAGGTCAAATAGTCAGCAGTCAACTGAGACTAATGTTCAAAAACATTCAATTTGGGTATCAAAATGAAGAAAAACTTTCAAGGTGACATTTCCTACCAAGATGGGAATGCCGATTCATTTGGTGATAATTTTGAGATCTCCAAAACCCAAGGAAATGTATTTATATCAACTAATTTGACTGTCAACCATCTTGAAAATTATACCTTTCCAGAGATCAAACTGTGATATAATATTGATATGTTATCAAGCACACTTGACACTACAAGGAACCTTTGAAAAAATTGCCCAGGGTAAATGATAAACGAATAGTAGGTATTTCAATCATATGGTGGCCATTTTAGATGCCATCTAGAAATTAATACCCATCAGATTGTGGTAGAGAATTTTGATAAGTTATGAAGCACACTCTGTAAGAAACTGTTGAAATAACTTATCTGGAGTGAATAACAAATGAGTTATGGGTATTTTGAAGAGTTGGCAGCCATTTTGGGTGACATCTTGAAAATTATTCCTTTTTAGTGGTCACATTGTGGCAGACTTTTAGTATGATATTGAGCACACCTGATACCATAAGGAAATTCCTGAAAAGCTCTTGTATGCGTGTGAGCGTGTGTGTGTGGGGGGAAGGCTTTTTTCTTCATAAATGCACCTGACTATATGATGAATATATATATATATATATATATATATATATATATATATATAAGAATTACTGCAAATGATCACCATATAAATTCTGGTCTGTAAATTATCCGTTGTATGGTTCAAAATATTTGCAACATGTTTTTTTTCACATCTGCTGTCCTAGTACTTTGATATTTCAGTGAGATATTGCTTTTAACATGATCGACATGTCTCCCAGGACTAAAGAATGTCTTTTTAATCTTTTTTTTTTTTTCAATTTGACCTTGATCTCAATGCATTTCATTAGGTTTTGGTGATCCCAAAAGTTTTACCAAATGAATGGACATTCCCATCTTAGTTGTAAATGTCACCTTAAATGGTTTTTTTTTTTTTACTTTGTTTGATTCTCAAATTAAACACATTTGAGCATTAGGCCCAGAAGACTAGTGGCCGTCTTGAATTTGACCTCTCACGGTCCTCAGAGATAAAATTTGACTTGGCTCCACATTTGATGATTAATGTGTGGTGAAATTTCAATGCATTTTCATAATTTGAGAGCTCATCTACGGTATTACTACCAGTTCTGAAAATTATGTCACTTGAGTGATTTTTTTTTTCATCACCCATGATCAATTATGCATCACGCCTAAAGACTATAACTGAAATTTTCAACATTTACCCCTTGTAATGACCAGAAAATCCCCCTAATATATTTTGAGTAGAGAGGGGTCAATTTGCAATGTAGATTTATGCTAAATTTGTATCAGCCAGTGTTCATGCTTTTTTTTTTAAAAACTCTCTTAATCGTCCATCATCAGACATAGACCTTCCCAAGGATACGCCACACCTTTTAGTCAATATTTTCTGAACTTGTCTGGTTCATCTGACCACCTTAAATTCTCCAAGATATGGTTTCACATATTATCACTGGGGATCCATGTTGTGGGTCGTAATATCCTGCGGTTATCTGCCATTCTTACAACATGACTAGCCCACTGCCATTTGAGTTTTCTAATGGATTCTATGACGTCTCAGACACCTGTCTTCTCAACTGCACTGTCTTGAGATCTCACCATGTGAGGTTGAGCATGATTCTTCCAAGTGCACGTCACATGGTTCTCAGTTTCAGAGACAGTCTCTTGGTAAGGTTCCATGTTTTAGCTCTATAGGTGACTATCCAAGTTGAGGGAAGTAATTTAGGCATTGATCTCCCCTTTCCAAATTTTTTTTTTTTTTTCAGCACCACCAACTGGGCATGCTGCAAAAAACACATTGGTCACATGAGGGTTTCTATTGAGCAACTAACCAGACTTGTTTACATATTAGTCAGGGGGAAAAAAAGAGGAATGATAAAAGAAAGGGTAATTAATCACATAGTTGGCACTTTTTAATCTTTTGAACCAATTAACTAATTAAGATCTACAATTTACTTCAATCTAAATTTTATAATTAATAACAATGATTAGTAATACTTCATCTCTTGAAAATAAACATAAAAAATAATTGTCCAATTAAGATCTTGTCTCTATGAGTGAAGAAAAGGAAATGTCGATTCAGAAAAAACAGCATTGCGGATCATGAGAGGAGAGAAAGTGATTGTGTCGGAAGAATATAGATGAATTAGAAACCATCAACCAAAACTGTCAAGATATGTTTCAACAGTTTTTAGGTTGGTCTGGCTAGCTATGTCTGTCTGTCTGTATGTATGTATGTATTGGCTGAACCAAAGGGCTGAAAATTTAAACATTTTACTCTTTATCATATCGAGAAAGAAAGGTCTTTTGTTCGTTTCTTTTTTATATTTACCCCCTTTATAGGTTTTCAGTGAGAGAGTTCATTTTACAGAAAGATTTTATGCCAAATTGGTCCCAATGTTTATGTCCAGGTGTGTTCATGTTTTTTTTTTTTTTTCAAAATTCAGTCTTTGTAGTGATCACTGACCAAAAAAAGAGAGAGAAATATTCATTAATCAACCCTTTTCCCAATTTAGGTCTGGTTAATCACTCAATAGAACCTGTCAAATGATCAATGTCTTTTGGTAGCATGCCGCTAGTGGTGATGGTGGGGGGGGGGTGATCAATTGAAAAAAAATTGGAAAAGGGGTGATCAATGAATACTTTGCTAACTTTTTCGTAGGCCATGATCTCTGGAAAGTTCAAATTTTCAAAAAGGTGAACACTGCTGAGCACAAAGCACAGGATCAATTTAGCATAAATTTGCTTTGCTATTGAACCTCCCACTAAAAAACTTGGGGGGGGGATAGAAAAAAATTCTTGACATAACAGGTAAATGTCCGAATTTTTTGCTCTTTAACTGCATTGGGGTAGACGGTATACAGGCATACTTACATATATACATACATATATAGCCAGCCAGCCAAGCATGAAAACTGAAAAAAACCTATGTTTAGGTAGATAATTTCTAATATTTTCAATTTGCCCACGTTCAACAGCTTTTGTTTTTAATCATTGCTACCCACAACAGACTAGTTATTTCTAAGTTATTTCTGTGTTCTTACACATATCTATCTTCTGCTGTTACCATTCATAATAAAAACCTGAAATTTTGCACACGTACTGCTCTCAATGAATAGGGGAGACTTTTTTTTGTTTTTGAAAATCCCCCTCCAAAAAAGGATCTTTAGAGGGAGCAAGGGTTTAATACGTGATATAAGTTTACGGCCACTAGTTTGTGCCGGGTTATTTTTTGAAAATTGAAATCTCTTTAGTGATCATAGCCGAATGAAAGACAAGAGAAGTGATTTACTTATTGATTAGCTCTTTCAAACTTTTCAATTGATCACCCTTAAAATTGTATAATATGGGTGGTGGTGATCCATAAAAATGCTCTTTTTGTTGCTTTTTAATCTGAAAACTGTGTTTCCCATTTGCCACTATGTGATTTTCTTTTTATTCATCAATTTTGCTGGCGGTCTTACCACCTTAACAAATAACATCTTTACTTTCAAAGACTAAAGATCTGATATAGTAATAGTCAGCATGTACTAATTGTGTATCTTGTTCATTATCTCTAATAGTAGAAACCCACTTCCCGACCGCACAACACCCCAAATACAATAAGAACAACATTATAGTAATGACCTTGGACTAGTAAGAGAACAAGATCATTAAATAGGCCACCATTACACCCAACAAGGTCATTACTTAAAGTACTATCATCAAAACATTAAAATCTCATGAAATTTCCTTCCTAAAAGGTAGAGTATCTTAAAAATCAGATTTTCATTATCAAACAGAAAAAAAAAAAAAAGAAATTTCCCATCCAACAGATTTCACTTTGGAAGATGATTGGTTGGCAGATGGGAATTAAAACTTTTTTGTCATTTTTTTTTGCATCATCTTCAAAATTTTGAAAACATTTGGCTTATATTTGTTTTTTTTTGTAACCTTTTAAGATTTAAATATTATTAATACCAGTAATTTTTAAAAACAGCAGATTATAAATACCAAACTGACAACATTTTTGCCTTTCCATATGAAAAGTATTGATCTTTTTGATACATTCCAAGTTGAATATTTTGGAGATAGATAACATTTCAAATGTCATCATTTGCTCTTTTCTATTCAACTATTATTTTCCAGACAGATTTTTTGATGCTATCCGAAATAGAGAAATATCAAAACTATTTTAAGACTTTCAAAATTACACGTTAGTTTTGTATAAAATTATGTCAATGATACAACTTTTATACGGGAATATAGTCATTGTACCTATGGTGATTTTTTTTTTTCAATTTTCTTTCAAATCAAACCATTTTTAGAATTAAAAAAATGATTTAGATAAATTTTCACAATTCTAAACTTGAAAAAACTCAATTTTCTTTACAAAATTTGAAAAAATAAAATGAAGACTTTTCTACTTTAGCATTCCGTTTATGAAATTAGCAAGTCCACTTTTTGGGTTTTTTTTTTTTTCTTTTCAAACTGGAAAGAAGTAGACAATCACTTAATCCATCTTGGCTATTGCAAATATACTTTTGATCACTTTAGAATAGTAATTCTTTAATCATTTCCATGTTGTCCGTCTTCCATTCTTTATCCCCAAATTCTATTCCCCTGCGACTAAATTTCTATTTTTGATTGTCTTTGTCATCACCCTTAGGTATGATCTTATACAGAATTAATTTTGTTTCATGACCTTGTTTAGTCACCTCTAAAAGGTTATATTAAAGTATATTTAGGAGATACTCTCCTACTTTGAATGTAGAAAACCATAGGTAACAGAGAGAAAAAATATAAAATTTTCTGCTCACCTAATGACTTGTAAAAAATTAAACTCTTTTTTGACAGGGGAGAGAGCTGAAAATTTCCATCAACAAAATTACCTGAAAATTATGCAGAGTAAACCGCTCAATATGATCAAAGACATAGTTCTCTCTAAGCTGTGCAGGTGTTTAGACAAACATACACTTATATTTTGCAACCAGTACACAAGAGAAAATAATATGTGCACAAAAGATTTCAAATTCTTGAGATAGTTTATTGAGTATTTATTAAAATAAAATTTATTCCCTCTGTTGAATTCAAAAGAGAATACTTACTTTTGTCACAAGAAAAAAAAATTACTCAACACGAGATTTTTTCACCCAATGACTACCAAAAAAAGAGAGAACTTTGATCATGGATAGTGTTATCAAATGGTTATTTATTATCAAATCAATCAATCATGAATACTTTATTTAAAATGATCACAATAATTAACTTTCTCTATATATCATTTACTTGATGTTATCAGCTGGTTATTGCTATCTAAAAGATCTTGACACTATAAGCAGCTTCCTCTGTGTTGAAAAAGAGCTTCCTTTCAAAATATTGTAAACCCTCTCATTAGCAGACCTCTTATCACCAGATTGCAGAAATACTGGGCAAGATCTGTTCGCAAAAATCAGACACGGGTGTATCAAAAATTAAAATTTGTTTGAGTAAACGTATGTAAAAAATAATGAAATAATATTTTTTCCCATGTTGTAAGTAGTATTTCTTCCAGAATCTTTTTGTTTTCGAGAAAAAGTAACTTTTGTGGGGGAGGTAAGTTGTATGCAAGTGTGTGCGTGTACAGCTATGATCAGACTAAATCTTTGGAACTCTGTGCTTCGGTTGGTGGAAAAAAATTCTCTGGCTTAAGTGATAATGGTTTACCCTTATTGTAAAGTTTTACCTAAGATTGAATTAAGGACAATTAATTGTTCTACATAACCGCATATTATTGCAAATCCAAAAGCTGACTGTTTTGTGTTAATTAGATCACATCGTTTCACTAATCATGCATCTAAACTCAAGATTTGTTTACGGTCATTCTCACTCTTCTTTGGTCATATTGGAAACTTTTGATTAAAAAAAAAAAAGAATGATTTATGTAAGAAATAGACAATATATCATTTAGAAATTGGAATACTAAAATGAAAATTAGATGCAGCAATTATTTTTCGCAACTTGAACAATGAAGACACTTTCCAGGAAAATTCTGGCTATTTTGATCCGAAAGTACTCCAATTATAAGATTGTAGTTTATATTGTAATTTAAATGTATCAACCTTTCTATCTTTTTACATTGTGACAAAACTAAAATTAATAACTGAATAATAAACCTGAATCTTATTTTTCTGAGGGATGGTTTGTATAGAGAGCAGTTTTGGTTTCAGAAATATCAATCCAAATTCACGTAGAGCCTTAGATCGAATAAAATTCAGACTATTTTAGATGTCTGATTGATATGAATTTTTATCGGATGTGCATGGCTAAAAATGGACACAGTGTTCCAAATACAATGGCTTTCACTCAAAGAGACAGTCCTGGTATCACCAAGAAATGTTTGGTATTATCGGTAAATAAAATTAGACCTTTTCCATTATCTATAATTATTTGATACTCTCTCGCAATGTTATTTATATCTATGTGCCGTGTCACGTACACATATGTACTACCTTTGCTTTTTGACTATTTTGTTATTTCTATGAATAATTTAATAATAACGCACACCTTCCCCCTATCAGTCTGTTGATAAGACGGTTTACAGAAGTTGACTTTTTAAAGCGATTCAATAACAGAAGCCCCGAAGAAGAATATATGATATACGAAACTTGAACACAAATTCTTATTATAAAGCATTGAAAGAATTGAACAATTGTAGAAATAATTTAGTGTGAGGGCATGCATGTATTTTAAACAATCCAATCGTCTGTAGCCTCATTTGATCAAAATTTTCAATTTCTTTGAAAGTATATAAATTCCATTACCTTAAAAAAATAGAATTTAAACTAAATAAAAATCTTGACAAGCTCTCTCAAGTAAATGAATTAAAAACCATCTAATAAAATCAATGAATTGACAAAATACAAATTAAGTTGTATAGCTTTTTTTTTTACTTCCTTTCAACACCAAGACAGCAATTCCTTGGTGGTTTCTGGTTACAAATCTTTTCAAGGAGAAACTTATTGATTTATGGAATATATAGTCAAATTATAAGTGCCAACAATCAATTTAACCTTCTTAATAAAAATTAGGTTTTATAGCTTTGAACTAAGAGTTGGATATTCAAAAATTCCTCAATACTTCTCTTTATGAAACTAAGCGAAAACACACACTCGATTGAAAATGACTGACCAAGAAGTGAACTCTTGATGGTATATTGAGGTTTTAGGTGTAAAAACATAAGTATTTTATCTTATACTTTTATATGAAGACATTTGTAGATCTGCCCAGTCCAACTATTTAAGTGATGAATTTTTGTATTAGACTCATGCTTTCATTTGACAACAATTGTAGATACCTGTGGTTTTACACCCATACATAGAAAAACTACTAACTAAATACATACTACCTTTTTGAAAATTGAATGACTTTTAACTCACTCAGCAAAGTACATTTAATACTAAAGACACTTCAGACTAATCATTTTGACTTCCGTGTTACTCTACTCTCCTTTGATTAATTATAATACAATGAGACATCATTAATTATAGGGAGAGCGTAAGAATTATCTAAATTCTTTTAAAACTAGTGACTGCTCAGACTTCAAGAAAAATCTTGCTGATTCTTTACAAGATTTTTCGTAGACGATTGAACAATTCTCTTTTCATCTCTTTAGCAAAACGTTCTATTTATTACCTGGATTTCAAATATTAAAAAAATGTATTTCAAACAGATTTTAACTTCAGAGGGAAAATTGGACATGTAAACAATCTTTTGGACTATGTTTAACATTTCGAACATTGACCGTTTATAAACAAATTAGAGTTATAGGATATTTCTATAAATCATGTTCCAGAAGCAGTTCTCAATCTTTCTTCAGATTCTCTCTTCCGTGCTCTCTCTGTCTCTTTCTCTCTCTCTCTTTCACACACACGCACACACAAACATATAGAATAAGAACATATACAAGCAGATTTTCTTTTAATGTATGAGAGAAAATAGGTCTGGTTAGTCACTCGATAGAAACTGCCAAACGACCAATGTCTTTTTGCAGCATGCCATGTTGGGGCAATGATCAATTAAAGAATTGGGAAAGGGGTGATCAATGAATAAGTTACTTCTCATACCATTTGTTGGGCAATGATCACTAAAAATATCCAAATTTTTGAAAAACAAGCAAAAAAGAATCAATTCACATTGCAAATTGAAACCTTCCACTAAAAACCGGGGGGGGGGGAGTCAAAAAACACAAACAACTTTTTTCTAGACATAATAAGTAAATGGTTGAATTTTTAGAGTAGCAGTTCCATGGGTACGGCCTGTACACATGATACATAGCCAGCCAGACCAACTTAAAAACTGAAGTAACCTATTTCACAGTTTCGGTTGACGGTTTCTAATTTAGTAAGTCAGTTAATGAGGTGCAAGATTAATACACTTACATTGCATGAATAACAAGTTCTCTGCAAAAAAATTACACTGCAATTCTTATAAGGAAATGTATATATTTTATTTGCACTATCAGATTTTACAAGAACATAAATAAACAAGTTCGGCTGTGCTAGAGTCAAACTCCCTAGCTTTAATGGAATCCAAAAGGATGAACAAACAGGATTCATTTCTCCATACAATAACATTTCAAAGTTACAAGTCCCATTTCAAATACTTTATTATCAATTCCCCTGAATGGGATTTGTTAACTTCAGCAGAATAAGTCGACCCGAGTTGGGCTTCAGAAGTGAGAGTGGATTCATCATCAATTTCTGTGTACTTCACTGTTATTCATCAAGAACGTCACTGGTTTTTGGTCTTGTCATGGTCATCCTGCATTTTTGTTACTAAATTGTAAGAGTTTGACAATTATAAATTGTTCTATTCATATACTTGTATGACCTACTGAGTCAAAACAATGGAAACATCCATTTCATTCAAAAGTTGATAGTAATCAATACTGTTGGTTGGAGGATATATTTGCAACACTTGTGGTTGGTCATTCAATGGAAACCATCTAAGGACCAACATTTTTGTCGTGTTAGGGATGATCAATTAAAAATTGGAAAGAAAGGTGATCAATGAGTAAGTTACTTCTCCCTAATTTTGGGGTTGCAGTGGAAACCGTCACAGGACCAACGTCTTTTGTCGTGTTGGGGGTGATCAATTGGAAAATTTTGTTGTGTAATGAAAAAGCATTAATGCAGTCAGACACAAACTAAGGGATCAATTTAGGATAAACTTACATTGCAAAATGAACCATACCATTAAAAAAACTATTCAGGTAGGGAGAAATTTTCAAAAAATAACAAAACTGTTTTTCTAAATATTGTAAAGAGTAAATGTTTAAATTTTCAGCCACCTAGCTCCATTGGTGCATCCTGTATGTATGATACATTATCAGTCAGCCAGCCAAACCATTTCAGAAAAAAAGGTAGAAACTTGACAGTTTTAGTTGATGGTTTCTAATTTAGTAATGTTTAATAAATTGAAACTCCTACTAAAAAACTAGGGGAGTTGGGTCAAAAAACAAAAAAAAACAAACAATTTTTTGTAGACATAATAAGGAGTAAATGTTGAAATTCTCAGCCCTCTAGCTCCATTGGTGCAGCCCTACATAATTACACAGTAAGCAAGACCAACTTGAAAACTGAAGGAACCTACGATGACAGTTATAGTTGGCTGTTTCAAACAATTTGCAGTTCATGATAGAAGATTTATCAGAACGTTTGGCAAGCTGACAATACTGCTTCTGTTCTTTAAGGTAATTCAGAGAAAAAAAAATTACAATTTCTCTGTTTGTTCTAATATTTTTCTCCTATTTTTTAGCGCAGAAATGGAACTTATTTTGAGCGCACGAGACTTTCCAGTTTAGAATGCAAGAAAAAAAAAAAAGAAAAAAAAAAAGAAAAAAAATAATTCTTTATTGTCAGGCAATATTCATAAAGTATAAAGTTTGTTTAAAAATAATTTTTTCTGTTTTGATGGACATTTGTCTTCCAAGTAGAACTCTTTAGGATAAATTTACATCAATAGTTAGGCAAAATGAATTATTTAATTTGATGGACATATGTCTTCCAAGTGGAACCCTTTGGGATAAGTCTGCATCAATAGTTAAGCAAGATGAATTATTTAATTTGATTGCAAGGAATTTCACTGAAACTTGACTTTTGTATTTCAATAAAAATTACTCTTTCAGTTATTTTGACATCAGTATTTTATACAACACAAAGGTATGGGCATCTGCTGCCACTCTTTCAGGGTAAAACAAAATAATATAGTTCCAGGGGGAGGCAAAAAGGTATATTGGGAATATATCTTAGAGATAACCCTGTTACCAACAAATGATAATACAGACCTTTTATATTGGTACATCAAGTTGGGCTTACATAAAACATTTGTCATCATCATCATCAGTCTTTTAATGTCTGTCGTTGGACATAGACCTTTCCCAGGATCCACCACCTTTCTCTATCATGGGCGTCGTGGAGCCAGTATTTTCTGAATTTGTCTAGTTCATCTCTCCTTCTTGTATTTTGTCGGCCTCAGTTTTGCATATGATCTCTGGGGATCCATCTTGTGAGTCATGATGTGCTATTATTATTCATGCACTATAAAGTTCTAACTTCCTAACTCCCTCACCCTCAGTGGGAGGGCCTGACCCAGAGCAGTCACCCACGCATAGGGATGTTCCCTTAATACAACTTTTAAATTAAAAATTAAAAATTAGAACCTGCAAAACTTAAAATCTCCTGTCATTCCTATCATAAGTTGAAGAAATTCAAAATCACATATTAAATTTTGAAACTACCAACTCTCTAAATCCAGCTTTTAGAATATTTTTAAAGCATCCAATGTTAAATATCCCCTTCATGAGAATCTTTTTTTTTTCCACCAGTTTGATTGTTTTCCTATTCGTTATTGTCCCAATAAAAAGATTCAGCAATGACTCCATGTTTTTTTCTTCCTCACCTAAAAATAGACAATTGTCATACTGGCTCTTCAATAACAGAGAAAAGAAAAAATATTCAGTGTTGTTGAGATCCTTTAGTTTAAACCCTCTCAACTCAATAATAAGGAGGCAAACACTAGAGTCGCATATAAATTGGAAGCATGCTTCTCACAATAAATAGAAAATTTGCTTCCATTCAAACCAATGCAGTGAATGGACAGCTTGCAATCATTGTCTGTCCATCCATACTTAGTAAAGTTTGGCACCACAGCGTTCACCAGCTTATTGAACTTCAAGATTACTGCTTGATAGTTGGCTCATTAAACACACATGAAGAGACAGTCTCTACAAGATGGCAGCTGGCTGGACTCAACCTTTCCCCTTTTGGTGCAGAAGAGCTAGTTGCCCAGTTCGCTCATCTCACCAGTGTTCTTAGTCATAACATACATGCAGCAAAAACTAGATAAAAAGGTTTGATCTGAAATCATTACACTATTCTTTCAGTCTGTCTGTCCACAAGATATATCCAAAAGTTCTGAATGATTTTCAATTAAATTTTGTTGAAGGATGGGCAATAGACTAAGTGTTTATATTGATCCCTCAACAATTACTTCCCCTATGTCATAGTTATCAGTCCACAGGTGTTTCATTCCAAAACAAGGGTTTGACATTTGATTGTAAGTTGCTTGAAATGACTTATTCCGAGGCTTACGGTTCTTTTGTAAAATAAACTCAGCAAGAAGTTTCCTTTTCTACAACATACAACATGTACGTTATTGATTTTATAAAATCTTCTCATTATAAAGTCCACCATTATGAAAAATTATGCTAGAAAAATTAACATTTTTAGTAGTCAGTGTTTGCAAAAACTTATGCTGCTCAAATCTTTCTTCTGTGACAAAGGTATAAGCACACCGAGTACTAGCACAATTGTAAACTTGAAATTAATGATGTACGAATGTTAACTTAAATATTAGGGTGTTTTGAAAGTAATTACGTATTTTCGTGTTCAGAAAGTAATTACAAATTTTCCAGTTCAGAAAGTAATTACGTACTTTCAAAGTAGTTCGATAAGTCTCGTCCTGAAAGATGGAGAAACCACAGCTGATAGTTACTGTTTCTAGATACACATCACAAACGCTTCTCATTGTCTGCATAGCAGTACTACCTTTTTGAAATTCATTCTGTAAGCAATGGTGAATATGCTGCTCTTTGAAGTCTCAACCCTGCATGATGATAAACCAAATCAAGACGTCATTTTGTACCATATAACCCTGGTCTTGCCTTAGTGGGTTGGCTTATAATTTATAGCAATGAAATAAGTAATTACTTTCTAAACACCCTCATAAGATAAGTATAATTATGATACTTTGTGATATTGGTACTCATAAGTATAATTATTAATTACTATATTATTTCATGTCACTATCCTTTGGTATACACATTAATTTCTTGGAAAAATTAAGGACATGAACTTCATATAAAATGTTGAGTCATATTAATGTTCTACCTATTTATTTCTCAGAAATTCTTTGTGTGATTAGTTTCAGTTCTTGAATGAATGATTACATGACAAAATTACCTCATTAATAAATTCATTTGCAGCATTAATAGTTCTTCAGAGTAGTAAAAATATAAATACAAGTGTATTTTTATGAGAATAGAACTTTTGGAAAAAAAAAAGTATCTTGTGTTTTTCTATTCATCATCATACTCATCATCATCACTCTTTTAATAACTGTCACTTGACATAGATCCTCACAAGGGTTCAACACATCTCTCTATCATGGATGTTGTGCAGCCAATACTTTCTGAATTTGTCCAGCTCATCTCTCCATCTTGTATTCTGCCAGCCTCGATTGCGCGCGTGATCTCTGGGGATCCATGTTATGAGTAATGATGTGAATCGGTTGTTAGTCAATCTTGCAACACGACCAACCCATTGCTATTTGAGTTTTTTAATGGTATCTATGATATTTTGGACTCCTGTTTTCACCCTGATATACTGTGCTGTCTTGTGATCTCTTGATGTGAAGTTGAGCAGGATTCTTTCATGTGCACATAGCATGGTCCTCAGTTTGTTGGTCAGTCTCTTGGTTCCATGTTTCAGTTTTATAGCTGACAATTGGGAGGATGCATTGGATTAATGGGATCTTGTTTTTTGAAGGTTGGGCTTGCTCTGCCAACGGCCTACCAATCCTTGAGTGATCCCTCATTTGATTTCCCATTGTTACAGAATAGTATTTAACGACCATATCCCATAACCTAATAGATTCTATTTCATGATCATAACAAAAGGATTATATTTATGAAAATGAATTATTG
>OY735221.1:13678445-13790945 GCA_963457665.1 Thysanoteuthis rhombus
TCAACGAATTTCAATGAATTTGGGCGTTGGGCTGAAGAAGAATTGGTTAAATTTTGGAGCAGATCTAGAATTTCTCCCAGGTACATTGCAGTTATATATGAACTGATTTTCATTCAGTTTTTAGTGACAATGACATTGACATAGGTATGACCTTCCTCGGCGGTTTCTAGTTTATCATATTTGACTAGAGTCTGCCTTAAATCCACAATTCTCAAAATGAAAACAATAAGAACTAGCATTCCAAGGGAAATTATGTATCACCGCCACTCATATATGCAGCTTTTTACCTTGTAAATTAATCAGTGATGGTGGTAAAACCAAGTTACCTTGATGAGAATACTATCAGTATGGCTAAAAACCGTAAATTTATGATTTATGAAAAAAATAAAAACACGGACATAAACTAAGGGACCAATTTGGTATCAACTTCCATTATGAAAACCTATTTGGGGAGGTGGATTTTCAAATACATAAGAAAACATTCCCTACTCACAGAGGAGTGTGTGCAAAATTCTTTTATGAACAATTAGGGCCGGGCAAAGTCCTGATTGATACACATATATCTATTGATGACAGAACACATGAATAACCTAAACCCCAGCAACTGTTTAAATCGGTCGGTCGTTGGTAGCAGTGATTAGAAATATAAGTGGAAATTCTAACATTTTCCCATCGAGATATCTCAACATGAGATTTTTTTTCTTAAATTTTCTAATTTTCGGACTTGAATGATTTGAACATGACCTTTTCAAACAGAGAGGAGAAATGAAAAAAAAACCAAAAGCAAAGACTAATTTTCAGGATAAAAAAAAAAACAAAAAAAAAACCCAGCAGGGTTAAACTCTATTAACGAATAAAAAAAAAAAAATTATCAGAAAAAAATAGAAAAGAGAAACAGTCATGTGACCAACATCTTTTGGCAGCATACCGTGTCAGGGGTGGGTAATTAATAAATAAGTTACGTTCCTGGCCTTTTGAGGTAAAATGTCTAAACAAGCAGGCACAATGTATCTCTGAATTTTCAAGATGAGGTACTATTATTATTTCTATTATTATTCGGACTATCCTCCTCTTGGTTGTTTTTCTTACAACATTTCGGCCGTTGTATTCTACAGCCTTCATCAGGTATCATCTGGTAGGTGTGGGGAAGTAACGAACTGAACCCTTAATTTAACCGACGGGGGTATATAGACTGCACTTCCCTCTACTACTTCTACTGCTAAGATGGGAGTGCAGTCAATATACCCCAGTTGGTTAAATAAAGGGTTCGTTACTTCCCCACACCTACCAGATGAGACCTGATGAAGGTTGTAGAGTACTACGGCTGAAACGTTGTATGGAAAACAATCAAGATGAGGTTAGTCTGAATAATAATAGAAATAAGCAGGCATAAATCAAGGACCAATTTAGCAAAAATATACATTCTAAATTGAACCTCTCACTAAAAACCTATTTAGGTAAGGAATTTAAAAATAAGGAAAAAAGAAGAAAGTTTTTTTATAGATATAAGGAGTAAATGCAAAAAATTTTCAACATCCCCCCCCAGCACCATGCATACACAGATAGCCAGCTAGACTGACTTGAAAACTGGAGAAACCTATGTTGATAGTTTTGGTGACAGTTCTGCTTTATAGTTCCTAATATATATTTTCTCGTATAAATATATTTATTCATTTGAATGAAATAAGCCCTTACCTGTTGGTAACATAAATATTCGTAGATACCTAAGACTTTTCAATCCAGCTCAGTTGGTAAGAGGACCAATTAGTCGGTCATGATTTCATATCACAGTAGGGGAATGTTAATTCTACATATCAGTTTGGTTAGATGTGGAACAAGAGATAAATAGTGATGAGTTTATTTCCCTGAATTTGGTGAGGATTGTTCCTGTGCTTGTTTTCATGATGGTAGAAAACTCCAGGACTAGATTTCAACAACATTTGTCGACTAGTAAAATCCTAGATTTGAAGAGTATGCATCTAATGACACTGAATTTTGAAAGAGAATTTCATTAAATTCTTTCAGATGACTTTGCCTATTTTTTCTCATTCCCATGCTAAAAGTCAACTTTATGGAGTTTATTCAGCTAATGTCCATAACGAGATTTATGTGAATAAGCCTGTAAATCATCTAAACCTGACTTTGTAATTTTTAAACACTTGGAGAGTCAAAAATGATTTTTGTTAAAATACATTTGTTCAAATTGTAAGTTAAATATCTGTACCTCACATAAATGAATCACCGTATCCCACATATACCAGAACTAATAATGTAAAAAATTCTATCTAAAAAAGTGATCTGAAATGAATACACCCCTTATATGAAACTTTCTGAGGGGGGAAAAAAAAATCTGAAATTATCTAAAAAATATGTAGATAAGATTTGGGCAGAGCAAGTTCAACCTTCAAAAATAAGAAAATCCCATTAATCCTACAAAGAAGGGTGTATAACCAATGCATCCTCCCAATAGAAACCTAACCAAGAGATAGATCTGCAAATTGAGAACCTTGCAATGTGCACATGAAAGAATAATGCTAGGCCTCACATGGAGAGACCACAAGACAGCACAGCAGAGTAAAAACGAACACCAGAATCTAGAGATTATCAACCATGTATGCAACATTACATCAATGTTAGATAATCGTGGAGACAATGGGGGAGGGAGGGACCTCTTGCCCAAATCATTTATTAAAGGGGCCAGCAGCCATGTTCCCAAATGTCAATTGTGTGATTTTTTGATGTATGTGTATTTAATGTCAGCACAGAGACCGTTGATGCAAGTTTGTCGTGTTTTAAAAATCCGGTCACTTGGGAACATGACAATGAATTTGTGGAAAGGAAAATCCTGCATTTGTGGAGAGATGTAGACTGTTTCCGTATTAAGAATGAAGAGTCTGATTATGAAAATAATCCATGTTTTATTTTTCTCATATTGTCTCTCCCTTGATGGTCTAAACAGATGAAACAATGCTGAGAGATACCTGCATCTAAAATGCTACATTTTCAAATAGGATTTCACACAAACGATTTGCAAAATTCAAGTTATCTCCTCTCCTGAGATACTTCAACACTCCCGCTGGCCATAAAGGCCAGAGGCTAACTGCTCTCTACCCCAAATTGTTACTCTGAAATCTCTCTGCATTCTATTCTTATCTCTCTTTCTCTCTAAATTTGCAAGTTGATCCATACACACGCACATGCCTCCACATATATCTATCCGTATGTCACTTATAACATACACACAAACACACATGTTCACACACTTTCTCTAGTCTCTTATCACTCATGTCAGTGCTAATTCCAAATTGTCCCTTCACTGCACTGACCAGCTATCTTGGGGAAGAGATCAGCTGCTCCTGGCCCTTGGCTCATTTCATCTTTTAATGGGAGAGGGATAGGAACAGAAGACACACACACACACACACACATACACACACATACACATGTAATATCACTCTCAAATTACTGACTTTGTGCCTCACATGCATAGATTACGTAACATCAATAAACCCATAAAAATAAGGCCCAAAAAATGTCGAAAGGGGTCAGTGGAGTATTGATGATGCTAATTTCTAAGTCTGTAGACAAAACAGTGTGGCTAGGAGTACACACAGATATAGAAAGGATAGAAACCTTTGCCATCTTTGATGGCCAGAGTTGTTCAAGGCTTTAAAAATCGTAGAAAAAAATAAGAGCTTCAAAATGTTGGACTCTACGTTAGCACTGCTTGATTTATTTAATCTTTAATTTTAATGGATTTTCAAGAAAATAAAAAAAAGACAATTCACATTTTTCATGATCAAATATTGAACCACTGATCAGAAGCTTTGAGAGTGGAGTTTAGTGCATTTTTATAGCTCTTTTCTATCTGCTCGTTTTCATGTGTTTTTAACGACCCTCGCAAAGACAATAAAAGCTAACAAGATTCTAAAATTGCACGTATTATGTAGAATGAAGCAGAGATTTTAATTGCTGACCTCTTCAGCCACAGATTTTAAATGATCTTGAGCGTTGTTATATGCCAAATTAAACATCATTTTCTTCATTATCACTGCAGAAGCAGTTGAGGAGCAACAAAAATTCTGAGGAAAATAAAAGTATGTATCATAAAAACATTTAACATCCGTGTGTTTTTCTAATCACAGTGCTAAAACATGAAACAACCTAAGTACAATAAAGCAAAAATTGTACCACAATTACCTCGAACAAGTCTGGTTACTCACTCAATGGAAATCGTCACATGACCAACATTTTTAGGCAGCACGTCATGTTGGGGTGATCAAATAAAAATTAGAAAATAGAGTGATTAATGAATGAGTTACTTATCTTGCACTTTGTTGGGCAGTAATCACTAAACATGTTTGAATTTTCAAAAAACACCAATGGACACTGACGGATACAAACTGGTGATAAATTTTACATAAACTTACATTGTAAATTGACCCCCCCCAAAAAAAAAACTATTCTAGGGAAAATAAAAGTATGTCTCTTACAAAATTTAAGATATATGTGTGTTTTTAATAATGGCATCAAAGCATAAAGCTGCTGAAGTATGTTGGAGTAAAGATGATCTAAAAAGTACTTCTAACAGGTCTGGTTACTCAACAGAAACCATCAGCATGTCACGTTGGGATGATCAATTAAAAAAATCAGAAAAAAGAGATCAATGAATTTTGACAGAATGCCATGCTCGGGGTGATGAATTAGTTACTTCTCTTGCATTTTGTTGGGCAGTGATCACTAAAATGTCTGAATTTTAGAATAACAAGTATGAATATAGCAGGATACAAACTAGTTATCAATTCAACATAAATCTACATTGCGAATTGAACCCACCAGGAGAATTTTGAGAGAACAAAAAAAGAAAAAAAATTCCTAGACATAATAAATAGTAGATATTAAAATTTTCCACCCTCTAGCTCCATTGGTGCAGCGTATATGCAGGATATATAAATGCATGCATACATACATAGCCAGTCAGCCTGACCTAATTGAAAACTGAAGAAACCTATGCTGACAGTTTCAGTTGACTGATTCTAATAAAAGAGTTTTGCTTTGACAAAGGCGATGGCATTGAGCTAGAGAGTATTTATGCCATTCCTCCGAGGTAGAGAAAAGAATAAAGAAAGAGATCTTTAAGATATCTTCGTGTAGGGTATGTCTAAGATGATATTCAAAGTTGGCATTCTAAGGAGCCCTGAAATTAAAGAGACTCAAAGTGAAGTCAGAATTCTTTTAAGTACTCTGCAAATTCATTGCCACAACAACACAGAGAGATCCAAACAGCTGGTGTCAAGCAAGAGTCATTTTTCAAGCTACACAATTTCACCGGAGCGCTTACCGCATTCATTCAAGATTGAAAGAGAAAAATTCAGCAGAGATCACAATAAAATCTTAACGGTTATATACTAGCATCAAGAATGCAAGGCACTCTCGCAAAGCATTATAACTATGTCGATGGAAATAAATCCGTCTTCTGCTTATGAAAAGTAGCAAAATGATAAACGGAACAGACACATACTTAATTGCTGGGGTAACAATACAGGTGTGAATCAGGTGCTGGGGGAGTGATCTGGGAGGTGGGGTACTGAACTCAACCCCTCCTCCCCGTTCGGGCAAAGCATGAATTAATTTTTTTAAATATCTAGATCACTGGTTCACAACCAGGGGGAATCCACCCCCAATCTAGTCCTGGAAATAGGAATAAGGCTATTAGATAAAGATAAAAAAGTCGATCAAATGATGCATTTCATATGATTTTTAAAAGCTTTTCTTCGAGTAACAAATACACAGCAGCGACTGTACAATTATTAGATTCTCATTAAAATACCGTCTAATTATTTGCAAAGTGAAATAATTATTTCAAATTATTCTCCATTGCATCTTTCTTAAACGGGAAGGGGAAAAACTGATAATCTTATTGACAAAAGTGGGGGGGGACGGCCTTGAAAAAAGTTGGGAACCACTGGTATGTGGCAGGACATAGAAAGATGACAACTCAGTTCTGTTGTTATGGTCATGAGTACTCACTCTATTTGGGATTTCTGTTGAGGTGTGAATGGGAGATCGAAGAAGTTTCCTTATTCTACATTGTCCTTCAACTTTTGATCACATGACTGAACAACAGGACCCAAGTAAAATCTAACTCCTCTTGCTTCTGCTTGCTAGTTCCCTGTCATCGCCAGCCATTTGCTTTTTATACGTTCCCATGGTTGGGGTCACCAAATCATACATATTATAAATCATGTGACCTTATTTTATGCACTGCCATCATTTGACCACAAGTAGCACCACGACCATCTCTAGTCAAGCCACACTCTTAAGTGCTAGAGCAAGGAGTGAGGAGTGCAAGTTCCCCCGCCCCTAATTCGGGAAAAACTTAAAATGAAGACACTTGAAAGATTAGAAAAATAAATTACTCAACAGAATAGCTTCAGACTTGTGCCAATCCATACAGACAAGACACCGTCATTTTTTACAGATATATTCTAATTCGATCATGAGGCTGTCTAATTGTATGCAAGATGAAATGATTATTTAAAACTATTCTTCATTGCATTTTACTACTTACTTCAAAAAACTAATAATAACAGATAATCAAAAATTACCTTAGAAACAAAAAATCATTATTTTGTTTTTCAAAATGTCTGCCATCTTATTCTTTAAAAAATTTTATTCATCAATTCTATAATAAAGTTAGTAGATATTTTTTTTACTGTAATTCTTGTCAATACTAATAGTAAAAAGGTATGGCTCGAATGTAAGTGGAAAATACCAGATTACATATTACTTTCTTGTTTTTAATGTTTTAAATTTATTTTTTATGTATTTATTGCAAAAATTAATTTTTTCATTTGGCTGCAGACCCTTGCTCAAAATTCTGGATCCATCTTTACAGTACAAAAGGTATTTGTAGTGAATATGATTCACAATATATGGCCTTGAGCCAGATTTGGATCAGTTCAAATATAAAATCAATGATGCTTCAGTAACATCAACAAGAACCTCATTAGGAAAGGAGGTTCATGCATATCATCCAATGTTTGACAGTTCTCATATGATTCTGACTTTGGCAAGAGAGACTCAGATAATAATATCTGCTTTCGGCAAATCATCGATATTCAATGACAGTCATCTACATTTATTCATGAAGACGAGGGTACAGCTGGAGATTTGGAGGCCCTGGAGGGTTGGCTCCTTGATGGTCTCTCCTTCTTCCAATATCTAGCACAGTAGTTACAGATCTGGGGGGCTGCAGACCCCTGAGGGTCTACAAAGGTATTACTGGGGTCTGCAGGCTGACCTTTTAAAAGCCAGGGGTTCATGAACTTGATGAGTAGCCAGACATTTCAAAAGCCTGGGGCCAATATGAAAATGCATTCAAATAAACAGGGTCCTTGATAACAAAAAGGCTCGAAACCACTGATTAAGTGTGATTTGATGAAACCTGCCTCGCTTACTTGGCTAGTATCGGATATTCATTAGAAATTATCAGAGACAGTGACATAGCAAGAGTATTAGTGAGTTTTTGTTACTGTATAATGTTAGTAGAAGTTCAGTCGATGAACTATCCACTGAACTTTTAGACCCCGTCCACCCCACTCAATGATTTTAAATCTCTCTACCCCTTAACCTTCCCCTCGGCAATGCCCCCATCTAAATAGATTGTGCAGTGTTGCTCAGCTCTTAAAATCTGAAGAACTCACCATCACAGTCAATAATTGAGCAACTGTAGTGTCAAAATCTGAAGTACAAAAAAAATTCCATCTAAGAATAAATATGGTCAGAATTAATTCTATTTATGACATCACTGGCATTTTCCGCAGGAAAACATCTAAAACAGAGTATATAAGCGCCTAAAATCTGGAGAATCTAGCTGTTATTAATAAACCTGTCAGAATAAGGCCCCCAAAAAGGTCAAAGAAGCTATTTTTTTTTTAAAAGCCAAAACATTTCAAGAAGGGGTCTTTTGGGGTACTGATGCCAATTTTCAAGTCTGCAGATGAAACGGTATGGCCAAGAGTGCTGGAACACACAAAAACGCGCACGTATAAAAAGAGATAGAACCCTTAGCCACCTTTGGGGGCTACGGTTGTTCAATATTCTATGGATGCACAACATGAAGGACTCAAAGGATGATAATTTATATCTATTTGCCTCTGCCAACAAAGCTGGGGAGTTATATGTATTCGGTCATGTCTTTTCATCTTTTTGTCTGTCTGTTGACACAATATCTCCGAAAGTACTCGATGGATTTCCTATGAAAAAAAGACGTAGTGGTTGAATTTGGGGTTGGATCCAAGAATTATTTTCAATTGAGAGATATTTTGTTGTTTGTTTTTCATGCATTTATGTGTGCACTCCTGTCTGTCCAAATGATATCTCCAAAAGTTTCCAATTAATTTCTATGAAATTTTATGGTAGGATAGCTATGGAAGAGGTGATCAAATACTTCAGCAGATACATGCACAATTACAACCCCTATGTCATAGCTACATGTCCATACAACATAATGTCAGAATATAATCTGTCCACAAAATATCTCCGAAAATTCTCAATGAATTTCAATGAAATTTTGTGGAAGGAGTGATTAAATTTGTTGGCAGATCCAGGATTACTTTCGATTGAGACAATGGTGTTTGCCCATGCCTCTGAATGCTTTCTAGTGCATATGGTGTTTGCAAATACTTAACTCACAAGAAAGCACTCGGGGTGCATAAATCTGCCAGTGCCATTGTCAGGAGGAGTAATAGTGCATGGATCCGCCCCCAAAAATCTAACCACCACATATAAATCCATTCAGAACTATTTGAGATATAGTATGGACGGAACTATTTTGAGGTGTGCATATATAACTACTACGTGGTGGTGGTGGGAGTGCATGGATCCATTCCAAAATTCAATCACTCCTTCACCTGTCTATTATCCACAATTCTATATTCCATAGAAATTCATGGAGAACTTTTGGAGGTAATGTTAGAACAGACATGAAATTTCTGCGATATTACGTTGTGTGGACATTTAACTACAGGGGGGGGATAATTGTGTATGGATCCGTCGGAAAAATTCAATCACTTCTTTCGTAGTCGATTGTCGACCCTTTTACGAAATTTCATAGAAATTCATCGGGAACTTTTGGAGATATTGAGTTGACAGTCATGAGCGTATGCATAAATGTATGGAAGCGAGCGGGAAAATATCTCTCAGATAGAAATAAAATACTAAAATTTAACCATCTCATTTCCCACAGAATTTCATCGAAATCCATTAAGTACTTTAAGAGATATCGTACTGACTGAGAGATACACAACCAATGTACATTAAACTTGCCAACTTCGTTGGTAGTGTTAATTACTATTGATTGTGGAATATTTCTAAACTTCGACGATTCATTCAGATTTATATCAATCAATTAACTAATTGAATTATTTATTAACTAAAAATCACCCAGAGAGCGCATACCTTTGCCAACCGTTAGGGAGGGGTTATCATGCATAGATCCACCCAAAAATTTAATCAGTTCTTCCATAGCCTATTGCCCACTCTTTCACGAAATTTCGTTGAAATTCATTGTGAATTCTTGTAGTTATCGTGTAGGCAGTCTTGAGGGTATACATAAATGTAACTGAAAGAAGAAAAAAAAAGGAAAATAATCATTGGATCCGACCTAAAGTTATAACTCCATTCTACCTCCATTGTCCAACCAAAACTTCATTGAAATCCATTCAGCACTTCCGGAGAAATCATGAGAACAGGCATGAAACGTTGGCGATATCATGTGCTTCGGACATATGATTACGTCATAGTTATGGTAATCTTGCATATATCCGTTCCGGAAGTTGATCAATTCTTCCGTAATTCATTGTACACCCTTCCACAAAATCTCATCAGAATTCATCAATAACCTTTGGGTATATTTTGCGACCAAGATAATATTTGGTATTATCATGTGGTTGTGACGAATGACTGCGTCGTAAGGGGAGAAATTGCACATGGATCTGCTTCAAAATTTTATCAGTTTCTTCGTGGTCTGTTGCCTACTCTTCTCATCATTGAAAATTGTGAGAACCTTGGGAGATGTCCTATAGACAAACACGAAATTCCGACGATGCTACATGTTTTTATAACTACGACGTAGGGTATTAATTGTGTGTGGATCTGCTTCAAAATCTAATCAGTTCATAGAAATGCATTGGGAACTTTCTAGGATATCCTATGGATATTCATGAGTGTATACATAAATGTAATTGGGGGAAAATATCTCTCAATCAGGGAAAAATTACTGGATCCACCCTGAAATGATACCAGCCCTTTTTAACCTCATTTGTCACCCTTTCACACGTTTCATTGAGATTTATTCTGTACTTCCGGAGTTATCGAACACATACGACCGAATACACATTCTCTTTCCGAATTCGTTGACAGATAAAATCACTCTTTCTTCTAAGCTTCCAGCGGTAAAAGATTTATAATTTCTTACATCATACATCATCAGTCCTTTAACATCCGTCGTTGGACATTGACCTTCCCCAGGATTCGCCACACTACTCTATCATGGGCGTTGCGGAGCCAGTACTTTCTGAATTTGTCTAGCTCGTCTCTCCATCTAATATTCTTCTGGCCTCAGTTGTGCATGTGATCTTGGAGGATCCATGTCGTGAGCCGTGATGTCCATCGGTTGTCTGCCATTCGTGCAACATGGCCAGCCAATTGCCATTTGATATTTTTAATGGATTCTTTGTTGTCCCTAACTCTTGTCTTTTCCTGGATGTACTGTGCTGTCTTGTGGTCTCTCCATTGTAATATTTTCAAGTCATCTGAACCCATTCGGTAAGATCCGAACTTGAAGGCCCAGTCTCGCTATTAAACACACGTATATACTTTATATTAAATAACCAAACG
Organism: Thysanoteuthis rhombus; assembly: GCA_963457665.1. Taxonomy (NCBI): domain Eukaryota; kingdom Metazoa; phylum Mollusca; class Cephalopoda; order Oegopsida; family Thysanoteuthidae; genus Thysanoteuthis; species Thysanoteuthis major. Next base: position 13,689,348 of record OY735221.1, read on the forward strand.
CACGTAGCTTCTATACAGGGTGAACAGAAGGGGTGAATACCTGTATACGTCTGGGTCATATTTCCAGTAGACAAGAGGTTACAGTAAGGGAGGTAATTGTGCATGGATCCACGCAAAATTCGAATTACTTCTTTCGTAGCTTATTATCCACCCTACTATAAAATTCCATGAAAACTAAATCAACTTTTGGAGATATCGTGTGGATAGGCATGAAAATGCGTACACAAAAATGTATAAAGAAAAAAGAACAAAAAGAGATACAGGAAAATATCTCCCAATCAAAAAAACAAAAAATTCTGAATCCACCCAAATTTTAATCACATTGTTTTCTTGAAATCTATTGATTATCTTTGGAGATATCACAATGGATCTCAATCAAATATTGTGAAAGGGTGGGAAATGGGTTACAGAAGAAGTGCCTAAATTTTGGAACGGATCCATGCACAATTACTTCCATTGCTAAAGTTGTGGCAAAGGTATGCGCTCTACGAGTGCTTCCTAGTTTATAGTATAAAGGCAGTACAGCCAAAACGAAGTTATTTCACATTTATTCACTATTTATCAATAAATAATCTCACGTCGGGTGGTTGGTTTGTTCTTGCCAGCGAACGAGCTTATACTAGCTTCGATTTTGATTAACTACGGTTATTAACATAATGGTGGACTCCGCATAATTCAATATACAAATAATGATAAGGTACGAATCTTAATTTTAGAGATCCGAAATTATAGTCCTAAAATCTACAAATTAGACGTAACAGCAACCTAATTTTAGTTCGTGGAAAGTAACAAAATTGATTTCTTTAAAAATATATTCATTCAACAAAACACTGATAAGCATCAGCGTCTGATAATTAGGGGGGATGCAAATAGGGAATCCCCTACCCCAGGAGAAGTCCCCCTCAACGAGGGCGAGAGGGTTTGAAAGTTAGAACGTTATAGTTAATAAAATATAATGGCGGTTCACTATTGTTTTATGTAAGACCAAATCAATGTGCCCTTATGAAAAATTAGTATCATTTTTTTTATTGTAACAGGCTTGTCGATCAGATATATCACGTATATCCTTGCTCCCTCTCCTGGAATAGTGGCAGAGAGCACCCATACTGATAAGGGATAAAATTATTTCATGAAATGACCTCCAGACGAACGAATAGTCTTTGCATTTTCCCTACGTTTTCCGACGGTATATCTTATTCCTTTCGGTGGATTATGACTTAATACGCAAAGAGTTTCTCCCTATAATTCAGACTGCTTGGACTATTCTTTTAAATCAAAAACTGTTGCCTATATTTTTCCCCATACTTTTCTGTCTTCTTGAAGGACAATTAAATTCTGTCAGTAAATCATCTTCGTTGGCTAATATCGTTCGAAAGAAGTCGCTATTAGGGCTGTAATGAAGCCGTGGGCCCATACGAACTGATTTCGGATTTACCGAATGAAGTTCAATACACAAAAACAAAGACGCGGACCATAACGAACTTTCTTCTTATTCAGTGACTTTTTTAAAGAACTGTACGTAACGTTATCCATTTGCGTGAAAAGGTAAGGTCGAAATAAGAACGAGGGCCAACTGTACTGTCTTTCGATTTTCCGAACGATGTTCGTTAAATGCGGCGAAATACCGAACTTATTTTACCGAACGAGGGGCAACAATCGGGTATTACGAACTTTTGGTTTTAAAGATCATCCCATATTCCCCAGGAGTTCGTTACAGCGAGTGTTTGCTCCATTTTGCTCCTTCTATGCTTGGTGGATCTTCCGTTTTTATCTTGTCCTCTACAGTCCTGCAACGTTCCTGTGAAAAACAGCCGAGATGGTTGGCAATCTGCCGCCTGTTGTTCCCAGGTCTGGGTCAATGTTTGTCTTCGTTATAGACCGTTTCAGTTGGCTTTTTTAACGGCACACAGGGGCCTTTTTCCAGTGCTTAGTTTGTTATGGAGGATTTGTCTATCGGAAAGTCTGGGGGTCACATGGCCTATCCACCGGAGCAGATATCTGATATTAGTGATACTGCTAGCTTGGGCTTTCTCAGGGACTAGAAGGTTGGTGAGGTAGGCCTACCATTTAATGCTCATGATTGATCGAAGTTTCTGCTCGCGAAAGCGCCCGTGACAGTACAAACGCCATCTTGGAACTGCGAAAAAAAAAATGCGCTCAGACGACATTATTCAATGTAATCGATTAGTTAGTGTTGTGGATATTTGATACTCTAATCGATCAGATTCTACATTCCATGAATCTACATAATTTATCAACAAACATTTGAGTCTTTTTCGGTAGTCCTTACCAGAAGATAATATCCTTAATTTCAAAGTACGGAAGCATAAAAAGAAAAAAAAATTCCTTTCCGTGCTGGTTTTTTTTCGTTAATTCCCACCACAAAACCCCAGCTCTAATCTTGGGGGCGACCGACGAAATAAAACCCCACTGTGAACCTCCACTGATTATGAAGATTTTGATCTAACGAAAGAGCCCTAAGATACTGTACTTTACATTGCGATTTGTTTCTTCTTATTTTAAATTTCCGACATCATTAGCCTCTTCTTTGGACAAATCTGCAAAAATCTGACAACTCAAATGATCTGGAACCGATTCAAAAAGATATACCAGACTGACTGGTACATCAAAACATCCCTTCCTCTGATCATATTGTTATTAAAATATGTTGATGGTTCACCTATTATTTTTTTATTCATCTTATTAAAATTCTAAAATTCCTTCTTTTGAAAAAAAAAAACGTTAGTAGGAAAGTAGTAAATGTTATTTTCCTTTCAATTAAATACGATATTTACCTAAAATACGTCTAAACCGAAGTATCTAATCTAAATAGCTAAAAAAAAGCCAATGTACAGTTACTAAAATAAAAGGGTGTATCTTTAAAAATAAGTAATTTTAATCAGAAACCCTGAATAAGACTCACATTGGTACATTAGGTATCTCCGTTCGTTTCTGTTTGACAAATATTCTCTGTTCGGTGATTTGTCTCATCCACCAGCCATCGGAGTTAACAAAACCAATGATGCAGAACTGGAGAGAGTAGATCACTACACTTACCTAAGACAATGAGTTTCAATAACATCCTCAAAAGAAGAAATAAAGCTAAGAAACACTCTAGCAAGCCTTTAGCAGAGCAAGCTCAACCTTCAAAAATAAGTTGATCCGATTTATCCTAGCAAGAAAAGTATACAACCAATGCATCCTCCCGATAGTCTCTTATGGAGCTGAAACATGGAACCTAACCAAGAGACTGACCCGTAAATTGAGAACCATGCAATGTGCACATAAGATAATTATGTTCAACCTCAAATGGAGAGATCACATGACAGCACAATACATCTGAGAGAAAATAGTAGTGCGAGATCATATACTCCGTTAAAAAACTCAAATGGCAATGGGCGGGTCATGTTGCCAGAATGACAGACAACCGATGGACATCAATACCCACAACATGGATCCCCAGAGATCACATGCACAACCGAGGCCAGCAGAATACTAGATGGCGAGACGAACTAGACAAATTCAGAGAGTATTGGCTTCGCGACGCCCACAACAAATTCAGAAAGTATTAGCTCCACGATGTCCACGATAGAGAAGTATAGCGAATCCTAGGGAAGGTCTATGTCCAACAACGGATGCTGAAAGAATGATGATAAAGATGATGATGAATCGCATCTTAAACTAAAAAGCACTCAGCGTATACCTCTGCTGCTCACCATTATCAAGGGGAGTAATTGTGCATGGATCCATCCCAAAATATAATCACTTCTCCGACAACCTATTGTCCATTTTTCCACAAAATATCTTTGAAATTCATTGAGAACTTTTCAATTTAGTTGAAAGAGGTGAATGAAATACTTGGGTCTTTATTTGGCACAGTTTAAATAAGACGCAGCCATATCATACTTCACGACCAGTAAATCTGTCAAATGCTTAAAAATGTCTGTTTCCTACTAATATTTGATCATATTCAATGGCAGCGGCCTTTCTCCTTCCACCATTCAGTACTCGATCAGAAGACACACGAGATACAACCAGCAGAGGATGACCTGGCCCCAAAACAGACGCATTGTGCAGACGGACAACTAATCGTGATGATGACCGCTACAATCATCAGTATCATCGTCACTAACCGCATTTCCATTGTGTAGATGTGGGTGAAAACGCATGACAAAAATATTGATCGAAATATGGCAATGGATTTTTCCCTCTCTCCAAGAGAAAACGACTATGGCCACTTTGCCACTTTCGCTTGCAGGAATATGAAATTTTAAAAAAAGACTTGGCTTTACCACTTCCACAATCAGGAATTCCGAATAATGCAAGTGTGGCATCATCTCATCAACATTCTTTTGTAACACTTTTCTAGACGCTATGCAATTTATTTTTTGCGAGATAAAATTCTATAGTTTTTCAGAATTCAGATAAACGAATAGCTGAGAAGGTCATGGCACAGTGACAATTGTTACTGTTCCGAGACCTTATCCACTAGACCAAAGTCACGCTTTTTGAAAAGTAATTGAAATTTACAAATAGCCAATTGACCAAAGGCTTACAGCTGTTGCTGTTTTCATATTTAGGACAGCAAAGAAATATATTGACTAAAGCAGCTCGCCAACTGAACTAGACAAAAATATTACGATGGTCAATGAACGAAATTCTTATGTCAGCCTACTGATATTCGTACCTATAGTTCATGTGCAATTTGACGAAAACCTCTACGTCGAGTTCTACTGTGCCAGAATTTATTCTAACGTGCAGTAGATCCCAGCTTGTGCAGATATAAATCAATTTGTGCAGTACTACAATTTATGATGAAAACACCAGGGTCGTATAAAGAGCCAAGAAGGCAATGTATGCCCATGATTCTAAAAAGTAAAAACTACCTTCACTATCGGTTTGTACATGAATATTTTTGATTTTATATGTGCTGATTTGAACATTTAACTCGATATTTGGCAGAAAGAAAAATTAAAACAAAGATGGCTGAAACTTAAAACCCTGCCAGATCACTGTCATTCACAATGAACATAAAGTAAATAAAAATCATCGACAATGCTTCAAATTTATGATATGTTAAAAATAGCCATTACTAATGCTTCTCAGACTATGTTGCATTCAGTTCGTCGCCAATGTACTGCGGGGTTTCTTTTCTAAAACAAAATTTATCCAATAACAAATTATTGGATGAATTTTGTTTTAGAAAAGAAACCCTGCAGTTTACTGGCGGTCAGAGAATGAAGAAAATCATTCAAGCGACGTGTTTTGTCAAAATCAGAAAGAACAAAAATGTTATTCACTTCATTCACTGAAAGATTTTCAACCGATGAAAAGTCTGCAAAAAAAAAAAAAATGCAAGCAGAGATTATTTGGTTTCAAAATAGTGTTCAGTGTTTACTAACATAAAAAAACCTCCCAACTTATTATTTCCAAGTTAATTTCATTCTAATAAATAAATTTGTATTGAAATATATATTTATACAATTAATCTATTTTTTTACTTGGAAATATACATATATGTGTATTAGATTAGTGAAAAAAACGTCAAATTATTTGGTTGAATATGTTGGTAGAAAATCAACCCGAAGAAGTTTTTCAATGTAACTAATTTTCTCAGAAGATGATATCATAAGTTTGTTTGCATATAGTCTGCAATAAAAACTGACACAACAGATTCAATATTCACATATGCAAACACTCAATAGGAGTGACACAAATAATGAGTCATGTCTGTTCGTCGTGATCCTCTTTAATTCAATACAGTGTAAAGCAGGTAATAAATCGTTCAGTATTGTTCCAACTCGGTTAGTATGATCGTTTCTTTGTTTCTTCAGACGCTTTGCAGTGGCGGATCCAGGTCAAAGATTTTCAGTCGATTCCAGGCAGTGTTGCCAACTCAAAAAATGACGATTTAAATTGTTTAAAATGGATGGATAAGTCTTTGAATTTGAAAGATATTGCTGAAAATTGCAAAAGAAATTGTATTAAAATGCGTTAGAAATGGTGCTGCTCGTTGAACTTTTGCGCAGCCAAAACAAGAAACATGCTAAATTTAGCGTGAAAAGCGTTTGATCGGCAACACTGGTAGGCAACATATATATCGAATTTTTTTTTTTCATTTCTGAATTCTGAGTTACAAAGGTTGGTCTCGAAGAAATAGGGGATCCTTTTGCGTCTGCTTGATGGCACTGGGCCTATTCAACTTCCTCCACCTACCTACTACATTCCAATGGGAGTGCCTCGACACACATTATCAAGTAACCAGCTGCGCAAGTGTCGTACCGGCCTTTCATCATCATCATCAGTCTTTCAACGTCTGTCGTTGGTCATAGACCTTCCCAGGATTTGCCACACTTCTCTATTGTGGGCGTCGCAGAGCCAGTACTTTCTGAATTTGTCTAGCTCGTCTCTCCATCTAATATTCTGCCGGCCTCGATTGCGCATCTGATCTCAGGGGATCCATGTCGTGAGTCGCGATGTCCATCGGTTGTCTGCCATTCTTGCAACATGGCCAGCCAATTGCCATTTGAGATTTTTAATGGATTTTATGATGTCCCTGACTCCTGTCTTCTTCCGCATGTACTGTGCTGTCTTGCAGTCTCTCCACGAGAGGCCCAGCATATTACTTCCATTTGAAAGTTGCATGGTTCTCAATTTGCAGATCTGTCTCTTGGTTAGGTTCCATGTTTCAGCTCCATAAATGACTATTGGGAGGATGCATTGGTTGTATACCCTTCTTTTTAGGATTAATGCGATTTTCTGACCAGACTCTATAACCTGGTGAATTTGTTTCTATAGATTGGTTACTCCGAAGCCAAACATCATAATACCTTCCACACACCTGAAAGTGTTACATATAGTCCTAAGTTAATCAACACAGAGGAAACGCTATACTGAAAATATAATCAATGACAGTAAATCCAACAAACCTAGCTGCTGCAGGGTCAAACACCTCTCCAACTATTATCCCAACTGAAGATAATTACTGAAACTTTTTGTATTGCATTTGTTACGCCGAATAGGTGAAATTGCCTAATTGGCGAAGTTTTCACCCCCAACTTTTCAATGCTTTATTTCTATTTGATTAGTTCATTTAATCAAAGCAAGGATATAAAACAATTTTTTTTTCGCAATCAGAGGTTTATGTAATCAAAGTAAATATATATTTTGTTGAATACTGTAGACAAAACGACATGGCCAGGAGCACTCGGATACTCAAAAACATGCACATATAAAAAGGAGTAGAACCCTGCGTGACTACGGATGTTCAATGATATAACTGATTTTAATATTTGTAGTTTGATGATGAAGGTAACATAACAAATACAGGTATTTTTTGTAAGATCACTTTCCGCCACCTTTCCGGTTTCACGAAAAAAGACGAAGATCGAAAACTGTGTTCAGCCGTTATTTTGCAGCAAGCCATTATAGGAAAAAGGCACACCCTCTCCCACTATCACCTGTACCTCCCACTCTCCGACGACTCAGCCTAACATGCCATCATCATCACTTAGAGGGTCTGGCAAAGCTAAAAAATATCTCATACATATATATAATTGGGTTTTTTTTCGCTTTACGCCACTTCAGTTTACGAAGATTTTCATGAGAACGCTCTGCTTCCGGATCGTGGTAGTAACTCGTACTTATGGTTCATGTCCAATCGCCATTATATCATAGGAATCTTTTTGGGAATACACTTCAAGTCTTTCAGGCGTTAAAATCTTGAAATCACTCATAGGGAAGCTTTCTGAAGATCAGAAACTCAAGAAATGTTATCAATAGTACATTATCACAGATGTGCATAATACATATTGATTTCAAACAGGGACAAGAGGTTTTGTGATAGCCCAGACAAACAAACCCGATTTGGGGGCAAAATTGGAAAAAATTGAATCAATTTTTTTTCGCTTCAATGTATTCTTATGAACTCTCCAGACATTCTAAAAAGAAAACCAAGAAGTCCTAGTTGGAAACGTAAGACAGTGGCCATTTCCCAAGATGGCCGCCAATTTACCCCCCCTCCCCCAATGTTGTTTAGGGACAGATAATTCAATTTTTTTTTTTACGGATAACGTGATAAATTGTTGGAATGAGAATTTTGCCAGCTTTCCAACAGTGTATCTCAATCAATCTGTTGGACAGAAGAAGTCACAGACAAAAACGTTAATGCAGGTATTCATGCACATACTGATGGAATTCTGTTTCTAATGTATCTATGTGTGTTTATATACGAAACCCTGGATTTTTACATTTCTGATGAATCCTGCAGTAGGTCTGTGTCCAACGACGGAGGTTAAAAGGCTGATGATGATCAAACTTCTCATCTCCCAAGTTAGCCTGCATCCTCTTGTTTCGTCAGACATATCACATTAGTTTGTAAAAATATGTTGATAAGATTTTGCCGCCAAAAGTAGTGACGTCATGGACAGGCACAAAGGTCGATGCAAGGCTAATTCTTCTTTTTTTTTCTCGCTACCATGAAGAAACGCTAGGTGAATTTTTGAGTCTCAACGGAGATTTTCACGCATACACCTTATGCAAATACATTTTTTATGCATACATCTTCCCACTTGAACATTCAAGGAATGGAAACGGGGTTCGGGAACTAGGTATACGGCAATGCCTCCTTTAGTAAACATACTTCTCAATTGTAAGATTTTGTGTAAGGACAAGCCGTGCCCCAACTCTCAATCTATGATTCAAATTTTTTCCGATACTGTGAACTATACAATTTTTTTTTTTACAAAAGGCTTTTCGTATAATTGTCCACCATCCAAAATTAAGAAAACTGTCTTGAATGATTAGATGCATAGCATTTTGAATTCCAAAGCAAACCAGTTGTATAACTGAGTTAATTTACCCACGTTCATAATTAATGTATCTTTGTTCATTCAACACTTCATCTTGCATTCAGGACTGCATTCAATCTATCAAAACAGTATACTTTGGGTTATTTGTATAGGAATGAATGATTTCCATTCTCTTTCATTCATCCAAACGTTCAAACCTTAATTCTTTCAGCTTGTGAATGCATGGAGAACACAAGGTAATTGGATTATCAAGGAAAGGGAAATAACTCTTTGTCTCCGAGGACAAAGGCAGCAGACACCTTTTCACGCTTTAACGAAAAGGACAATTATGACAAATTAAAGATTCAGTAATCTGATATCACACAATATTTGTATGGCCAATTTGACAAGAAAAGGATATGTTTTGTACGAGAAAAAGACAGTGTCTATGTTTATGAACGCCATTTTAACAAGTTCCAATTAAAGGAAACAGACGATTGGTTTATAAACTTGGTTTATTTCTTAAAAAAAGGTTCACCATTGTTAAAGAAATTATTATTTTTTTTGCTTAGATATTCACTACTTTTTGAGATTGTGTCGAATTTTTACAAATGTAAGATACTATGCTGCAATCTGCATGATCAGAAGTTAGTCTTCAACCTCTCTAACTAGCTGCTGGAAAAGCAATAACAATATACATAATTCAGACTGAGCGACCCTTCTTCAAAAGAAGTAAAGGATGAACGTGTCATTTACCACGATAAACTAACTTATTCATAACAACTGAAAGAGTTGAAATAATTTTTGCGTGCACAAATATAATGTATGTTTGAATTTCCCTTCCTTTTGAAAGATATGAATATTTATCAGCTTAAAAAAGGTTCTGGGTTGAATATGTAGCAAAGGTAGTATTTTTGAGGGCCCCGCGCTATATGCTTGCAAGCTATCGATTCTTATCAGTAATTGAACAAATGCAGAATCATCTAAGGGAGAGTGGGACAACTTGGACCACTTTAAAAACTTCTATCAGGTAAGTGTTTTGTGACTTAGTACCAGGTTCTAACACCTCAGTATTACATCTTGTTTAATGTAAGCTGGTATCAAGACCTTCCTGCATAGTGTTTTAGTTGGGGAAATTGAGGTTCAAAAAAGTTTGTCAAAAGCTCCAACGTGCCCCACACACAAACACGGTGGGGCACCTTGGACCAGTAGCAAAAAGTAGAGAAAAACACTAATTTTTATTCTGAAATCTTTAAAATAAATTTCAACTTGACAATTTGAATTTATAGTAGCTATGTAGTTCCAATGAGTACTGTATCGACTATTAAGTTCTTGTACAGTCTGGTGTTAGTTCATACAAAGTACGGACTACTCAGGAGTACTATGTTGACCTATTGGCAGTCGAATGATGTCAATTTAACAAGGAAATGTAGAATTGACTTTGAACGTTTGGTGCCTCCAGTTCTAACGGGTGGAGACAGGCACCTGAAAACATTATCTTTATCAATTTTAGAAATGTCGACATTGGGAATGGGAGATAAATTTCTTGAATCATCATCATCATCGTTTCAGCGTCCGTCGTTGGACATGAACCTTCCCTAAGATTCGCCAAACCTCTCTATCATGGGCGTCATGGTACAAATACTCTCTGAACTTGTCTAGTTCGTCACACCATCTCAGATTTTGCCAGTCACTTATTCGCATTTGATCTCTGAGGATCCATGTCCAGTGGTTGTCTGCCCTTCTTGCAACATGGCCTGCTCATTGCCATTTGAGTTTTCTAATGGATTTCTCTGATCCCTGTCGTTCCTCTAAAATATTGTGCTGTTTTGTGATCTCTCCATGTGATGTTGAGCATAATTCTCCTTTATGCACTTTGCATGGTTCTCAACTTGAGGGTCAATCTTTTGGTAATGTTCCATGTTTCAGCTCCATAGGTGACCTTTCTTTCTAGGATTCTTCATATCATTCTTGAGATACTTTCTGGAGTTGTTTAGCAGAGTTATCAGCAACCATTTTCACCAGAATATAGTCTCCAATATCAGGAACTCTATGTGGGACAAGCAAAAGAAGGTGGTCCAACCGAACCCGAACCCTATAGTCCAACCTATCTCACAGCAAATACATATGGAACAAAATGTGTAAAAGCATTAAGGCAATGACAAACTGTGTGTAGCTCATCACAAATTAAGACATCTTAAGTCGATAATTTAGATCCTCAGTTCTTGGGGAGAGATTAGACCATAAGTGGAAATTACAAGAATTACTTTTGACACTTATGACTTACCATTAAGAACTCGGAGCCTCTCGAAGCTGATGATAGAACGTTGTCGAAGAGCTTTCCAAGAGAGGTTTCTTCAGAAGGGAGCTGGGAACTACTGCTGCTGAGGTACCGTCGCTGGTCCGGTGTACCCAACTCTCCCCTAATGTAATATACAGCCTTCAACTTCTCTGAACGACTGGGTGTTCAAGATAACGATTTTAGCCAACTATCACCTTTAATTGGGACTATTATCTAAACACTAATTAATGTGAAAGTGGTATATATATATATATATATATATATATATATATATATATATATATATATATATATATATATATATATATATAATTGCTCCTCTATTCAGGGTTGATCACTCTTTAAGTGAGGTAACTCATCCATTGTAAGCTTATGCAATGCTCTTCCATAGGGATAGAGCACTCTGGAGGATGAGGATGAGGATATATATATATATATATATACTTTTTCAATACTTTCGAAGTCGTATTTATGCGTCGTATATCATATATACACACATATATACACACATACATATATATATATATATATATATATATATATATATATATATATATATGATAACGACGCATAAATACGACAAATCAACTTTACAAAGATCAAAAGTAATACTATCACTGAAATGTCAGAAATATTTGGTGTATTATCTGGCTGTATGGCAAATGAAAAAGAAAATGAATACTATGTAAGTAAAAATGTATGAGTTTTAATAAGTATTTTTTTAAACTTTAAGGCCCCTTTATAACATATGCAACTGGCCTCGTATTTGCTTGATCTGTCACTTGAATTATCATTTCATTCTAAAAGGGCTGTTGTTATAGGTTTGCAAATACTTGAACCACAACTATGTAGCTTAACAAAAATCGACGCCTTTAAAACACCAACAGCAACTGGAAACACTGCACAAAAATTTCATCTTCAGTAATTTTAGTCTCACTTTCATCCCGTCTGATGATGTTGCCCGATGCAGTCAGTCATTCTCCCAGTGACGCCACAGTAAACTCCGATAGTTTTCATTAAAGTTCGAACGAAGATGGCAAAGCAGACGATTTTAAATGGAGATAGTCCCCAAAGGCTTCATGCATGTCTACTAACATTATACACACCCTACTACTGACTACGCCCCTGCTATATATATATATATATATATATATATATATATATATATATATATATATATATATATTATATATCATATATATATATATATATATATATTATATATATATATGTATGTATATCACGCGGAAAAAATTCGTCCAAATTCCTCATACCGATCGGAAATGCACTTTTAATTCATGGATAAGCATCTAGTCATTCAAATGTATCTTTTAAGAATGAGTGATAGATTGAATCAATTTTTTTGACGTGTCTATGTTGTAGTTCCTTCATAGTATGATAATTCATACCCATATAGTCAGTGAGTCATCGGATACACATATCTTTCGTGTTTAGACTACTGTCCCCTTTAAGAGACAGCCGGAAGTTTTCGCTTCATTGTCCAAAATCGTACTGAGACGAAAACTGATAGATTGGTTACAACTCTAACCATTTCCGGCTCCCGACAACCAAGTTAGTTTTAACTGGGGAAAAAAATTGCACCAAGCAGTCTACACCCACACACACGAACTCCAGTCCCTATACACGTCATTTAAACAGTCACAATAAAACAAAAACTATTATAAAACCAATAAAATGCCTTGAAACAAAAAAAAATATGAAAAGATTAGGCTCTGGAGCCTTTTTCCCCCCCATTTCACCGGGCTATATAAAGACTCAATTCTTCGCCAGTCAACCGCCGAGCGGTGCCAAACTGTCTAAACCTCATTGTATAAATGGTTCTTCTCAGAAATCCAGTCATGACTACCCAGCATCCTTTTGTTCTGAAAATAACTTCCGCCATCTTTGAACAGCAACAGAATTTCGTTTTGAACTTTTCCGACTTCTTTCTCTGAAAGAAAGATGCATAATTCCACCCTGTAAATTTCTACCAAGAACTAACGAAGTTCATAATCCAATACACGGAACACAAAAACATTTCTACATCAACATTGGACCATACATAGTTGTATTCTCGAATTTTAATGTAGAAATGTTCTTAAAAAGCTATCATCGATGGAAATCTGTCTAATTATTTTTGCCATACAGACATTTTTTGCGTCTTGTATACGAATTGGCACTTTTTGGGATTCAGGAAAAAAATTTCTGAAACAGCAGATATGTCAGTAATAGTTCCCAGATTTGGCAAAGCTTCCTCTTCCTCGGAACGCATCTTACGTAAAATAGGAGCTTTACCTATGAATGTGAATACATTTAGGCTGGATGTATGATATTATTAAAATGTGTACTTATTAGAGCGAAGCGTTTGGCAAGGGGGTCTGCACCATTTGCAGTCTCTTCCGACGCAGCTGCCTAATAGATTGTCGGATTAAATTGAAATTTGGTGCTGGAGACTCTTGAACCAAGGCTCAACTCTTGTAGACATAGAGTTGTAAGAGCGCCCTTATACTGGTTACGACTTTGGTCGTTTCTGCTTAGAAATCTGGTAGCCTAAAACAGTCTAAAGCGACTCTAAATACGCTAAAATATTTGAATATACAGAGATAAGTTTTTAAAAAAAATTATCTCCTTTGAAATTCATTATAGATGCAAGAAAGTAAATTTATGCAAACCAATCGACTCTGCCTCTTTGATATAAATGGAATAGTTTCTATGGAATGAAGTGTTGGGTTAATCAAATCAATTGTGTTGGAAATAAGACCTAATTTTTCATTGGGAGTTATTACTTACTGATTACGCTTCGATACTACCACAACAAGGTCGAGCAGATTTTCTGGGTGACTAGTTTGTTTATGTACCTACTAGTGTCGTTAAAAGCATTGAGGTGATGCTGCAAAAATATCAACTACGTTAAGCTGGCCACACGGTGAGGATGGAATACTATCCACTTCAAAAGATCTTCCTGTTTGGCGAACTTGTCTTAGGCCGGCAGAAAAGTGGAGCCCCATTTATGGGCGCCCGTTGTTACTTTCCCATGGATAGGGCAAAGGGATACATTCGGTGGTTTGACTGAAAGATAATTGCAGGGGCACAAAAAGATATATCTGGATGCTGGTTGTTAGGTGAAGGACCAGAGAGTTCGCCAACCGTCTCTATCGTGGGCGTCGCGCAGCTGGTATTTTCTAAATTTGTTTAGTTCATATCCCCATCTTGTATTCTGTCGGCCTCGGTTTCACATGTGATCTCTGGGGATCCAGATGCGTGTCGTGATGTCCACCGATTGTCTGTCATTCTTGCAATATGGCCTGCCCATTGCCATTTGAGTTTTTTTAATAGATTCTATGATGTCTCTGACTCCCGTTTTCTTCCTTATGTACTGTGCTATCTTGTGAACTCTCCATGTGAGGTTGAGAATTATTCTTTTATGAGTGTGTTGCATGCTTCTCAGTTTGGGAGTCTGTCTCTTGGTTAGGTTCCATGTTTCAGCTCCATAAGTTACCATTGGGAAGATGCATTAGTTGTATACGCTTCTTTTTAGGATTATTGAGATCGATTTGTTTTTGAAGGTTGAGCTTGCTCTGCCCAAGGCTAGCCACCCCAAAGTGATTCTTCGCTTGATCTCTTCATCTTTCGTGGGTTTCGTAGATATTCGTTGTCCTAGGTAGACGTTGAGGAGAGCAAATGCCCTGTTTGCTAGCCAGCCCACCCGTAGCAAATGCCCATGGCTCCACAGAAAGGATACAACAAGGACTCCTTAAAAAAGGACCCTCATCTCTTGTGGAATCAACTACCGTCAGAGGGCAACGGAGGCAGTCGACAGGGTGACTCGGTGACACAAGGTTTAGCAGGATCCCTCCCCTAACGAAGCAATCTACAGAGCAAGAGCGGTCTTCAAAGGATCTTCAACAGACGTGGGAAAACCTTCAAAAGCTTTGATCCCGAATCCAAGTAATGACATTCGTTACAGAAATCGCGATTTAAGATTAGTACGACAAACATTACTAAGGATTGAGTGGCGGAGCTTCACTAGGAGTTAGCGTGCTGGCTGACCAACACCCTACTGATTCCACTGGTGGAAGAGGGGGTGGAAATTGGAAAGCAATACATCCAGCATAATTCAGAGAATGGTGTGTGAGCCGAAGGGTTTTAATTCGGTCGGAACATAGTTGGAAAGTCGAAGTGAAGCTGTCGGTGACGGCTTACATTGCAGTTAGTTCGTCATCAAGTACTGGGACAAATTAGAAATAATAGAATCTGCATGAAGGATGAATATGAAAGGCAGAAGGTGAACCACCAAGTATTGTCAAGTTAACATCCATGTAAATAGAAAACTCCGCCCATGTGCTGTTTTAAACACCACTAAAAAGGGGGGGGGCTGGCCATGTTGCAAGAATGGCAGACAACCGATGGACATCACGACTCACGACATGGATCCCCATGCGCAACCGAGGCTGGCAGAAATCTAGATGGAGAGACGAACAAGACAAGTTCAGAAATTACTGGCTCCGTGACTCCCACGATAGAGAATTGTGGCGGATACTGAGATTAACAAGGGAGAGTGGGATCAAGTAAAAAAACTTTTAACTCACTTCTCAATTAGATTAGATATAGATATAGATATATTATAGCTATACAAGTCTAATAATTTATCATTGAAAAGACCCCATAAATTGCACGAGTACAATATAAATCTTTTTCCAGAAGTCACATTTTACAGTTGACCCCAGAGGTAACATGGTGTGGGGTCAAGTGTAACACATTATAGAACGAACACAAATAAGACTCTTGATATAATGAATTTATCATGAAGCATTTTCCATAACTTCATTTATTCATGAGTGTTTTATCAATTTAAGGCCCTTTTCTAACATAAGCTGCAGGGCCCAAACTAACTGAATGAAATCCAATACACGAGAATACATGATCCGTTTTATTAATTAACCAAGAAGTAGTGAGTGAACATGTGATAGCGTACGGACGATTTTAAAAAAAATCACATCACATAAGAATTTCATCTATTAAATTCAGATTTCACGATCTCCGAAAAATAGAGTTTTAGATAAATTGTGTTTCCAACATGAAAGTCATGTAAAAAAAAAAAGAATCTAATTACAAACTCTAAAGAAAGTGCTAGTAAAACATAGACGCCGAGGTTATTTCTTCTTTGCCTCCTGGTGCCTAATTATAAGTTTTGCGAGAGTGATTCCAAATAATTAGAACTTTCGATAGACAACGAAAAATAAAACATAAAAATGAACTTCAAAAATGTAGATACACTAATCAAATAATGTTTTGCAGACATGCAAGCTTGGAGTTCATCATCAGTCTTTTATCATCCGTCGTTGGACAAGGACCTTCCCCAGGATTCGACACACCTCTCTATCGTCTCGCCATCTTATATTAAGCAAAGAAGAGTTGACCATTACATCCACCTAGGACAACGAATCTCCAAAAGAAGAGATCAAGCGAAGGATCACTCTAGGATGGCAAGCCTTCGATAGAACAAGCTCAACCTTCAAGCGCAAGAAAAGCCCATTAGCCCTAAAAAAGATAACAGAGGGTTATACAATCAATGCATTCTCCCAATCGTCACTTATGGAGCTGAAACATGGAACTTAACCAAGAGACAGACCTGTAAACTGAAAAGCATGCAACGTGCACAAGAGAGAATAGTGCTCAACATCACATCGAGAGATCACAAGACAGCACAGTATATCAGGGAAGAAACAGGAGTCCAACACATCATAGAAACGATTAGGTAACCCAAATAGCAATGGGCAGGTCATGTAGCTAGAATGGCAGACAACCGATTGACATCGCGACTCACAATTTGGATCCCCAGAGATCACATACGAAACCGTGATTGGTGAGAGGAACTAGACAAATTCAAGAAGTATTGACCCCACGATGCCCATGATAGAGAGGTGTGGTGAATCTTGGGGTAGGTCTATGTCTAAAAACGGACGTTAAAAGACTGATGATGATGATGATGATGAATCAATAACGTTTACCCATATTCCCATTATTCGAATGAGCGGACACTGCCATCTGAGTTGATGATCCGCCAGACATGACAGCTACAGACGTTTTTCTTTGGGCTGATTCGAGACATAAGGTCTATGTTAACAAGCCAATAACGGTTCAGGAGGTAAAGATTATTATCCAAGAAGAAATAAGTGGCATGGGACCAAATATACTTTGCAATATTATATCTCTAAATTTTTGAGATGAGGTATTATTATTATTATTTCTATTAATATTCGGACCATCCTCATCTTTGTTGTTTTTCATACAACGTTTCGGCCGTTGCACTCTACGGCCTTCGTCAGGTATCATCTGGTAGATGTGGGGAAGTAACGAACCGAACCCTTTATTTATCCGACTGGGTTATATTGACTGCACTCCACTCTCAGCATTAGTAGTATTGTTATATTGTCTCACACTAGGATTGAACCTAGAACCATCAGATTACTTTGCAGTAATTTGTCTGATGCTGTAACCACTACGCTATGTGTCCATGTGGATACCTGATGAAGGCCGTAGAGTGCAACGGTTGAAACGTTGTATGAAAAACAACCAAGATAAGGATGGTCCGAATATTAATATAAATACTTTGCAATGTTACGTCGATTACGATCGAAAAGGTGAGAAGTCGAAACGGCGGACATTCGAAAGAAACAATGTTCCGTATAAAGGTAATTAAATTTCCCATATCTATGTATTTCATTAATGGAAAAATTTTTTTTTCAATCATTAAAACTGAAAAGATACGAATGTTTTAAACCCCGTCGCGATTTCTGCGCCACCCTGTACCAGAAGGTTTACCTCGTCTGACATCATTGCACAAAAAAATGTTTTGAAGTCTTCCATGGTCTTAATGGGATTTTTTTAGGACATCTTATTGGTTTGAAAATCTTTTAATTTTGAATAATGTGTTCAGGTGCTGGGATTGTAATACGTAAATGTATTGGGGGGGAGTAGGCGAAAATCTTTCGTTGAATCTAACTTGTCATCCAAAACCGTCTCAGTGTGATTTGGGTCACTGGAGCGATAACCAGGTTTTCACTTGAAAGGACTGCCGTATAGGTAGTTTCAACACAACACGTATCATGTTTTATTGTTCGTAGAACTAAACTCCTAAGTTATAGTAACATAACAGCATTGCTATGAAATCTATAATTCCCTTTTCCCTTCTCTGGTAGAATCTGTCGGAATGGCTGTACTTAACTGGCATTTGAGACAGAACTAAACATTTCTTCATCACCGGCGCACAGGTATCACTTCACATACGTGCTCATAACTAAATTTAATACGTTTATAAAATATTTCAGAAAGGTTTCCCTTGAGGTCAGCATAGTGTATAGTATATTGCAGAATGCTTGCTTAGGAGTTTAGATCTGATAAAACAACTGACTCGTTGATTCCACCCCCTAAAAAAGAAATTATACTGTAATTAAATTCCAATATTTACCATCCATACTGGTAAAGTGGTATAAATGACTTCTACTTTTACTAACTAACAGCAGCTTGTTTATAGTAAGTTAGATTAAACTAATGAGTGTGCGGGAGAGTTTCAAGGCGTAATTGTTTCAAATATCCTCTTCTCCATAGCTGAGAGCAATGAAAAAAGATATGGTATGTAATCTCTGAAATAAACTGAAAGGATGAAATGAAATAGACAAGGTTTTTCACTCATCGTAACATGAATAAGTAAGCTTTGTGTATGCAATTTACATGGATTTGGAATCAGTCTACCGGCTCCTATGATGACATCATGAAAGTCCCTGTCAGAGATTAATGAAACAGTGAGTGGTGTACATGTTTGTATTTTATGCCATATACATGTTGAAGACGAAGACACAAACATAAAACGTCAAAATCAAAAACGCCGAGCTGAAGAGAGTAGACCACTACATCTACCTGGGACAACAAATCTCCATGACATCCTCAAAAGAAGAAAAAGAAATCAAGCGAATAATCCCTCTTGGATGGCAAGCTTTCGGTGGAGTAAAGTCAACCTTCAAGAACAAGAAATCCCGTTAATCCTAAAAAAGAAAGGTATACAAACAGTGCACCCCCGCTCTCGACAGTCACCTATGGAACTAAAACATGGAACCTGACCAAAAGATAGACACTCAAACTGAGAACCATGCAACGTGCAGAAGAGAGAATCACGTTCAGCATAACACAGAAAGAGCACAGTATATTAGATGGAAAACTGGTGTCAGAGATATCATAGAACTCATTAGAAAATGTCGCGGAATGCCAGACAACCGCTGGAGATCATGGTTCACAACATGGATCACCAGAGATCACATGCGAAACTGGTCAATGGAATACAAGATAGCGTAACGAAATAGACAAGTCCAGAAAGTATTGACTTTGCAACGCCCATGATAGAGAGGTTTGGTGAATCTTGGGTAAGGTATATGTCTAAAAGGCTGGTAATGATTGATAAGTTGTTTCAAAAAGTGAAATAGAAAAGGTTTTGGGAATGAACTTGATTTGTTTTTCAGGTTTATCCAGAAGTTGAGATATTCAATGAACACGAATCGTGGTTTGCTGCATGGAATCTTTATGCGTGTTGTGAGTTTGAGCGGCAAAAGATTCTTGTGATCTGTCAGCTTAGTTGCTTGATCTCTGAAGATGCATCGATCGTTGGAGATCCTTTGTGACCGGCTGAGTTTGATTATCGTCTCGTTGACGATGTTGATTTGGTTGAATGGCGTCATTTCCGAAGTACATACTGTGTACTGTTTGCCTAGCGTCGTGTGTTGACTGCCTTGTTGATTTAGCGTCGTGTGTTGACTACCAAAATAGATGATGTGGAGTGACGAAGTCTCTGGGGGTCTGTTGATCTTGTGATTTGTTCTCGTCTTCAGACGGAGTGTCCAGAATGCTCTCGTGGCCCTCGGGCACTTTCGCCAAGTTGTCACTGAAGAAATGAGTTCGTTTGGTAGCTTGCCATAGACACCAGGGAAATGCTGTTATAAATCAGAGCCCATAACTTTGATTGGCTGTGCTACTTTAAATTCAATTTTTGATGGGATCTCCTTCTGTCGTTTTGTTTTATTTCGGGTCTCTTTTTAATGTAAACGTGTAGTTTTGTTCATTAGCAGTCTTGGTGTGATAGTGTTCGATTTGAAGGCCATAAATAACAAGATTTACTAATCTGGTATCAGTGGAAGAATTTAGTTATAGAGACGATTCTTACCAAGGCGGAGTGAGCTTATTCCAGAACAAAATCTTGCATATTTCTAAAAATAAATGAATAGCAACAGTAGGAAGAGAGACTCCTGACATCCACTTGGGACAACGGAAAGATGATTGTGTGGGGGCCTCTGTGTGCGAATGTTATTGGTACGAACTTGATGAAAAGCATAAACAGAACACGAGCGATTTATCAACACCTCAGTCCAAATTTGAAGAGATCGGGGACCTATGATATCCAAAAGTGATAAATGTACAAAATGAATTAAAGTAACCGACTTTGAAGTGATCAAAATTTGCATACCTTAAATTAGTCTTCCACTTCATTTAAATACCTGTAGCAAGGTTCAATTTTATTTTGAACGTTTAATATTGAAAGAAAGAGAAGAAACGTAATCCCAAAGCCCAAAACTGCATCTGATTTTACTCGTTAGACGAATTATTCATCACTAATTTTCGATCTGATATCAGCTTACTTCTAATATTGATCACCTGAAGTTCGGGGTGTTTGATGACTTGAAAAATTCAAATAAGATCAAATTTATTCAAGATGCTGATCGAGGGGTCTTATTTAACGAGAATAATCGGATCTCTGTGTAAACAACGATTAGCGGCGTTTGCTTGCTTGGATTCATTCAACAATCGTTAAACAGATACAATTCCACTCTTTAAAAGTAACGGTTGCAACATTACAAAGAATAACTTCAGAATATTGAATTTATTGTTTCAAACTACTCACCATGTACTGATTGTGTTTTCCTTGAGAGGTTTTACCCAAATTGAAAAAAAAACACCTTTTAAAAAGATATATAGGGCCTAATAATCAGCATAATTCATTAGAGGTAATATCGGTACACAATATATTTTATAAAAAATGATTTTATCAATTTGGATAAAAGCCTCCAAGAAAAAATAAGAACATAAAGAAAGAATATGGGTACTAGTTTGAGTCAATGAAATCAAGATTGAAAATACGCAATGAAGTTCAGGAACATTTACCTTTAAAGAAAGGAAATGTTACTGTATAGTGATCAGATACGTGTGACACGAAGCAAGCGATCACCGAAAATCGTTACGAATATAAGCATTCCGATACCCTCGTTAGATAAGACCCATCGAATAAATGTATATTCTATTAAATGTTTCAAGTCCTCAAAGTCCAAAAACTCTGGGTGACCGATGTTATGGAACTGACAGGCTGGAATTAAAACCCTCATTAAAAGACCCGTAATACCAGCCACTTTCTTTAAATCTACAGAACTAGAATCAGGACTCATCATCATCAGTCTTTTAGCGTCCGTCGTTGGACATAGACCTTCCCCAGGATTTGCCACACTTCCCTATCATGGGCGTCACGGAGCCAATACTTCCTGAACTTGTCCAGTTCGTCCCTCCATCTAACACTTTGTCGGCCTCGGTTGCGTATGTGGTCTCAGGGGATCCATGTTGTGAGTCGTGATGTCCATCGATTGTCTGCCATTCTTGCAACATGGCCAGCCCACCGCCATTTGAGATTTTTTATGGATTCTATGATGTCCCTAAGTCTTGTCTTTTCTCGGATGTACTGTGCTGTCTTGTGGTCTCTCCATGTGAGGCCCAGCATTATTCTTTCATGTGCACGTTGCATGGTTCTCAATTTTCGGATCTGTCTCTTGGTTAGGTTCCATGTTTCAGCTCCATAAGTGACTATTGGGAGGATGCATTGGTTATACACCCTTCTTACTTCCCCCAAAAGTATTTATACTTTATGTTCATATTCTAATCTATAAAATTATAGATTTTGTGGGATTTTTAAAATCCATATATTGTCACAAATTGAGTTCATGCTGAGGTGGCCGATAAATGCTTTCGATACAGTATAAAATTCTGCACTTTATCAAAAAAAAATAAAGCAATAGATTCCCCGCATATGAAAACCTATGGAAGCACTTTTCATTCAAGTTTCTACCTTTTCCAGTCCAAAAAATGTGCACATAAATATATCTTCCAATTGTCAGGCATTGTCGACCATTTTTAGATTGATATACATCAGATTCGGATTCAGCACTTCTCAATACTCGCTCAAACATCGTTTTCACATAAATTTACACGATTGGCTGTCAACACTTTAGATATACACTATTTCAGAACGATGGCCATCTTGGATCTCTCAATTTTATGCAAATGGTAGCTGGGCATACGGGAGATTTGGATTCAGCACTCGTAAATACTTCTAAAACGTGGTTTTATACAATTTTCCTCCAGCATTTCAAATATGCACGTTTTCAGAAATTCTTCCTGGTCTGAAGTGTTCTTTCAACCGCTTTCTTCTCCGTCAATCACCGCGATGTGCCAGGGACAAGACTTTTGTAAGTGGAGTGATGCCTTTCCTAAGGTATTGCACATGATTCGACCCCAGGGTCAACATTTCTTGACAATTGACCTAGACTACTTGGATAAACCACTCGGTGATAAATACATAACCTACCCAAATGATAGTAGTAGAAAAAAAGAAGCTATTACCTCCGTTGTCAACCGAGACTGTTCTAATCAATCATCATCTACTATATTATCTCTGCTGAGTGAGTAAACTAGGAGATTTTTTTACCTTTAGAAGTATAAGACAATACTATGCTCTCCTTCTTTATTGTTCACGTGGTTATTTGTAGGAAGTTTAGTAAATATTTGTGCACAGTATGTGTGACGCAGTTCCGACCTGGGATGCTCGTGTAGTATGTCGTATTCTCATTTTCGGGCGAGACGCAGCATGAACAAGGAGAGTCCGAACCTGGGGATTCCTACTCTGAGGTAATACCACCCCACTGCACCATAGGGAGGGAGATCATGGAGCTTCATATGGCCTCGTGACACTAATCAGGGGACATGGCAATTTTTGTCCTTACTCGCAAGTGTGCACCTCAACGTTAGACCGACCGAATGTCACATTACATCCTCATGGGTAAGTGGTTAAATAACAACACGAATTTGTTACAGACGTGAATACAAAGCCAGTACTTATTATTCGTAGGCTAAAAGAAATACTATATAACGCTACTAATATAATTAAAGTAAAAAAGACTCAGTAGATTCTGAATTCCAAACTTGTTAAAAAATCCATGCCTCTTGTGTTCTGCTCTTCATAGCACACATCCATGGCATACTCTTAAGATCAGGAGTTCTCAAACTTGGTGCCGCAGCAAAATCAATTCATGCGTATCGTATGTATTAACAAGACACTATTTTTCACATTTTCCTCTTACCGACATAACCATAGTGTGATTGAAAACACACAGAGGGTATAATATAGATCCGCTCACTTGTACCCACGCTCAATAGTCACCTCTCCAGTTGTGGCACACTATTTTGCCGCAGCAACCAGTTAATATTGTCTTTCGCTCATTTACCCGTTCACTTGTTGCTACCTAATGGTATCACGCTCAAAAGTCGATCAACTGCCACACCTATGTCCCAAGTGTGCCGCACACATTTTTCCAAACATGCAAACATGCATTTCGAAACTTGAAAGTCCCCAGGTATTATGTCTGTCCCGAATCCGCCACAGAGATGTCAATCTAGTGGTTATATCACTAGATTTTGTGAGAGGTGAATCTTACCTGAAAAGGGTAATGGATCAGTATGCTGTTGAATATTTCGTTCATTGACAACCGAAATGTTTTTGTCTAATTCATTTACTTTTTACGGTTAGTGTACCATGTGAGTTCAATATATCTCTTAGTGAGTCGTCGTACAATAAAGTTTGTGGACCGCTGCTTCAGACTATTTGTTTTTATTGTGCTCCAGTAGGCATGGAACTCCCCCCCCCCCCCTGTCTCAATCTCCAACATACTGGGATTAAACATCAACTCTTCATTGAAACGGCTATCCTTTGAAATTGATATCTACGTCTAGGTATTTGCCTACAGATATGATCACTGACCATTGTTTAATGCTACCAATACGTCCTTCTGTGTCTCCCAATGGAACTGAAACGTACACCCTGACAAAAAAAGTTAGCTCTCAAGCTAGGGACTATGTAACGGGCATTGGAGAGTACCATGTTTAGCGTCACATGGAGGGACCAGAAGACAGCACGGTATATTGAAGGAAAAATAGGAGTCAGAGATATCATAGAATCCATTAGAAAACTCAAATGGCAATGAGCAGTTCATATTGCAAGAATGTCTGACAACCACACGAATCACTACATAGATCCTCAGAGATGGTGTAACGATTTAGAGAGGTTCATGAGATATTGGCAGCGCGACGCCCACGATAGAGAAATCCGGTGAATCTTGGGGAAGGTCTATGCCAAACGACTAACGTTAAAAGGCTGCAGCTGCTCCTGATGATGAACACTTTTAGAGATGTGTGGACAAACGGACGAAAAGACGGAAGTGACTAAATATATATATATATATATATATATATATATATATATATATATATCCAACTTCTCCAGAGGTAAATTACAACTGAAAATAGATTTGCGAAAACGGTTTTATTTTTATACGATTTATTTTACAGCAGAAAAGTTTAATTCATTTTCATTTTGCTTTACTTTTTCTTATCGAATGTATCAGTATTGATATGCACAATGCAAATTTGCTGCCGACATCATCCTCTTTACCGGAAACATTCGTGATCTTCCCACAATGCCAGACGAGCTAAACGAAGAACGCAAGAGAATTGGTCTTCACGTGAACTTCAATAAAACCAATGTCAGGTGCAACAAATATGTCGAGTACAAAGACACGATGACCAGAATTGAAGACGTGGAGCTGAAGAAAGCAGATCAATACATCTAGGACAACGAATCTCTGTGGAATCCTCAAAAGAAGAAGTCATCCTAGGTTGGCAAGCTTTCGCCAGAGCAAGCTCAACCTTCAAGAAAGAGAAGATCACATACTTTTTCTTTTAAGAAGGGTCTACAACAAGTGCAGCCTAGCGTTAACCACCTATGGATCTGAAACTAAAAATTCAACCAGGAGAGAGGCTCTCAAACTAAGAACCATTGAACGAGCACAGAAAGAAATCATGCTAAACGTCACATGGAAAGTGAACAAGATAACAATATATCAGGAAGCAAACAGGTGTCAGGGATATAATGGAAATTACGATAAGGCTGAGGTGGCAGTGGCAGGATTATGTTGCAAGAATGACAGACAATCGCTGGACATCATGATTCACAACGTGCGTGATAATATGGCGGGAAAATTTGAACAAGTTCAGGTGTTGGTGCAGTGGTGCTCAAGAGAAAAAAAACTGGCAGATCTTGGAGAAGCTCAATGTTCGACAACAGACTTCAAAACGCTGATGATGACGAGGAGTTGAACAGAATTACAAAAGATTATAAAGAGGAAACTACAGTACATCTATCATCTAAATGAATATACTGTGTGTGTATCAAGTATGTGATACATTTCAAAAGTTTATCTAAACATCCTTATACAGCTTCAAAATAGGCAGAATTTGGACCAAAGGTTTCTGGGTTTTGTACATAACTATACAATGTTCGATATAGTTCAAATAAATCGTATTTTTTGTAATTTCTTATCTTTGATCCGCTTTCTGTGAATTTTGACGCCTAAGGTTGTTAAAATTAACTTTCCGGAATATATTGGATACTCTTTGCATTCACCATGAATAAATCGTAAAATAAAAAGGAATATATAGTTACACATTGAGAATATGGAAAAAATAGTATTTTGAAAAAGAGACAGCGGTGTTTTGAATACTACTTCACTCGAGAAGCTAACGGGTTCAGTCCTCAGGTCTTTCAGTTCAAAAAATTGGTGTAGTCTGTTGGTATGGGCGTGTCATCGTGGAACAATTTTTAGAAAAAAGCAAGCTTATTCTGCAGACCATTAAGTCCTAGATTCTCTTAGTACCAAATTCCTTTCAGCATTTCCTCTACTTTTTGATAGTCAATGTGTACAAATTCTTACGAAAGCGCACATTTTAAATTCGACATAGTGAATCAGTATTTATTTCTTTTTTACGTTGTATGACGTCATATGATTCTTCTTTTTTTTAAATCAATTCTCGAGAAAAAAAAAGAATACAATAAAGGAACACACATACATACACAAATAACGTTTTTCTTTGTCAATAAATTATATTGCATGTCAGACGATATTTTCCTTTCATTTTTGATTCAATGATTATTTTGTCTCGGACGTTTTAACGGGACTAGTTTGAAAAATCAATTGGAAACAATTTAAAAAAAGAATATTATCAGTACTTTTTATCACAGAAACAAATGCTGTCAACATTGTATATATAACATCGCTGGTTATGTTTTTGCAGATTCCTGTTCTTTCCCTTGTTTCAATAAAAACACAGTTAGCTATTTACAAAATTTGAAATTTCTTGTGCAAACATTAATTTCCTCTATGCGCTGGTTGCAAAACGTGAATGCGTCCGCTCACGCACATAGCGTGGAGGGAACACTGCTCCCCTTGGGTTGCATTCATTGAGCTTATATTAGTAAATATCAAAAGCGTTAGAAAATAGTAGCTGTAAAGAATTTTGGAACTATAATGTTTCTTATTTTCTAAAACAAGGTAATGAGCATCACTAGATTAAAATAGAAATTTCTAAGTCTTTGTCTTAATCTGAAAACCTTTCCACTTACGTTAAAGCTGTGCAGACAAACATCTATCTATGATATTATTCTGCTTGTTCCAATCCGCGTTCGAATCTTCCGCTCTCAGTAATAACATAAAGGCGAAGTTAGGTATTTTGATAAGAGGATAAGGAGAGAGAGGACAGAAAAAATTAGGTAGTTTAATAAGAGGATGGGGAAAGAGACGTCAGGAAAAAAACTAATGGGTAGGAAAATTTCGCAAATGAAATTAATCCACGTTTGTGTAACAATAAGATAGAACCATTGACCGGAAAGATTGAGGTGGAGAAAATGAGAAAAAACAAAGGTTGGAAGAAGGTCAGAGCTATAACATAATAGTAAATCTTAGTTGTCCACACCCATGGAATTTCCACAGGTCCAGCAAATAATAAGGAATTGAAAACAACACACTTCCACTGTTGAAATTCAATAACATTCATTCGTTAACAGAACCTATGCATTATTTACCACATTGAAATTTATCTTAGCAATAAACACAGAAATGTTTGGTTAAAAAAAAATGATTGAAAAAGTTTGCACAGTATTTTTCTAGTTTTATGGTCGCATACAAATTACGAGCGGAAAAATGAAATGTATTTCAGGGCTCTCGGACTTTCTGGCAACGGACGTTACGTCAGGCGGACGTTTCGCCAAAAAGCTTTTGGCCGGAAGAATATTTCGCCGACTAGGCCTTTCCCCGACTCATGTTTCGCCGTAAACCTTTTAGTCGGAAGGATATATATTTTTTTAAATTTTTATGAATCTGCACGTATAGCATCTCAAAACATTTATATTTCATACAGCAAAAGAAAATTAAACTTTCTAAAATATATGTTGATTAAAAGTAAATTCTATGTGTTTTTGTTTTTTTTGTTTTTTCTTGGGTCTCCTTTTGATCTTTAATATTGAGGGGGCATATGAAATATAAATGTTTTCAAACATGGAGATTCACAAGTAAAACCCAAAATGAAAAAAAAATATCTTTCCGACAAAAAGGTTTTCGGTGAAAACGTCAATCGGCAAAAAGTCCGGACATGGTAATTCAGTCCTTCTTTTCTTTTCTGTTTTTTTTTTTCAAGTTGTTTTCCTGGAGACGAGAGAAAAAGATTACCAGATTACACAGAGCTTATGGTGTAGTTAAGTTTTGGCCTTAACGTTAAAAAAACTATTTTCTGCACGAGAGAAACTATGTTGCTTGGTTGTTTTCTAAAGCTTATAAAAATCCTTCACAAAGTTGTTTATATATATATATATATATATATATATATATATATATATATATATAATCACCAAATACTACATGATAAAATTAGTCAAAAAACAGAAAATTAAAAATTCAGATTTTCGGATGAGTTTTCTCCTTCAGTCTTCGCCAATGTTATTGATTAACGTTTATCTTTTTAGTTTCCTCCATCTTCAACGACCGTGAATTATTATCATTGATTTTTTGAATTGATCACACGATGATCACACTTTACTCTGTAAGTGTGATTACAGTGCAACAAATTATTGACTAATTCACAGAGTTCCCCGTACACACAATCGCGTGCCGATGATCTCTCTAATGGTGCATCATTAACGCGTATTGTAGTTCTGTCGACACCTGCAGATCATTGAGACATACAAAAAATAAATCCACACAAAAATAAATGAATAAACGCCGTAAGCTTTCCATTAAAACCATTAAAAAAAATTTTCAAAAGAACTAGATTATTCGCCGTTTTAATTCATTTCCTGATCGACGTTAACTATTTTTCATATTTAAAAAAAAAATTGCTGGCCCATGTTCGTTAACATCGAACACTATAAAACTGACTACGCTATTTAGGGGTCCCTGGCTCTTGTAAATGTTAAGTAAAATTTTTAGGGGATGTGAATTTCGAAGCTCAAATCCCACCAGAGGCTTGTTTTCTATTTTCTTATCAACTTTATTTGCTCACTGTCGGAGGGAAATAGGTCTGGGCAAAATGTTGGGATAGAAGGCAACAGATAAAATTGAAATAAAAAGTACAGAGTAGTCATAGATATATTAGATAATAATCAGGTAAGTAATTAGTCATCTAATTTTTCACACCAAGCTTAGTCTGGTACGGGGACACTGTAGAGGGGCATTTAGAGTACTAACCAATAACACGTGGGCAGCTAGGAGGTGAAATGATAATATTTAATGGTTGGTTTTCGATGAAACAGCAAATCTTTCCAGTGGTTTGTCACGATAAACATTGCACGACAATATGTAAGAGTTATCTCTTAAAAGGCGGACGTTTTGCCAGTACCTGTCTAATATATGCCAGGTGCATTGACCTGTTTAGTTCAGGGCTTCAAATTTCACGGGGTGACAAGGAAATTTCGATACAAGTCCTCAGTTCTGCCCTATTTTCCAACAAATGATAATCACAATGAGAAAAACGATTTTACAAGAAAAATTGTTACAGCACAACACCCATCAAGTCCGATGGCATTGAGCGATGGTTGACACAAAACGTTTAGCTCACGGGCAGAATGTCCCAATATGAGTGAAGAGTGTGGAAAACTGTGGGGCAAGACAAATTTCCCTATGCACTCAGTAGCTAATTGAGTACACTCTAAGCTGTGTGATTAGGGTGAAGGTATCCCATCGATGAATTTGCATCCTGCCAAGAGGGTGGTCATTAAAATTTGTAAGAATAAAGTCCAGGTCTCGACCAGACTTGGGACTTGCAAGGAACACTAAGCTGACAGATGCAAAGGAAATCGGGGCTTCGTCACCAGCGGTTCATACTCCAATGGGAGTAGTCTCTTAAGAGACGGCGGCTTTACCTTTTACAGTTCCTGTCTACTACATACCAGTCGCAATCGTTGTACTTTAGTAGCGTACTCACAGTATACTAAACTGTACTTACAAGTGTTTACTTACATGGTTCTTTTGAGCAATCATTTTAATTCCTCCACTTGTCTACTGAAGTCACTAGATTTAAAGAGAGCATGTATTTCGAACTTGTTCAAGTTTTTTTTTTTTTTTCATTTACAGTGTTCAATCAATCGGTGTGTGAGAGCAAGTTTACAAGTGCAGTCCTTTTAAAAAAAGATGTTCAGTCCCTCCCCCCTGGAGAGTAAATAGCTATTGGGGGGGGGGGTATTATCTGCTTTATTTTCAAGTTCAGGTGCGGTGTCCCTCAGATCTCTTAATAGTTACTGACTGGAATGTTAGCTGCTTTATTTTCTTATCTCGCACTCTCGTGACTGTGATCCCAAATATATATGATGTGAAAATGAATTCCAGGCAAGCAGTAATTATCAAATTATTTTTAAACAATTTAAGGCTTTACAATGAAAACCAATTCAAAGCAAGGTCAAATTCCAGTCCTTATTCTATTCCGACTGCTGATGGTTTCTGCAACTTATATATATATATATATATATATATATATATATATATATATGAATGCATTTTTTTTATCAGAATTGAACAAGTTCTTAGGTATTTGTAACATAGATTTTCGCAGATATGTAAGACTTGTCGGTTTGTCTCAGTCGATAAGAGGGTGATGAGTTCAAATCCCAATAGGGAAATGTCAATTTGGATTAAACGTGATAGGGTGGACAAACGGTCAAGCAAGACTTTACTCCTCTGAATTAGATGAGGATTGTTCTTGTTGTTACGGTTGAAAAACGAAGTCATCTCCAAATTGTCGAAAGCAGCGCTGCCGAGCCGTCTGCCTCTACATCTTTGTGTGTGGGTAACAATAGAATGCATGGGCGTCCGCTGCCCACTCTCCCGGGTTGGGGGGTCATACATTTCAGGGTGGGGGAAAAGGTATACTTCAAAATACATCTTAGTGATAAACCTATTACATCAGTGGTTTCGGAACTTTGAAAACTCAAGGACCCCTTATAAAATAAATATTCTGGCAAACCCCTATTTTCAGGATTTAGTTTTTAAACTAATTGGTGGACTACAATAAGAAAAAAAAATTCTGATCATCAAAAATCATCTTCATAGTAAATGGGTCATATTTTTTTCAAAATTTTAATTTTCTGGTTCAGGTCTTTGAACAATAATTGTTTTTTGATAGTAGTACAATGGATAATGTTCCTCTGGTACGAAATTCGCAATGTTAGGTTTGAAGGGAACTCCGTAGCGAACCTCTGAGCATTATCTGATGGACTCTAGTTTCGAAACCGCCATTTGTAGTGTAAGTAAGGTAAGACCTATCGTATGATCAAGATGTCAGTTGATAGAAACGCACTAACTGACATGATGGAGCAAGCACCCAGTAGTAGTAGTAACAACAACTACAACAACGCTGTTGTGGACAGTGAGAGTGTGGAGAGGAGGGCTGGAGACTTGAGGAGACTTGCTGTCACTCAGTCTCCAGTGGCGACCACCAGGCAACTGGTGTGAAAATGCAAATGATAAACCACAGCGATGCTGTGATAGGCGAGGACGATATGAGAGGGAGACTGGATACCTGAGGAGACCTACTGTCACTCAGGCTTCAGTTTCACACCAGTTGCCTGGTGTGAAACTGTAATCCACAGTACTGCTGTGGGCTGCAAGAGTGCGAAGAGGAGGGCTAGAGACTTGGGGAGACTTGCTGTCACTCAGTCTCCAGCGGTGACCACCAGACAACTGGTGTAAAAATGCAAAAGACATGAAATGGTCGTTTCATATGGGAACATTGTTGGTATTACATAAAGCAATTGTTCTGCACCATTATCATTTATTGACTATAAAGTTCCCATTTTCGAACCCCTCTTCCTCGGTGAGAAGGCTTGGCCCAGAGTGGAGGGTAGGGACAACTGCCCCGTTTGTTCTCCCCTTTCAAGCGGATGCCCAGGGTAAAATGCGCTTCAAACATAGCCCTTATTTTCTTCGTATTCAGTACTTCCACGTACGTTCAATGAAGTTAATATAAGCATACGTGATTGGGTCCCCAAAGTTGACTGTAGGGTTGACTATTTCATGCACGTAATATGATATGATAGGAATGTCGGCAATGTTGTAATATAAATTGTCCGAATACACGTTAGTTATAAGAGAATATATGATGAGAAAATGAGCACACTCTAATAAACATAGGGAAGACTTAACGAATGTGGTCCCGATTGGACCTAACGAACGTATGCGATCTGTCGTAAATTTATGAAGCGACGCAGTAACAATATAATGTGTATGCGTATTTGCTCCCGATTTTTCTTCCATGAATCATCTAATTTCTTTTTATTTACGTGCCATTTTTAACATCGAGTGTGCACGGGACTGGTATTTTTACACTCGTGCTCACTACGTAACGTCTGCAGAATTTCAATCGGGACCACCTTTGCTAAGTTGTATCGAAGTATCTAATAGTTCTCTAGTAGGGACTGCAAATCTAAACTTGGAAAAAAGCAGATGACTTTCCCAAAGAGTATCTATGTGTGTAGGAGGTACTGCATATCTTGTACGGGACCACAATTCTCAAGTTTACCATGTCCGTCTTGTATTGTCTGATTCAACAAATTAACGTTGTTTTTCTACTCGCTGATGTGACAAGACGAAATTAGAAAACACATACCTCTGCCAACGCTATTGTCACTAAAAACTGAATGCAAATCAATCCATATACATAGCTATGATGCAGGGGTGGTGATTGTAAAAAAATCCTTGATCAGCCCTGAAATTTAATCAATTACCCATTAGCCCATGACCCACCTTTCAACAAGATGTCATTGAAACTCATTGAGAACTTTGGGGGATAGTGTAAATAAACACGAGTAAATACATAAATGTATGAAAAAAGATGATAGAAAAAGCTCAGTTTTTTATCCACTCCAAAATCCAACTAATTCTTCCTTGCCGCACGGCCAACCTCTGACGATGATGTCATTGAAATCCATCGAGAACTTTTGGAGACATGGTATGGACATAAAGCTAAGAGGCATGGGGAGATAACTGCAAAAAGAATCCTGGATCCGTCCCAAAACCTAATCACTTCTTCCGTAGCCCGTGGCCCGACCTTCCACAAAAGTCATTGAAATTCATTGCGAACGTTTGAAGATATTGTGTAGACAGACAGACAGGTGGACTGATACAATTCCTGCATTCGATGTTCAGAGGTATTTTTAGAAAATGGCAAGATAAAAAAAACTGTTGAATTAAACATCTTATTCCAGATGCCGAGTTGGTAAGGTTCGTCACATAAACAGATTATACTAACTCGGATGTAAAAGTTAGCCGACGGTTAGTTCCGAGAGTTTTGCGATATCTACTGCAGTTGTAACTACTAGTACTGCTAATAGGGGAAATACAATGTCTTAACAAAAGGAGTGGAATTCCATTGAAAACACTGAGTTTGTGATGCTCGCAAACACTAACTGAATACTGGACATAGTCACCCTCATTTAAAACGGGAAAACATCCACATTACCAAATTGTTTACCTCTGCCAACGAAATTGGGGAGATTTGGTCGCCACTTTCCGTCTAGCCGTCCACACGATATCTCCTAAAGTGCTCCCTGAAATTTAGTGGAAGGGCGGACAATTGAGGAAGGATGAGATGGTTGAATTGGGGGCGGATCCAGGATTCTTTTGAGGAAGTGGGATTGAAAGATATTCTGCTGTTTTTTTTTCTTTCCAAACCTTTACGTGTATACGCTCATTACTGTCCACACGATATTTCCAAAAGTTCAGAATGAATTTCTATGAAATTTTGTGAAAGGGTGGACGATTGGGTACAGAATAAAATGATTAAATTCGATGCCGATTAACCCCCTTATATCCAAATCACATAATATTGCCAAAATTCCATGCCTGTCTACACCATGTCTCTAAAAGTTCCAAAATGGAATTTCTATGAACTTTTCTTGAAGGATGAAGAATAGACTACGGGATAAGTGAGTAAATTTTGGGGCAGATCTATCGACAATCACTCCCCCATACGTTGACAGATGAATGAGCTTTACAGTTTTGTTAATGTTTACAGACGTATATCAAAATTATGTCTCAAAGCATGAACAGCATTGGATCCAGAATTTCTAACAGGAAGGATCCTTTTTTACCATCTGTCTATTCGAATCGAGCAATGGATTTTTTTTGTTTCTAAGGTTAATTTCAATTTATGATTATTTGGGTTTTATATTCATAAAATATCTTCATATATATATATATATATATATATATATATATATATATATATATATATATATATATATAAATTTTTAACGTTATTTTGCCCAAGCAGGGGAGAGGGTCCAGAGACCCCTGGATGCGAACCTGACGTGCTTTACCACTCTCAGTTTGGAAAGGATAATATCCACGATGACGGATAACGAACGAGCGGTTTGTTACTATTTATTTATTGATGAATTTGCCAACGAACAACATGTTCGATCATGTTTTCAAACAAACATCAAAATCATTTTAAAACATCGGATAAGAATTTCAAGTTCACGCATTATCATGAGAAGTGAGCAAAATGAATCTATCAGGCTCTAAATAGCGGTACTTCACCTTCATACTTTTTAATTCTATTTTTCGGAATGAACTAACGCACAAACGATACGTGCCAGCGGAACAGCTAAGCAGTTTTGATAAAATGCCGATAAGAAGTTTTACAACACTAAGTTGAAATGTAAATTATCAACAAAGAAAAGGATATTTAAGAGTTAATAGCAGGTGCAATCTTTTCAAGTCACTCGTATACTTTTAGTTTGAAAATTGCTTTTAAAAGGGTGAAAGAATTATAAGTGGTGGATTCTTTCCTTCTTCTTGCGCTCTGTGTTCAGAGTTTAATCCAGCCGAGCGAGTAAAGAAAAGTTTGAACTGTAGCGTATAATCAACAAAGCACTCAGAGAGCGCATACATATACCAGCGAAGTTCATCATCTAGTGACAATGCAGGGCGGTAACTGTAAAAGAAATTCCTGGATCCGACCCGAAATTTAATCAATTCTTTCACATAATAACCTATTCTTTCGGAAAATTTCATTAAATTGTGGATTTACAGGAACATTGAGTGGTCATACAACTACGATGCAGGGAGAATAACTTGTATGAAAAATTCCTGGATTCACCCTCAAAATCTAATCTCCGTTGCCCACTCATCCACGAGATGTCATTCAAATTCATTGAAAAACGTTTGAAGATACTGCTTGGACTAACAGACTGTGCATATGCTGAAGTGGGGGAAGGGGCTCGGGGGCTTCAGCCCCTGCCCGTTTTCTTCTTCGTATCAAAAGTACCCTCTAGTCAAAATTCAAAAATATACTTCAATAGAAGACACAGAAAAAAAAATAATGCATTGAATTTAAGAAAACACAACATACAATGTTAACATCTTCCTTTATATATCGCCTTTGTGGCATTGTGGTTTTGATTTTTCTTATAAGCCATGGAGGTGACCTTTTTTTTTTTCAACTGAGCCTCTGCCCATCTGAAAGCCTGAGCATGTCGTTGAAACTGAGAGAGAAGTATCGCTTTTAATTTTGTTGACAGAGAGAGATAAACAAAAACAAGTTAATTGATCGCGAAGGCATGAAGAAGGTGTCCATGACAGCAACAGAGAGAAAAACGTAGAAGTTTCACACTCTAGTTTCAACAATGAAAAATGCAGACGACCCAAAAGTTTAAAAAAACAAAACAACAAAAAACAAATAATTTGGGAAAACATAACCGAAACTTGATACCGAGCGATAACCGGGAGTTTACGTGGGTCATTCATTATTACTCATTCAGACCTGGACATAGAAACATCAGTAGATGCATGTGAACCAGACCTTGAGCGATTATTTTAAATGCTATGATTTACTTTATGATCAGTTTTGAACTTGCAGAGTACTATACAGGTTCGAGGCCATTACATCCACAACAAGAAGAAAGATGACACGAAGTATTTTTTTCTTCCAGTTTTGTTGTTGTTTTTTGTTTGTTTTTTTTTAGGCAAATTTAGTAAGATAAACAATGTCTTCAGGGTTTGTTAATAAAAAAAGCTGATCTCACAAATAACATTCATCAATATCATTTCTTAGCTACTATTAACCCTCATCACAATTTATTTATGCGTTGCCTTTCTTTTTTTTTTTTTTTTTAGATAGAAACTGAACTCAGGCCGGTTCCCCTTTGACAGGGATAAGTGAATTAACAGTGCGAATCGAACTCACAACCTATCCCGGAGGATGGTTGATTCAGTTACCGTCCGACCACTCGTAGCTAAAATTAAATAATAGAATGTTTCACTAAACTTCATAAAATAGAGTAATTCAATTGGACAATTGATAGAATTCGATGACCACCCTCTGGGTCCCTCCGAGTTGTAATCGTAATTACAACATAACTGGTTCAAGTATAGAAACTTTATCTTTTTATTGAAAGAAGTAAAACAGGGAACTTTTTTCAGTCTAGAAAGGAGAGATATTAAACTTCAATCATCTTTTCAACTTCTGTTTTACTTTAATTTAACTAACTACGCTATATTGTTGGTTGTTGTTGTAAAAATCAAATGTAATTGTTTACGTTCGTGTCAGCACATTTTTTTCTCGCTCATGTGAACTGTAAACACTTGGGATACACCCTTTTATGAAAATAAACACTTTACAAACTCTTTCAAACACTTATCATCGCATTACAATGCATGGTGGTAAGTTGAGTTAATTCTGAACATTGAAAAGTTAAAAGAAAAATTTAAAAAACTGAAGATGATCGCAAATGCTCGCTCGTAAGGCGCGAACACACTTGAATTTGGCAAATTTGCTCTTAAAATGAATAAATATTTACATGAAAAAGCACACCTGTAGCAGAGAATGGGAAGATCATGTAGTCCTGAATATAAGAAAAAAAATGATGAAAAAAAAAGAGCAAAAACGAAAAAAAAAAACTCGGAAAGTACAGAGGAAAGAAGAGTTGAATATAACAATTGAGTCGCGTGAGTAGAAAGTGTCACTTTTTCCTTACCTGATAGGGTCCGGGGATTTAGCAAACCAGTAAAGTAAGATCAAGCCTAGTAGAGAACAAAAAATTAGTTTCTTAACACATATCCCTCGTAAGATCTGGGAGCATAGAGCCATGGTTTTGGTCTTGCACAAACGACGATACATTTAGCAGTTCGTGGAAAGATGCGGTGGCGGCTAAGAGGGAAAAGACACCACCGTGTGTAGGCCTGGTTTTCTCAATACACAAGCAAAGCAAGTCCTCCTTATTTACTGTTCAAGTAAAAGTAACTGAACGCGTGTAGCACCAGCGACATTGCCAGGTGCTTGCTGTGACGTCACGCTGCCGAACAGCCGGCTACTCAGGCAAGCTACTTAAAGGAATGCAGAACATTCAATCGATTATTCTACCATTCGTGAGGATCGACAGAATCACACATTCTCTGTTATTCTAATATTCTTTCACTTCCAAGGAGATAGAAGGAAGATGCACTCAGTAATAATGATGTTGATGATGATGATCTTGTCGGTGTTTTCTTTCATAAAATCCTTATTTCTTTGTCTTGTAATCGTTTATTTTGGGGTTACTTTTTGCATCCAGAAATTTCATCTTCTTTTTAATCAATGCAAGAAATTAAACGAAAGAGATTTAATTTGTATTTATAGAACCTGTCAACCAGAACTGTCACTAAAACTGCCAACATAGGTTTCTACAGTTTTTAAGTTGGTCCAGCTGACTGGTATTATGTATTATGCATACAAACTGCACCAATGTAACTAGGGGGTCTGGAAATTTCAATATTTACTCATTATATCTAGAAAAAAACATTTTCTTTGTATTTGTTTTTTTTTTTTTAATTCACCCCTAAATAGATTTTTAGTAGGGGTTCACTTTACAATGTAAGCTTATGCTAAATTGTTATCATACTTTGTGTACTGCAACATTCACACTTGTTCGTTTGTTTTTGAATTCAGAATTTTTGGGGGATCACTACCCAACAAAACGAGACGAAAGTAAACTTAATC
This sequence comes from Thysanoteuthis rhombus, assembly GCA_963457665.1. NCBI lineage: Eukaryota > Metazoa > Mollusca > Cephalopoda > Oegopsida > Thysanoteuthidae > Thysanoteuthis > Thysanoteuthis major. The sequence goes on from OY735221.1 coordinate 13,727,163, forward strand.
ATTGATCAACCCTTTTTCCAATTTTTTTTTTGATTGATCATCCCCAGCACAGCTTGCTGCCAAAAAATGTTGGTGATGTGACAGTTTCTATTGAGTGACTAACCAGACCTATCTTCTCTGTGCTTTTTTCTTCCCTCCCATTGATATGGGGTAGACAAAAATTGGGAAAAAGAATGTTAAATTTTATCCTGCCTAATTTGATAATTTCATGGCAGTTTTATCTTCTTCCCTGTGAAAAGAAAATTTTCATCCTGATTTTTCATAGCATTAAAACCTTGCCTGTCATATTCCCTAAATTCTCAACGAATTACTGTTGAATTCACAAATTTGATGACGATTGTCGAACTCTAATACAAAGTTTATAGTTGATTTTGTTTTCTTATCACTGCAACAACGAGAAAAACATTAACAACAAGAAAAAACAATAACAACAAGAAAAACAAAAACAAGAAAAATTAAGGTCAATCTAGCAAAAACTTGACAGGTATTTCCTGACTTATATAAAATCCTCAATTGAAATCAATTTAGCATAAACTTACATTGTAAAGTGAACCCCAACTAAAAATCTATTAGGGAGTGAATTTAAAAAAAAATACCAATGAGAAGTATAAACCGATAAGTAAAATCCACATCCCCCATCATGATTTGAACTCAGGAGTAATAGCTAGGAAATTGATGAGTATACGCACAAGCTTATTTTTCTTTCCAGTAAATGAATACATTTATTAAAGAAAAGAAATGTACATTTTTATAAATTTCCATTTGATATATCTACAATTCAAAAGTAATTACCTCAAGTTGGAATAGATGTTGGAGAGGAGTTGGACCCTGCTGAAGCTACGATTGTCTATTCTTCTGAGGAAAAGTACAGCAATGACTAATGAATATTTGATCGCATATTTATGAAAACTGTTCACAATAAAGTCTAATATATACTTCTCTTAAATATAAAATGGATCTTTTTTGATATATAAACATAGACGTTTCTTGAAATGAAGAAATAAAAACGATTCCAGTAAATCCTTTATTTACACACTTGTTTTCTAATAATACAAAACATTCGGAAACAATTTTACATATTTAGGAGAAAGTAAATTTCTTAAATTGGATAAATATCGATATTTACCAAGCTGAGCTTAATTTGGCACAAGGCAATGAGTGTGGATACACATTCGACTCATTCGCTAGCCTGGGGATGAAGGGCTTACTTATGGCAAGTCTCAACTTAGGCACTCCCAATCCTCTTACCTGACAGCCAACATCCAAATATATCTCCCCACTCTTGAGTATATCCTTCTGACCCTCCCCTTAGAAAAGCTACAATGATTGCCCATGATTCAAATCCTTTTAAAAAATGTTGAAGTCATAATGAATTGTCACAACCTGATTTATCTCACTTATCCTAATTCAATCACATTTTCTTTCTAGTCATATCCTTAGCCATCACATGATCAATGTCTTTTGGTAGCATAACCTGTTGGGGGTGATCAATAAAAAAAATAGGCAATCAATATGTTACTTCAGAGGTTATTTAAAAAAGTCTGAATTTAAAAAAAACAAAAACAGCATGAATGTTGCCAGATCCTAAGGGATCAGTTCAGCATACATTTGCATTGCAAATTGCCCCCCCCCTAAAGACCTATGTATGGGAAAATTTAAAAAAAAAACATAAAAAATTTTTTTTCCTAGATACAATAAGAATTGAATGGTTAGATTTTCAGGCCTCTAGATCCATTGGTGCGGCCTGTACATGTGATACATACTTAATTACATAGCCAGCTAGACAAACTGAAAAACTGAAGAAACCTACAATGACAGTTTTGGTGACAGTTTTAGTCGACAGTTTTAGTTGACAGTTTCTAATAACATGCAATGTGTTCCTGCTGTTGAGTAACGGTTAACAAGCTAGTTTTATTTGATCTTCACTGGAGGCACCAAAATGATGTCCTTGTATCATAATAACCTGAGTAAATACCAAGAATTTTGGTAAGATAGTTCTCCAGCTTGATCTCTTATGAATTCAGATTATGATATATATGAATTGAATTTTCTGTGTTGGCATCGTTGGGTGCAGACGTTGAAACTACAAAAACATTAGACTCATTGAAAGGACAGGCTCAAATGTCTCAAGTGCTCTTGATGAGACTTAAAATTTGTGCTCCTGGTCGCATTCTATTAACTATTTTTCTCAGCTCAGAGTGTATCCTAGGGACCTTTGTACCATCAGTGACCGCCTACGTTCGTCTACTAAATTAGCTGGCCCTGCTTGTTGGAAGAGTCCATTTTTAAAAAAATCTGATTTCTTTTTCATATGAATGTACAAAGCTTTTTAGAAAGCATCAACAGAAAAATAAGTTTCTTCAGTTTTTAAGTTGGTTTAGCTAGCAGGCAATGTATGTATGTATGTATGTATGTATGTATGTATGTATGACGTGTACAGATCATATCAGTGGAGCCTAGGGGCTGAAAATTACAACATTAACTCCTTGATATGTTTATTTTTTAACATTCCCTCACAAAATAGATTTTTTTTAGTGAGGGAGGGTCAATTTGCTTTGTAAGTTTATACTAAATCGGTTCCTTATTTAGTGTCCTGCAGCGTTCACGCTTGTATTTTGAGAATTCAAATGTTTTAGTGAACACTGGTCAACAAAAGGTGAGAGCTGCAACTTATTCATTGATCATCCCTTTTTTCCAATCTTTTAACTGATCACCCCCAACAGCATGTGTCAGAAGACATCAGTCATGTGATAATTTCTTTTGAGCAATTAACCAGGCCAATTTTTTTTTTTTTTTAAATCAGATGCAGAACATGGAATCAAAAGAAGCTGTTAAAATTCAAACTTACTCACGATCTGTTCAATCAGAAAATAGCTGATTAATGTTCACCAACTTGAGCTGCGGCCATTGCATAAATGTTGACAACTGAGATATATATATTTTTCTGTAATTAAAGTGTGTAACTGTGTTCCTAGTAAATTTATCACCAATGTAATGTATCTTTGTTAACTATAAAAGAATGTAAAAGTAAGTGCAATGTTGTTATTATTGTTTGTGGAGTTGGGTAAGGATGATTACTTATTCATCTCTATTCCTGTGGTCTTCTATTGCCATAAGTTAATTTTTTTTAGGCTTGAGAATTTCGAGGGAGGAATAACTAACAAATAGTTATAGTGAAGGTCAAGTCCCTTTTTTCCCATTCAAGCATAAGCTCTTTCTTCCATTATAATCCTTGTTAATTACATCACAAAGCTGGGTGGGGATGAAGAAGAGACTTGATGAAAGATACAAGGAAAATTTAAATTCCTATCGATGTAAGATGCTACACTTTAATTTCAGTGGACAGCAAATGATTCCTCTTCTTTTTTGTTGTGTAAGTGGTGAAAAGTCAAGAACAGGTTAAGACATGTAAATCAACAAGTTTTATTGATGTGAGAAGCAGAATGATATGTAGGATTCTGCACTGTAAGGGGAACAGATTCGAAATGTTCACAATCTTTCCTTATAGATCAGTGGTTCGCAACCTTTTTTTTCCCAACTCCCTCCCTCGATCAAAATTTTCAGCATCATTTCTTCCACCCTGCACCAGCAATTTGAATATCCCATTTTTCATTTACACCCCTTTCATTATACGCTCCACTGTTATCAATGTATTCCATTCAGTGAGTTCCATTATGAAAAATAGGTCGAACAGGCATGTGACAATACAAACAAACACTCCAAAGGCACATTTACAATCATTTTGAATTAGAATAAAATTTCCATCCCCAAAGGATTTTGAAATTTCCTCCCAGAGAACCACTGTAATAGATTATTGTTGAAAACTTGAATGTATCAATAAATGATTTTTATCATATATTTCCTTGGAAACACAAGGGACTTTTAGGAAAACATATCTACTCATTTGTACCATAGGAGTAAAAATACCTGAATGTATTATTATTAATCACTTCATCTTATTTGTTGTTGCTTTTTATCAGAACTAAACTGTGGACGTTTCCTTCCAACTGAGAGTAAATAAATTAACAGCATAGATCGGTATAAAGAATAAGATCCAGATAATAATTAGACTCACAGCACACTTATCACTAGAACTCAGTGGTAAGCGCAAGTCCAAATCTTCTGAGCCATTTTCGTTAGTAACTGGTAGTTCTGTCCATATCTCAAGTGGTAGGGTCTGCTAGAAAGAAGCAACACTTGGAAACGTGGCCTTTACCTTGATCAGAATGCTAACGGCTGGTACAAACATTGAATTAATCATCATTTCAAATGCCGAGCATGCCCTCTCTCTCTTCCCACCAACCCCTCCCCACTCTCTCTCTCAGATTTAATGATCTAAAAAAGAAAAAGAAAAATTTATCAAGCAAATTAAAATTTAGCTGACTTGCCATAAGCTGATTTTTAAGTTTTTATTCTTTCTGTTGTTGAATTCATAAGATATTTGACCAGACTGCATTCAGAACATGGAACCAAATCTTCTCCTATGGATAATTTCCTGGACATTTTTCTCATTTCATAATCTGAAACAGCCTAGACATGCAGACCCTTTCAGATGGGAAAAGGTCGATCCTACCTTACTCATTAAGAAATTTCATAATCGTCATCATCTGCCTCAGTCTTTTAGCACCCTTTGTTGAACACGGATCTTCCCCAAGATTCGCCAGACCTCTCTATCGTTAGAATCACAGAGCCAGTACTTTCTGAACTAGTTCATCACGTCATCTTATATTTTTTCAGACACTGTTTCATATATGATTTCTGTGAATCCATGTTGTTAGTCATGGTGTCTGGCAGTTATCCAACATTCTTGCTACATGACCAACCCATTGCCATTTGAGTTTTCACCTATGATTATACATAGGTACATAGATGTACACATGCTATACATAATGTACTTACAAGTAACCGAGCAGACTAAAGAATGAATTGAAAATAGATAGATACAAGGATTTCTATTCAAAGTGTATGTAAGACAACCGAGTGCTTTACTGTGAAAAGACAAAGAAAATACTATAATATTTGCCTCTACCAGGAAAAGTAGGCCCTCTCAATATCTTTGGTCCATGCCAACTGGCCTATCTGCACCCCATCCCCTGTGTTCAGACATATTCAAGAGAATTTACGTCAGGAGATTGACTTGGCTATGAGAGTCACTTAATACTTTTTTTAGACATGTCAACTCAAGAGTGTTTTTGATTTATCGCATAGAGTTCCATTTACCATGGAGAAGATACTGTTTTTGTCCAAATAACCATTAGTAAATATTGGGAGAACTCTACCCTGCGAAATGAATGTATATTTTCTTACACTGATATCACATATACACACCAGAAGCTTTGAACGACCAGTGTCCCTAGCTGTTCCTTGTACAATGATCATGTTTTCCGACGGTCTGCAAGCATCTCAAACAAAATTCTTGTTAAAGCAATTTCCTGAACCAAGCTCATTATTCACAGTTTGAAAACCGAGTAAGCAAAGTCTCAACTGAAAGGATGACATTAGGCCAGGGCTACATTAGCCTATACACAAACTACGCCACCGTATGAGTCCCAAAACGTCGAGGGGCCCATAAGAAAATTGCAAAAGAGAATTTCATCTCTATTCCCTTGAGAAAAAGATCAGTCATAAAAAGATTAATTACTTTTTATGTTTAGCATCAGAAGAAAAATATACGCAGAATATTACAATATCTTTTTAGTTCATAATATGACACGTCTTATTCTAAGATTTGTGAATAACTGTCATCACTATCTTTATAATTTATGGTTTATTTCTCACAATCTGTACATTGTCTAATTATGAAGTTCTAGAATTTTTTTATTTTTTTCTCTTTATGTTACATTTTAAGAAATGTCTGCTGATGTGTCAATATATATTTCTCTATCAATAAACTATTTTACTATGTTCATGTCTCGATATAAACTTACACTTCAGATCTCTTTAACTTTGATATGATGAGACCTCAAATTATTGGTTGTGTAGGGCCTATTGCTGTTTTAATCTGGCCTTACATATGGCCAAAAAACTCCAGGGGTCTATCCAGCGTCTGAATTTTTCGCTGAAATTTGCCTCATTTGAGAAATGGCTTTCTTCTGGCTACTTATGGTCCATTGATGAAGAGATTATACCTGAAGTGTTTTGGACACATAATTCCACATTGGCTACCTTGTTATAGGATATTTTATATTCAGTTCTAAACACACGAAGACATCTTCCTCTAAATTAACCTGAACAACCTTTCCTTTATTTTGTGAATTATATAATAGAGTGGTTTACGGTTGAAGGTGGAAATCTTTATTTTGAGACTAATTCAGGACTCATAACATCTTTGAATTGACCCATAGATGAAGCAGTTGCAAGGTTATTTCCTTTGTGCTGTTAGAAACAGTCAACCAAAACTGTCACCATAGGTTTCTTCAGTTTTTAAGCTGGTCTGGCTGGCTGGCTGGCTGGCTATGGATGTGTGTATCGTGATACCAATGGATCTGGAGAGCTGAAAATTTCAACATTCACTCCTTGTTACGTTTAGAAAAAAAACCTCTTTTTGCTTTTTTTCAAAATTTCCCCAAAATATGTTTTTAGTAAGTAGGTAGATGGGTCAATTTACAAAGTAAGCTTATACTGAATTGGTCCACACTTGTTTTTTTGAAAATTTGGATCTTTTAAGTGATCAACACCCAATTGATTACCGCTTTCTCCAAATTTTTAATTGTTCACCCCCAACAAAGCATACTGCCAAGAGACATTGGTTTTGTAACGGTTTCTATTGAGTCATCAACCAGACCTGTTCTTTAGTATATTGCGTAACTGTGAAAGGATATATCTTCATCTCCTCCAGGTTCCATGTCTTTCAAAGTCGGATGATATGGTAAGCATCCATTTTTCCCTGTCCATGGTTGTTTTCACTGCATATACATACGGCGATCCGGTCCGTTCTTTGATGTAGTTATGTAAGTTACCCCTTGGGTGACCTCTATATCTCTTTCGTCTCAAGATATCCTCCAAGTAATGTTCGGTCTATGTTATTCTTATGGATGTCCAAAACATCTTTATTTTCTTTTTGCCAAGGATGTTGATCAGTTTCCCTTTGTTATTCACTCTTTGAAGCATCTCTTTGTTTCTTGTTTCCTCAATCCATGACAGTTTCAACATCATTCAGTATGACCACTTCTTGAATGCTTCCATACATTTTCAAGTTTTGTTGTTACGGTCCATATCGTTGCTCCATAGTTTAAGGAACTCCATACATAGGATTTTAAAATTCTTTTTCTTGTTTCAAGCTTGATGTCCTTATTATCAAACTTCTAGCTACATCAGAAGCTGGAGTCGACTACATTTTTTTCACTGTAACAACAACAACAATCTTCACCTAATTTAAAGGAGTATACTCCCCACTGTTTGTATATCCTGTCACGTTAAATCAAACCGATGTATAAAACATTTCTCTACCGTGATTTGAAATCACAACTGAGCGATCAGTAGACAGCTCTCTTACTGACATGTCTCACATATTTACAAAAATATATGTTAGAAGTGTGCATAGGTATGTAATTTTGACTAATAAATACATTTATAAAATGAACATTTTTCCACCATGATCAGTAAACGGCTCTATTACCGACTGAGCCAAACTGACAAGTCTTTTTCTTTTTCCCACTTACAACTCATCATTTTCTTCTCATCATACACATGTGTGTTCATTCATCCACCCAATTTAACAATATGGCAGCTTCCGTACCAAAAGTAAATAAAACCATATCTCCTGTGTAAGGGAGATAACTTGATATCAAGTGAAATACTTAACATTACACATCTAAATAAGTTTATGTTACAAATACACAAGAGCTTCATTCTAATAAATGAATAAGTATATTCTAAGAAATTTTTTTTTTTTAATATTTTTGTATTCATACAATTCAAAAGTTGCAGTAATCATCTTCAGTTGGAATAGAATTAGGTGTGGAGTTTGACCCTGCTTTGAACAAGCTTATTTGTTAAAGTTGAGTTCATCTTAGTATATCTCGGAATTTTTGAGATGAGGTATTATTATTATTTCTATTGATATTCAGACCATCCTCATCTTGGTTGTTTTTCATACAACGTTTCGGCCGTTGCACTCTATGGCCTTCGTCAGGTATCATCTGGTAGGTGGACACATAGCGCAGTGGTTACAGCATAAGACAAATTACTGTTAAGTAATCTGATGCTTCTAGGTTCGATCCTAGTGTGAGACAGTATAACAATACTACTAACGCTAAAAGAGGGGAGTACGGTCAATATACCCCAATCGGATAAATAAAGGGTTTGGTTTGTTACTTCCCAAATCTACCAGATGATACCTGACGAAGGCCGTAGAGTGTAACGGCCGAAACGTTGTATGAAAAACAACAAAGATGAGGATGGTCCGAATATCAATAGAAATAATTGAGTTCATCTTGTTGAAAATTCCCTGTGTTACTGGTCTATGGTATAAGACTTCTTTTCTGGCTCTTGACATCCTTGGTAAGTAGTTGTTCAAAATATACAAATGAATCTTCTTGTTCAATTCCTTTTTTGTCCACGGTTTAAAGAAATTTTGTACTCAGGTCATCTTTAATTCTAACATAGTTTTTCCTTATGTCGATTTCCTGTCCAAACCTGGATTTTGTTTTTCTACCATAATTAAAACAAGAACTCACCAACACAGTCAATACTTGAACAATCGTAGCATCAGAATTTGAAGTCATGTAGAAAAAATTCCATGAAAGAATAAATATGGTTAGAATAAATTCTTTTTATGACATCAGTGGCATTTTCCACTGGAAAACATTGAAAATAGAAAACATCTAGATTCTGGAGAGTCAACATGTTATTAATAAACCTACCAGAATAAGGCTTGAAAAAGGTTAAAAAAAAGGCATTTTTAGAAAAGATCTTTTGGAGCCAATAATTTGAGTCTGTAGGTTAAAACAGTATGGCCAGGTGTATTGGAGAACTCAAAAACATAGACAAACACACCCGCACACAATCACATACACATATAAAAGAGATAGAACCCTTTGCTACCTTTGGTGGCTATGGTTGTTCAACTGCAAGAATTTAGAGGAATAAAAATTAACATTCCCCTACTGTGATTTAAAATCATAATAATGTTAGTCATGTTTCTTACAAACTGAGCCGGTTTAACAAGTCTTAAATGTCAACCAAAATTCATGTTATAAATACGAAAGGACTTATTTCATGCTGATAAACGAATGCATCAATACAATTGACACTTCCCTTTCTTTTTGGAATCACAACCAACTGATTGGTAGGCTAGTATCTTTCCAATTGAGCTAAACTTACATGTCTTACATATCAATGAAATTTCCCTTCCAGATATGCAAGGGCTTATTTCGTTCTAATGAATAAATATATTCATATTAAAAAAATACGTTTTTATAATTTTTCATTTCTTATATTTGCAACACAAAAGTTGCAGTAATCATCTTGAGCCTTCGGAATAGAAGTAGGAGTAGAGTTCACCCTGCTGCAGTCAGGCTTGTCTAAGTTATTTATCTTCATTCAATACCGTTTTCTTTGTCAATCACTTTATCCACCATCTCCTGCCGTTGCTCAGGTGTTCCAACTATAAGGAGTATTATTGCCAACGTATCTCAGTTTGTTGACGTAAAGTCTGCCAATCTTCACACCCTCTGAGTCTTTTATTGCTATGAAGATCGTCTGTGTGTAGAGGTTAAAGAGATCCGTGGACAGCGCACAGCCTTCTCTTTTGATTCCTAATTCATCAGACAATGGGTTTTTTTAGTCTTGCAAATACTCTCCCCCGGGCTAGATTAAGCTGATTATAGGCTTGCAGCATGTGTTAGAAAGGGGCCCCAATTTAAGAAAATACACGTAAATATCAAAACACATACATTTTTCACTTACAAAATAATCATCTTTTTTCATAAAACCACGTAATATAACAAATATGTCTGACATTCCAGTGATGGTATTAGAGACCGTCAACCGAAAATATCCTCAAAACTGTCAGCATAGGTTTCTCTCAGTTTTTAAGTGGATCAAGCTCGCTGGCTATGTATATATCATGCATGCAGGCTGCACCAGGGGAGCTAGAGGGCTGAAAATTTCAACATTTACTACTTACTATGTCAACAAATAATATTTTTTCCATTAATCACCGCTACCCACAACAGACCAGTTTAATCACTGCTGCTGGGTTTTGGTTATTCACGTGTTCTGATATTCATTTGTATCTATCCGTACATCTATCTATCTGGACTCTGCTCAGTCCTATCCGTTCATGATAGAAACTTGAAATTTCGCACACTCGCACATTCCTCAATAAGTAGGGAAAATGTTTTTTGTTTTTTGAAAAGTCCCCCCCAAATAGGGTTTTTTTGTGTTGGTTCAGTTTACAATGAAAGTTCATGACAAATTGGTCCCTTATTTTATGTCCATGTTTTGTTTTTTTTTAATCCTAAATTTACTCTTGTGTATTTATAGCATAAATTTTTGTTGGTTTGTAATGTAAGAACTTCACTTGATATCAAGTTATCTTCCTTACACAGGAGAAATTGTTATATCTACTTCCGGTACGGAAGTCGCCATATTGTTAAATTAGGTGAATGAATGAACACACATGTGTACAATGAGAAGAAAATAAAGAGTTGTAAGTGAGAAAAAAAAAGAAAAAGACTTGTCAGTTTGGCTCAGTCGGTAACAGAGCTCTTGGTCATGATTGCAAATCAAATCTCGATGAAAAAATACTCATTTCATAGATGTATTTATTTATTAGGGTTATATATCTGAGCATATTTCTAACATATATTTTTGTAGATAAGTAAGACTTGTCAATAAATTGCTTAAATTACGAGGTAAAAAGCAATGTATATGGGTGGCAGAGATTCAGTTTCCCTTAAATTTTTTTAGGAATTCTCCCCCTACATAGGTTTCTGTTTGCAACATAATCTTTTTTTAAATTGGTCCCTAGTTTGTGCCCACTTGTTTTTGTTATTATTCAGACTCTTTTAGTGATCACTGCCTAACAAAAGGCAAGGGAATCATTAAAACTCAATCTTCCAATGTTTTGATTGATCAGCCCCAACACAGCATGGTGCAAAAAGACATTGGTCTCATGACGGTTTCTACTGAGTATCTAACGAGTCCTGGTACTTTGTTTTTGCTTAGATTTTTGCAGTGGCTCTGAATTCAGTTTCCAAAACCTTCATATTTATCATTCGTATATATATATATATATATATATATATATATATATATATATATATATATATATATATATATATATATATGTGTGTGTGTGTCTATCAGATAGATACCACACTTTCATTTATTTCAGTAATAAGATAATTACTCCAATTAAAGGTGATAATTTTCAAAAATCGATGATCTTAAACACCCAGTTATTCAGAGAAGTTGAAGGCAGTATATTACTAGAGTAATAAAGCCAGTGCAACATCACTGTAACGGATTTGTTAGCCTACGAGCATAGTTAATTCAGCTCTGTCTCTGAGTCCAGTAGGTTGTTCTAAGAAAGCAACAATTTTCAATGGCAGGGACCAGGATTTATTCACTTGATAGATATCTTGATACGTAGATTTAATTCTTCATCTCCCCAAATCACAGAGAGTATATTTGAACCCCTGAACAATTACAATGCAGAACTGGACTCTGACTTTATGGCCACTTGAAATTACATCTTTCAGAAAATTAAAAAAATTCTCTGATGATGCCATAGAAATTCAAAAAACAAAACAATCTGATCAAACTTTCTTTCTATAGGAAGTTAACTTTTTGACCCAACCTCATATTGGTACTATAAAAATACTATAAGTATAGGTATCCTATGATATAACATGATTCACAATATTGAAGACAATTATTATATTGCTACAGGCATCACTGATATAGCACTGTTTGTAATATATACATATTGTATAGATGATATAATATTTATAGTAGCTTGCTCTGAGAAAGCAACAGTTTATAAGGGAAGGAGCTGCAATCTATTAATTTGATAGTTATCTTTCTATGTAGATTCAAGACAAATGCAGGGTTCAACTCAGTGTGGCTGTCTAATGTAGGAAGATCCAAATGAGAAGGAAAAGAAAATACGTGAATCATACATACAGCGTTGCTATTATTGGAGAAAACAGAAATTTCTTTTTACCACCATCACGTCTGGATAGTAGAAGACAGTGGAATGAATCAGCTGAAACGTTGTGTGAACAACGAAAGCAACAAGAAAGAGTTCAATCATTCGGAAACACTCTTTGAATGTTAAAGACCCTCCTCAAAACTGTAGAGAATATATCTTTATTGAATGTAAGATTTGAGTGAGATACTGATATCTTTTTACTTATATCTCTGTAAACATACATCTGGAGAGTATCCAGCCATTTATTATTGATGAAAAAATAGCCTACCTAGGGAAATGGGAACACCATTGGTAGCCTTAGCCCATTCTCCTTTATTTCATCCTCAGTATGAAAATCTATTCGAGGAAAAAGCCAGAAAAGTATCGAGTACATTGCAGAAAGATCATTTTTAACATATTTATACAGCTTCAAAATTGATAGAATTTGGGCCAAAGATTAATATTAATTCAATGAATACAAAAATCTAAATAATTTTGAAATGAGATTAAACATAGAAAAGTTTGGGACTTGGCATCCATTTTTTAATTTTTGCTTGCGTGAAATAAAATTGACAAATCAACACACACTAATACACACGCACTCGCATACACACACAGAGATATTTTCTTCTTTTCCCCTTTCTCCTCCTGATATACATACATGTATATACATAAACATACATATCTATGCGTGTATGTCTGTGTGTGTGTGTGTCTGTGTGTGTGTGTATGTACATTTATGAAATAACCAGTCTCAATACATGAAAATAAAAATGATGAAGTCGCATATTAATATTCATAAAGCTGAGTTAGCATTTACAAATTAAAATTATAGGTATGTATATAAAGCAGGAGAAATTTTATAAAACCATTTTCTGATGTACTCACTCACATCTCTATGAGAAGGTCTGTGGGCCAGTCATTCTGTCAGTTGGTCTATCCCCAATATGCTTGAAATCAATTTTTGGCACATTAGATAGAATCTTTTTCGCCCTGTATCTTGGTCATGCTCTGACTTAAAGAATAAAACAAAATCAGGTAGTTTCCACGCATGACATCTTGTTTTAGAAGTGGGGGTTCAATTTCACACACAATTACAATGCTGGAATGGACACAGACTTTTTGGCCACTCAAAATTACATCTTTAGGAAAATTGAGAAAATTCTCTGATGATGTCATAAAAATTCAAAAACAATCTGATAAAACTTTCTTCCTATAGGAAGTTAGTTCTTCTCACCCAACTTCATATTGGTACTATAAAAATACTTTTTGTACAAGTATCCTACGATATAACACAATTTGCGATATCAAAGACACAATTATCATATTGATACAAGTGTCACTGATATAGTAACGTTTGCAATATATACATATTATACAGATCAAAAATATCTATCACATTGATACAGGCCTCTCCTGATACAATACGGTTCATGATATATATATAAATATACATATCAAATTTGAATCTTCTCAGCCTATCACAGAAGAGTGGGAGACTTATTGCATTGACGGTGGAATGTGAATGCATCATTAGACTTATTTCCTTGTTTTTTTTTCAATTTTTGAGGATTTTGCATATCATAGAAAACATTCAGTAACAATAGGAACTAAATTAAGAATTAAAACTGAAAATTACATTTCAAACATTATGGAATCTGAATCAAAAAGTCATTTGACCGTGAAAAAAAAAACGTTGAGAGAAGTCATAAAGAAACAAGCCTGATTGTTTTAGGGTCAAACTCCACTCAAAATGCAACTATTTCAGCCACTAAGCCGAACTTTTCGAAAGGAATTGTTTCCTTACTTATCAAGGGGAACGTGGGTGCTTAGTCTCAAGTTTCTACTATGGATGGTTAGGACTGAGAAGAGTGGAGGAGAAAGAGAAAACGTGAAGATAAAAAAAGAAAGGATAAGCAAAACGTGAGTTGACACGACATGACGTCACAGAATCACTCTCTCTTTTTCCCTCTCGCTCTCTTTCATGCCTGACTAATTGTAATAATGAAGTTAACTCTCTACAAGTTTGACAATATTGTAAAAGTTTGCTGAAATTTTGTTTTTGCACTTATCCCAAATTTGCTCCAAAGATCACATAGATCAAACATTATGTCGACAAGGGAGGAGATTATATTAAAAAATAGACATTTGTTGTTTAAAATAAGAAGAAACTGTCAACAAAACTATCAACATAGGTTTCTTCAGTTTCAAGACAGTCTACCAAGCTGGCTATGTATGTATGTATGTATTATACATACAGGCTATACCAATGGGGTTAGAGAGTTGAAAATTTAAACTTTTACTCCTTATTGTGTCTCTTTTTGAAAATTCTCATCCTACATGAGACTTTAGTGAGGGGTTCAGTTTGAAATGTAAGTTTATGCTGAATTGGTTCCTTAATTTGTGTCAGGCAGCTTTCAAGTTTGTTTTTCAAAAATTTGAACTTTTTTAGTGATCACCGCCCAGCAAAAGGCTGGAGAAGTAACTTATTCATTGAGACCCTTTTTTTCCAATTTTTCAATTGATCACCCCTGGCACAACATGCCATAAAGAGATGTTGGTCACCCGATGGTTCCTATTGAATGACTAACGAGACTTCTTTCAAATAAATGCTTCTTTTTTGATCATTAGGCTATGGAGCTATTGATGTTTCTACATATGTTTCCTATAAAGATGAAAAGCCTAGTAATTTGAATTTGTGCCCCCTTGTTCTGGATGATAACAGCTGATCAAGCGAACACAAATTCAAATCGATCAAACAGCGCTTTAACCACAATGATAGGAGAAGATATTTCAATGTCAGTGTTACAAATGCATGGAACGAACTTCCTGTTAACATTTTATCGGTAGACTCACTGAACATTTTTGAGAGCAATTTGGATTAATATTTTAAGAGGATGAAATTTAACAGAGACATTGAAATTATAGATCTCTAAAAGTCACGATAGTAATTATCATAATAACTATTATTTCTTTGGTTATGGATCACTGCTACCTATATCTGCTGCTTTTTAACTCGCAAATTAAGCAGTAGTGTTGGTAGTAAAATCAAGTTACCTCAGTGAAAATACTATCTGTATGGTTTGAATCATAAATCTATAATTTTTTTTCCCTAAAGCCAAGGGACAAATTGGGCATAAACTTACATTGAAAATTGAATCCCTCAATAAAAACCAATTTAGGACAAGGTTTTTTCAAAAATCAAGAAAATCATTTTCCATACTCATTGAGATCGGTATGCGTGCAAAATTTTGAGTTTTACTATGAATGGTTTGGGCTGAGCAAAGTCCAGATACAAACATACACATAAATGTCAGAACAAATGAATAACCTACACCCAACTACAATGATCAAACCGGTCTGTCGTTGATAGCAATGATTATTTATTATCTAATGACAATAGATGCACAAGGCCTTACATCCCAGAGATGATACAGAAAGACTGAATGTAAAGAGGAAAGAAGGTGGTAGAAGACTTATCAGCATAGAAGCCCGTGTCCAGAAGGCTAAAACAGGATTATGAAAATATGTGCAAGCAAATAGTGAAGACATTATGAAAAGTGCCTGAAGCAGTATAATGAACAACAAAAAAGTATCAAACGAGAGAGCAGCACAGCAAACAAGGAAAGAAAAATGAGAACAGAAAAAACTATACAGGGAATTCAAAGCTCTCTGACGAGAGATCATGGACATAGCTACACAAATAAAAGCTGAAGAGAGAAATAGAATGGTCCATCGTGGCAACCCAAAACAAATGCCTCAGGACAAACGATACGAAGGGGAAGATAGAGAAAATCCAAACAAACAGCAAATGTCACCAATGCGGAGAAAGATGAGACCGTAAACCATATAACCATTAAATGGAGTCAACTAGCCAAAGAAGAGTACAGAAACAGACATACCAGGGTAGCAACAGTGATAGACTGGGGACTGACAAATGGTCTTTGACAAGTGGTATCAGCACAAACCAGATACAACCCTTGAAAATGGAAGCCACGAATTACTCTGGGATTTTAATATCCAAGCTGACCACCCCATCCAAGCGAGATGACCAAACCTGGTAGTCATGGACAACAGAAAGAGAACTTGCCAATAATAGATGTGGCCGCACCTGCAGATCACAGATTAAATACAAAAGAAGGTAAAAAACTAGGGAAATACCAAGACCGAGCAAAGAAACAGAAGAAGGTGTGGAACGTGAAAGTCAGGGTAGTACCAGTAATAGTGGGTGCACTCAGAACCATACTAAAGACACCAAAAACAAGATTCAAGGAACTGGGAACTCGGAATAAGAGGGAGGATTTAGACTATATAGACCACTTGGGATTGCACAATCACTGAGGAGAATACTGGAAATATGAGACCTATGACCCCCAGCAAGTAGCAATGGCTTAACAGCCAAGAAAAGGACATGGTGAAGGTGGTGCAAACCACAGCACTGCTGTGATGGGTGAGAACAATATGAGAGGAGGGCTGGAGACCTGCGAAGACCTACTGTCAATCAGTCTTCAGCAATAACCTCCTGGCAACCAGTGTGAAACCGTAATCCACAGCAATGCTATGAACTGTGAGAGTGTGAAGAGGCCAGCTAGAGACTTGAGAAGACTTGCTATCATTCAGTCTCCAGTGGTGATCACCAGGTAACTGGTGTGAAAATGCAAATAATGATGATAACAATAATCATAAAAGAAAATTACTTTAAAAATTTGACTTCCTTCAATACGGCAGCATTTGAACAATGATTGCAGACACTTGCGATACATGTATCTTTGATCTCTATCACAGTTAAATCAATGAAGCATATTTAATAAATTATTAAGATGTTTACAGTTTGTTTTCAGGTAAAGGCCAGTCTTCAGAAGCTGAATTTACAGCAGGCTCACATCAAAGAAAATTAAATTATATAATTATCAAATTAAAAAAACAAAATACGTCAGACTTTGCAGAGAAAAGCAATTACTTGCCATTTAAAAATCAATTATGTAAAACGCTTAAAATATATACATTTCAGACATGACTTATTGAATACCCAACTGCTAATGTTACATAATCGATAAAATCAACTGCATAAAGAATAAAAAAAATGAATAATAAAACTTATCTCTATTTTTTTTTCTCCTTAATACAAAACAATATTTAAGCATAAAAGGTTTTTATTATTTGACGATTTAGGTTTTATCAATTTTCTTTTGATAAATATGCTGTTTAACTTGGCTATTACAGACAGTGATTTCAAAGAGTGTTTTTGCTAATTGAGCAATTTAAAAATCCGTCTGAACATCCTATTTGAAATATAGAATGAAAACATCAACAAAAAATGATGATGAAAATGTAAGCTCAGAATTTCAGTTTACTGTTTAACACTTTGATTTAGTAAAATTGATTAATTAACATTGCTGAATGATATTGTTTGACTGGGTTTTTTGATTTTGGTTTGTTGCAGCCAGAGTTAATTGTTACTAAACCAAAATCATGAATTATGAAAAAAATGCTTCATCATCATCATCAGTCCATATTCTGCCAGCCTTGATTTTACATATGATCTCTGGGGAACCAAATTGTGAGTTGTGATGTCCAATGATTGTCTGCTATTCATGCAACATGACTAGCCCATTACCATTTGAGTTTTCTAATGGATTCTATGATGTCTCGGACTCCTGTTTTTTCCCTAATTTATTATGCTATCTTATGATCTCTCCATGTGAGGTTGAGCATGATTCTTCCATATGAACGTTGCATGGTTCTCAGTTTGAGGGTCAGTCTCTTGGTTTGGTCCCATGTTTCAGCTCTATAGGTGACTATTGGGAGGATGCATTGGTTCTATATGCTTGAACACCAGAAGTGGATACCAGCAGCTTTGCACAAACTTTCTTCTTCTTCTTCTTCTTCTTCTTCTTCTTCTTCTTCTTCTTCTTCATCATCATCATCATCATCATCATCATCATCATCATCATCATCATCATCATCAACAACAACAACTTATTAATGTCATCTTTGGGCAGAGACCCTCCCCAAGCTTTGCCAGACCTTTCTATCATGGGCATTGCGGAACCAATACTTTCTGAACTTATTTAGTTTATCATGCTAACCCCCATTCCCAGTGTGATCTTTAAGGATCTACATTTTGAGTCCTGATGATCAATTGTTGTGTGACCATCTTACTTGACCAGCCTATTACCATTTGAGTTTTCATAAGTTTTTTTTTACATCTTTGACTCCTGTTTTTTTCCCTCTTATATAATGTACTGTGATATGATCTCTCCATGTGATACTAAGCATGATTCTCTCCTGTGCATGTTGCATGGTTTTCAATTAGTTTTTTCACTTACATTCCGTGTTTCAGTTCCATTGGTGACTATCGGTATGATGCATCGATTGTAGATCCTTTCTTTTCGAAACTAATGGGATTTTCTTATTTCTTATTGAGCCTGCTAACCGCATGTTTGCCAACCTAGACTGATACTTTGCTTGATTTCTCTTTCGATTGGGAATTTCATGGAGGTTTAGTGCACTTGGTAGATGTAGTGGTCTCCTTTCTTTAGCTCTGCATTTTTAAAATTTGATCTATGTGTTTTGTTCCTCAACATGCTTGTTGCTCTGATATTGGTTATATTCAGTTTAAGCACAAATTCCAATTCAATTCACATTCAAATTAAGTCAACAAATAGGAAAGTATCCCAGCATATTCTTGGACTAATCAAAATGTACTCACTTTCACCAAAAGCCGTTTAGAGCCTCAAGCATAGCTTGAAAAGGCAAGGACAAACTAATTCAAGCAATGTATATCTAGTTTGAATAGGGATCCACACCATTCGGCTCAAACACACATTCTTTATTATTACAAGCATCACAATATGCCCAACATAAAACCCACTGAATAATATCTTACTTTTCAGTGAAAGAATATTCATTATTGTGGCCATGGCTCCCCAATAGATAATGGATGATAGTTTTCATGAACTCTATTCACTACAAAGAAAGTGAGAATTTATTTGCTTTGAAAGACTTTGGAGTTATTGTCAATAGGCTTATATACAAACACATTGCATTGAATTCTCATTCAACAAATTGCCATTTGCAAACATTTAACTTGATCAATCAAATAAAACAATTTCCAACTTTTATGATTGGTACATAATGACAGGTCTGCTTAGTCACCCTATGAAAACCATCACACAATCAATGTCATTTGGCAGTATGCTGGGGGTGATCACTTAAAATTTCGAATAGGGGATGATCAATGATTAAGTTACTTCTCTTGCTTTTTGTTCAGCTAACATGTCTGAACTTTCAAAAAAACATGTGTCAACTCAAATAAAGGGACCCGTTTAGCATAAACTCACATTGCAAATTAAACCCCACACTAAAAATCTGGGGGGGGTGGAATACATTTTTTTTTACATACTAAAGAGTAAACTTTAAAATTTCCAGCCCCCTATCTCTATGATATGCACATAATCAGCCAGCCAGCCAGCTTAAAAACTGAGGAGACTTATGTTGACAGTTTCTAGTATTTTGTTTATTATTTCACCAATATTTTAAGTTACTGATTTCATTTGTCTCTACATGTTTTTGACATAACCTTTACTACTCACTTGCTGGTTTTTATGGCTCACTACTACTAATGGGAAGGGAGAGCTAGTCTGACGAAGAACTTGGTTTCTTGCATATAGTTAAGCTTGAGGAGAACTACTTGTATTTATAATCCAACGGGCAAATGACCCACAATAAAAGTTTCATCATCATCAGTCTTTTATTGTCCATCGTTACATAGACCTTCCCTAGGATCCGCCATATTTCTCCAGAAGTTTACTTTCCAATAATCTTATTTTTCTGATAGTTTATTATTAAATAGAACAAGTATATGATATAGAACACACCGTCACATGACCAGTGTCTTATGGTAGCATGCAATGTTGGGTGTGATCAATTAAAAAAGATTAAGGGAGTCCCCAATGAATGTTACTTTTGTTGGGCAATGATCTCTAAAAAAAAGTCTTAATTTTCAAAAAACATACGGCAAAGCTGCCAGACACAAATTAAAGGATCAATTTAGCATAAAATTACATTGTAAATACCCCCCCCCAAAAAAAACAACCATATTGTAGACAAGCTTAGTATTGAAAGTCTACAACACATGCTAACCACTATAGGCTTCTCTATCTTATATTTGCAATAATCATCTATTAAGTATAGCTTAGATTTGGAATAGAGCCACAAATAGGGTACATCTATTGGGAATCCAACTCACTACTCAGTAGTAATGAACTGCAAGACCAGCCCATTAACCATCACCCAACAGTAAGGTGCCCTGCTAGCCTTTGTAATATTCTCAAACTTTGGGGATTATATTTATTTTTATCTATCGTCACTGAAAATCATAAGAATGGTTTAATAATTATTAAGCATATTTTTGTCCGGACAGGGAAAATAACTTCAGAAGTTATATTTATACAATAAATGAAGATTTATTTAGATCAATCCGTCTATTATTTACATGAGACCTAAATTTGATTTATCATATGACTTAGATAATAAGAACAGATATTATTTGCTGCATACAGACTCCACGAAATCATTTTGATGCAAATTCACGGTGGAATAGTTCATGGGGTTTGAATTAGCTAGGACTAGTTATCAAGATGAATACAAGAAATTGGTCCCGACATTATTCCTCATGTGAATTCTTCTTTGGATATAATATAATCAATCAACATAAAATAATTCAGACGTATAAATGTGGTTTTGTAGGGATAAGATGCACATAGCGTCATATTTAATATTTCATTTCTTTATATCTGACCTCTGCACCATTTAATAAAGATTGATAAACTGATACTTTCCTTATCAAATATCAGAGATCTTAACCTGAAATGTCAACATAGGTTTCTTCAGTTCTCTTGTTCATCTGGATGGCTATGTTTATGTATACATATGCATGGATGTTTGTATCATGATTGCAGTCTACACAAATAGAGCCAAGAGACTGAAAATTTAAACATTAACTCCTTATCATATCTGAAAAAATTTTTTTTTTCATTTTTTGAAATAGGCTTTTAGTGGGGGTTTCATTTTTTGTTTCATGCTCATTTTCTTAAAATCTAGACTTTTTTGTGATCACTTCCCAACAAAATGCCAGAGTCGTAACTAATTCATTGATCACCCTTTTTTCCAATTTTTTAGTCGATCACTACCAATGCAGCATGCCACCAATAGATGTTGGTCTTGTGATGGTTTCTATCAAATAACTAAGAAGACTTGTCTTCTATGATAAATATACGTATATAATCTATCTAACACTAAACTATAAGAAAGCAAAGAGCATATCTCCAAGAGTAATAAAGAAGTTTTCCCTTAGAAATTACATCAAAAAGCATTTTGGAACCATATTCAATAAATATTGTAGAACAGTTGATCATCAGAATCTTAGACTTCAGAGACTCGGTAACGTCAGAAACTTGGCTATCTTTAAGAATCAAATGATTATTAGATTTTGTAAGAGCTCTCAGATATATCTATAAGTAAAACACTGTTCTTTCTGCAAAACAATGTTTTAGAAGCATGTACACAGCAAGAATAGTATTAATTAAATGATAATTTTTTGAAAAGCCATTAAAAAATTTCCTACGGATATTTTCTTGTAAAACCAAAAGTTTAGATTATTGTTTGGAAGTACAAAGATATTTCATTGAAATTTCATAAGATTAAACAAGTATTTCTTTGATATTAGAGCACAAGCCTATGCTATACCAAAAAACAGAATTTCAGTAAGTCAGGACATCTTTGGTCTCTAGGTTGCCAAGTTTGTGATGTAAAACTGTATAACTAAAAACTGCACATTATGCCATAAATGGCTTTTCATTAATCCGAGATGATATCTAACTCAACAGACATGGAAATGATCTAGTAAGATGCTTCCGTTTTTTGATACCATCTAAATTTAATTAATGATGGAACCAGAACAAACATTTGTCATAAGCATTTAGATTTAAGAAAGATATAAAGATTAAAAGCTTAGACTACATTGATGTCCACCAATGGACATTAAAAGACTGATGATGATGATGATGATAATGATGGTGGTGATGATTAGGAGGAGGAGAATAAGAATGATATAAATGCTGTGTGTGTGAGTTTGAGTGCACGTGTGTGTGTGTGTGTGTGTGCGTGTGGTCAAAAAGTAAGCTATTAATAGGTGTCATATTAGCAATGAAAATTGAATAGTATTACTCGAGGAGAAGTAGGTATGTACTTCAACACTCCTGAAATAAAAACAAACACACACACGCACACACGAAAAATGGACTTCAAATATAGTTGCTATAAGTGGCATCTCAACAATCTATTTCTGATTTAGAAGCTGGTTTGCTTGTGTTTATTCTCGTCATGATGTAAAATGAATTTCTCTCTTTGAAACATGAATAGTGCAAATTCTAACAATGTTTTCTAAGCTGTATTAAATACAGTTACAACCAATGTATCCTCCTGCTAGTCACCTATGGAGCTGAAATATGAAACCTAATCAAAAGATTGGCCCTCAAACTGAGAACCTTGCAATGCGCACAGGAGAGAATCATGCTTTCCAAAATACAAAACAGCACAGTATATTAGAGGAGAGACAGGGGTCAGAGATATCATAAAATCAATTAGAAAACTCAAATGGCAATGGGCGAGCCATGTTGCAAGAATGTCAGACAACCTTTGGACATCTAGACTCACAATGTAGATCCCCAGAGATCATATAGGATATTGTTGCCTGCAAAATATTAGATGGCTTGATGAACTGCACAAGTTCAGCAAGTACTGCTTCCATAACGCCCAAGATGAAGAAATCTGGCAAATCTTGGGGAAGGCAATGGACATTAAGAGACTGATGATGATGGTAGTGATGGTGATGGTGATGATGAAAGTTTAAATCGAATTTTCTTTCTGGGATATAACTCTTTTTTAACCGCAACAGTTTCATCAAAGTATAGAAATGATCATTTTCAATATATAAAGTTATATCCCATTAATTTATTCTTAGTGAACCATTTACTATGATTTAAGACCAAAACAGTGATATGAAATTACAGAAGAATGATGATGAGTTGGCTGTTTGTCAGTGCATAATTTATATTATAATAAAAGTCTGATTTTGTTTATCTATGTGTGACTTGGCCAAAGCAGTGCATTAAAGCAAGAGGTAAGGAAATAAGGTCACCCTGAAACACACTAACCTAAAGAATATGAAAAAAAGTTTGGCTTCTTGGTTACAGAAAAATAAGTGTCACAGGATTATCTATTATCTTATCAGATAAACTTGATCTAAGTGAAACATATTAAGCTGTTGAAAGTCATCTTTGTATTGTTCGTGTTTTGTATATATAGCAATCACAATTACCAGGAATTTCAGATCTGATGTATATATATATATACATACATGTGCAAATATATAAAAAGATATGAGTGAAATGATATTCCATTTAAACTTGAAACTACCATTTGATTTCTGCTTTGGTAATCAGAAGCTGTCAACCAAGACAGTCAACATAGATTTCTTCAGTTTTTAAGTTTGGCTGGCTGGCTAGCTGGCTGGCTAGTTGGCTGGCTGTCTATGCTGCACCAGTGGAGCTAAATGGCTGAACTTTTATTTCTCATTATGTTTAGAGAAAAATGTTTTTTTCTTTGAATTCCTCTTCCAAATAGTTTTTTGGTAGGGGTGTTCAATTTGCAAAGTGAGTTTATGATAAAATAGTTCCTTAGTTGATGCTTAATTTTGTTAAATTTGGACTTTTTAATGATCACTACCCAACAAAAGGAGAAGGAGGTAATTTACTCATTCATCACCTTTTTTAACAATTTTTTAATTGATCACCTAATACGGCATACTGCCATGAAACGTTGATCACAAAATAGTTACTATTGAGTGACAAACCAGACCTAATTTTTTAGAAGCTCGATACTTCGAGGTTGCTCTTAAATTGACTCTGATTGATCAAGCCAGACGGTATTCATCGGATAACAACATGAGGTGTGCCACGATGAGTTAAGGTGTGCCACGGTGGAAATAATGACAGATGAGTTAAAGAGAGGCACTAAAATTTAATTCCCCCTTTCTTCTCATGATTGTTCTGCTGAAATCCGCAATCAATACTGCTGTTCAGTGAGCCAACTTGATAATCATATTATCTACTAGTATACCCATGCTGTCAAAAATAACACATGTATATGATTGATTGAATTTGATATTTTGATGTATACTTACTATCAACCTAGCAATAAAAATTGCCTGTCTGACCAACCAGCCAAGTGGGCTACAGATTCTCCTCTCTCTGCTTGTCTATGTGAGTCTGGACTCCTGGTCACAGTTCGGAGTTTACAGTCTTGAAAATTTCTATGAGTTCACCACTAGGCACCATATAAATAAACAGTTCTTTTGTTTTTATCAAAAAAAAGTGCTTTTTGGGGTCTTTATGAGCATTTTGGACCAACAATGCCCATATCTTATGCTGATATTTCTTTTTAGATAATTCTAGATGATTTTTTGATAATCAGTTCTGGTCTATAGGGGCTAAGGTAATTCACATATAAGGTATGGATATCCTTACTGTTATCAAAAACTTATAACTTGAGTCTTCAACCATATTGACATATAAGGCTCACAACAGTAAAAATGAAATGAAAAAACCAAAAACATTCCAGCTCAATAGGCAGAGCAATGCTACACTGAAGTGACTACTTCCAATTCCTACTGTA
The DNA here is from genome assembly GCA_963457665.1 of Thysanoteuthis rhombus. NCBI lineage: Eukaryota > Metazoa > Mollusca > Cephalopoda > Oegopsida > Thysanoteuthidae > Thysanoteuthis > Thysanoteuthis major. Next base: position 13,752,040 of record OY735221.1, read on the forward strand.
GCCCCATTTTCTTTAATAGTTTATTCAATAGATGCTGTCTAGGCCAAGGGACTCGTTCTCCGTGTACTAGTGGGAGGTTGTTTCAAATGATACAATGCATTCATAAATGTTCATTTTATGTTTAGCTTGAGTTCAGGACTTGATGCAGTTATTTATATATTCACTGACATTAAGAGTTATTGGAATAGAAATTATAGAACTTATTTTTCATCTTAGTCTGGTAAACAGCCTATTATTTCAACTCTTGTAGCATGTATTCGTTTATTTATGGTCTATACAAGGATGAGTCGGTAGCCAGACACGGTTATTAGCTAAATTCTGATCAGAAATTTTCACTGTATAATGTTTGATCTATTTGATCAATGGAGAAACATTTGGTCGAGTGCATTGATGAGAAAATATCATGATGAAAAAAAATCTGTTGTGCGAAATAAATGCTTTTTTTCATCATCACTGTCACACAAGAGCTGAGAGAAGTAACCTACTTTTTGATCCTCCATTTTTCTAATTTTGCAATTGATCACCGACAGCATGGCATGCTGCCAAAAGACATGGGTCACATGATGGTTTCTATTTAGTGAATAACCAGACCTGTCTACATTACAGGATATAAAAAGAGTTCAAACGTTCCGCATCACAGTGATATGTAAAATGTATAGAAAAATGATGAGTGTGGTTCAATAAGGTGGTAAGAACCATTTTAAGAATAAGTCTGTTCAACTAGATTAAAAATCAAATTCTTCATTTGAATTTTTCCTTTTAAAACCTTATGGACTGCATATATATTAAAAAGTTGTGATGAGATAAAAACATTAAAATCCAGATTTCGATTTTTAGTTTAATTGAATACATTTTTTTTTTAAATCGCACTCATTGCATCTTAAAACCACACTCTTGAAATATCTATTCATATTTTTATTTCCACCATAAGTGTAAAACAACAGAAGAATCTCTAAGGAACCTTAAATGACAGAACATTAAAATAGAAATATTGTGAATCATGTTAAGTGGAGCTGTGTCATTTATTTTGGGTCAAAAGCCACAATTTTAATCTTCTCTGGGAAATCTGAATAGCTGCTTTTTTTATGCTACCATTAAGCATTTTCATATTTATCTTAAATGAACTCAAAAGAGTAAAGATATCACAAAGATTATTTAAGTCACTCAATAGAAACTGTCAAGTAAACGAAGTCTTTTGGCCACATGCTATGTTGGGCATGATCAATTAAAAAAATTGGAAAATGAATAGGTTACTTCTCTCACATCTAGATTGGAAGTCATCACTAGGATGTCTGAATTTGAAAAAAAAAGCATGAATGCTACGAAAAACAATGAGATCAATTTAGTATGAACGTACATTGTAAATTGAACCCCTCACTTCAAAAATCAAGAACCCATTTTTTTTACAGAATAAGGAGTGAATATTTAAATTTTCAGCCCTCTTGCTTCATTAGTGCAGACTGTATGCAGGATATATACATAGCCAGACAGACAGACCGACAAACAGATAGACCAACTTAAGAACTGAAGAAACTTATATTGACAGGTTTGGTAGAAGTTTTGGTTGATGGCTTCTGATATTGTATCAATGAACTAAAATGGCAATGGGCAGGCCAGGTTGCAAGAATCAAAGACAACCGATGGATGTCACAACTCACAACACGGATCCCCGGAGATTACATGAGAAACCGAGGCCGACAGAATGCAAGATGGAGAGACAGACTAGACAAATTCAGGAAATACTGGCTCCGCGATGCCCATGATAGAGAACTTTGGTGAATCCTGGGGAAGGTCTATGTCCAACGACAGACGTTAAAAGATTGATGATGATGATGATGATGATGATAATGATGATCCCTTTTTGAGAATGTAATGAAATAATTTTGTCATTTTCTTCAATTCTACCAAGAAATTATATATAACAATGAACAATCTCTTTTCTGTCTCTATAAACATTGGAGCACCTCCAAGTATGGAGATCCGGGGATGCCCAGTCAACGGAATCCTCCTTTTGATCTTGCTGAGGTAGTCCGGAGAAAAACAGGGTGGGATACGTCTGACATCGACTTGGCTGCAGGAGTTGCCGGAAGACCATCGAATTGTCCATTAAACCGCCTGCTCCCTAGTTTGGTATCCTAAATTGATCACTTCATAAAGGATAGAGAGCCTGATTTGCTCTGTTATTCCACCCAGAGCTGTTGAGGGGAGAGATAGATTCATGCCTTTCCCTAGGGCATTAGTGTAGTAAGCATGAACAGCCCTGGCTGGGTTTTAATTTAGGATGCCAATTCTTACCTACACCATTACCAACTATGCCAATCAGACCGCCATATCTAACAAGTACTCTCGAAAAGAGATCAGGCAAAGAATCACACTAGAATGGCCAGCCTTTGGCAAAGTAAGCTCAACCTTCGATCCCATTAATTCTAAAAAGAAGACCATATACCCGAAGCATCCTCCTAATAGTCACCTATGGAGCTGAAACATGGAACCTAACCAAGAGACAGACTCGCAAACTGAGAATCATGCAAGGTGCACATGAAAGAATCATGCTCAACTTCACATGGAAAGATCACAAGACAGCACAGTACATAAGGATGAAAACGGGAGTCTAAGACATCATAGAATCTATTAGAAAACTTAAATGGTAATAGGCAGGTCATGTTACAAGAATGAAAGACAACCGATGGATATCACGACTCACGACATAGATCCCCAGAGATCACATGCAAAACTGAAGCTGACAGAATACAAGATGGAAAGATGAACTGAGCAAATTTAGAAAATATTGGCTCTACAATGCCCATAATAGAGAAATGTGGTGGATCCTGGGGAAGGTCTATGTCCAATGACAGATGTTAAAAGACTGATGATGATGATGATGATGATGATGATGACTCTCAAATAAATATGCTTAACCTCATAGTATTCAAAGCCATTCATAACTTATTGATATTTACTCGAGCCTTCAAAAACAATTATTTTGTGGATTTTTTACCATATCTCCTGACACTAAAAACTACAGGTTAGTTTTTGAATATTTTTGTAGCTCCTGGTATTTTTGTAGGTCTGGTGATTGGTATGGCTTACAATATATACAGTGGTATATTTCCACAGCACGGTCATTTTCCAAAACCTAGACTGGGGAAATAAAGGAATAAGAATAGATAGAGAATACCTAAGTAATCTCGGGTTCGCTGACAACATCATCCTCCTTGCTGAGAACCCTCACGATCTCTAAATGATGCAGAAGATTACTTCTCTCAACTTTTATTGAGCCATGAGCACTAAAATATCTGAATTTTCAAAAAACAAGTGTGAATGCTACCAAACACAAACTAAAGGAACTAATTAAGCATGAACTTACATTACAAATCGCATGCCCCACTAAAAACCTGGGTGGGGGTATAAACAAAAAACATTTTTTCTAGGGGTACATGTTTAAACTTTCTAGCTCTCTTGCTCCATTGGTTTGGTCTGTATGCGCAATATATACATACATAGTCAGCCAGTCAGACCAACTCAAAAACTGAAGAAACCTGTATTGGCAGTTTCGGTTAACAGTTTCAAATACTCTACAAAATAAATTTATGTCTAAACAAGAAATGTTTTTTTTTCTGCTTGTAGAAAAAATGGCACCTAATGAGGATTGAACTTACTACCGAAGTAATATGTCTGTGAGACTTCGCTAACCAGTGAACCACAGTGAGATACTCAAAGACCAAAGCAGATGGAGAAGTCTGTGAATCATGTATAAAGAACAGCACTATTGTCCGGTAGGTGACCAATTTTTCACATGGTATTTTCATTCCCTTGTTTATTGATCAATTAGAATTCCTCTGCCTTCAGAGATGCGGAAAAAAATCTTGCTATGAAAGTATTCATTATCATCCACACTACAGCATACCCATTAAAAAAGGGCGTGTTTGGAATGACTTTGTCAATATCAACAATAAAAACAGAAATGTTGTTCTTGATAGTAAAAAAAAAAACATGAATTTTTTAAAATGCTGTTATGTCATCCTTACTATGATTTAATTTAATCTCGTGCTATAGAAAAAATTTGACAAACTAAAACCCTGATTCTCCACTCTCTCTCTCTCTCTCTCTCACTCTCTCTCTCTCTCTCTCTCTCTGATTCAATGATTTGTACAAATAAAAAAATTATTAAGCAAATTAAAATTTAGTTCACTTGCTTCTAGCAGATTTTGAAGATTTTTTCTTTCAGGTATCAAATTTATAAGAGCTGTTTTTTTTTTTCAAATTTGTGGTTATGTCATCCTTACTATAGTTTAAAATAATCTCATTCTACAGAAAAAATTGTCAGAAAAAATCTTTGGTTTTCTCTCTCTCTCTCTCTCTCTCTCTCTCTCTCTCTCGAACTTCAAATCTATAAAACCATGCTTGTGAACGTTAGTGATGTATGTATTTGGGCAAAAAAACTACATCCATTTTAAATTGTATTTTCATTGTAAATCATGTAGCCTCTTATATCCAGAACCGTACATCCAAATGACTTCAACTTTGACACTGCTATGTCTGGTGAATGGACCAACATATCTGGTGAATATCAGTTTCGTATTTTGGTAAGTTGCAGAGTTATCTCAGTGCATATTCCCACATTCGGAAATTTCTCAAATCATAGTATGATTAGAGAAAATTAGGAGCGACTTTTTAAGATGAATGATGGAACAAGTGTCTCACTAAATTCTCTACCCCAGTGCCTCTTAAAACATTTTGGTGTCATCCACACACAAGTCTTCATTACAAAATTTACCTTCAACAAAATTTTCTTGTTTTTGATAACTGTTGTCTCATTCTCCCTCGAGTATCCTTAAGATTTATAATAGTCTTTCGGCCAACATGAAAATTTGGGCCAAACCAAAAAGTCTCCGATAAAGTTTTCTTCTCTGAGGTTTATTGTTTTTAAAGAGTCAAGGCTTGCATTTCACTGTAAATATGAGACTCTCCCCTTGGGTATTTTGAGAAATTCAAGATGGCATTCTAAATGGTCACTGCTATTGGTGCAAATCATATAATTCTCTCAATTAATACTAGACTGACAAAAAACACGTGAAAATAAGTGTTTTCACTTGTGACAAATTCTAATTCCTACTTTAGAAAGCTTTATGAATCTTTTTTTTTTTCTATTCATGTGGTGATCAGTAAGCTAATAAAATAGCTGAAGAACTGTGGGTTTTTTTTTTTTGCAATATTTACAACACAGATGATATATCACAATAATAACTTATAAGTCATATAGCTGTTGTTTATTTGAGATTTCCATGGTTTATAAGTTATCAGTACATCTGGAATCAAATTAGGAAACAATATTAGGCACAAAAAACTTCATGTAAACTTGATTTTGCAAATTTTTATGTGCACAGCAATTAACAAATTATAAGTTTATAATGACTTCTAGACTTCACAAGTTCTCAAGACTTCTAGAACTTACAACTAAATCTTATATATTATACTGATATCCATGAATTCAAAATATTACAATAATTAGTTCTGATCAGAGAAATTTGCAATAAACAGTCTAAAAAAAATCTTTCTGGAAGGAATTCAAGCTTTTGACAAATTCAGAATTATAGTAACACTTAACAAAGTATTAAAATAGCTTTCAGCTCAAATACAGTGCTCCCATCTACCAATTTTGTAACAGATTAATTTTTCACATCACTGTCCATGCCAGATTCCAGCTCATCTCCATCCTCGATTAGGTCATTGTTCACTCTTGTGAGGTGGTTCTAGCATTCGTCATCTCTTTGGCAATTGCAAAACACTGTGCAAGTCATTCCTGAATTGCCACAACCATATCTTTAAGTACTACATGGTTTGATTCCTCTGCAAGAACACAATATTACCTCCAGGAATGCATTTGGTGTTAATAGAACATTTGCAGCCAATTAATTAGATCCCTTTCTGCAAAATACTGGTGGATATGCCTCCAAAGAACTCTTCCATGTGGCCACTTGAATGTTAGCACAGCCATATTATGGTACAATACCTTGTCTGTTAGAGGTAAAGACTGCTGTTTAAGAATTTCACTTATGCTCTCTCTTTCTTTCTTCATCCACAATTTGAGCTAAGCTCCAGTTGCTGAGTCATAGTTATCCATTCCATAAGAAGCCAAGATAAACAGTACCCTGTTTTACAATATCATTGAGATTTGCAACAGTGTCACCAATCAGGTTCAGCTGGAACCCCTAGCTTTTTAGGATTTGGAGTGCTACTCCTTTTCCAATTATAATGTATGATGTAACCGGATTGCAGCCAGTGAGGCCGTGCATGGCCAAGAGATCCGGTATAATCTGACTATTATTTTCAACTGAAGTATTAATGTCAGTTGATGATCTCCTTTGAATTGGTGATACAATCTGTACTTGTAATGAAATCTTGCCATGAAAGCAAAAGTACAAAAGATGGACGAAGATGTCAGTGTCATCTGCTACAATTTATACTGACTGTGGTTGAGCGATTGGTAACTGCTGCTGAATTATATTATCAGCTTCTTCCTTTATCAATCCTTTGTGAAGACCAATTGAAACTGAATTGCTTGCAGTAATAACAAGGCAATTTTGCTCAAAATCTTCTTTGTGATTTATCAAATCTTGACAAAGTGGGGCTATCAGCTGGAACTTTCTCTTGGCAACAGTCAGAACAAGCTTGGTGGTACTGCTCAGGTGATACACTTTACCAGGTCTCTTTTCTCAGCTCTGGTGATTCTTTTCTACTGCTTACTGTGTACATGAAATGCAATCACAAAAGTGATCCACAAAACGGCACCACCATGCAATTCTGTGTTGGGGATCCAACATTAAGGACATCTTTCAGGCTAGCCCTTGACTTACTTTCCCACATTCATCCATTACATTGATGGTGGATAAGACATCAATTAATAGCTTATAAAAAAAACTTGGCATCAACTCAATCTGATTGTGTATCAATTCCAACAATCTCTGTGGTGTTCTTTTGATATGGCCACTGTTTTCACCTTCTTTTGGATGGGACTGTGAAATAACCCAGGCCAGCCGACCTTAAACATGTCAGATGTTGGAAAAGTGACTGCCTTGTCCACATTTACTTTGAGATCAGTGACTATGTTCACAAGATCATCTTCAGGAACCCAGTGGATCCATGCACATTTCAAGACCATTTTTATCAGTGCTATCAGTTTTGATTCTGCCTTCAGATTCTTCCTTGCGATGGCTTTGAGATGGCATTTCTTCATCTGTCATGGTGTTCATGGACAAGGACACAACGATTGAAATAAAAAATGCTGAGCTGGAAAAAGTGGACCACTACATCTACCCAGGACAGTGAGTCTCCATGGAGTTGTCAAAAGAAGGAGAAATAAAGCAAAGAATCACTCTAGACTGGCAAGCTTTTGGTAGAGCAAGCTCAACTTTCAAGAACAAGAAAGTCCCACTAGTCCTAAAAAAAAGGAGTATACAATCAATGTGCCTTACTGATATTCCCATACGGCGCTAAATCATGGAACCTAACTAAAAGATTGCCCCTCCAACTGGACATATTGAAAAAATGTCAGACAACTGCTGGACATCACAACTCATAGCTTGGATCTCCAGGGATTAGGTGCGAGGCTATTGCCAACAGAAAGTAAGATGGTGTGACGAGCTAAATAAATTCAGGAAGTACAGGCTCCACAATTTCCTATGTTAGAGTAGTCTGGTAAACCTTGGGTAAGCTCTATATCCAAAGACCGACCCTAACAGAGTGATGATGATGATGATGATAGCATGAATAGTCATAGCCCATGTCTTCATGTCTTCAGGCTTCAAGGTTATTCGAATTATGCCTCTACGACCATACCTCATGTTATTTGTTTCTATGGCCATATCAGTCCACAACCCATTGGAAATTCCAGGTTGAGGATGCGTCGTATGTTGTCCTTTCATGAACTGATCCTCCTGCATCTCAGGAATCACTTCAATATTCCTGGTGCTGTAATGTCTATATCTTGCATAATTCTGATGTCCATCAGCAAAGAACAGCACCATCATTCCCTTCATAGAGAGTCCATGAAGTGACCGGTTGGCCTTCTTCTCGGCTCCTACATTGTTCAAGACTGTCAGTATTGAGTTTATGAAAAGTCAATCCAAACTGCTCATTAAACACATCTTCTAAACCAGTTTGCACCATTAAAGAGCCAATACAAGATGTATGTTCATATGACAGAGCTGTTGGTTAGCTGTGTACACAATGTAATCCTGCTCAGCTTCTTCTGTAAGCGTTATTGTTTTCATAATTCAGTAATACAGACGACCATCAACACCACTTGCTGCTGGCATAGCTCTAGTTTCATCATCGGTGGCCATTTTGACTTCCATGTTAACATACCTATACATCAAACAGGATTCTTGTGTACAAAATTGAATTCCTTATTATTTGAGAAACCTTTGTATTGATGTTTCTGTTATCTTTTTTATGCAATTTGACATATGGACATTTTCTATATTGTCAGCCATCTTTCAAAATGCCCACAGGCAAGAGTTTCATACCCAAATGTAAACTTGGACTTCATAGAATAATATTAAACTGAGAGAAAAAACTTTGTTGGAGACTTTTAGGTTACTCCTATGGCAGAGAGCTAGAAGTGATAGAAAAGTAAATAAATAAAAACAGAAAAATAATTATAATCTTTTTTATTTTCAAAAACTCTTAGATGAGTCATCAGTACAGCAACATTTTGACATCTTTGATGTCAACACAACATTTCAGTCTACTTATTTTACAGCCCTCTCAAGATATTGTATGTATTATCCGTAAGGAGAGAAAGTTAGAAATCATCTACCAAAACTGTAAACATAGGTTTCTTTCAGTTTTTAGGTTAGTCTGGCCGACTGGCTGGCTGACTGGCTTGCTAGGTATGTATGCATGTATTATGCATACAGGCTGCACCAATGGAGCTATAGGGCTGAAAATGTAACCATTTACTCCTTATTATGTAGATAGATAACTTTTCTTAGTTCTTTTATAGATACCCCCAATACTTTTTTTAGAGGGGGGGTTCAGTTTGCAATGTGAGTTTATGTTGAATTAATCCTTTTGTTCGTGTCCACTTTGTTGAAAATTCAGACTTTTTGATCAGACTAGTGATCACTGCCCAACAAAAGTCAAGAGAAGTTACTTATTCATTGACCTTCTCGTTTTTCAAATTATTTTTCCTCACCCCCACCACGTCATGCTGCCAAAAGTCATGTGATGGTTTCTATTGATTGACCTACCAGACCTGTTATGTGGTAAACATGTACAAGAAGAAAACATTGTTTCTGAGAAAATCTAATTCTAAGACGGTGGTTAATTCATTTTACTCCATGTAAACTAAAAAAATCTATTCCAACTTTCTTCAGATAATCCAATCTCTTTCCACCATCTCTGATGTTAACACAACATTCTAGACTGTTCATTCTACAGCCTTCTCCAAGTGTTATATGTAATGTCTGTAAGGAAAGAGAGTCTCTTTTATTGGTCTCTTTCTTAGGTTATGCAAAGCAAAAGAAAAACGTTATCAGAGACAAAATTCGAACGTTAACCGCAACGCTTGTAAATAAGTTATTCTATTTTAGCTATATGTGCTGTACAGCTTGATCTATAACTTTTAACATGAAAATGTTTTCAGTTTGTTTCTGTTTTTATCAGATCAATAAGAGACATTACTTGTTGACTTAGCAGTATGAATATGTAACTTCAAAGTGTTAAAAAGAATAATAAATCAAGCTCACATGGGGACCCACTGTGGTGGAAGCGGGGGGTGGGAGCAAACGAAGCATTTGCCTCCCCACCCTTTCGTTGATCAGGCTTCCTCATTTAGGTGGAGGATGAATGTTGGAACCTTATAGTCAATAAAGGATAATAGTGCTGTACAATTGTTTCATGTAAGCCTAACTTAATGTTCCTGAAATATTCAAGAAGAAACAGAGGCTGACCTTGACTCTTGGTGTGAAGTAGTATTTTTTACTATTTTTCATCAGAATTTAGTCCTGAATCGAAGTCCAACTGATGTCACCTGTCAAAGCTTGGGCAGACAGAGATATTTGGGCAAACTCACGACAGCATCATTCAGGCTACGGCCTGTAGTGATGCAAATTTGATAAAAAATTCATATCATCATCATTATCATCATCATCATCATCATCATCATCATTGTCGTCATCATCATCAGCCTGTTAGCGTCTGTCATTGGACCTATCCCTTCCCAAAGATTTGCTAGACCTCTCCATCATGGGCATCACAAAGCCAGTATTTTCTGAATTCATCCAGCTCATCATGTAATCTTACCTTCTGTCATTTGAGTTTTCTGACAGTTTCTGAACTTTTAGTTAGGAATTAAATACGAAACCCTTTTTGCTAGATATCAAAAACGTCACTTCCTACGACAACCCCTATAAAACCCCTGGACGCACATGGTCCAATGCTCATTAGCAATGACATACCTTGCTGGCTATGCTTCTAGCCCCGGCCTTTGTGGCTGGCTATTCTATCTTTCTCTTTCTGTCTCCCTAAGATTGTTATCATTTTGCTGACCAATCTGACGGCCGATTCAATCTAAGCCATTTTCCACTGTGACCTATCTCAGTACTGACTTTGTCCATTTCACTCCACCGATGTCGAGGCATCACACATACGCATAGCTATGCGGCTTCACCACTGTGTCTTCACCACATGCTCCAAACGCGTATACACCTCTCACTCTTGTAAATGAAATGGCTATACTCTTTACTATCCCATAGTCACGATAATCTTTTGTAAATTTCTTTACTTTAGGAAACATGCATGGATAAAACTCTGTGTTCTCTGTCTTTCATGGTCTGTTAGTTGAGTGTCTATCAGCATCAGAGGATAGCCCCAAAATCCACTCACACAACTTGGCAGTATGGCTCACACACTGTACCCGATTTCCACATATTTCTTGGTATGATCCAAGCCATATACAGATTCAATAGCAGTCCAGACAACTTCACTCTGACTCTGACGCCAGTACTATCAACGACAAGAAAGCTCCCACCTTTCACTATCTCTTTGCTTCTCATCACTTTACACGATCGATCAGATTTTTGTTATCCTTATATGTACTTTATCTTCATTCTTCATTCGTTATTTATGTCCTTGTATTAAATATATTATTTGTGCATCCAAATCCTTGTATGTGTTCTTTTTACTTTGTTTCATCTCCACGTCTAATATCATTCTTGGCATGTATTCTCTTCTTGCATTTCTTTTCCTCCTTCCACATCTCCAGTGACACCGTCGCCAACTTCAAACCATAAGGAGACAAATCCTTTGTTTTGCCAACATTTTTTGCACTATCTACTCCTCAATCAGAACAGCTAGAACCAAAGAAGATATTCAATACTATGATGTGTGGGACTCCTATTTTTCCTTCAATATACTATGCTGTCTTGTGATCACTCCATGTGATGTTGAGCATGGATCCCCCATGATCATGTTGTATGGTTCTCACTTTGAGGGTCAATCTTCTAGTTAAGTTCCATGTTTTAGCTCCGTGTGTGAATATCGATAGAATACATTGATTGTATACTCTTCTTTTTAGGACTAATGGGATTTTCTTGTTCTTGAAAGTCGAGCTTGCTCTACCAAAAGCTTGTCAACCTTGTTTGATTTTTTGCTGTATTTCTCCTTCTTTTGATGACTCCATGGAGACTCACTATCCTGGGTAGATGTAGTGGTCCACTTTCTCCAGCATTTTCAATCTCGATTGTTATGTTTTTGTCCCCAGCATGTTTGTTGTAAATGACATTTGTTTTGTTGAAGTTGATATGGAGGCCAACATTCTTGCTTGTTTCATTTAGTTCATCTAACATTATTTGGAGATTATGAAGGTTCTTAGCAAAGAGGTCAATGTTGTCAGCAATCCTGAAGTTACTCAAGTAATAGCTATCTATCCCGATTCCTTTGTGATCCCATTTCGAGTTTCAGAAGATCATCTCAAAGCTGGCTGTGAAGAGTTTGGTAGTATCACCTTGTCTTACTCCTTTTTACAGTTCAAAGGGCTCAAAGTCTTGATGTAGCCTGAAAAAGGAACCGTTGATATGTTGCAGTACTCTGACATACACAGGGTCTACACTTTATTGTATTACTACATAAATGACTTTGGGGATTTCTACTGAATCAAAAGCCTTTTTTAAAGTCAACTGATGTTACAGCCTGTGGCATTCTATATTCTGCAACTTAATTGAAATAGAAATAAATTAAATATCTCAGTTAAACATGATACATCTACACATTCACTCTCTGTCTCTCACACTTCCCTTCTCTCAATCGCCTATTTACCTGAAAAGACAATAACTAAATTTGAAAACATAACACATGTGAGAATTTGCTGAAGGCTAAATAATTTTCCTGGAAATTATCCTCTTTTACCATAAATGGTGAGAATTCCCAGAAAAAGGCCAAAAGTTCTAAGAAAACAAACCCCCCTTATTTATTCAGAGAGAACTGGGAGATAACAAGATATTCAGCAAAATCCCTTTGACAAACAACTGGTGTATATAACAAAACAACGGGTTCAATTACAAGCTTAATAACTTGATAACAAACTCTTTTGTTTATTCCCCTGTGATTTCTCTCTCTATAATTTGCAAGCCTTTTCCCCTTAGCTGATGACACATCCACACTCCCTTTCTATAGAAGTAAGCATGCACCTAATGTTATCAGTGGGAACCTTCTGATACTATACTATAGAGCCTTTCCTAATGGAGTCAAAAACAAATAAAATCTATAGAAACCTGAACAGGTCCAACTGTAGATGAAATCAAAGTTGTCCAAATATACACCTTTTATATATCATTGGGAAAGAAATTTTGAGTTGGAACAAATCATTACAAGAACCAGTGGTCCAACATCAATAGAAAATTAGATAATACTCATTTTAATCTTCATCGTCTTCATTATGATACAACACAATGAAATATCCAGAGAGGTTTGTATCCCATTAAAAAAGATATCAAATTCTTGCTGAGTTTATCATAGCGTTACCATTTGAATTTACACAACTGCATAGAGCACAAGAACTTCAATCTTCAATATCCTCATTTGGTAATTCTGCAAAAAGCTTGGTTTCATCACTGCAGCATAGTTCAACATCTCTTTGGTAAGCACACAATAAACTCTACGCAATCTTTGTTGATACACAGAAACATCCTTTATTTACACACGGAGCATTTGATGAGCGGCTACATTCTATTTAATTGATGTTCTCATTCGGTGTTGGTGAAATGCTCTCTGGTGTTTCAACTGAAAAACTTTGTTTTCCTTATCATATTTCCATCCATGCAATGTGCAGTCAAGATTCAGAAGATCTGATATCATTGTAGAGTAGCAGATGGCAGACGTTGAATGGACCCTTTCTTCATTTGTTACAAAAGCTTCATTTGTGGTAAGCAAAGATCTTGAGGTTAGTGCAGTTTTTCAAGCTTTTGAAGTTCTGGGGAACCAAGAGTTGATTCTGCATTCGGCCATGTTCTGTGTTTCAAACTTTTAGCTGCAACAAATCAAGTAAGCAACCTCCTTGATGACAAAGTTAATACAGACATCAACAACCTCCAGTAAATTCAATTGAATTCCTTCTTGGAGTTTTTTCACTACATTTGTCTTCCCTATGCCCTGATATGGTGCAGCAGAATCACAACCAGATACTGCACTGGCTACAACATTGCGTGTTACAGTACCATCTATAACATTATGTTCTCTACTTGTTCCTTGGGGAGAAGTATGGTTGCTTTTATTCCTAACTTCCAATAAAAGTGTACAAGAACCACAACTACATCAGTGTCATCACATATAATGCACACTTATTTAGTACCACTCTCAAGGACAAAATGGAAAGCTTTTTGGCCGATTATAAGATCAGCTTCTTTGTGTGTTTTTGTCAGGTCTTCTCTTTCAATGACGATGCCATTGTGTACTTGGGTAGATGTCGTAAAAGAGCCAGTCACAATCAGAAAAAAAAATCGTATTTTCCTTGAAGCAGCCGTAGACATTAATTGGTCACATACAAGTTTGATCATATGAGATTTACCATGGCTTCTGCTGAGAATTGTTGATTTGGCTTGAGGAGGAGAGGATGCTGTCAGTTTGTGAGTTTGAGATGCAGACTTTCCGCAGACAGATCTTATTGAAGGTTTTATGCTCAAGTCAAAATATCTATAAGAAAGCTGATTTGTGTCACCCTTTTCAAGCAGTATAAGTACGTAACCACTTATACAGTCTACATAGTCTGAAACCAGTGCCTCTGTTGGCCAATTGACTATCCACAATATTGGAGATTCATTGATTACAGTAAGCTCTGGCTACCTTGAAGTACAAGATAAAACTTTAGATCCTATCTTCTTTTCATCAGACTTAGCCTTGGCTGCCTCCATGTCACCACTGTCCTCAAAAAGACACATTTGAATCGGTGTTAGCTTATTTTTTGTTACATTCTTAATTTTCATTACATCATTGATAAGTTGCGTTGTGATGACTCTGGATTAGATAAGGGAAATAACTTCAGCATCATTAATTCACACAGATTTCTTTAGTATATTTATAGTCTTAACAAGCTTAGAGATCAGCTTGTAAAAACCTTGAGGCAACTCAGCATGGAATGTCTCTCCTAATTTCCAATCTACTTAGACATCCTTGCTTGAAAGCTCATCTGAGGGAATGTTTACTATCCCGGGGGGATGATCCCCCGAAGAAAATGGATTGATGCACGTCACCAGAAAATTTCTCATTTTCTCTTAATCCTGTCCACCAGTGGAAATTCTGGAACTAGCATTCTTTATTTTATTTGATTCCTTCAAATCTAGGAAGTTCTTTTCCATTACACTGGATATGTGAAGACTTTTTGCCCAGTGATCCAAAGCCTTTCTGTTTTGTGTAATTCCTTTCATTCCTGTGGGACCATGCCCATACCACATAAAAGTAGCCTCCCTCATCATGCCTGACCAAATAGAGTTCTATAAGCCAAATAAACTTCACAAAAAGATCTTTGGGTAGCTTGGTCATTTTAATCGAGAGCACAATTGCATACATGAGATAATTTCAATGACCACCACCGGCAAAGCAAGGAAGCATGAGCTCAAAAGCGTGGATATGCCAAGAGAAATCTAACCACAAAAGAGCAGTTTTACTGCTAGTGGCAATCAATTTTAATCTTGTTATCAAATCATCATAATCTTCTACTGTTTCATAAAAAAAATAGGGTGCAGTTCCATTTCTTTACATATGTGTAAAGCTCGGATGTTTTGTGGAAAGCAATTTCCGAGCAGCATCTCTACAATACCTTCAAACGCAACCTTCAATACATCACCTAAGCCAGCGATCACCATCAGTTTGCCAATATATTCAAAAAGAGACATCAATTTATGTATTCTGCCAAAAGCACAGTAAAAATTCTTTCTTCATACCAGGCTGTCACCCCAGGACTGGGATAGTAATTCTCAATAATTGCTATTCATTTATAAAAAAAAAATGTGTGATCCTGACCAGCTTTTTCAGTTCTAGACTGCACGAGGTGTATAGTAGTCAATAGTTTATACATTTCAGCAGGATCTATATTGATGAGAGCCAAGAATTTTACATGTGAGGCTGGTTGGAGCCCTTGCCCTGACCCTCTGGCAACTTTTGTATTAAACTCTTTGTACTGCACAGCTTTTACATCATTGGCAATTTTTGGAAAGAAATGGAAGTCATCATTACTGGCGCTTTCAATGGACAGAGACATTCTTGCTAACACACTCAGTGGTAAAATATTTGACTTTGCATCTTCTTGTTTCCTGGATTTGCAAGAACCTTCTGTCAATGCACTTGAATCTCTGGGGTTTTCAGAAAACTTAGTTCTTTCTTGCTCTTACTTCTTATATGAATAAGATCATTGGAGTTCTTTTCAGTATTCATATGTTCTCGTGTCACTATTACAGTGATGTTATGAATTTGTTCGAATCAAATTTGGTGAATAGATTTGGCTATTGAGGTTATCTTCACCAACTTGAATGCATTTTGTAGTTTCACCATTTGTTGCACAAATTTGTTGACCACTTTCCGTTGCAAAAGAAAAAAGTCGTCATAAATAGTTGCGACCCCAAAATGATACAATTCCTCAATCGATTTTCTCTGCCTGATAAAGGTGAAAACCACCACTTGAAGACCCAACCTCTGGTTTTTCAGTGAGTGAGTTATAATGCTTCCTGGAATGAGAAAATGATAATTCTATTCTAGAATGATGGTGTAAATGGTCAAGTTATGGAGTCAAGCAAGTTTTCTATGAATACAATAATGTGTAGAAAAAGTTCTCATAACTTATATTCTGCACTGAAAGAAAATGGGTCTAAAATTATTGATCAACAATCCACCGCATTTTTCTTGCAAACAGTTACCACAACTTAATCATTTTTGGAAAGTTATTTAAAGTATCATTGGTGATCAATACTGGAAGCAAACCGTCCATAAAAAAAAATGATATAATACAATATACAAATAACTGGTATCATGTAATCATCTCAATTGAGATGAGTCACAACATTGTACAGTTCATGACTATGGAATTTGGTGTGTAATTGTATTGTTGATCTTTTGCCTATGAAAAAAAAATAAGTAAGGGTATTTTATCCTTAAGTCAGATGTCAGTGGTCGATAATATCTTTTTTTTCCTACGTGAGTATACAGAACAACAAATTGCAAAATTGTAGCCATGCATAAAGATTCCAATAGATATGAAGTGATAACCCCAAAATACAGTAGATGAACAGAATTGCACCTGATTCCCCCCCCCAAAAAAGGTGTTTGATGGTAATTATCTTTCAAAATACAAAATTACTTGTTCAAAATTGTATTGACATAAACAATCCTTTTTTAAATAACTGAACTAAAAGGATGTTGAATTATTTTAATTATATAAAGAAAATGATAATCGTACAAATAACTTATCATCACAGTCAAGAATTGAACATCTGTAACATAAGAATTTGAAGTCATGAAAAATGTTTCATTGAATGAGATATATGGTCAAAATGAATTCTATTCATGATATCACCGGCATTATCAAGTCTGTAGGCAAAAACTTTTTGACCACAAGCATTGGAACACACACAACTTATACAAATATAAAAAGGATATACTTCTTCGCCACCTTTGGTGGCCACAGTTGGTCAGTAATAATCCGATTACTGCAAATCAACCCAAGTTACTCATTTGGGAGAGACAATCTCCCCGCAATAGTCTGTTCTAGTTGCACAGCATCGTTCGTTTGTATTTTTCAGGAATTGAAATATAGCTACAACCACTACAGACAGGTTTAATCACTGTTGCTGGGTTTAGATTATTTATGTGTTGAGACATTCATATGTATCTATGAATATCATAATCAGTACTTTGCTCAGCCCTAACTATTCATAGCAGAAACTTGAACTTTTGCACACACACTCCCCCCAATGAGTGAAGGAAATATTCTTTTCTGTTTTCTGAACCACCTTTCCACTGAATAGTTTTTTTATGGGGGGGGGTTCTATTTACAATGAAAGTTTATGCCAAATTGGTCTTTTAGTCTGTGTCAACGAGCATTCATGCTTTTTTCTTTTAAATTTGCGCTTTTTAGAGATCACTGCCCAAAAAAGCAAGAAAAGTAACTTATACATTGATCACCCTTTTTCCCAATTTTTTTGTTGATCACCCAAGCAAGTGACTTGCCAGATGTGGTTTTATCATTCTGGTAAGTTTCCTTACAATAGTCATGGTAACTTATTTTTACCAACCACCACTGTGTTGTTTACAATGTAATTCAATAATATCTTTTATTTTTCATGCTTTCAATACTAAAGAGTAATTAGACAAGATTTATTCCTAAGCTTTTAGTTAAACATACAAAACTCTTATCACTGCAGGTGGCTCAATCATTTCCAATTCAGCTTAATTTGATTTGGTATCAAACTGAATATGGTATAGCCTTCTTCCAGTCCATACAGTTTCTTTCTTGATGCTTGTTTTGACTTCTCTTATATTCTTTCTATCAACATCATCAATGTTTTCCAGTGTAAAATGGCAAGGTTTTCTAAATCCTAAAATACTAGCCACACCAGGTGATGAAAACAGAATAATATCATCACCAAAGTAGCCCTACGGAGCTTTTACCAATTTTTGTAAACTGAGCTTGTAGCCTCCATTTTCAGAGTACATGTGGATTTCTTCACTGTTCCACATTGAATCATTGTCCTTCATAACAATTATTACTAATGCAAGTGTATAATTCCTCTCCTCTAGAGATTTTGCTATCAGGGAAAGAGTTTTGCGTTCTTGACATTAATGTGCATCTACTGTGTGTAAGTCATATATAGCCGGATTAATACTGAGTCTTACTTCAGAGAATCAGGTGTCATTCTTTATAGAATATATTTTCAATATAAAGTCTTTGAATGGTGAGTGATTTGCATTTAGAACAGTTCTTACAATATGATACCGTTTTTATCTTTCTGGATGTTTGGGATCAATGTCTTTACACTCCCCTTAACAAAATGAATAATTCTCCCTAGTATCGCAAGATTCATGATCAGAGGGTGGGAATTTTTTCTCTGAAGGTTTTTTTTTCCCCTTTCCTCTTCCTATTTAGGTTTCCAGAGGTATCCATCTATGCAAGTGGATGATGTGTATGTAGGAACACAATTTTTGTGGCAATGCTTTTTCTGCTCCCTTTGCCTTCAAGTATTCCAGTGTTTTAACATATTCATTAGAAGCTTCAATGACTGATCATATCTTTTCATTGCTCTTTTGGCTTATGAAACTTATAAGACTAAAGTATGTACTGCAATGATGTCATAGCTCTGACATCAACAGATTGGGTATTTGCAAGTGAAAGGTTTTACAAAAGGTTCTTAACCCACAAGTTGAAAAAAATTAACACTTCATATTGCAATACAATTTGAACAAGTTGCATTGATTACACCTTCTCTCACTAAACTTTTCTCATCCTAGCTACAACTGAAATCCAAAGGGTTAACTCCATAATATTGACCTTGGGGATGTGCACCACAAGTTGGTTTACTTCCAGAATCAGATGTCCTACAAAAGGGTCTATGATTTCGAATGAATGCCCTACTAATGGGTTATAAAACTGACTCTATGGGTGAAAACTTTTATCAAATTTTGAAAATTTTGCACAACAAATGTGTCAGTATTTGTCAAGCGGCTCAGCTAAAGTAAAGTGCCCCACAAAATTTTCAAAACCAAATTTGAAGAGATGTTGTTTCTTCTGGCTGATGGAATATGTGGGATTTTGGTAATCTGGATCACACATCCCGTAGTTGATAGCACCCTTTTACCCTCCAGGTACTGAAATATAAAAATATCAATGTGGCACCCTTCAAACATTCAAGAAATTTTTAATATTTTTTTTCAGGTATGACATTAGTTTTTACACATTTAAATTCAGTTAAGCAACAGATAGACAGAGAAAATTTTCATTCAAATTAATTTTCAAATAAATCTAGAATCTTGAATATTGAATCATGCCCTTCATAAATATAAACCAAATTGAAGAGATTCTTCTCGTCACAAAGTAGTTATTCTATTGATATGAGGCGCTCTTACCATTGGGAAACCCAAATGGCAATGGGCTTGTCATGTTGCAAGAATGGCAGGCAACTGATAGACATCAGGGCTCATAACATGGATCCCCAGAAATCAAATGCGGACCGAGGCCGGCAGAATATAAGATGACAAGATGAGCTGGACAGGTTCAGAAAATATTGGATCAACAACACTCACAATAGAGAGGTGTTCTGAATCCTGGTGGAAGGTTTATGTCTAATGACTGATGATAAAAGACCGATAATGATGATGACGGATAGTTTTTTCAATCTGTCATCATCATCATCATCATCATCATCAGTCTTTTAACGTCCGTCGTTGAACATAGACCTTCCCCAGGATTTGCCACAATTCCCTATCATGGGCGTTGCGGAGCCAGTACTTCCTGAACTTGTCTAGCTTATCTCTCCGTCTAATATTCTACCGTCCTCGGATGCGCATGTGATCTCGCGGAATCCATGCTGTGAATCATGATGTCCATTGGTTGTCTGCCATTTTTGCAACATGGCCAGCCCACCGCCATTTGAGATTTTTAATGGATTCTATGATGTCCCTGACTCTTGTCTTTTCTTGGATGTACTGTGCTGTCTTGTGGTCTCTCCATGTGAGGCCCAGCATTATTCTTTCATGTGCACGTTGCATGGTTCTCAATTTACAGGTCTGTCTCTTGGTTAGGTTCCATGTTTCAGCTCCATAAGTGACTATTGGGAGGATGCATTGGTTATACACCTGTTTCTTTAGGATTAATGGGATTTTCTTATCGAGGACACAGAACTGGAGGAAGTAGACCACTTCATCTACCTAGGACAACAAATCTCCATAAGACCCTCAAAAGAAGAAGAAATCAAGCAAAGAATCACACTAGGATGGCAATCCTTTGGCAGAGCTAGCTCAACCTTCAAAAATCTGTCATTTTAAAGATAGTTAAATCAATTGTTATTAGGAAAATTCACATGAAGAACAGATCACAGCAATCAAGCTACTCATAGTGAAATTATCTGCCACAAACTCATGAGAGGATGCAAAATAAAACCTTAGCTTGCTAAGATACAGAGGATTAAGGAACTTATCCTATAATATCTGAAAAAGGTCAAGGTTAAAGGAGAATTGTAGGAAAGGGACACATTAATCAACTCCTAAAAAGAGGTGACAGAATTTTGTACATCTGATAGAGCTTCTATTTCCCTGATAGGTTTTCAAGTATCTATAACACTAGACCCCCATATGATCTCAGATGAGAATGCAATTTGGTGATATATGGAAATATCAGACAATAATTTCACTTTTGTACATCTGCAAACATTTCACAAAAATCATCACCAAAAGAATCACAAAAACGTGAGATGAAAACCAGCCATGGGAGCAAGCTGGCTTTTGAAAAAGCTACTTAAGCATGGACCATATTCATTTAATCAATCAGCTAAAAAAGAAAGCAGCAGAGTACAGAATACCACTCACTGTAATATTTATTGTCTTCAAGGAGGCTTTCAACTCGGTGGAAATTCCCATGGTCATGGATGGCATCACTCAACAAGGAAAAGACCCTGTATACATCAGAGTACTGCAACATATATACATTCACAGCAGTTCCTTTATCAGGCTACATCAAGACCTGAAACTCTTTCAGCTCCAAAAAGGGGTAAGACAAGGTAATACCAGCTCATCTGATTTGACAGTCTACCTCGATATGATTTTCAGAAACATAGACTGGGAATATAAAAGAATCAAAATAGACAAATATCTGTGCAAACTTAGCTTTGCAGACGACATTGCCATTTTTGCAGAGAACTTTTACAACCTCCAACTTATGCTAGCTGAACTAAATGAAGTAAGCAAGAAAGTTGGTTTCCACATGAACTTCAGCAAAACAAATGTCATGTATGACAAACATGTTAGGGACAAACACACAACAATTGAAATTGAAAATGCACAGCTAGAGAAAGTAGACCACTGCATCTACTTAGGACAGCGAGTCTCCATGAAGTCATAAAAAACAGAAGAAATAAAGCAAAAAATTAGTCTAGGTTGGCAAGCTTTTAGTACAGCAAGCTGGACTTTCAAGAACAAGAAAATCCCATTTGTCCTCAAAAGAAGAGTATAAAACCAATGCATCCTCCCGAGAGTCACCTATGGAGCTGAAACATGGAACCAAACTAGAAGATTTACCCTTAAACTGAGAGCTATACAATGTGCACATGAGAGAATCATGCTCAACCTCATATGGAGAGATCACAAGACAACACAATATATCAGGGAGAAAACAGGAGTCCAAGACATCACAGAATCATTAGAAATCTCAAAGGGCTGGTTATGTTGCAAGAATGGCTGATAACCGATGGATATCTCAACTAACAACATGGATCCCCAGAGATCACATACACAATCAAGGCTGGCAGAAAATAAGATGGAGAGACGAACTAGACTAATTCAGAAAGTACTTGCTCCACGATGCCCACAATAGAGAGGTGTGGCGAATCCTGGGGAAGGTTTATGTCTAGCGATAGATGTTAAAAGACATGATATTTTATATTGGTTTACTATTGTTCAGTTTAAAATGAGCATTATCTAATTTTCTGTTGAATTTCAACCTCTGGTTCTTATAACAATTTGTTTTAACATGAAACTTTTTTTCCCGATGATATAAAAGTACATATTCATACAATATGAATTCCGACCCCTGTTGGACACCAGCCTGAATGGCGCCATTTTGGATTTCTCAGTTTGCCTTAGCTTTGATGGATAGCATCAATCAGATTCTGATTCAGAACTAAATTCCGTTGAAAAATAATGAAAACTGGCATTCAAAGGAAAATCATGGAACCCCACCGCCCTTGCACACTTTGTTGGAGGTGATCAATTATAAAGTTAGAAAGAGGGGATCAATGAATGAGTTACTTCTCTTGCTTTTGTTGGGCTTTGATCACTAAAAAAGGTCTAAATCATCAAAAAACAAGCAAGCACAAACTAGAGACCAATTTAACATAAGCTCACGTTACATATTGAACCCCAACTCTAAAAACCTTTTTCGGAAGGGAAATCTCTATTTCGTTTGGAAGAGTGTGCGTGCAAAATTTCAAGTTTCTACTATGAACTGTGAGGATAATAGATTGATCTATACCTACAAATAAATGTCAGAACATGTGAATAATCTAAACCCAGCAACAGTGATTAAACCAGTTTATTGTGGATAGCAGTTATTAACAACAACAAAACCTGCTGATTGTGAGCAAATTGAAAACATTAGAAACTGTGTATCAAAACGTAG
This sequence comes from Thysanoteuthis rhombus, assembly GCA_963457665.1. Lineage (NCBI taxonomy): Eukaryota > Metazoa > Mollusca > Cephalopoda > Oegopsida > Thysanoteuthidae > Thysanoteuthis > Thysanoteuthis major. The sequence continues at coordinate 13,774,916 of OY735221.1, forward strand.
GTTTTCCTCAGTTTCTAAGTGTTTGGCTGGCTATGTATATATGTATTTATCATGCATGCAAGCTGCTCTAATGGAGTTTACAGGGTTGAAAATTTGAACATTTACTCCTCATTAAATCTCAAAAAAGTTTTTGTTTTATCTTGGGGAGAACTCCCCCCCCCCCCCCGATAACTTTTAGTGTGAGGTTCAATTTGCAATGAAAGTTTACGCTAATTGAACCTACTAAAAACCCATTTTGGAGGGGAATTTAAAATATAAAAAAAAATGTTCTTCTTCTCATTGTGGGCATGTGCAAAATTTCAAGTTTTCACTATAAACGTTATGTGCTGGGTTAAATCTGGATAGATACATATAAATGTCAGAACACATGAATAATCTGAACCCAGCAACAGTGATTAAACCGGTCTGTTGTAGGTCATCATCATCATCATCATCATCATCATCATCATCATCATCATCATCATCATCAGTCTTTTAACATCCGTCGTTGGACATAGACCTTCCCCAGGATTTGCCACAATTCCCTATCATGGGCATCGCAGAGCCAGTATTTCCTGAATCTGTAAAGTTCATCTATCCATCTTGTCAAGTTCATCTCTCCATCTTGTTTTTGTAGGGAACACTGCACACTGGAAAGCAAAGTTCTGTGTTCCATTTTATAATTTCCAACTGACTGACTAAAAATTCTGCATTACCACCAAGATATATTCTGAGTATAATTTTTTGCCCTCTCCTTCTGGAAATATAACCTTTTGTCTCCTTGAAAAATGGTAGTAGATGACTATGCTATTTAGTTATGTCTTACAAGAGTAATTGTTTCCTAGGGAAAAGAATCTTCATTCAGACGTACTTAGCTAAGGTGGAGAGCCCACAAAATTTGACTAACCAGATTTGAAGAGATGTTAATCCCTTATCTTCTGGCAATAAAATGTTTGCCGGAACTCTGAGCTTATACATGCAATGGATGATTAGGTCGACCAATCATTAATTAGTTAGATATGTTTCAAAAGTTATTACAACATAAAACTGACTTCCATAGACAGGGCCTATGAGAGAGGGGGTATAGCCAATGCTTCACACCAGGGTCCGAAGGGGCAAGAATGGGATACCAAGAGTTTTGTGGGTGGAGCTGTGTATCAGAACTTCTTAGGCAATACAATGCATCCATTAATAAAATAGGTTGACTATTATTTACTGGTGAGTGAATATATTATGACATGCAAAGAAGGGTTATTGCAAATGAAAATAGGATGGCTAAAAGACAAGGATATTTGTGTAGTGTGTGCGTGGGGAAGGCAAAAATGGCTTTGCACTGCCTTCAGAAATTCCTTTTGGAGGCCTTGTCCATAGATTAATCTTTTTGGTTTCATTCTCAAAAATATTCATTTTGTACGTATTGTAAAAATATCTAAACTGAAAACTATACTGATAAGGCAACAAACATGCACAATATCTGTCAATTTTGATTTGTAGAATTAGATTTTAAGATTTTAATTCAATATCACTTTATACTCATGGAATGTAAAACATTACATAAATTTATAATTTCAGCGAGTAATTTCTCACAAGATGGACAGCAAAAGGCTATATTTCCAATAGGAGAGGCAATTTAGTCCGGTGGAAATTATAAGATATTACAAAGAACATCATGTACACAAATGATAAAAGTAAGAAAAAAAATAAGACCCTTCATCACAGTCAATAAGTGAACAATCATAGCATCGAAATTTGAAATCATGTAAAAAAATTCCATCAAAGAATAAATGTGGTCAGGATAAATTTTATCTATATCATCACTGGCATTTTCCACAAGAGGAAAGAATTAATTTTTAAAATAATGAACTATACCCATCAAAATGAGGCCAAAAAAAAGTCAAATATTTTTTTTTTTTTTAAATTTAAAAAAAAAATCTTTTAGACAAGGTCTATTAGAGTACTGATGCTGATTTTCAAGTAGACAAAAGGGTATGACCAGGAGTGCTAGAACACACAAATTGCTACAGTAGTTCAATTCATAATTTCAATGATAAGCAATTCTTTCAGTAATAAGTAATTTCTCACAAGATGAAGATTCATGTACATAAATCATGAATATAAATTACAAAATTTTCAATTTTTAAACATTTTTACCTTTCTACTAAAATTAAAATTCATTCAATAAAATGCTATAATTTTGTTACCTGAAAATTTAACGAATGAGTTGATTCAGAAAATAAATAACTTTTGTGCCAAATGCATTTTCAATTACACTCCAGGTTTCATCCAGGTGGCAACTGATTAAAGCTTAAAATTCCATCTTCTCATCAGAAACAGTGGAGTTTGAATAGTTCTTACTATTGGGTTGGTGCCAAAATGATTATGTTTTTTGTCATTTTAAACTTCAATGCTCATTTTGGAATAAAGTTTTATTTAACTATGTCCATGGAATATACCATTTTAAATTGTGCTCTATTTATTTAAATTAAATGTTTTCTTTTCATTATTTATTCTGGTTTATTTGAGGCTATCATATCAAACATGGAAGAAACCAAATTCGAGCAATTTTGTTGGATGAGTTCAAAATGGGATGTGAGGCAGCAAAAACTACTTGCAATATCAACCAAGTATTAAGCCAGGGGACTATCAATGAATGTGCAGCTCAACTTTGGTTCTCAAAACTTTGAAACAGAGATGTGAGCTTTGAAGATTCAGATATCATCCAGTGATTGATGACATTTAATTAAGGGGTATAAATTAAGCAGACCTTTGCAAAACAACTGGATAGGATGCAGAACTAACCTGCACTATTCAACAGTTGTTTTATGTGTGTACGAAATTCGAGCAGCAGTAGGACTCATGTTATGCATACAACCCTCAAGAAAAATTTTTAAAAAGCTTGCATGTTGCGCAAAAGACCCAGAAGAAACTGAACAAGCTAGGCTACAAAACTCTACCTCACCCAACCTACTCATCAGCCCTCTCTCTTGGCCAACAATTACTTTTTGAAGTATTCCAACCACTTCCTGCAAGGGAAAGTCTTCAACAACCGAGCAGCAGCTCAAAATACCTTTGAAGAATTCATTGGTTCTAGAATCCCAGAATTCTATATTTCTAGAATAAATGGACTTGTTTCTAGTTGACAATAATGTGAAGATTCTAAAGATCCTTATTTGGATTACTAACTTTTATTCTAAGCTGAGATATACATCTTTAAAGACAAATGAGAAATCGCAATCATTTTTTGCACCAACCCAATATTACCATTTCATTGTGTTTACGAAAAATAGGTTAACATAATTTGAACAACTCATTAAAAGTTCTAATTTGTTTAACTGGTTGAACCCAACATAAGACTAAAAACACAAGGCGTGTGTCTCAACTTTTGCACTGATTTTCATCAAATGAATTACTTTTCCCAAGAGTTAAGAACAAAACAGATTTTTTTGTAAATTGGATCATGCGATGGCCAAATCCAATCTGGATTTTCATGAATGTACTTATCAGGACCTTGTCCTTGAAGTCTTTTTGTAAGAAAACCAATGAATCAACTGAAAATTAACTTTTGTTTTTTCTTCAGTGCATTTCATTCTTCTATGAACTACAGTTCCTTCTTTGCTTTAGAAATATGGCTTCATGCCAATTTTCATTAGTTCAGCAAGTACTTCCACTACTTGACAAACTAATGATTATACTAATCTACGAGATAATTTCTAAGAAATAAACAAATCACTTGGTTTAATTCAACCTAAAAAAAAAATCTCAAACACTATTTGTATACATCAGAAGAAACTATCCACCAAATGATATCAACATAAGTTTCTTCAGTTTTCAAGTTGGTCTGGCTATGTATGTATGTATAGACCAGTGGAGCATTATGTCTAGAAAAATGTTCGTTTTTTTTTTGTATTTTTGAAAATTTCCCTCTTGAATAGGTTTGCAGTTGGGAGGGGGGCAATTTACAATATAAGTTTATGCTAAATTGTTTTTTCTTTTGTGTCCGACAGTCTTGATACTCGTTTTTTGAAAAAATAGGATATTTTTAGTCATCAAAGCCCAACAAAAGACAAGGGAAGTGACATTCATTGATCACTTTCTTTTTTTTCCAAGTCTTTAATTGATCATCCCTACCTTGGCATGCTGCCAAAAGATGTTGATCACGTGACGGTTCTTTTGAGTGACTAACCAGACTTGTCCCTGTCTAGACCGGCAGTTTGGATTCAACGTGAATACAGGTCAGTAAAATGAAGCATTGATTGACAAACCAGTGGAAGACTTGTATCAAATCAGTGAATGATGAGGAAGAATGGGGAGAAATACATTACATCATCATATTTACAAGAACCTCCACTTCAAGATGTCATATTGAAAAATCAAAGCAAACCTGTTAAGAGTTTTCATAGACTCATCAGAAAGTACCAGTTGGTCGAGCAGGGAATGACACGTACGATAGTCCTGGCAAGCCAAGTTCAAACTCCAGCTGAGACAGTTTGTATTCTTTTTGCTCTTATACCCTTTGGAAAGGCATGGATCTATCTCTCTCTTAGCTATAGATGCCATTGCAAGTTCTTGTCGTTTTTGAGTTGACTACACATATTGCAAACAGGCTGAATAAGTAATTATGTGGCATATGAAACCCAAACAAAGATGGCTGAAGCCATAGCCAGCAAAAGAACATAAGAAAAAAAGAGAAAGGATAATTTAGATATTTATCAGTTATCAAATTCATTATGTCAATTTTAGCAAATTTATTTTTTTCATATATTTATCAATCTTTCCTTTTGTTTATCTGTTAGAAAAATTTAAAACAACCATAGCTATCAAAGATGGTGAAGGGTTCTATCTTTTTCCATTTGTGCAAGTGTTTATATATTTGTGTGTTCCAGCACACCGGGCCATACTGTTTTATCTACTGACTTGGAAATCGGCACCTGTACTCCACAAGACCCTTTCTAAAAAAAATTTTTCTTCAAGGTTTGGCAAAAAAGACTCTATGGGCTTTTGGAGAGCCTTATTCTGATGGGTTTATCAATAACATCTATATTTTTTAGCGGTAAACGTCAGTGAAATCATAAACAGAATTTATTCTGACCATATTTGATCTTCAATGGAATTTTTTGCATGACTTCAAATTTTGACGCTATGGTTGTTCAATTATTGACTGCAATGGTAAATTTTTATAATGCTTTAAAACTAAAGATTACAAGCCTGGCTGCTGCAGCGTCAAATTCCACTCCTATTCTGACTGAAGATGATCACTGCAACTTACGAATTCATCTGTCATATATAAAATAACAAATAAATTCATAGGTATATAAGGCATCAGTTTAGCTCAGAGGGTAAGATAGCTACCTATCGATCACATGGCTGTGATTTAAAATCATGGTAGGGAAATGTTAATTTTATATGTCAATTTGAGAAAAACAAATTATATGGAAATATGATGTCTTATTTATTTCTTCTTGATGGCTATTAGCAAGATGTTTGCGAATTCTATTATTTGTAGAGTTAAATGTGTAGACTGAACAGTAGAATCTATTTGTATTTCTATTGAATCACCATAGCCTCACAAGCGACCTGCTCGACCAACAAGGCAAGTGGGCTATCTATATGTATGTATATCTCCAGGCACTCTTGAGCACATTCCATCCTTGAAAATTTGCATGAGTACACCACTAGGTACTATTTTTGACAAAAGTGTTCTTCTTGGTCTCAATGGTCATTCGAGGACCAACAAGTCTAAGTCTTGTCCTGGTAATGATTCTTCTTTTGTACTAAAAAGAAGAGTATGCAACCAATGCATCCTCCTGATAGTCACCTATGGAGCTGAAACTCAAACTGAGATTGACCCTCAAACTGGGAACCATGCAACATGCACATGAGAGAATCATGCTCAACATCACATGGATATATCACATGATAGCACAATATATCAAGAGAAAAGACATTGTAGAATCCATCAGAAAGCTCAAATGACAATGGGCTGGTTATATTGCAAGAATGGCAGACAAACAATGAACATCACAACTCACAACATGCATCCCCAGAGATCACATGCAAAACTGAGGCTGGTAGAATACAAAATGGAGAGATAATCAGAAAGTATTATCTCCACAATGCCCATGATAGTGAGATCTGGCAAATCCTGGGGAAAGTCAACGGATGATAAAAGACTGATGATTCTTTTTTTGAATTAAAAATTTCCATGTTTTGAAGAACCAAAATCATAATGGGGTACATTTGTCCCACTAGGCATTTATCTTAAGACAAATGAAAAACAGAATTTGCAAATCTTTTTGTCTACACATCTTTCCTGTTCAGTTATGGAATGCAAATTAATTTCTGCATGGGTTTCATAATATAATAACATCATTGTCTGGAGTTGTAAGAGCCAGGAAAATCTCATGTACTTCATATTTTGTGATACATATGTCCAAGAAGACTTTTAAAAGAGATCTACAATCAACAATACATTTATATTTCCGAGCAGCCATAGAAACTTCAAGATATATATATAATTATATATATGTCCGAAGAGTCTTGAAAAGTCTGAAAAAGTAAACATGAGATTTCTAATTGCAGTTCCAATTCCTAGATGCAAACAAATTGAATGAACTAAATGAAAATCAATAAGTTGAAGAATAACATTCAATTTTTTGTTTTTGCAAGTGATTTTGAAATCATTTGCTAACAAGCCTAGCTGATGCATGGTCAAACTCCACTCCTACTTTTGTTCATTGAAAATGATTATTACAACTTTTATATTGTATATATGATAAACAAAATAATTATATAAATACACTTTTTAGTAAAAAATATATTAATTCATTAGAATGAAATAAGCCATGGCTTATCTAAAAGAGTAATTTTATAGATTTACAAGACATATCAGTTTAGCTCAATCTGTAAGACACCAGTCTACCAATCAGATGGTCATGATTTCAAATCATAGTATGGAAATGTTAATCTTGTAGATATATTTATTTATTAGAATGAAATAGAACTTTGCATATTTCTAATATGAATTTTGTTAGATAAAACAGATTTGCCAATTTAGCTCAGTTGATAAGAGACACAACAATCAATCAGTTGGTTGTGATTTCAAATCACAGTAAGGGAATGTTAATTTTTATTTTACTTAATTTGTTGAGGATAGTTCTCGTTGATTTTGTTGTTCTTGCTACGGTCAACTCTAGGTTTGGACTCTAGTTTGAGAGAAAATTTAAATCTGTAATTTTAAAAAATGAAAATCATTTCACCACTGCAACTGATATTTTCATTCCAGTGTACACAGTTTTTCCTACCAGGTAGATTATCTCGAAAGGTTTAATATTGTAGAAAGTTCTGCAAAAAAAATGTTCTCGATGCAATAATAAAGAGGAGGAATGCAACTGGGGATTCAGCTTTGAAAAAATAAAGAAACTGGCAGTTTGATAGATTATCTAAAGGAAGATGGTATGCTTAGAGATTAAAATATCAAAATATTCAAGGAATAGTTATAATGGTGATAGAAAAGAAAGTGGAAGAATGATTCTTTTTAAATTGAAGGCAATAGCAAAGTATCCATGGAAAGTTTAAAGTATCAAAAGAAAGATAAACTAGCCATCACAGTTAATAATTGAACAACCATAGGATCAAATTTTGAAGTCATGTAAAAACAATTCCACCGAAGAATAAATATGGTCAGAATAAATTTTACTTATGACATCACTGGAAAATATCTAAAACAGTGTAAAAACAACTAGGAACATCTAGATTCTCCAGCTTTTTTTCCAAAACTGAAAAAAGCATTTTTAGAAGGCATATAGTGGAATAATGATGTCAATTTTCAAGTCTGTAGACAAAACATAAATGAACACAGTGTGTTAACCATTATGTATGGTATGGTCAGACTATTTTCCTTGTCTATAGGTTCATTTTTCACAATGTTTCCACCATATAGCCTCCAGCCTTTTGGGGGAGTTGTTGGTTATAGAATATTGAATCACTACTCAGAGCACATGCTTGATTGGACTGGACACGTCATATCCATTTTTTTTTGCATATCTGGGTTTTGCTATCAGGGAACTTCCAAGCTTCCTCCCTAGAGTAATCCATTCTTTTCTCTCTAGATGTTATTAATAAAGCCATCAAAATGAAGTCAAAAAGAGGTCAAAATAGCTTTTTTTCCAAGAATCAAAAGAAAACATTTTTAGAAGGGGTTTTAGAAGAGATTTTTCAGTTAGTAGACAAAACAGTATGGCCAAGAGTGCTGGAGGATGCACAAATGAAAAGGATAGAACCTTCCGCCACCTTTGGTGGCTATGGTTGTTCAATTTGAGTGATTAGTTGTTTTGTTGTTCAAATAGTATATCAGTTGCACAAAATCACAGCACAAAAAATTAAAATTCTTAAATTTAAAAAACCCTCATACCCAAGGGTTGGATGAGTATGAATTGTCATTAAATAAATGGTGATTTTGGAGAAAGCGTAGATACGTAGATAGTTCTGAAGATATGTGTCCGCTCTGAGTTATACACTATAGTGAGAGTTAGTACTTTATGCAATTTGTAAAGGTAATTATGTACTTTGGCTATTTTCCCATGAAGCCATTTTGGGACAAGAAAATTATCAGTAAAGATGGATTCTTGTAAATATGTTCATATTTTCTGAAAAAGTAACCTAAATAAGTCTGGTTTGTTACTCAATGGAAACTGTCACATGACCAACATCTCTCTACAGTACGTTATGTTGGGGTGATCAACTAGAAAAACTGGAAAATGGGGCAGTCTATGGGTAAGTTGTTTCTCTTGCATTTTGTTGGGTGGCGATCACTAAAAAAATCTTAATTTTCAAGAAACAAACATGAATGCTACCAGACACAATCTATAATATCAATTAAGCATAAACTTATATTTTGATTTGAACTCCCTACTAAAAACATTTTTTTTTTTTTTGGAGGGAGGGGTAAAAAAAAAACATAAAACGTTTTTTTTTTAGACATAAGTAAGAGTAAATGTTTAAATTTTCAGCTCTCTAGCTTCATTGGGGTGGCCTGTACACGTGATGTATACATATATAGCCAGGCAGTCAGATAGCCAGCCAGGCTAACTTGAAAACTGAAGAAACCTATGTTGACTGTTTTGGTTGACGGTTTCTAATAACATTCTCTGACTATTTCTCCATGATATCATTTTGGGGCAAGAAAACTTTCTACAGCAAAGCTGGTCTCATGTAAATATCTTCATATTTTCCGAAAAAAACACCTAAATATTTTAATTATTATCGTGAAAAATTTCTATTTTCATTGAATGTATTTCGATTATAGTAGGCTCCCATTATTACAGCACCTGTGCAGATTTAAGAGTGATGTTATAACAAATTTTCTATCATAATAGATGGATTTTATATGGAGGGAATTGATAATGAAAAATTAAAAAGTACAAATAAAAATTGGGTTTTATTACCCTTTCACAATCTAATGACCCATATGCAGGTTAGAGGTCTTGAAGTAAAATGAATGAACCAAAAATCTAATCTCCAGTAATAGTTTCTGCGAGAATATGAAAACAAACGTGCCATTAAAACACATGTCATCAAATAGTGCCGTTAGAGCGAGCGCGGTTAGAACTAGAATTTGCTGTATTTACAATCGCATATCATTCATTCAGATTTAAGGAATATTTCCTCGGTGATTGTATAGCCCACTAGAATAATCTAATTACTTTTCCACATTCTCTGAAGAATATTGTGATTACAAATATCTTCTGAGAAACAATGGGCTTCTAAAATTGAATTGAAACCTTTGAAGATTATTATATGTTTCTATGTGAGCAAGAGTTTTTGCCCTTCCATTACTGAATTAAGTAGACTCTTTGGCAACAGGCAGTATGGACTTAAACAATCTAAGTACAAGAGTCTTAACCATTAGGCTATTTATATACTAGTTGTAAAAATAGAGAAAAATATATTAGTTGGCGTATTTTGATTTCTTACCTAAATATAAATTCTACATATTTTTAGAAACAGTCAACCAAACTGTCATCAAACCTGTCAACATACATTACTTCAGTTTTCAAGTTAGTGTAGCCAGCTATGTGTGTATGTATGTATATATGTATGTATGTATGTAAAATGCACACGAATCACACTAATGGAGCTAGAGGGCTGAAAATTTTGATAATTATCCCTTGTCATGTCTACAAAAAACATTTTTGTTCTTTTATTGAATTTCTCCTCTAAATAGATTTTTTAGAGGGGGATCAATTTTGAATGTAAGTTTATGATAAATTGATCCCATAGCTCTTATGTCCTGCAGGATTCCAATTGTGTTTGGAAAATTCTGACTTTTTAGTAATCTCTGCCCTAAAAGAACAAGAGATATAACTTATGCATTGATCACCCCTTTTTCCAAATTTTCCATTGATCACCCCCAACATGATGCGCTTCAAAGATATGTTTGCCATGTTTGCCATGTGATGGTGAATAACCAGAAGTAGTTTTTGCAGCCATTGAATAAAATGACTATGCGTCTAATTGTTCTATGCACTTCTGAGATAAAGTATTTTCATTATTCTATTTTTTCATTATTATTGAGTTCTTTTTATTTTTAACACAGTGTTTTGGCTGATACATTCTTTAGCCTTCTTCAGGTTTATGCTGTATTCAATTTTCAATCTTTGCTTGATATTCAAAGTGCTCAAGTGGTAAATGAATTCTAAAGACTGAATACGTCATCTATCTGAGGAAAGCCAAAGGAGGTAGCTATTTGTCTGGAGAAAGCCAAAGAATGTATCAGCTGAAACACTGTATAAAGGACAACAAAGGCATCGGCATGGGCACCACCTTCTGGGGGATGTATTGAGGGGCACAGAGGGCATTTGACCCAGCATTAAGCCTTCTAACTAAGGATGAAGGGTTTTGAAAGTTGAAACTTTATAGTTGCTGGTCTTCAAGGGATCACTATAAAGTGACAGCTCCAGAATGACTCACAGCTTGAGCACTACCTAGTCACTTACCTGACTATCAATATGCAGATATATTCTTTTGTCCTGGAAAAGTGACACTGGGTGGTCATGGACAGTTGACCAATAATACATGGAATTATATTGAAGTTTCCTTCATCAAATCCAAAACAGAACCAGTTCACATCATCTTTCTAGTTACAGATTGACTGTTGAATGAAAGGTGACAAATAGCTGGGTAAGTGAGGCACTTGCAACCCATCCTGGATCAGGCCTTCTCACCCACTTTGGAGTGGTTCAAAAATTAGAGCTTTATAGTCAATAAAGGATAATGGTGCAGTACAATTATTTTATGCAACCTCAATTTGATTTCTCAAACTGAAAGATGGTATTATTCTTTTCTGGTAACAAGGCTGCTACTAAGAATAATCCGAATTATACCCCCACCCCCAAATTTGTCGTTCTGTTCCCATCTCGCAAAAGTGGCACGGACACTCTCACTATCTCTTTTGATATATTAGAAACCATCAACCAAAACTGTCGAGATAGGCTTCTTCAGTTTTTAAGTTGGCCCGGTTGGCTAGCTTGTTAAGTAGCTAGCTATGAATCATACATACAAGCCACACCAATGGAGCTATAACTTCAACTTTCAACATTTACTCCTTATTATGTCTTTTTTTTTCTAATCCATCCACATAGATAGGTTTTCAGCGGGTGGTTTGATTTGCAATGTAAATTTATACCAAATTGATGCCTTAGTTTGTGTTTAATGATATTCACATTTGCTTTGAGAAAATTCAGACTTTTTAGTGATCACAAAAGGTGTCAGAAGTAAATTATTCATTTTTTGTTTTCCAATTTCTTATTTTTTAATTGTTCACCCTCAACACGGTATGTTGCCATAAGATGTTGATCCCATGACAGTTTCTATTGAGTGATTAACCAGATCTGCTTAGGATATTTGTAAGAGCTTCCAAAGATCTGCTCTCAAGTGTGAATAAATTCTCCAAGGCAAAGAGTTGGGCGGATTCTGCTAAGCAGTTGCATTGAAGAGTGGCTTATATCATTATGAAATAATCAGGATTAATGCCTAAATCTTGCTACAGCAATAGAGTAAGTAAAATCCCCTGATTCATAGGATCAATGATAAGATCCTCATGATGGATTTCTTATAAAAGGAAGAAAAATGAAGAGAAAATATTGTTTTCATATACTTCATGAGAAAAATACTGTTGGATCACTGGTAGTACAAAACCATAGTGTCAGAAATTGAAGTCATTTTGAAGAATCCATCGAAGGATAGATAAACAGTCAATACTTGAACAATCATAGCATCAGAATTTGAAGTCATGTAAAAAAAAATTATATCAAAGGATAGATATGGTCAGAATAAATTCTATTTATGATATCACAGGTGTTTTCTACTGAAAAACATCTAGACTCTGAAGTAATCTAGACATTATTTTCACCGTAAAACATTTGAAATAGAGTAAAATGACATCTAGATTTTATTAACAAACTATAATTGTCAAAATAAGGGATCTAGTGGAGTACTGATGCCAATTTTCAAGTCTGTAGACAAAACAGTGTGACCAGAAGCAATGGAATACACAAACATAAGCACATTTGAGAAGGGAAGGATCAAGGACAACTCTGTTGGAATACTGGTAGTACCAAAACAGTCTCTTGTTAACTATTGTTGCACCTTTAATTAAATCAAAAATTCATAAATTGCATGAAATTATTTGTAATCAACAATGAAACTCTTCTATAAATAGCATAAAAAATTGTGGAATTCTTTTGTGAATTGGATGAAACAATTCTTTGAATTTACCAAATGGTCAAAAGAAGAAGTTATCAATCAGAAGTTTTTTCCCCTTCAAGTTGACATTCTATTTTGTTTGTATGAATTTAAGAGTTAATAGCAAAATCATTCTAATGAGATGCAATGAATTTTTTGTATATGGCAACCATAGTTTCCACTTGGTGGTGCACGTGTTCACATGCACACAACTTTTGAAACCAGCACACAAAGGAAATTAATATGTTCACAAAAGATTTAAAATTCTTCATATAGCATACTGAGACTTTATTGAAAGAATATTGATTCCAAGTCAAGTTCAGAAGTGTGCATATACTTTAGTCATAGAGAAAAATTTTGCATGACACAAGATTCTCAGATTAGAGGAAACCTTGATGGCAACTATTCTTCTGAAATGAATCACTATTTTGACATCATCGGACCTGATAAGTGTCAGCATAGTGAAAATGCCAGATCACTGGAGGATCATCTCTAAACAAAAGCTAAACACCTCACTGCATGGACATCTGCTAGAGTCAAGGATGCCAACAGAGTGCAAAGTGTTCAGGATGTTCAATTGTTTTATGTAATAACAACATAATGAACCCATATGAAAAGATGGCATTACTATTTGCAAGTTGCTGAGGTGTATTCCTAATATACACTCCGACAAAATATATTCTTTTGCCGTCTCTGGAAAAATGGCAGCAGATGCTCATACCTTTTAATTTAATTTATTCTAATACAGTTTGATTTAATTTAATTTGATTTAACTTAAATCATACCCATACTTTGAAATTATCATGTAAATTAGTACAATGAATAATACAGGAGCAGAAGCATTAAATGAAAAGCAAGTAAAATTTTCACAGATAAACCTTATATTCAATTGATAATGTGCATTGTATTCGCTTCATGGAATGCGATGCACTTCCTTTATTCACTGGAGCCATAACCGGGGGTTAATTAAGAGCAAATGACATTAATAAATGCAGGAAAACAAGCTGGAGTCACTCGCCTGTGTTCACAAGAGCTCTTTAGCAGGTTAAGAGATCTAATGCAACCCAAACATAGTTCATCGTATTGGTGTGTTGAAATGGGGAATTTGATATTACAGTTGCTACAGAAATTTTAAGTCACTGCCAAATTAGTGAAGGTACCAGATTACATATGGGAATTCTTTGGTTAAGGGGTGGGAGGCAGAGGTTTTGATTAACCAAAAATTTTACACGGATTAAAAACACAACCAGAAGGGCAGAGGGCTTTTTCTGCCCGAAATTTTCACAGATTAAAAACCAAAAAGTTCTAATTTTCAATGAAAAGTCTTTTTATCAATCAACAATACAGTTACAACAAATCATGACATGCAACTTGAAAGAAATATTAATTTCTTCTTTCCTTCAGGCAAAAATATTAATTTCCCAAATTTGAGGGGGAACGGCAGTTGCCCCCTATGCCCCCTAGCTCATACACTTATTAATACATATACATGGATTAGGGAAGTCTACAATAGTGTCCAAACTGTGTTTGTACTTCAGCAAGCCCCCTCCCCTTTTATGTAGATAATTAGTTTTTCAAGTTTTGTTCAGATTCATAAGGCATCTTGAGAAAAAAACATTCAAATTTTTCCTTGTGGCTGAAATTAAACTTCCATTTTTATCACAAAATTATTTCAACTCAAAAGAATGAAAAAACTAATTCCTAGTCAAATCAAAGAGACCATAATGTATATTTGCAAGTCTAATATTTGCAATAAATATAGAATAATTATGATCACTTTTTCTTTTGACAAATCTTGATGTCATAGAATTAGATCACAGCTTGTTTTTTATGGCTTAATATAACTAATTTCTTTTTTATTTCAAAAATGAATCTTTAATCAAAATATACCCTGAAGATTTGCCTTCAAACGACATAGCTTTATTATTGATTAACTAGCTGAACCCATGGAAATTCAACGGACGTTTACAACTAAGATTATCCATTGTTCTTGAAGATGGAGCAAGCTCTACTAAAAGCTTGCCAACCTAGAGTGATTCTTTGCTTGATTTCTTCTTCTTTCAAGGATTTCATGGATATTTGTTGTCCTAGGTATATGCAGTGATCTACTTTTTTTAGCTCAGTGTTTTTATTTAGATCACAGTTTTCTTGTCCTCAACATGTTTGTTGTAAATGGCATTTGTTTCCTTGAAGTTCGATTGGAGGCCAATTTTCTTGCTTTCTGCTTTCCTCTCATCCTTCGCTTGTATCTTTTCATTCTCTCTCTTATCTCTTCCAATATTTGTTACCCACCCAACCCCAATCTAAAAGATGTACAAACATTGATTCTGTACGTTTCATTTTTAATTACACACGTACGGATTCTCTCCATATTTTTTATTTGAATTATATACAAACATTGATACCTTCTATGCTTTTATCTAAATCGTACACAAATTTTGATACCTTCTATGTTTTCATCTAAATGATATGAAAACATTGATACCGTCAATGCTTTTATCTAAATCATGTACAAACATGGATTAGTTTCTTGAGTGGAAATCTCAGCAAACTCTCTCACTTCCTTTTCTCCTCTCTCCCTTCCAAACCTTTTATCAAACTACCTTTTTCCCTTTTCCCTTCCTATTTTTTATTTATTTTTTCTTTTCTGTCCACTTTCTTCCTAACCTCTAACTAAACTACCTAACTTTCTTCTTTATCTTCTCTGATCCAACAGTCTTCTCAAACTAACACCTTTTCTGCCCTCTCTCTTCTTACCCTCCAATAAAATTCCTAACAACTTTTATGCCTTACCTCTTCCTTTCCTCATTAAAAAACCTAACTTTCTTTTCTGTCTTCTCTCTTCCCTCTTATCAATATAAGTAATTTTTGCCATCTGTCTTCTCACCCTCGTATCAAACTACCTAACCTTTCTCCTATGTTATTACTGAAAGGGTGATATTCAAACACAGGAAGAAACTAGCAGAATAATATTATCAATATCTGCACCACACTCAAGTAAATCACCATAGCTCCCATGTCCACCAGAACTAATTATCTAAACAAACTTATCTGAAAAAATATATCTTTTATCTAAAATTATCTTTAAATTTAAGCAATGTTAGTTCAAAATGATCATAAAGATTGAGAAAGCATTTCTTTTTAAAAATAAATTCCGAAACATTTTTAGATTGTGCCTAGTGGTGTACTCATGCAAATTTTCAAAATTGTAGCCCTAAAGATGTGACCAGGAGCATCCAGAGACAAACACACAGAATTGAGTAAAGAGAGAAAAATCTGTAGCCCATTGGCTGATCGGTCAGGCGAGCCA
>OY735221.1:13798445-13823445 GCA_963457665.1 Thysanoteuthis rhombus
AACCATCATTGGCATCAATTCCACCCACTCCAATCATAAAGCATAGCAAACTATCAACTGCCTTACTTGGAGGAGCTGTATGCAGAAAACATGTCCTGTATTCACCAACTCCATTGCCTCTGTCTTTATGAACAATGGCAAGTGATGTACCAAGAATATGAATTTTAATGCTGAACTGTACCCTTACTCTCTGTCCAACATAAATATATATTGATGTATACGTTTTCTACTTGGTGCATTTTTTTTTCCTTTTTTTTTTAAATTTAGTGTTAGCACTACTGGGCACTTTTGAATATCAACATCAACAATTTAATTGTTACTCTCCCAGAGTCAAGCAAATTTTCTGAGGATATACCCCTACCAGAACTCAGTAACACCATATGAACATTTAAAATCAGAAAGACCACACACATCCTGAGTACCTAAAAAACTTTTGCTTCAGTCTAGAAAATGCAAAAGCTCATTGCAATATACCCCCACAAAAAGATGAGGTGGATCCTAAAAGCTATCTGCCAATATTGCTACTTAGTGTTACATATAAGCTCTTTATCTGCCCCACAAAAGCTATATGCAGTCAACCACAATGCCCTCTCTGGGACTAACTCTAATGTGACTTATCCTCGCTGGCATCCCTACTCCTGACATCAGGTGGAAACATCTGGTGCTCAAGCCAGCCAGGAAGTCTTTTGGGCCAACAGTGGTTCATAAAATTTCAAAACTGAGATAAGAGCCTTGAAGATGAGAAGGGTTATAGATGTCCATCTGTGATTGATGAGATCCAATTGAGGGTCATTACTGGGGCAGAACCATGCAAAACAATTTGAGAGGTTGTAGAGGTACTCAACGTTGACCATTCAACAGTTGTTTGATATTTATGCCAAATTGGAAAAACAAAACAGCTTGACTAATGGTTGCCCCATTTGCTGATCAAAGATGAAAAATTTTGCCATTGCAAAGATCTGTTCTGTACTTCTTTTGCACAGCAAAAATGATCCGTCTCTTGATTGCATTGTGACACCTGATGGAAATAGATTCCATACAACAATCGACGGCATTTTGTGCAGTGGCTAGACTGAGGTGAAGCACCAAAACACTTCCGTAAACCAAACCTGCATCAAAAGAAAATGACAGTCACGGAGTGGTGCTCAGCAAGTAAAACCGTCCACTACAACTTCATGAATCTTGGCAAAATCATTACAGCAAATAAATCAATAAAATTCATATAGAACTTCAAAGTTTATGTCTAATATCAATCAGTTAAAAATGACCAGTTCTTCTCCATGACAAAGGCTGACTGCATGTCACATGATTAACTCTGCAGAAAATGAACAAACTAGGCTACAAAACTCTACCTCGCCCAGCTTACTCACAAGACCTCTCTCTGACCGATCACCACTTTTTCAAGCATTTTGACCACTTCCTGGAGGGAAGGTCTTAAACAACCAACAACCAAGCAGCAGCTCTAAATACCTTTGAAGAATTCATTTGCTCCCCTTCTTATTTTGATTAATAACTCTTATTCCAAGCTGAGATATACTACTTTAAAGTTGATGGTGAAAATCCGCAATTATTTTTGCACCAACCTAATAGTATCTCATAAATCTATATCAACCATGGCAGCTTGGGAAATAATCCAAATTGTACCCATTAGGTTTTGTTATTCATAATTCAAATATATTTACTGACAGAGGATGTGCATCCACTGAAAGTTTTTCATTGTAATCCTCACCCAAATATGGTCTGGTAGTAAAGACTCGCAGGAACCAAGATTTTTTACAGAGTTTTCACATAAAGCTAGAACCAGATCTCCATTGATTGAGAATTTTTTCTGAAACTTTTGCTTTTTTATCATTGAGAGCTTTTAGCTTTGTTCTTATCCTGATCTACTAATTTTATCATTGACCTTCTCATAACTTTAAATGGCCGTAAAGGTTTAGGAATTAAATCAAGTTGCATGCACATTGTAGTATTGTCTTTTACAATGAGATCAAATCGATTTGATATATTCTTCAACTCACTTGATTATTTCCTCCTTTGAAAATGTAAGCGGCTAAGAGTAACATAACCAGGACTTTTCAAGGAATTATCAATTGACCTTAGCCCTACGAATAGCCTGACTAACCAGTGAAGTGGGCTACAGATTCTTCTCTCTTTGCTTATGTGTGTATATGTGTGTATCCATGTGCTTATGGTCCTTTGGAGAGGGGCTGCAACATTGAAAACTTATATGAGTGAACTATCAGGCACTATCTAAAAATATTCTTCAGTTTTTCTAAAAAAGTGCTTTTTTGGTCTCTACGGTCATCTCAAACAAACAATGTCCAAATCTTGCACTGGCATTTTTAAAAAAATTATCATAAAGATAGAGAATCTAATTTTTAAGATAACTCTAGATAATTTTCTTAGATAATTCTGGATAATTTTCTTAGATAATCAGTTCTGGTATTCAGGCAGGCTAAGGTGATTCATTCATGCGAGGTACAGATATCTCTTTAACTTATCCTCTTACAATGCAGAGAGTCCAACTTTTACACAGCTTCATTCTCTTTACTGCCCGACTTGAAAGCAACTGCAAACAGGCCCACTGATGTGTGCGGGGATGGAAGTGTGTGTGGGGGGTATATATATATATATATATACCTACTTCTCGATTTCTGATTTTCCAACGGAGACATTTATTATTAGCTGTCCCCAGAGCCAGCCCGAAGTGACAGCAGCACGGGAAGTCATCAAGTGCTAAGTGCTAGGGAGCGCCTGTCACGTGTCAGTAGAGATAGTAGAACTTTCAAAATACAAATTGGAAAGATCTCTGAAAGGTCTGCCTATTCAACAAGATCATGGAACCCAGATTTTTTAAAGGTCTGGCTACTCAGCAAGCTCACAGACCACCAACGATACTTTTGTAGATTCCCAGGATGCCGCTAACCTCAGGACCGGCAGACCCAGAGAATGGGAACCCCTGCTATGTACCTAGATCCTTGAAACCATTTCTATCACTGGTTATTTATGTATCTACTTTTGACCCTGTGAAAACCATTATGTCCTTGATGAATGCTTTCAAGCTATTAAGTGTATTTACTTCAATATATAAATATTGCTCCATTCCTATTAGTATCAACTCTTTTATCATTATTATAAAAAGAGTACAGAGAATGATCATTATATCATTTGGCCTGTTTCCAGCTTTTGTTTAGTAGTGATATCTTTGTGTTATTAAAAGCTAATTTTTATTCTTGCCATACTGAAGAGCTCATGTATGTAGTGATATGACACAACACCCCATTATGCTTGAATTCATTTTTTGCCAGACGGTATTGTAATCTTTTTAAACCTAATATACATATTCTGAATATAGATAAGGTCCTTTATTTTTGTTGGATATAGAAAAACTCCCTGGCTTTGCTAATTAGTTTTTGGTCAATAGAAATATGAATATTTGCTACTGATAAAATAATTAGTTCAAACAGATAGAATTCTTGAGTCATTTTCTTTCTCTCTTCATTTTTTCTTCTATATTTTTTATGATTTAGTATATAATTTCTTCTCAGGAACATTTGAAAAAATGAAAAAAACATTCCATTTTTGGTATCAATGTATTTCTCACATCAGATGGAGTCGTTCATTCTTTTCAACTGTGATGAAAGACGACAGTTCTATGGATGCCAAAAAGTTTTTCGTTCAGACCAAATTTTGATAGGTTTATAGCATTGATAAGAAAGGAAGGATAGAGAGAATGGGCAAAGAGAGAGGGAAATTTTTTTCTCTTTTACTTCATATAATTCTTTTTTAAATCAATTTTTGAAATAAAAAAGATATGTCAAAAGATGACAGTTCTATGAATTCCAAAAAGTTTTTCGTTCAGACCAAATTTTAATGGTTTACAGCATTGATAAGGAAGACAGGATACAGAGAATTAGTGAACAGTGAGGGGCATTTTTTTTTTTTTTCGCCTGGTATAATTTTATTTTTGAATCAATTCGTGAAATAAAAAAAATCTGATGAAAGACGACAGTTCTATGAATGCCAAAAAGTTTTTCAGTCAGACCAAATTTTAATTGGTGTTAGCATTGATAAGGAAGGAAGGATAGAGAGAATGGGTGAACAGAGAAGGACATTGACATAATTCTTTTTTTAAATCAATTCTTGAAATTAAAAAATGTGACGAAGGAAAAGATATTCGTAACCTAAGAAGTTAAAACATCATTTTTTTAAATGTCATATCAAAAGCATAGAGTGATGATCTATAACTTATGGGGTAGGAAAATAGATACACACTCCTTTAATACTAACAAACAGGCAAGAAAACTAATCAGGGTTCATTTTCAGAGAGTCTTTTATTAATCTTCTAACAGCTGTACATTATTCTTTTTCTTTAATCAATAGGAAACATATAATTTTATTACAGAAACAAATGTTGCTATATGCTATCAAAAATTGTGGAAACAACGACACAGGTTTTGAACAGAGTCTGTTCTTTTCCTTTTTCTCAGTATAAAAATGGAGATGTTACCCTCAAAATTTATCAATGAAATCTGTCGAAATTGCTATAGCTCTTTAAAATTCATTTTTAGAATATGAATCATATCAACTTACCCCCATTCCTGCTGGGTGATATTCCACTTGTGAGATTTATATAACATCTTCCACAGATGTTTCAAGACAGAACAAGACTGGCTGCTGCAGGGTCAAACTCTACTCCAACTTACATTCCAACTGAAGATGATTACTGCAACTTTTGTATTTTATGTAAAATAGATAAAAATCATAAAAATGTAGATTTTTTTTGTGGAAATGTTTTTATTTATCAGAAAGAAATAAGCCTGTGCATATTTGTATGATAAATTTTGTTAATATCTAGGAGTTTTCAATATAACCCAGTCAGTAAGACAGCCTGTTGGCAATCAGTTCGTTGTGAGTTCAAATCATATAAGGAAACGTAGGTTTTACATATCAATTGACACCTCTCATTTTGGTATGGAATGTTCTTTTTCTACTTTAGTTAGGGAGACGAAGTCAACTGCAGACTTTGTACTGGTGTTTGTCAAAAGTATTGTAACATTTATAAGACTTACCATTGATTCCTTACTCTTATCCTCCTGAAAAAAACCTCTCACATCCCAGGGTGTCTCAAAAAACCTTTCTTGGCACCAATGGTCATTTCATCTCATTAGTATAATCTAGAACTGGAGTTTTCACACACTCTCTTCCAGCGTACCGTTTCATCCTTTCCTGTGATGGTGGTACACTACTTGTGACAGGGTCAGCTTTAGGAGCCATAAGGCCTAATCGGAAACATGTTTTGCAGGGCCCAAGCTAAGGTTTGAAGAATTTCAGAGATATAAATGAAGTTTGTTATAGACTTTATATCTATATGGTAAAAAGGATAACAATCAAGATATGCACTTAAAAATTTCAAAGAAATAAATGTTTACTCTGTTCTATGATAAATTTACCTAATACAGAGTCCAGTGAAAAAAAAATCAAAGTACATAAATAGTGTATACAAAAGCCTCTGACTTTTTAAGAATTCAGAAGACAATTAAAATTGTAACTGTTTCCCATAAAACCTGCAATGTGCTCTTAAGTTATTTCTATTGATATTCAAACCATCCTCATCTTGGTTGTTTTAACGAACCGAACCCTTTATTTATCCAACAGGGGTATATTGACCGTACTCCCCTCTTAGCGTTAGTAGTATTGTTATATTGTCTCACACTAGGATTGGACCTAGAACCATCAGATTACTTTACAGTAATTTGTCTGATGCTGTAACCACTGCGCTATGTGTCCATGTGGACAATGTACCCCCGTCGGATAAATAAAGGGTTCGGTTCGTTACTTCCCCACACCTAGTAGATGATACCTGACGAAGGCCGTAGAGTGCAATGGCCGAAACATTGTATGAAAAACAACCAAGATGAGGATGGTCCGAATATCAATAGAAATAATAATAATACCTCATCTAAAAAATTCAGAGATGTTCTCTTAAGTGTTTGTTACAATGTGTTGTTGTATGTGTTTGACAAGACTAAAGTTGATCACCCTAGCGCAGGGCCCCCTTAGGTGTGGGGCCCAACTGGTCCAACTGACTTTAAGCTGGCCCTGCTTTGTGAAGAGTACTGTGTGAAACGTATGGATACCATAGAACAGACAATAGACATACAGTATTCGTTCACCGTTTCCACTAATTCAATGTTACATTTTTAATGAGATGGATATGCTAAGCTCTTTCCGATAAGTAACTCAATTCTCGGCTCAGCTTCAGAGAGACACATCTGCGTATCATTTTCTATTGTCGTTCTTGCGTTAAATTTGCTTTCATTTATACGTTCTCATTGCTGTTTTACAAACCTTGCATATCCCCATAACATTTCTTGCATTGTGTATCCCTAGATTCGAGAACCCCTGATATAAAGTATATATATTGCATATATATTCTTCCAATAGTGATTTTTTTCTCCCGAGTTTTTTCTCCTTTAACGTCATTCTGGAAAATTAGAAAAGATTTTTCGTAAAAGTCTCCATATGTTTTTAGTCACCACTACCCACAACGGACAGGTTTAATCTATGTTGCCGGGTTTAAGTTATTCATGTGTTCTGGTATTCATATGTATCTACCAATCTATCTGTTTATCTATCCGAACTTCACCCAGCCTTTACCGTTCATCGTAGAAACTTCAGCACACTCACTCCTCTCAGTGAGTTGGGGAAAGTGTTTTTTTGTTTATTAGAAATTCTCCTCCAAAACTTTTTAGTGCAAGTATATGCTAAATTGCTTACTTGTTTATGTCAGCTTGTTTATTCTAAAAAATTTTTAGTGATCTCCGCCCAACAAAACTAAAGACATATTCTTTTATCATCCGTTTTTCCGACTTTTCAATTTAACAACCCCAACATGGCATATATCATCATCATCATCATCATCATCACCAGTCTTGTAACGTCCATTGTTGAACATAGACTTTCCCCAGGATTCGCCACATTTCTCTATCATGAGCCAGTATTTTCTAAATTTGTCCAGTTCATCTCTCCATCTTGTATTTTGTCTGCCTCAGTTTTGCATATGATCTCTGGGGATCCATGTTGTGAGTCGTGATGTCCATCAGTTGTCTGTCATCCTTGCAACATGGCCTGCCCATTGCCATTTAAGTTTTCTAATAGATTCTACGATGTCTCTGACTCCCATTTTCTTCCTTATATACTGTGCTGTCTTGTGATCTCTCCATGTGAGGTTGAGCACGATTCTCTTATGTGAGCGTTGCATACTTCTCTGTTTGCGAGTCTGTTTCTTGGTTACGTTCCATGTTTCAGCTCCATAAGTGACTATAAGGAGGATGCATTGGTTCTTCTTTTTAGGATTATTGGGATCAACTTGTTTTTGAAGGTTGAGCTTGCTCTGCCAAAGGCTTGCCATCCTTGAGTGATTCTTTGCTTGATTTCTTCCTCTTTCATGGGTTTCATGGAGATTCTTTGTTCTAGGTAGATATAGTGGTTTATTTCGCCATTTTTGCATCTTTGATTTTGACAGTTATGTCCTTATTCTCAATGTGATTGTTGCACATAATTTTTGTTTTACTGAAGTTCATGTGTAGACCAACTCTTTTGTTTTCTTCATTTAGTTTATCTAGCATTAGTTGGAGGCCATGTAGGTTCTCTGCAAAAATGGCGATATGGGATTCATAATTTCCCTTGGAATGCTAGTTTCTCTTGCATTGTGTACTAGGTTTGCGAACCCCTGACCTAGAATATATATGATACATAGATATTTTTCCAAGAATGTTTTTTTTCTTTTCTCTAGCTCTACCACTTTTTTCTTTCTTAATAACATTTCAGCAAATTCGAAAAGCTTTTTTCTAAAAGTCTGCGAATCTATTCTTCCAATTTTTCAGACAATGTTTCTTGTCTTCTTTCTTTATGAATCGTTGATTACCTTTTTTACCTTTTTTAATGGATATTCCGGGCTTATTTTTTACTCGAGTCAAGGATTCTTAAAATCATTTCTCGCAAGTCTTTGTTCTACCTAGCTTCCCTTTGTTCACCTGATTTCAATTTGTTAAAAGAAGCACACAATCAAAACTGTCAGCAAAACTGTCAACTAGAGTTTCTTTGGTTTTTGAGTTGGTCTGCCTGGTTATATACATATGCATGTATATATCATTATTATTATTATGGAAAATAATTTTGTGTGACCCTTTATTTCTTGACCAGAAAGGCCACCAAATATTTTTTTTTATCTAAGAGCAATTAGAAAACATTTACTTTGATTCTTAGACCAAAGTATATCTGGCTACGTCAAAGTAGATAAAAGCTAAAAAAAAAAACATAGTTAGAAAATGACAACCAAAATTGTCAAAATCAACATAAGTTTCTTCAGTTTTTAAGCTGGTCTGACTGGTTGGCTGGCTGGCTGGCTACATATAAATTATGTGTACCAGCTGCACCAATGGAGCCAGAGGGCTGAAAATTTTAACATTTACTCCTTACTATGAATACAAAAATGTTTTTTTGTTATTTTCAGAATTCTGCGAAAAAGAAGGTTTTCAGCGAGAAAGGAGTAAAATTTCAAATGTAATTTTATGCTAGATTGATCCTTTAATTTGAGTCCAGCTGCATTTACCCTTTTTTTAAATCAGGCTTTTTTAGTGATCACTGCCAAACGAAAGGTGAGAGAAGTAACCGACTCACTGCTCACCCATTTTTCCAATTTTTAATTTATCACCCCCAACATGACATGCTGTCAAAGATGCTAGTTACATGATGGTTTTTATTGAGTGACTCATACTACACCTATATAGCTACTTTTCTTAAAAGAAATTATCTCATTGAAATGCAAGTATACCCCACAATTGTTTTACTGCATATCTAAGATTCTGAGATATATCCACAGGTTTTTCTGACTAATATCTCCATCCTTGGTTTTTTTTCATCAATAAGGAGGAGAATATCTGTACCTTGCCTAAATGAGTCATCATAGCCAGCACCTGTACCAAAACTAATTATCTAAAAAAATAGATCTTTTATTTAAAATTATCTTTAAAAAAAATACCAGCACATGATTTAGGAATGGGTCCAAAATGACCATTGTCATCATCATCATCATCATCATTCTTCTCTTTAGTGTCGCCTATTTATGTATTTTATATCTTATCATCATCATCATCATCATCATCATCATCATCATCATCATCATCATCATCAGTCTTTTAACGTCCGTTGTTGGACATAGACCTTCCCCAGGATTTGCCACACTTCTCTATCATGGGCGTCACGGAGCCAGTACTTCCTGACCTTGTCTAGCTTGTCTCTCCATCTAATGCTCTGCCGCCCTAGGTTACACAGGTGATCTCTGGAGATCCATGACGTGAGTCATGATCTCCATCAGTTGCCTGACATTCTTGCAACATGGCCAGCCCATTGCTATTACAGTTTTTTAATGGATTCTACAATGTCCCTGATGTGACCGGGCGTGCCAATAGACACACAGAGACAGTCATCCAGACATCCATCAAGACGAGCAAAGAGAGAAGAATCTGTGTTTCATTTGGCTGGTTGGAAAGTCTGATGATAACCTTCCTTTTGTAAACCTCAATATGGTTTCCCTCTTTCACAATGAAGATTTATCTTCATTATTTACAAGCCAGTAAACTTTTAGATATATCCTAAGGCCAATCTTTTTAATTAACACCTGAAAATCTGTGTGTGAATTTGTTCTATCAATTTGCAATATCTAATTCCTTTAGCCTTTAGCAGTGTTTCATTCTTAAGATGAAAAGAAAAAACTAATGAATTTATTGAGTGACTTTTTTACTAAAGATTTAAATAATGCATTAAAATATTCATATTACATTTTAATTGTATTTTCTCGGCAAATTTTTTTCTTTATTTCCAGCTTGGATTCAATAGAGTTTTCATGTTATTTTCAAAGAATTTCCTGCAGCAAATCACTAAGTTTCCTTTCCACCATCTGGTCTCGAAGTAAAAATGGATCCAATTTTTAATTTACTTTTGAATGTCCGAACAAAGTACTTGGTATCATATTTCAATACTCCGTGGCGTGACGAACAGAAAACTTGAAAAATTACCTGCCAATGTCTATCTTATTTATGGCGTGTCTCTCAGGCAGACGAGATGTAACCACATGTCACACCTTGGCCCTAGGGTGGTCAAACAAGTCTGCAAAAGTAGCTATAAGTGTTATTGTTGTTATGCTTCTCGGTTATCAGAATGATACTTGGTACCTGTAGTTCTATAGAGTTCTCATTGACTAATGGGTAGTAAGAAGCATTGTGATTCCATTCATGAGAGTTGAGGTGTATACACGTTTGGAACATGAGATGTGGACACGGTCGAGTTGCTGTGCATATGTGAGATGCCTCAACATCAGTCAGCTGAAATTGGCAACATTAGTACTGAGATGGGTCACGATGGAGAAACAGTAAAGTTCAGATCGACTGGGAGACCAGCGAAGTAATACCAATCTTAGAGAGGAGGAAAGAGAGAGAGAGAGAGAGTAACAGGCTAGAGAAGCCACAGCCAGTGAGCATTTGAACATGTGTGTTCAGGCGGTTTACAAGGAGATGGCGTCAGAAGTGAAATTTTTTATATCATACTAAGAGAAGGGTTTTGTATTTAGTTCTTAACTAAAAGTATTGGGGTCGTCACATAGCCACCATGATGGTGTAAAACACAACTGACTGTCTTTTTTTTAAAAAAAGCAAAAATTACTTCGAGATGAGTAAACTATTGGCCAATTACATAACTGTTCTAATGTGCAAAAAACTTTTATCTTCTATTTCATTGAGAACTTTTCATTCTTTCAAGCTTAAAGGATAGTCTTAACTCGACTCTTTCAAAAAGAAAAATCACTTTCATACTCTCCTTCCTTCAAAAAAAAAAACAATTACTAAAAAAAGATGGATTTATCTTAATCTTTTTCCTTCACTCCTTTCTTTGCTATATAAATGTTTCCTCATACTTTCTCTTTTGTTTAAATATATTTTCTATATCAAGCTTAGAAATAAATCTATTCATAAGAGTTCTAGCAATTATTGTGCATAAAAAAATGATAGTTTTTGAAGAACAAACTTAGTTCCAGACTGAATTTTTTAAGATGAGGGAATATCAATCTATGAAGTTTTTTGCAGACTTTTCTCCTCATCGTGGTTGATATTTTGAATGATGAAGACAAAAGTCTGCAGAAAGCTTTACTTAACAAACTTAGTGTTGTCAAAACTAATCGTCAGAAAAATTTATTCTTATAAAAAAAATTTCAACACTGGATTAATATGTACAATCAGAAGCAGCACACAGGACCTGCAGACCTCACAACTGCGGGGTGGCACCACAGTTCTAGGAGTGCAATATATATGAGAAACCCTGATCTAGAAGATCATTTTTTTCTAAATCTAAAAAATAATAATGAAGAATTTGCAGTTGAGGGGCACAGTTGGGTTTGTGCTGCCACTGGTCCAATCCTGTATCATAACTCAAACTTGGCCGTGTTAGATAAGGTGCAGAAGTAACTCATTCAATAACTAGCAATCACAGTCAATAATTGAACAAACATAGCATCAAAATTTGAAATATTGTAGAAAAATTCCATCGAAGAATAAATATGGTCAGAATAAATTCTGTTTATGACATCACTAGCATTTTCCAGGGGGAAAACATCAAAAACAGAGTAAAAAGACGTCTAGAAACATCCAGATCATGTAGAATTTAGATGTTATTTTCAACCTGTCAAAATAAGGCCCCAAAAAGGTCAAAAAAGCTTTTTTCCAGGAACCAAAGGAAGCAATTTTAGAACAGGATCTAATGAAGTACTAACGCCAATTTTCAAGTCTATAGACAAAACAATATGACCAAGAGCACTGGAACATTCAAACAAATACACAAATAGACACATATGAAAAAAGATAGAACTTTTGGCCATCTTGGCTATGTTTGTTCTGTGCTCTCAGCATTTTTGAATGCTAACGTAACATATATATTAAATGTATATTTATCCGTTTTTGGTTTTTATACATTCAAATAAATTGATTTCTGTTAACGAGGCCATTTAAACCCAACAATATCTTCTCATTTCAGCTAACACCATAATCAATATCTTCATTTCTAATTTCATGCTTCACATAATTTTCTTATTCCGTTGCCACAATCCAAATCTCTATCTTTTATTAATAGTCTTTCTATATTTCTCATAATCTCAAGGATGCATTATACATTTTTATTAGTAGTATTTCTATGAGAAACGGTCAATTTCAGATTAGTATCTTTATCAGTAATCATCAACCAAAACTATCAATATCAAAATAGTCAACATAAATATAGGTTTCTTTGGTTTTCAAGTTGGTTTGGCTGGCTGGTTGGCTGGCTGGCTGGCTATGTATGTATTGCTTGTCTTGGCCACACCAATGGTGCTAGAAGGCTGATAATTCAAACATTTACATCGTTATCATCTTGAAAAATGCTGTTCAATTTGCAATGTAATTTTAAATTGATCCTTTAGTTGGTGTCTTTGAAGCTTGTTTTCTTGAAAGTTCAGAATTTTTTCTGATCTCTACCCAACAAAACATGAGAGGAGAAACTAATTTTTTGATCATCCCTTTAGCGATTTTTTAATTGATCGCTCCTATCATCATCATCATCATCATCATCATTAGCCTTTCAACATCTGTCATATCACATAGACCTTTCCAAAGATTTGGTTAACATCTCTATCATGGGCGTCGCAGAGCCAGTACTTTCTGAACTTGTCTACATTATCCCGCCATCTTATATTTTGTTGGCCCCAGTATCACATGTGATCTCTGGGGATCTATGTTGTGAGTTGTGATGTGTAGGGGTTGTCTGGAATTCTTGCAATATGACCAGCCCATTGCCATTTGAATTTTCTTATGGATTCTATGATATCTTGGACTCCTGTTTTTCCCCTAATAAATTGAACTGTGTTATGATCCATGTTAGATAGAGTATGATTCTCTCATGTGCACGTTACATGGTTCTCAGTTAAAAGGTCAATCTTTTGGTTTGGTTTCATGTTTCAGGGGGATGCATTAGTTGTATACCCTCCTTTTCAGCACTAATGGGAGTTTCTTGTTCTTGAAGGTTGAGTTTGCCATACTGGTAGCTGGCCACCCAAGATGATTCTTCCTTTGATTTCTTCTTTTGAGGACTTCATGAAGATTCATCGTCTTGTGTAGATCCAATAGCCTACTTTTTCCAGTTCTGAGTTTTTGATTTCAAATGTGGTGTATTTGTCTTCAACGTGTTTGTTGCACATAATATTTATTCCACTGAAGTTCATGTAGAGACCAACTTTCTTGCTCTCTTCATTCAATTTGTCTAGCATTATTTAGAGGTTAAGAAGGTTTTCAGCAGAATAGACCATGCGATCTCTGGGGATCCATACCATGAGTTGTGATATCCGTCAATTGTGACTTGTTTTTCTCAAATATATTGTGCTGTCTTGTGATCTCGCCATGTGAGTTTTGAGCATAATTCTCTCATGTGCACGTTGCATGCTTTTCAGTTTGAGGGTCAGTCTATTGGTTAAGTTCCATGTTTCATCACCGTAGGTGACTATCAGGAGATAGCATTTGTTGTATACCTTTCTTTTTAGTACTAATGGCAGTTTCTTGTTCTTGAAGGTTGAGCTTGCCCCACCAAAACCTTGCCAGCCTAGAGTGATAATTCGCTTGATTCTTTCTTTTTTTGAGGATATCATGGAGATTTGTTGTCCTAAGTAGATGTAGTTGTCTACTTTATCCTGCATTGCATTTTCGATTTTGAATGTTATGAGTTTATTTCCAGCATGTTTGTTGTACATGATCTTTGTTTTGCTGAAGCTCATGTGAAGGTTGACTGTCTTGCTTTCTTTATTCAGTTCATCTAGTGTTGGTTGGGGGTCATGGAGGTCCCCTGTAAAAAGGATGATGTTGTCTGTAAATCTGAGTTTGCTCTGGTATTTGGTATCTATTTTGATTCCTTTATCCTCCCAGTCTAAGTTCTCAGAAGATCATCTCAAGCCAGGCTGTGAAGAGTTTAGGTTAGCTGGTATCTCCTGGTATCTCCTTGTCTTACCTCTCTTTTGAGCTGACAGCACAATACCAAAAGATGTTGGCAGTTCCTATTGAGTGACTAACCAGATCTGTCATGAATATTATTATTATTATTATTACTTGGAATCTCACACCAGTTGCCTAGTGGTAACCGCTGGAGTTTGAGTGACAGCAAGTCTCCTCAAGTCTCCAGCCCTCCTCTCCTAGTACTCATAGGTCGCAGTAATTCTGCGATTTACAGTTTCACACCGGTTGCCCAGTGGTTATCGCTAAAGGCTGAGTGACAATAAGTCTCCTCAGGTCTTCAGCTAACGTCTCCTCTCTCTTACACCTATTATGTCAGGGCTAAAATTCGTTGCAGTACTTATATCTCTAGCACCTTCCTCAGTATCCGTGCAGTTCCCAGTAGTGCTGTGGTCTGTACGATCTCAATCCTTCCCCTAATCCCGATCTCCTCCAGTCTCACCCTCAGCGTTTTGGGGACTCATCATAATCATCATCATCATCATCATCATCATCATCATCATCATCATCATTAGATGATGTATTGTCAAGAATTGTTGTTTGGCTTTATTAAGTAGCTCAACTGTTAGAGCTGCTGTCCTGAGGAAAAAAGGAATGTGCTGTCATCCCAAGAGCTTATCCTCTATTTCTGATTTTGAGTTGTTTACAAGCAGAGATAAAATGATGGTCTTAGCAGTTGCAATGGAAAGCAAATAAAATAAAAATCAAATTAAAATGGAAGAAATACTAGACAAAAGTTAATAATGGTTGACAATGTTTCATCTAATAATAACAAAATTTAACAATGCATCTTCATACAAATCTTTTCATTTTTAGTTTTGAATAGATATATTCATTGAAAATAAGACAAATTAGTCTTATTTTCACGCACTTGTGAAAAGAATAAGTTTTTCTTCCAATATTTATTAAATTTCCATTTGCCAGCACTTTGAATATCAATTTCTTTATTTCTATGCTGAATTGTAATTTTAGCGTGGCTGCCTGAAATTCTTGTCAAGCAAATTAACTTATCTGATAGATTTATATAATCTTCTCACAGCTTGTTATTTGTTTTAGAGGGAAAGAGCAATTATTATAGTGAATATCATCAAAATTAATTATGTTGCATGTAACCAATCAGACCTAAAAAAAACACATCAAGTTATTTACAGCCTCTCCAGAGTCATGAAAAGTTAAATTTGAGTTTAAAAAATATTTGTGTATTTACTAGAATGAAAAGAGGAATATTTATATATATATATATATATGAATGATATAATAAACCATAATATTTTCCAATAATGTTATAAATCATAATATAATTCATTTTTTTATCATTATGTGTTCGAATAAATTGATTCTTCTTAACGAGGCTATTTAAACCAACTCTATCCTCTCATTTTAGCTAACACCATAATCAATATCTTCATTTCTAATTTCATGCTTCACATAGTTTTCTTATTTTGTTACCACAATCCAAATCTCCGTCTTTTATTCATAGTCTTTCTATATTTCTCATAATCTCAAGGATGCATCATACATTTTTGCTAGATTGGCTCCCTTGAGACTGGAAGCATTAAGGTTTATTTCTTCAAAAATTCAGACTCTTCGTAGTGATCACTGCCCAACAAAAGGTGAGGTAAGTAAATTTTTTTTTGATCACCCCCTTCTTCCAAATTCTTTAGTTGATTGACATGGCATACTACCAAAAGACGTTAGCCATTTGACGGTTTCTATTGAGTGACTAACCAGACCTGTCAAACTTGATTTTAGTTAGCTTCTAGTGCAACTCCTCAAACCATAATTCTACAGCCGTTAGTAAACACTAAGGATTGGTAATAGAGAACGAGTCTCTCTGTGAGACTCAAACTCGCATTCCCTTTTGGCTCAGGAAGCCTATCCCACCATGACACTTGCTCAACCACTTGAACTGCAAAAGCCAACTGTTGCTGAAGATCAAATCAGCCATATTGACTTATTCTTTTTTTTCCAAAAGACATATTAGAACAACCCCCACATCAAAACTGACAACATAGGTTTCTTTAGTTTTTAAAGGATTCTGCCTTGCTAGTTTGCATATGTATTGTGCATACAATAGAGCTAAATTGCAGAAAATTTAGACGCTAACACATTATATCAGAAAAAAATGTTTTTTTTTTAAAAACAACCCACAAAAAATATAGGTATTTTTAGGGAGTTCAATTTTCAATTAGCTTTATGCAAAATTGGTCCCTTTGTTTATATCCAGGAGCGCTCACGCTTGTTTTTTTTTAAATTCAGACTTTTTTAGTAACCACCAACAAAAGTCAAGAGGAGTAATTCAATTATTAATCCCTTTTTTTCCACATTTTTTAATCAATCACCTCAAACCCAGCATGCTGCCAAAAAAAAATTGGACAAGTGACAATTTTTATTGATTGACTGAATAGAACTATAAATATACTAGTGAAATTTGTTGTAATATTAACTTGAATTTTATTATTATAAGACAAACTATTGTGGACAGTTAATAACTGGTCCTCACAGCTCAAGTGATAGAGCAGCTGTCATATAAAATATAGGCTCCCTGAGGAAAAACGGATACAAATTTGAGTCTTGCCAAGATCAAGATCTTACTCATTATTTTGAATCTGGGTCGTTTACTAATAGCCATAAAATAACAGTAAGTTGCAATGGAAAGTAATTGGTAATAATCTTAAAGAAATACTAGTCAAAAATTAAAAATGGCTGACAATGCTCCATCTAACAATATTCAACATTGCATCTTCATACATCTTTTCATTTTTAGTTTAAAATAGATGTATAGGTTAATTTGTCTTATTTTTATTCACTTATCAAAGGGAAAACTTCTATTTTAAGTTTTTCTTCCAATATTTATTAAATTAGATATAGAATTAATTGAATTTCCATCTGCTAGTACTTTGAATATCAATTTCTTTATTTTTATGCTGAATCAGAATTTCAACATGGCTACTTAAAAGTCTTGTCATGCAGTTAATTTACCTAATGCAGTTGTTTTATCTTCTCACAGCTTGTTACTCATTGGGGAAAAAAGAGCTATCATTATATAAAATCTTTTCAGAATTAATTCATGTAACCAATCAGAATGTGAAAATGCAGTTATTCACATCCTACTCAGAATAGAGAAATTTCAAATTTGAGTTCAAAAATATTGAATCTCCGTAGTCACGATTACTGGCCCAATCAATAAACAAAAACATAGCAGCTTGGTATTCTTCCCTTTTCATTTGTTTGTCTGTTTCAATGCTCCTGGACACACATTCAGGCATAGAGCCTTGAAAGTTTACACATATAGGCTAGTAATCATATTCTAGGATCAGATCTTTCATTTTTTTCACAATTTGTCTTTTTTCACTTGTTTTTAGGAGCGTGCTCAATTTATAACAATGATTCATTGTAAAATGGATACATTTATTTTGCCTCATCAATTTGTAGTATTTATGATGTTTAGGCATTTGTGGGAAAACTTGGTTGGAATAAGATAATGAGAGAGTGAGAGAGAAAGAGAGAGAAACTGATGAAGAGTGAGAGTGAAAGAGAGTGCATGTGAGAGTAAGAGAGAGTGAGTTAGTATATGATTCGATTTTTTAATTTTTAAAAACGAAAATTATATCCTCTTTTGTCTTACTGGTTCTGTAATATTATTTTCATATATGAAACTGACAACTCCAATCAGTGTTATCTCAGCATTTTTGATAAATCCAAACTATATGGTGCTCTACTTAATGTGTGTATCACCGTCCGAAGAATTGGGTGGGGTAGTTGGGTTAGTAAAGTCTGGGATGACAGATAAGAATACAGAGTGGGAGTATTGTGATCAAATTAGAGTGAATATTCTACAGTGATTCAAAGTCAGGCAGCGGTGGCAATATTTTGCGTATTTACTAGAATAGAAAAGAAGAGATAGACCTATACAGCCTGCCTCGAGAACTTCTGAGAACCTAGACTGGAAGGATAAAGGAATCAAAATAGATACCAAATACCAGAGCAAACTCAGATTTGTAGACAACATCATCCTTTTTACAGGGGACCTCCATGACCCCCAACCAACGCTAGATGAACTGAATAAAGAAAGCAAGACAGTCAACCTTCACATGAGCTTCAGCAAAACAAAGATCATGTATAACAAACATGTTGGAAATAAACTCATAACATTCAAAATCAAAAATGCAAAGTTGGTTAAAGTAGACAACTACATCTAAATAGGAAAATGAGTCACCATGATATCCTCAAAAAAAGAAAGAATCAAGCGATTAATCACTCTAGGCTGGCAAGGTTTTGGTGGGGCAAGCTCGACCTTCAAGAACAAGAAACTGCCAACAGTGCTAAAAAGAAGGGTATACAACCAATGCATCCTCATGATAGTCACCTATGGAGCTGGAACACGGAACCTAACCAATAAACTGACCCTCAAACTGAGAAGCATGCAACGTGCACATGAGAGAATTATGCTCAAACTCACAAGGAGAGATCACAAGACAGCACAATATATCAGGGAAAAACAAGTGACAACTGATGGACATTACAACTCACATCATGGATCCCAAGAGCTCACATGCAAAACCGAGGCCAGAAGAATATAAAATGGTAAGACATATTAGACAAGTTCAAAAAGTATTGGTTCTGTGACGCCCATCATAGAGGTGTCTGGCAAAATCTGGGGAAGGTCTATGTCCAACAACGGACAAATATAAACTAATTATAATGAAATGATCATTTGGTAAGGTGTGGCTGAAATTCCTATAAAACTATTTATCTTCTAAATAGAATTTCTTTAGATTAGATTCTTTCTCTAGATAATCATAATAAACAAGCAAAGATGGCTGATTAGGTCACATAAATCATCTATATTATAAAATAAATCACAATTGAGTCACTGTAGCCCCACGAATGGTATACCCAATCAACTAGCCAAGTTGACTACAAATTCCTCTTCGCTTGTCTACTTGTGTGTGTTTCTCAATGTCTCAAACCGTCAGCTGTTAACAGCCAAGAAAAAAGCATGGTAGAGATGGTACAAACCACAGCTCTGCTGTGATAGGTAAAGATGTTAGAGGAGGATTGGAGACCTGAGGAGACCCACTGATAACCATTAAGCAATTAGTGTGAAACTGAAATCTTCAGCACTGCTGTGGACTGTGAGAGTAAGGAGAGGAGTGCTCAAGACTTTTGGAGACTTGCTATCTCTTGGTCTCCAGTGATGATCACCAGCCATCTGGTGTGAAAATGCAAATGAAAATAATGATATGACCCCAAGCCGGTAATGATGGCTTAACAGTGAAGAAAAAGGCATGGTGAAGATAATACAAACCACAGCACTGCTGTCATAGGTGGGGATAATGTGAGAGGAGGGCTGAAGACCTGAGGATACTTACTGTCATTCAGCCTTCAGTGATAACCACCGGGCAACTGGTGTGAAATTATGATCCACAGCACTGCCGTGGACTTTGAGAGTGTGAAGAAGAGGATGGCAACTTGAGGAGACATGCTGTCACTCAGACTCCAGTGATGATCACCAGACAACTGGTATGAAACCGTAATCCACAGAACTGCTGTTGCCTATTATAGTATGGTCGGGGCGTTGGAGACTTGAGGAGACTTGTGGTCACTCAGTCTCTTATGCTGACCACCGGGCCACTGGTGTGAAAATCCAAAGAAAAGGAGAACCTAGCAAATAATAGACATGGCTGGGTTTGGGGGATCACAGAATAAACAGGAAAGAGTGAAAAACTGGGAGAATACCAGGCCCTAACAAGGGGACTGAAGAGGATATGGAACATGATAGTCAGAGTGGTACCAGTAGTAGTGGGAGCACTCAGAGCTGTACTGGAGACATTGAAAATGAGATTGGAGGAACTGGGGATTAGAGGAACTGGGGATTAGAGAAGAGGATGGATTGAAACTATACAAACCACAGCACTACTGGAGACTGCATGAATACAGAGGAGTGTACTGGAAATATGAAACCCACAACCCCCAGCTGGTAGTAATGACCTAACAACCAAAAAAAGAGCATGGTGAAGGCGGCACCAATCCCTGCACTGATAGGAGGGCTCAAGACCTGAAGAGACTTACTGTCACACAGCCTTTAGTGATAATCATCGGGCAACTGGAGCGAAACCGTAATCCACAGCACTGCTATGGACAGTCAGAGTGTCCCCGCTGATGACCGCTGATGCATAGGTGCAATGATATAGCAAATGAGGGATACTAAAGCTCAGCTTTGCTAAGCACATTGAAGCCTATGGTATCATCCTAGGACCTCAAATATGTTACTCTGCCCAGTCACAAGGAACCAGTTCAGTTTGGTGTGGTGCTGTCCCATTGCACTAAGAGGAATGGGTCAGGCTTGTCCTGACGCTTTCACAACATTAGTTGCAGCAACTGGAGCAATTTTTATGACCGTTCCATCATCCCACATTGAAAATGACCTTGTGTCATATCTTGCTCTTCTGGGGGTGCAAGTAAATCAGCATACCTGGAAATTCCAGCATATTTGCGAACATCATAAGAAAATTTTTATCAATGTGAATGTACATACTACACCCAGCATACATATGATGACTTACAAGGTTGCCAGCCTTAGGTCTCTGGTTGAGACCAGGCTGGTGACTTTCATAAACTGAAATCAAAGCAAACAACAACAACATAATAATTATAGTATTCTGGGTTAACACCTCAGTGATAGCCTCTTTTGCCAGGTTCAAACATATGTCAATCAGCAGATATTGCATTGAGACCTACATAAATCTCATAGATAATTTCTTTTTGCTATCATTGCCTGTCCAGGAAGTTTTTGAATGTGTTCAGGCTTGGTGCCTTTACAATTACCACTAGAAGATTGTTCCACTGATCAGTGACTCAGCATTTGAAAGAGAATCTTGTGATATCTTTTTTACAACTTACTTTGTATACATTGAACTTGTGACCTCTAAATCTATAATTTCACAAGTGACTAGATTGTAAATGAAGGAAGTTTTGCTTTGCACCTTCATTGTAAAAAATGTGCAATAACTTACATATTTTGATCATATCTCATTCATTTTTTTTCCATTGATCATATATTTTCTTCTTCTTGTAACTTGAAGGCCGTACCAAGCATGGGGGTGAAGTGCAAAGCTATGCTACCTCAATCAGAAAATTTCATTACATCATGAGATGATTTTCTAAAGAAATATTCAGAATTTATGAGGTGTTTCAAATGGATCTTTGAAATAGATGGGATTTCTTTTCTTTCTTTTCTTGATGTTCAATACGAATTGAAAATATTTGCCCCTTCATCACATTGTCCGACATTACTTGTCCGAATCAGAGGCTTGCATCCCCAATAAAAATCTCCAGATACACACCTGGTAGCTCGTACAATTGATTTCACTCACAACTATTTTTTTCATCTTCAGTGTTTTTGCTTTTTATCTCAATACTCTATGTAATAGAAAAAGTAAAAAATTAGATTACCGATATTGATCTTCCAGGTAATTCCAAACGAAACACAGAAGAGATCAGAATTGGGAATGAGCTCAAGTGTTTGGATCAGGAAATAGTTCGAAGGTCAAGCCTAGTTTGATTTGGACTCCTGCTTGCTATTGAGTTCCTGTAGCTCAGTGGTAAGGGAGGTTGCTTTTAAGCCAGCCAGTTTACTGTATGGAGGCTTATGAGTTCAGTCCACTGTGGGAACTTATTCTTCATTCTGATCCACACTGTTAATTCATTTACTTGCTGCTGAAGGGGAACCAGTCTCTGTTTAGTTGTAATAGAAGGCAAAAACAGTCATGATGACGGTAAATAGAAGTAAAGAATTATCAGTAATGATTTACAATACTGCATCAGGAAAAGTGAATAAAAAATTCTTCTTTAACCCAGCATTATGTGAGTAATAGCAATAAAATACTTCTAGGATCTTCATCCTAACAGCTATCACTCACTTTTCAGATATTAGATTATTTCTCAAATCTCTAGTATGACAAGCTTTCAGTATAGCAAGCTCAACCTTTAAGAATAAGAAAATTCCATTAGTTTTAAAAAGAAGGGTATACAACCAATGCATCTTCCCAATAGTCATCTATGGAGTTGAAACAAGGAACTTAACCAGAAGATTGACCCTCACCGTGCACATGAGAGAATCATGCTCAGCATTACATGGAGAGATTGCAAAACAGCGCAGTATATTAGAGAAAAAAAAATTAGAATCAGGGATATCATAAAATCCATTAGAAAACTCATATGGCAATAGGCAGGTCCTTTTGCATGAAGGGCAGACAACCGAGGGACATCACTACACATAACCTGGATCCCCAGAGATCATATGCAAAACAGTGGCTGGCAGAATATAAGATGGCATGACGAATAGACAAGTTCAGAAAGTATTGGCTTCGCAATGCTCATGATAGAGTGATCTGGTGAATCCTAGGGAAGGTCTATATCAAACGACGGATGCTGAAAAGCTGCTGCTGCTGCTGCTGCTGCTGCTGCTGATGATGATGATGATGATGATGAATGTTTGGAATACTTTTAGTAGTTTTAAGAGTTCAAGAGAAGTCTTACTAGATGTTCGAGCGTTGTCATTTTATTGAAGTGGTATGCATTAAGTTGTATTGAGCTTGAGAAGAATCAAAATGTCACATCATCATCAGGGGAAAGACAGGAGTCATAAGTTATAATGAATTAAATCCACACTTTCTTCCATTTCAATGTATGTAATTCTTACATATTCAAAGCCTTCAATCAAAACTGTCAATACAGGTTTCTTCAGTTTTCAAGTTAGTCTGGCTCACTGGCTAGCAAGCTATCTATCTATCTATCTATGCGTCACTTATGCAAGCTGTACCAATGCGGCTAGAGGACTGAAGATTTTTCCAGAAAAACAGTTTGTTTTTTCAAAATTCACCCCAAGTAGGTTTTTAGTGGGAGAGGGGGTTTACAATGTAAGCTCATGCTAAATTGGTCCCTTAGTTTATGTCTGGCAGTATTCCTACTTATTCTTCTTAAATTTGAATTCTTTTAGTGCTCAGGTGAGAGGAGTAATTTATTCATTGATCATCCTTTTTTCCAATTTTTTAATTGATCACTCCCAGCACAGCATGCTGCCAATAGATGTTAGTAATGTGACAGCTTCTTTTGAGTGACTAATAATAACTGTTTTTCTTTTCTTCAATATTTCCATTTATTTACTCAAGGAAATCAATTGTTCTTCTCGGCTGTGATTATTATTTTCACTTTAAAGACTTGTGAGAATCATTTTCAAATTAGGCATGTTCGTTTTTCTACAAATATGGAACTCGCTCTATTGTAATAATTTCAGAGAAGGTCAAAAAAGATGTTTATTATACTTCTATATTTTTCTTATCTTTATTACATGAAGTAATATAAATCATTATTATTTTTCAATTTTTTGATCACTTTTTACCTTCATCTTAATTTTAAGGTATTTCTTCTTTTACTTTTTCCAGGAAGATTGTTCAAATATTTTAACAATAGCTCATATATCAAGAAAAAAACTTGAACCAATTTTTTTCAAAATTTAATAAATGGTTATTGTTGACCTGAAGTGACTATTAATCAATGGCGGCATATTCTTGCCTCATCTATTTCATTCTTCATAAATGAAGTTACAAAAACATAGAACAGTCTGAAAAATATCAATGTTTCCAAATCAAGACTTTGTAAAGAAATCTCAGACAATGATATTTTCGGCTACAGCTTCAGCTATCTGAATGTAATCAGTGAATAGCATTGAATATCTCAGATATACATTACACTGATAACAGATGATATCCACAAATCATGCTCAGAAGATACAACAAAATTAAAAGAAACTTAGATTTGCATCCTATACCAAGGCAACTGAAGGTAATAAAATAATGCAAAAAGGTCTGGTTAGTCACTCAGTAGAAACCATCTAATGACCAATGTCATTTCTTTCGGCTTTTGTTTGGACAGTGATTATCAAAATTCTGAATTTTCAAAAACTTATTAAGTATAAACTTTGATTGTAAACTGAAACCTCTCCACCCCCCCCCCACACACACACACATACACTAAAAACCCATTTGATCACTTCCATCACAGCATGTTGCCAAAGTACGTCGGTCATGTGGTGGTTTCTATTGAGTGACTAACCAGACCTTTTTTTTTTTTTTTTTTTGCAAATACGTGAAAAATCTCGATTCATTTCTGGTTGAACATGAACAAGAACATGCCAAGCAAGATAATGTTTTTTATACTTTTTAGTACAATGCAATTGCAAACTTACTTGAATACTTTCGGTCATTTTTGATGGCAAGAATAAACTATTTCTAGAAGAATCGTCAATTCATTTAAGAGAGAGAAAATTTGAACATCAAATTTATTACCAAGATGGTGAAAAGAGGCTGAGAAGCAATTTGCAGTTATTGTAGCATAATCAAGTTAATGCCTGTATTTTAGATTAAATGAGATGTTTGAGGTATTGCTCAATGATGAATTACTGAAGGTTATTACGCCATTCCTTTATTCAGGGTTTTTAAAAACACATTATGATAGAATCAGCTCTTTTATGTTCGGCCCAGGGATATACGAATAGTGTAGTTCTTTATTTTTTTGTATAAACCTTCCCAGCAGCACATTCATGCTACAAGCAGATCCTCAGGTTTTACAAGCAGATCCTTTGATTTTATAATAAAAGCTGATGCCAAAGATGTAAGCCACATAGAAAGATTGGGCGACTTTCATGACGTAAATTGGCTGGGCTAGATTTATCTTTTAGATTTGCATGACACAACGAATTCTCTTTTCATTTTGCAGGAACATGTCAAAGTCCTTTTTAGCTGTCTCTGTTGAATTTTAGCAAGAATCAATGGGTGCCAACCCAGATTGTCTACAAACAAATGTTGTGACATAAAGCAGTCCCCTTGAATTATATTTGCATTTTGAAGCAA
>OY735221.1:13828445-13883445 GCA_963457665.1 Thysanoteuthis rhombus
CAAGTGTTCCCTATGCAGAGGAACATAGAGGAAAGTACATCTGAGCTTCAATTTGCAGATAAAGGTTCTACGTATAGAGATTCTCTTATAAATCCATTTCATTCCCATACATAGACCAACACGTATACTTTCTCTGTTAACGAAACATACCCAAATCATATAGACCCACATATGCTGACATTACAGCATAAAGGGAAGCCGAGAATTACACAAAAAAAGTACAATTTCCTCAGGAAACCGATAAATGATATGTGTTTGCCAACCTATCCGAAAGCAAAGAATTTTTCTTCAGTCCCTTGAAAGGCATCTTTTATTATTTATCATCATCATCATTATTATCAGAAATAGTCAACCGAAACTGTTGATATAGGTTTCTTCAGTTTTTAAGCTTGGCTGGCTAGCTGGCTTACTGTCTGGCAGGCGATGTATGTATGATGTATACAGGCCTCACCAATGGAGCCCAAAAGGCCAAAAATATAAGCATTCAAAACTTTTCTTTATCTCCCAGTTTTTTGAAAGGGTTCAATTTACAATGTACATTTGTGCTGAATTGATCGGTTAATTTGTGTGATCCAACAAGAGGAGAGAGGAGTGACTTATTTATTGATAGCTCCTTTCTCCAAATTTTAATTGCTCACCCCCAACACAGCATTGGTAACTTGACAGTTTCTATTGAGTGACTAACCAGACATAACATCATCATCAGTATTACTGTTGTTGTTGTTGTTGCTGTTGTTGTTGTTGTTGTTGTTATTCAAATTCCTGCATAGTTACTTGTAAGCATTACATAGAAATTTCCCAAAAGATTCTCTTCAAGGCACTGTAATATCACATGACAGTTTCCCTATAATTATCGTAACTCTGATGGAAGAAGCAGAATGGTATGTTTACCATATTTCCTCCGTAAACCACCAAATAACACATGTATTTGCCAAACTGTCAGGGAGCTAAGTAGGTTTTTTTCTTCTTTTTTGTCTTCTTCCAGTCCCTTGAAATGAGTTTTTTTTTTATTCATTCAACACAATTTTTTTTTTATACCTGTGTGTACAGTGTCAGTGTGAAAAAGCATAGTAATGGAGTAACACAGCTACAAGGCACACACCTGCACATAAGGGAGGCCCATAGGATCAAAACGATGAGTGATAAGGATGAAGATTGAGAGATCTGAACCATTATTTGTTGATAGATAAACATTGAATGCAAAAAGTTTCATTTAGTTCTTCATTGGTTGATTGATTCAAAATTTCAGAAATGATAGACTTCCCGAGCTCAGAAAAACTGGGCCGGGAAAGTAGCTATAATAGCTTATTGATATTTGATGATACTGTCAGAATCTTCTGATAGCTGAACTGTTCATTCTTTTTGCAACATGAATTATTTATTCTACATATAAGTACTAAAATTAAAACCGGTCTGATAAGTCACTCAATAGAAACCATCATGTGACCGTCTTTTGACAGCATACCTTGTTGGGGGTGATCGATCCAAAAATTTGAAAAAGAAATTACCAATGAATGAGTTACTTCTCTCACCTTTTGTTGTGCTGTGATCATTAAGAAAGTCTGAATTTTAAAAAAAAACAAGCATGAATGCTGCTGGACACAAACTAAGGGATTAGTTGAGCATAAGCTTGAATTGAAAATTGAGCTCCTACCCTCTAAAAACATACTTAGTGGTGGGGAAGGGGTTCCAAAAGTTGATAAGTTTAGATAAATAAATATCAAATGCAAAAAGTCTCATTTAGTAGTTTATTGGTTCAAAATTTCAGCTAAAGTTGATGTGCAAAATTTGTGCCAACAACAAAATTTTAGCAAAAAGTTTGTGTGATACATTTGGTCAGAATTCTGCATTCAGGGCTCAAACTCACTTCACCACACCCTGAATCGTACTCTAACTGAAGAACTACATTTTGTCCTAGTATATGTATTCTGCCTATTATCATTGTTTTCTTCTGTCTCTCACTGGTTGATCCAGTGCTTTAAAAGCAAGTTTCTGGGCCATTTTGCATTCATTCAGAATGAACTGACAACTCTATTAATATGAAATTTTAACCTTTTAAGCACAGATACTTCATCACATCAGGAATAATGACATAAATGTCAAAATCAAAGATGCAAAACTGGGGAAAGTAGATCACTACATCTACCTAGGACAACAAATCTCTATGAAACCCACAAAAGAAGAAGAAATCAAGCAAAGAATTACCCGAGGATGGCAAACCTTTGGCAGAGCAAGTTCAACCTTCAAAAACAAGATGATCCCAATAATCCTAAAACGAAGGGTATACAATCAATGCATCCTCCCTATAGTCACTTATGGAGCTGAAACATGGAACCCAATCAAGAGACAGACCTACAAACTGAGAAGTATGCAATGTGTGCATGAGACAATCATGCTCAACCTCACATAGATCACAAGACAGCACAGTAACAGGGGTCCAAGATGTCATAGAATCCATTAAGAAACACAAATTGCAATCGGCTGGTCATGTTGTGAGAATGAAAGACAACCGATTAACATCATGACTCACAACATGGATCCCCAGAGACCACATGTGAAACTGAGGCCGATAAAATACAAGATGGGGAGATGAGCAGGACAGATTCAGAAAATACTGGCTCCGCGATGCCCATGATAGTGGATCCTGGGGAAGGTCTATGTCCAATAACGGACGTTAAAAGACTGATGATGATAATGATGACTTCATTTTAATAACCAAAGGGAATTATTATGTTTTTGTTATTTGAAAATAGTGTTAATATGAACCCTTTCTTGAAATTTAAAAAAAATGAACCCCATCTTGAAATTTGAAAAAAAAAAGATCTCCATACCCATCTTTGTTTCTTTTACAAGTAAAATTTGGTAAAATTCAGAAAGAAATCATTTTAATTCACTCACACAATCATAGCCCATTACGTTTGTTATAAAAGATATAAGTCAATACCAAATTTCAGCTTCCTAGATACAAAATTGTGGCCTACAACTTCAAACATACAGAAATACAGACATACGTACATTTATATACATATATATACATGAATACATATATAAATATATATATATATATATATATATATACATATATATGAGATTGTATCTAATAAAGCGGTCTTGTAATTGAATGAATATCTCTCTATATATATATATCTATGTTTACATTGATATATGTGTTTGTGTGTGTGTGTGTATGCATATATGTATCAAATAATGGATATATGTGATCCGACAGAATGAATCATAAATTGGATTATATTATAAATAAACTCATTTGAAATGATCTCCCGTCATTACATGGTTGATTTACCATTCATGTATGTATATAAGTGTACACTTTTTTCCAACACAATTATATACGCTTACACAAACATACATGTGCATATATACAAGAAGAGTTCTATTTGTACTAATATCAGTATACATTAGTTACATTAGTTTGACAAACAAAGATATAAAAGGTAGGATAAGCATACATATACAAAAAAAAAAACTGTAGAAAACTCTTGTGCACATACATGTTCACCTAAAAACAAATTCTTAAATATATATATTTTTATGTATCCATGCAGAAGCACTTAAGGTTTATGAGGTTACATGTACACAACATTAATAAGTTGGAGAGGAATCCCAAACTAACCTATTCATCACTCCTTTCATCTCATTATCTATATACCTTATTATTCAGGAAAATAATTTTGTTTTAACTTCTATTTCATGACCAAAAAGGCCACCGTATATTTTCTACTTTGAAGCAAATGGTAAATACCTACTTAGATTCACAGACAGAA
This sequence comes from Thysanoteuthis rhombus, assembly GCA_963457665.1. NCBI lineage: Eukaryota > Metazoa > Mollusca > Cephalopoda > Oegopsida > Thysanoteuthidae > Thysanoteuthis > Thysanoteuthis major. Next base: position 13,832,231 of record OY735221.1, read on the forward strand.
GTATATTTGGATAAGACAAAATAGAGGAAAGCTAAAAAAAAACACTGAACAAAGAACACTGTGTTCTTTTTGAATTTGGTTTGTATGGACGAAGATGAAAGAAGCCAATGATAATCAGAAGACATGTCCAATTCCTATAAAAACAGTTTTGAATAGGAAAGTTACATAAGAGTATTACTATAAGAAGTTCATGTTTAAGAAGTTGAGACAAAATATTCTTACAGTTCCATTATTTTATAATCAACACTGATGCAACGATAGGCATCCACTGCTACTTTTCCAGATGGGGACAAAAGGATATATTTCCAGGGGGCAGGGGTTGTAAAAGTATATTATTGGGATATATCCTCATGGCAACCGTGTTACCAGCAAATATTAATCCCATCTTTCTGTATGGGAACCTTATGTTGGGCTTATATATAACAATTCCACTACACCATTATCCTTTATTGACCACGGGGTTTGAACTTTCAAACCTTCTTGGTGAGAGGGCCTGATCGGCGCGGGGGAGAGGGGTCAAATACCAATCCTCTCAATATCATGAACATAAAGATGAAAAACTTAACCCCACCCCTGTGGACGCCCACGGTGCAGCTATTCACATGTAAATGTTTTATTCTGTTCATTGTTGTTAATAATGTAGATGTGTGGAGCATCAGTTTTATGAAGACGCCATATCTTATGGCTATGATATTTAGATTGTGAAATATTGTTTTTTATTGTATTCTATGATGTATTTCTGTATATTGTACCCAGTCTGAAAGAATTAATTAATCTGTTCAGATGTAGTAACGGCATCAAGTGTGAATATATTCAAGAAGAGGACTGATGAACTATGGAAGAATCAGGCCGTTTATTATTACCACAAAGCCAAGATTACGAACATTTTAAGCAAAGGAGTGACTCATCTCAGTGAAAAGGACACACCCTTGAAGCTGGAGTGAAAAAAAAAATCTAATCAAATCTAAAATCTAATCTAAAAATCCATATCTGATTGTTGACAATAAAACCATAGAATATGATTTTCTAACAATGATCTCTCTGGTATCTTACTGATTCATTTCTTCCGATACCATTTTAGCTTTTTCCTGACAATGATACAGACTTCAATGGCTTTTTTCTCAAAACCTGACCTGATGTGACCCACGCTTAACCAAGTGTTTTCTGATGATAGAGAGAAGACAAAAGCACGTGTTACATTTTACAATTTAATTCTGTATAAAGTCACATACAACAACTACAACAATATACAAATGTATATATATATATATATATATAGGAACAATGAGGGCCACTTATGACTACGAACACATGAAACAAAATGGGAGAAAATAATGATTACTCATAATCATCATTATTAGTAGTTGGAGGTGAACAAGAGAGAATACTGAACTGAATAAAAACTAAACAGGCCTGGTTAGTCACTTAGTAGAAAACTGTGTGACCTGAATCTTTTGACAGCATGTTGGGGGTGATCAATTAAAAAATTAGGGTCAGAGGTGTTTAATGATTAAGATACTTCTCTAGCCTTTTGTTGGGTAGTGATCACCAAAAAAAGTCTGAATTTTCGAAAAAAAAAAGACAAGTAGTCACAAACCAAGAGATCAATTATAGCATAAAGTTACATTGCAAATTGTGCAGCCTCCCCCCTCTGCATTTAAGAGAGTATTTTTCAAAAACCAAAAAAACATTCTTTGTAGAGATAATAAGGACTAATCATTTAAATTTTCAGGTTGACAATTTTAGTTGAAGATTTCTCATAAACAGTGACATCTATGGACTAATACTGCGGTCATCTCATTTACTTTTGCTGTGCTCCACCAGGCCTTGTAGTGCAGAGCACAAGTTATCATTTTGAGATGGCTTTGGCTCAACCAATGCCACACGATTGTGTCTAAGTGCTCCTATTGGTCAGATGTGCCTCTACTGCTTATGGATATCAGGTGATTTTGTAAATTTGAAGATTATGGAATCATCAAGATATGCCTCAAATGAAGTAAGATCCTAGAAGAGAGGAAAACTGCAATCATAATGCTGTTATACAAAAAATGAAACCCAAAAGATCTCAACAACTACAAGCTAATAGGCCTACTCAACTGCATCTACAAACTTTTGACCAAAATGATTACCATGGATGAAAACCAACCATGAGAGCAAGCAGGCTTCAGAAAAAGCTATTCAACCATTGACCATCTCCATTCAGTAAACCAACTAAAAGAGAAAGCAGCAGAATATAGAATGCTACTAGCTGTAGCATTTGCAGACTTCACAAAGGCTTTTGATGCAATGGATATCCCCAAAGTCAATGATGCAATAATACAAGGTGTAAACCCTGTTTATGTGAGAGTACTGCAAAATATCTATCCACACAGCAGTTTCCTCATCAGGCTACCAAAAGACTCTGAGCCTTTCCAACTAAAAAAAGGAGTGAGACAAGGTAATACCAGCTCACCCAAACTCTTCCCAGCCTGCCTTGATATGATCTTCTGAAACTTAAAACGGGAACACAATAGATTCAGAATAGATGAGGAATACCTAAGTAACCTCAGATTTGCTGATGACATTGTACTTTTTGCTAAGAACCTTCACAATCTCCAAATAGTGTTGGACAAACTAAATGATGCAAGCAAGGAAGTTGGTCTCCACATGAACTTCAGCAATACAAATGTCATGTACAATAAACATGTTGGGGACAAAGACATAATGATCAAAATCAAAAATGCAGGGCAGGAGAAAGTAGACGACTACATCTAACTAAGACAGCAAGTCTCCATGAAGTCATTGAAAGAGGAAGAAATAAAGCAAAGAATCACACTTGGTTAGCAAATTTTTGGTCAAGCTAGCTCGACTTTCAAGAACAAGAAAATCTCACTTGTCCTATAAAGAAGGGTATACAACCAATGAAACCCTACCAATAATCACCTATGGAGCTGAAACATGAATCCCAAACAAGAGACTAACCCTCAAATTGAAAACCATGCAACATGCACATGAGAGAATCATGCTCAACCTCAGATGGAGAGATCATAAGACAGCGCAGCATACCAGAGAAAAGACAAGAGTCCAAGACATCAAAAAAACTGTTAGAAAATTCAAATGGCAATGGGCTAGACATGTTGCAAGAATGTCAGATGATCGATGGACATCAAGATTCACAACTTTGATCCCCAGAGAAAATATGCAAAACTGTGGCTGACAGAGGGTAAGATGGCATGACAAGCTAGATAAATTTAGAGAGTATTTGCTCCGCAATGCCTATGTTAGAGAGGTGTAGTGAATCCTGAGGAAGGTCCAAGTCCAATGATAGACACTAACAAGCTGATTATGATGATGATGATGATGATGATGATGATGTAGGGCTGCAGATTTCCCTGCAGACCTGTCAAGCTTCTATGTTAAAAATGAGTAAGAATCACATAAACACACACCCCAACCTCTAAAAAAATTTTCCAATTGCCAGAAGGAAAATTGGGGGTTGGTGCTTCTAGGGAAGTCTGTAGTCCCCGAGAAAATTTTGAAAATTACATATCTGAGATTGGCTAAAATTGCGTTTCAGGGCATATCAGCAACTGAAATTAAGTGTTGTCAAGAAGTCTATTAAAAGCATGTTCACAATGGCAATGGGGAATAAAATGTATTCAAGAATAATTTCAAGAATAAATTATACTTCATTGTTGCTGAATAAGGGGTTACTCATCTAAGGTAAGATTTTTATCAGAAATACAAACCAATAAAATGTGCCTGGAACATGTTTCACTATACTTGTAGTGTTTCTTATTAAGTTTTATACATTTTTATAACTTGAATTAATGCATATTTCAATGTTGAATATGTATTTCTAATGTGAATTATTTATGGAGATACCTTTAGAGGCATTTTTATTTAATAATAATAATAATAATGATAATGATAATAATGATAATAATGATGATGATAATGATGATAATAATGATAATAATGATAATAATAATGATGATGATAATGATAATAATAATGATAATAATGATAATGATAATGATGATAATGATAATTATAATAATAATAATGACAACAACAACAACTACAACTCACTATCACAGTCAATAATGGAACAACTATAGCGTCAAAATTGGAAGTCATGAAAAAGATTTTATCTAAGAATAAATTTGTTCAGAATAAATTCTATTTATGACATTACTAGCATTTTACACTGAAAAACATCTATGATAGTGTTAAAAAAATGTCTAGAAACATTTACGTTCTGGGGAATCTAGCTGTTAATTCCACAGGAAAACATCTAAGATTGTTAAATCATCTAGAAACATCTACATTTTCCAGGATCTAGATGTTGTTAATAAAATAAGGCCCTCAAAAAGCCCAAAAAATGTTTTTTCCAAAAATCAAAAAATGCATTTTTAGAAGGGGTCCAGTGGAGTACTGATGTCAATTTTCAGGTCTGTCGACAAAATGGTATGGCCAGGAGTGCTATAATTCACAGATAAATACATAAGCACTCATATATAAAGAAAGGTAGAACCCTCCACCATCTTTGATATCTATGGTTGATCAATTCAATAAATTTAAATAAATCTAACACAGTTTATGAAAAGCATGAGAATTTTCCTCTTGTGTATGTGAGAGTGAAAATGTATCAAAATGCATATGAATGTGAGAGACTAGGAAGGTCTATGACTCAATAACTTAAATAAACATAAAGACAGGTCTGGTTAGTCTCTCAATAGAAACTGTCACATGACCAACATCATGCCTTGTTGAGGATGATCAATTGAAACATTGGAAAAAGGGGTGATAAATGATTAAGTTACTTATCTTGCCTTTTGTTTGGCAGTGATCACTAAAATGTCTGAATTTTCAAAAAAACAATACTGCTTAGGCGCAAATAATGGACCAACTCTGCATAAATTTACATTGAAAATTGAACCCCCCAACCAAAAACCTTTTTAGAGTCTGTCATTTTCAAAAGCAAAGACACTGTTTCTTCCAGACATAATAAGCAGTAGATGTTGAAATTTTCAGCTTTATAGCTCCATTGGTGTAGCCTGTATGTACAATCCATACATAGCCAGCTAGCCAGACCAACTGAAAAACTGAAGAAACCTATATTGACAGTTTTGGTGACGGTTTTAGTTGATGGAAAATTGGTAGTTAAATGTGGTATGACCAATTTCAGAATAAAGGTTCAATTTTTAAAATACTGATATTCCCGAATGTGACCATATTTTCACACAGGCTGTTCAGTACATTTGCTACCATTGCTGAGAAGAAATTTTTTCTAACACAATGGAGGTCGGAATTTGTACCTTATGATTGTGTCCTCTAGTTTTACTGTTGAGAGATGAAATCAGCATTTTCTCATCTGGGCGTTTTGAGTGATGAACATTTGTATCCAATGTACGTATATTATTCCAGATTCTATAGACTTCTCATAGGTCAGCACATTTTCTTCTGTATTCTGAGATCTCTATATTAAGTTGTTTTAATCTTTCAATGTGAGATATTTTCCAGTCTTGGAATGATCTTGAGAGCTCTTTTCTGTACTCTCTCTATTGCATCTGAGTTGTATTCCATGTGAGAAGACCATATGCAAGGATCAAACTTCAGATGAGGACAAACCAAAGATTTATAAAGTGGAAGGAAGCTCTCCTCATCAATGTCCTTAAATGAGTGTTATATCACAGCCAGGTGTTTTATCCACTTTGTTTTGTATTTGTGCAGTGACGTTTTTTCAAGATCTTTATCCACTCTAGGAGTTTTTTGCTTTTCTGTATAGTTTAAACTTTACAAGATTTCATAACTTGGAAGTGATCGAAACTATGATAGCCAACAAATATTTATGCTAATCTATTTATATTTATAGTTGAATGCCTCTTTAAAAATCGGCAGCTTGTGTTTTATTGGTTTTGTCGAGGCTGTATGCCAAACTAATTCATTGATCAGAAATAGTAATTCAAAAACTGGTAACGCCTCAAAGGATTCAAGAAATAACTTGTTACAAGCCATAATCACTAGATTTTCATCAATCATTTCTGACTTGTTATTATATGACATCATTGACTTCAGTAATTAATTACAAATTGATGATTGATAATTGTTCAATGTCTGTATTGGTACAATTGTATTTCTGAATCATATCTTAAGCTAAAAACAGATACTTCACTTTGCTCTATGTGCTGTGTTCTTCCATCACTGATCATGGTGTAGTTCCTTCTTGTGTTGTTTCTATCTACAATGACAATGATAACCAGAAACTAATGAGAGATAGGAGAATACTACATAGGAATAAAAAAACACTTACCGGCTTATGCAAACAAGAAAGCATGGGTAACCAGAGGCATTCTTACCGCTTGTTCCAATAACCACTTCGTACTGGCTGCACAATCTCATTGAAGGGAGGTTGGAAGAAAACTGCAAATTTTCTAGGCTCCAAAACAATTGCTCAGCATATGTTTTGGACATTAATCCCCTCCCTGAGGTGACACATTGTTTCCCCCACCCTTTAGATCAGGCCTTTTCACTTTGAGTGAGGAGTTTTTTTTTTAATTGGAACCTTATAGTCAATGAAAGATAATGGTGCAATGCAATTGTTTTATGTATCCCCAACTTAATGCATCCATATGAGAGATGGTATAATTATCTGCTTGTGACAGTATTGGGGTATGATATTTTCCTCCAAATATATACTCCCATCACCAAAATGTATATCCTCACCACCATCCAACCACCCATCCTGGAAAATTGGCAACGGACACCCATGCTTGTGACCAGGGAATTTTACAGTCAATAAGGACAAAGTATAAAGATTTTTTTTCTTTACTGCATGCCTGATGTTCTTAACAGAGGCAAATGTATCGAAGGATCCCTGAAAGAGTTCATTCTTAAGGATGCCATTTATCAAGGGATATAGCCAATCATAAATCGGGCCACACCACAAAGAGGAAATTTAACAAATATATGTACAAAATATACCAAAAATGATACCATTTTTAAAGAAGCCAAAATAATACCCTTCACTTAAGTTTTATGAAACAAAAAAAAAAAACAGATCAAAATTATTTACAAAATTTTAGTGAGTAACTTGGCAGTGGTCATTTTTTTTTTACAAAGTTTTCAATATCTGGGAATATCTGGGATTTTTATTAAAAGTTATCATGCTGGTGTAATCATGAAATTCAAGTGTGGTATAAAGAATGTTATAAAGGGCTGCATGTAGCCCCCGGGCCGCAGGTTGCCCATGCTTAGCCTACAACAATGTTCGATGCAAATGAGCCAGCAGCTTTAGACTTTGAAGTGTTCTGTGTCAGTAACCAGAAGATGAGATCAAACCTCAATACTTATGCTGAAAGTGTTGCTGCATAAAATGTAAATACATTAGAGGCAGCTGACATTGAAGAGCTGAACATTGACAATGAAGCACGTGCTGTGCATTCCTAGAGTGATGGAGAAATCTCTGGAATGGTGTTAAACAATGATAAGCATTAAGATAGTGCAGAGAAGAGAGATGGGATGAAGAACACATGTGAAGCTAGAAAGCATTTTAGAGGGCATACCGCCACCAATACCATTGTCACTAAAAACTGAATGAAAATCATTTCACAAAGTACAATGCATGGACAGTGACTGTAAAAATTCCAATATCTACCTAAAAATGGCCAAGCCTTCGACAAAATGTCATTGGAGCTCATTGAGAACTTATGGAGATATTGCAAGGACAAATGCGAGTGAGCACATAAATGTATAAAAAAAAAAAAAAGAAAATTATCTCTTAATGAAAAAGAATCTTTGGAACTGTCCCCAGATTCAGACAATTCTTCCTTGCCCATATCTTACAATTCAAGAAAATTTAATTTGAATTCATTGAGAACTTTTGGAGATATTGAGTGTACATTTAATCACGATGCAGGGGAGGTGACTGTAAAAATTCCTGGATCTGCCCCGAAATTCAATCACTTCTTTCCAAGCCCTTTTGCCCATCCTTCCACAAAATTTCAATGTGGTGTGCATAACTCTTTCTTTGGAGGCAATAAAAGGCTTGATTTGCCCATCAAAACATTCCGCCTGAACAAGGGGATGCAGATTTTGTAGCGAAACACTTGTTGGCACATCAATCAAAGGAAAAGGGAACCATTAGTTTTAGCAGGAATTAATTGTGTGGTTGATCGGCCAATCACAGTCTACCTTATAAGGAGTTGTGACTCACCTAGCCAACCAGCATACAGCTTAAAAGTAGCTCTCTCTTCTCATTGGTTGACTCTTCTTCAAACAAACATACCCTGAACAACAGCATCAGCAGCAGGAAAATTTGAATTATATAGTGGTGATTTTAGGAAGACACTGGTAGCATTTACATCTTGCCAGTACCGGGCTAGGGGGCAGGGGCACACTGGATGGGATGAATGGGAAAGTCAGTGTCCAATGGATTTAAATACTTTGTTTGAGAAAAAAATTATGTTTAAACGTTTCAAATTCTGTCTGATTTGATCCTCATTTTTTCCCTCTCGAATCTTTGTCTGCTTTTTGTCCTCACGGTTGTTTCCATCTTTATTTTTCGGAGGCTATTCTTGAAACTTCAGCAGGGTGTTTAATTAACAATAGCTCTCCTCAAAACTTTTGTTTCGCAAGCTAATACGTTTCAATCATCTAATGATTAGTATAATGTTTACGTCACTTCATGCCGTACTTCCCTTTGTTCATCTTTTCTAATCATATGGATAATATTTATCTATTAGTATCATCATCATGATAATATCAATATTATGATAATACCGATATTATGATATTATAATGATATTACTATTATGATAATAATAGTATAAGACATAGGCATCAGTTCTTGAGTTTTGGGCACGTGTGTTTATCTGACAAATTCCCCCCCTTGCCCCTCTGGCATGTATGCCAATTGTCGTGGACACATAACCATGGGGGGGGGGGTTAAAAATTCCTGGATCCCCCCAAAAGTTTGATCATACCTTCTGTAGCCCATTGCCTCCTCTTCCACAAATTTCACTGAAATTTATTAAGCACCTTTGGAGATATCATATGGACAGACAGACAGAGATAGATAGACAGGCGGACGGACAGACAGACAGATAGATGGACAGGCGGGCAGACAGACAGGAGAGAGTGAATACATATAACTCCTCTAAATTTGTTGGCATAGGTAAAAAATGCCTATGTATGACATAGCGAAAATGAGCTATCTGTTGATAGCTGGTATTGAATAACCAGCATTCATCAATAAGAATGATACCATGATGATTTATCTAACTACAATCGGCAAAATCTCTATGGCTGTGTGTCTGTCTGTCCGTCTGTCTGTGCGCACAGCAATTACTCAGCCACTGGCCATTGTACAAAGTTGACATTTGTCAGATATATCAGTTAACACATAAGGCAGAGCAGTGTCAAGTTTGAAGTTTGGGAGTCAGTGCTTGTCAAGAAATCTAATAAGAATAAACAAAGTATATACTCATATCTCACGTGAATGAATCACCGTGAAAGCCCGTGTGAATAGCAGAGCTAATAATCTAAGAGAATTATCTAAATTATCGTCTAAATGATCTAAATGAAATAGATCTCTTCTCTAAGATTATCTTTAAAAAATAGATATTTTATCTGAAATTATCTGAAAGAACTGATAATCTAAAAGAATCATCTAAAATTTCCTTTAAAATAATCTAAATGAAATAGATATATTATCTAAAATTATCTTTAAAAAATTGATATTTTATCTGAATTTATCTAAAGAAATTGATATTTTATCTGAATTTATCTAAAAAAATTGATATTTCATCTGAATTTATCTAAAAAAATTGATATTTTATCTGAATTTATCTTTAAAAAATTGATATTCTATCTGAATTTATCTAAAAAAATTGATATTTTATCTGAATTTATCTAAAAAAATTGATATTTCATCTGAATTTATCTTAAAAAAATTGATATTTCATCTGAATTTATCTAAAAAAATTGATATTTCATCTGAATTTATCTAAAAAAATTGATATTTCATCTGAATTTATCTTTAAAAAATTGATATTTTATCTGAATTTATCTTAAAAAAATTGATATTTTATCTGAATTTATCTTTAAAAAATTGATATTTTATCTGAATTTATCTTTAAAAAATTGATATTTTATCTGAATTTATCTTAAAAAAATTGATATTTTATCTGAATTTATCTTAAAAAAATTGATATTTCATCTGAATTTATCTTAAAAAAATTGATATTTCATCTGAATTTATCTTTAAAAAATTGATATTTTATCTGAATTTATCTAAAAAAATTGATATTTTATCTGAATTTATCTTTAAAAAATTGATATTTTATCTGAATTTATCTTTAAAAAATTGATATTTTATCTGAATTTATCTTAAAAAAATTGATATTTTATCTGAATTTATCTTAAAAAAATTGATATTTCATCTGAATTTATCTTAAAAAAATTGATATTTCATCTGAATTTATCTTTAAAAAATTGATATTTTATCTGAATTTATCTAAAAAAATTGATATTTTATCTGAATTTATCTTTAAAAAATTGATATTTTATCTGAATTTATCTTTAAAAAATTGATATTTTATCTGAATTTATCTAAAAAAATTGATATTTTATCTGAATTTATCTTTAAAAAATTGATATTTTATCTGAATTTATCTTTAAAAAATTGATATTTTATCTGAATTTATCTTAAAAAAATTGATATTTTATCTGAATTTATCTTAAAAAAATTGATATTTCATCTGAATTTATCTTAAAAAAATTGATATTTCATCTGAATTTATCTTTAAAAAATTGATATTTCATCTGAATTTATCTTTAAAAAATTGATATTTTATCTGAATTTATCTTAAAAAAATTGATATTTCATCTGAATTTATCTAAAAAAATTGATATTTCATCTGAATTTATCTAAAAAAATTGATATTTCATCTGAATTTATCTTTAAAAAATTGATATTTTATCTGAATTTATCTTTAAAAAATTGATATTTTATCTGAATTTATCTTTAAAAAATTGATATTTCATCTGAATTTATCTAAAAAAATTGATATTTCATCTGAATTTATCTAAAAAAATTGATATTTTATCTGAATTTATCTAAAAAAAATTGATATTTTATCTGAATTTATCTTTAAAAAATTGATATTTTATCTGAATTTATCTTTAAAAAATTGATATTTTATCTGAATTTATCTAAAAAAATTGATATTCTATCTGAATTTATCTAAAAAAATTGATATTTCATCTGAATTTATCTAAAAAAAATTGATATTTTATCTGAATTTATCTAAAAAAAATTGATATTTCATCTGAATTTATCTTTAAAAAATTGATATTTTATCTGAATTTATCTTTAAAAAATTGATATTTTATCTGAATTTATCTTTAAAAAATTGATATTCTATCTGAATTTATCTAAAAAAATTGATATTTCATCTGAATTTATCTAAAAAAAATTGATATTTTATCTGAATTTATCTAAAAAAAATTGATATTTCATCTGAATTTATCTAAAAAAAATTGATATTTCATCTGAATTTATCTTTAAAAAATTGATATTTTATCTGAATTTATCTTTAAAAAATTGATATTTTATCTGAATTTATCTTTAAAAAATTGATATTTTATCTGAATTTATCTTTAAAAAATACTAGCGCAAGATTTGGGCAACGTTGGTCCAAAATGATCATAGAAACCCCAAAAGTATATTTTGAACAAAAATATGTATGCCTTTTTAGATGGTGCCTAGTAGTAATCCAGATTTTCAAGGTAGTAGCTCTTAAAGTGAGACCGAGAGCAACTGCTGATATACACACACACATACACACACACACACACATACACACACACACATACTCATAGAAATAGACAAGCAAAGAGAGGAGAATCTGTAGCCCACTAGTCTGGTTCGTCAGGTGATTTGCGGGGCTATAGTGATTCAATATTAAAAATTATAGATCTGTACCTAAATCTAAATATAGGATATCTAAATTGGCAACATTGCAAAAAAGCAAATGAGATACTTCAAAGCCATAGTTTTGTATGACGGACAGAAAATTATTTTACATGACAATTATGGCAGGCTGCTCTACTCTCCAAATATGTACCTTTGTATTATAAAGCACCTAGTATTTTAGAGGCGATATACCTGAATCAAGTTGATTTGGATTGATTTCCTATTTATCAATAAATAATGTCATGTTGGAGGTTTGGTTCGTTCGGAACAAGTTTGTACTAGCTTATATTCTGATTAACTTCGATTATCACCATAATGATGGACTCTGCAGAAATCGCCAATTATGGTAGGCTGCACTATACACCATAAAGTCTGGCCCATTCCAAACATGTACTTTTGAAATTGGCACTGCCCTAGTTCAATTGAAAAAAAAAAGGCTGCTTAACTAGAAACCTGACTAGACAATGGAGGGAATCTTAAATGAAGATAACATGCATCATGTAGCTGAACTTAAGAATCCTGTTTCAGGTCAATCATCAGATGTCTGACTTCATCTTGAAGAGGATGGTCACCATAACAACAATGACAACATCGATCTATCCTCATCTCCGAGATCCTCAAAACAAACCGCAATGTACTTTTATTGTATGCACTTATATTTTCAGGTCATTAGCTTTGTTTGAACCAGTTTATGTTTGATGGTTCACTGTATACTTAAAACTAAAAAGTATGCCAGAAATTGAATGGTCAATATCATCTCATTTCATTTATCACAGTACAAATAAATTGTAATATTATTAATGGTCTTAATTTACTCCACTCAGTGTGAATATTTACAAGGTTCACTGCTGAGATGCTGCCATTCCCAAACGATAGACTTGATTGTCTAGCCTGTATAGGTTCCCTATACTACCATTCTGGTCCAAAGTAATCCCATAAACGGTGAAAAATTCAGATCAACATTCAGTTATTAGCTATGTCAGACTATGGACTTATTGATCTACCCTTATAGAGACAAAGGGAGAATAATAATCTAACATTTATAAATCATATATATGTATGAGGATGTATTATAAATCTTGTAGTCATGGTATAAAATAATTCAATGAATAAAAGCATTTATCTGATATAAGAATAATTGCATTTTTTCACCTTCAACTTAGAAGTAGTATTTCTCAGCTTAGAACAAAAGTTATTAATCGAAATAAGAAACTTCAGAATGTAAGTCCATTTATTCTGGAAGCATAGAATTTTGAGGTCCTAGAGCCAATGAATTCTCCAAAGACATTTTGAGCAGTTGCTTGGTTATCGAAGACTGTCCCTTGAAGGGAGCAGTCAAAAGTGGTTATCAGTCAGAGAGAAGCCTGGCGAGTAAGCTGGGCGAGGGAGAATTTTGTAGTCTAGTTTGTTCAATTTCTGCAGGGTTTTTTTGCGACATCTCAGCTTTTTTGCTTTTCATTCAAGGTCATAACATGTTTGCCAGTTTGGTACAAATGTTGCACAACTGAAGAATGATCAATATTTATTGCCTCTGCTTTGCTTAGCTTAGTCTCAATGATGGCCCTCAATTGGATGTTGTCAATCACATTCACAATCACGTTCACATCTTCAAGGCTCAAGTCCCCATTTCAAAATTTCTGGAACCAATATTGAGCTGTACATTTATAAACTTGTTGGATATTGTGAGCAGTTTCTGCTGCTTCATGTACCATCTTGGATCTATCCAATAATATTGCTTGAATCTGCTTTTTTCCCCATTTTTGATTTGTCAGCCTCAAGTATACCAGAATGAATAGTGAAAAGTAAATGATCAACCTGAATAAATAGAACAAAATTCACACTTTAAAATGATATATTCTATGATCACTGTCAAATAATTTTTTTTTTCCAAAATAAGCATCAAAGTTTGAAATGACAAAAACGCAATTATTTTTTCACCAATCTTATACCATGCTATTATGTGTTTGTGTCATTGGTATGTAAGTTTAAAAAGATAGTTCAGTGAGGTGTGATCATTAAGAGAGAAGAAACTGCAGGTTTGTATGAGATCATGTGTCTTCTGGCAAAATAATCATAGGTATCTGGAGCAGGACCAAATAGGTCTTTTAAATCTCCCTGCCCGAACCTCCACTCTAAGGTTGGAGGGTTTTTAAAGTTGGAACCTTATAGTCAATAGATAATAATAGTGCTGTACTACTGCTCTATGTAACCCCAACTTAATTTTTCATACAAAAAGACAGTAATATTACTCCATGTCACAACAGGATCAGGTTCTGCATCACTGTCAATGGTCTGTTGCACTATCTAATATCTTGATCATACAGTGATAAAAAAGACCTATCATGTTACTGGGTTGACATTAAGATATATTCCAATTATAGCCTCTCCCCCCCCCCCATCCTGAAAATATATGCTTTTCTACCCCAACTGTGAAATATATGCCCCCCCCTCCCTGTAATATATACCTCCACTCCTGGAAAGTTGGCAGCAAATGGCCATGATAATCATCATATATAGATTTTTTTTTTTTTAACATTTAAAGCTACAATTACGTGATAACAGATTTATGTTTTTGGAAGAAGAGATTGTAAAAAATGTTACTGTTTAGTGGATAGATATAATTGTTTTCTACTTTTCCACTCCTACGTCAGGAGGTGAAGAGGGTTGTCACAACATTTTGTCCGTACTTTTTTATTCACCTCTATTTCACTTCGGCAATTTCATTATAATCCACTTATGGCTTGCTAGGCTCATCAAAGCTCAATCAGAGCCCAGTTAATCATCAATTTTGGAAATGTTCCCTATTCCGTCTGTTGCCAGCCCTTCATGATGTTTGGCAAAGATTTGGATTTTCTATTGCCAACCAAAACCAGAGAGTCCAGTCTTCTCTGCTATTTACCCATAGCTGGGGGTGGTGATTAATTCATGCCTCTCCTATGGTTATTACTGAGAATTGAACGCAAACTGTCTCAGCTGGAGTTTGAACACACGTTCACTGACTCCATTTTCTATACTGATAACCCTCGGCCACATCTTCTATTTGATTGTGATTCTATATGGATTCTTCACCATAAACTTACTTCTCATAATTATACTTCAGTCATTGGAAGATTACATTTAGTGCAACTTGGTACGTCTGAAAGAGGATGATGGAATCTAAGTAAATTCTACAAGAAAAGTCCAACTTGTTAGTAACTATCAACCAAAACTGTCACCAAAATTGTCATAATAGATTTCTTCAGTTTTCAAGTCATTCTGGCTGGTTGGCTGGCTGTGTATGTATGTATGTATAATGCATACAGGCCACACTAATGAAGCAAGAGGGATGAAAATTTGAACATTTGCTCCTTGTTACGTCACAAAAAACTTCTTTGGTTTTTTTTTTTTAAATATCACCCCTAAATAAGATTTTTGTAGGGTGTTCAATTTACAATTTAAGCTTATGCTAAATTGATTGATTAGTCCATGTCACTGCCCGACAAAAGGCAAGAGAAGTATCTCATTCATTGATCACTCTTTTGTCCAATTTTTTCAGTTGATCACTCCCAACGTGCTACCAAGAGACGTTGGATACATGACGGTTTCTATTGAGTGAGTAACCAGACCCATTCCATCAAATATGTATGGTAATAAGAATTGGTTACAAATACAAGTCAATTTATGAAATGTTGCTCATGCATATTCAAAGTGCTACCCCCGAATTCAAGGAATTTGACCATGAAAAAAAGATTTCTCATCCTAACACCTGATTTTCATTTTCTCTATTGAAGCGGTTTCTCAATGAGTCAGTGAACTAGTTCTCGGAGGGTAATGCTTAAAGAAAAGAGCAGTAAGTGTCTGTACTACGTTTGGTTCATGAATGCAGTACAAATTTTCTCATCGTTTTGGTAACACCTTAAACACAAAGATCAGAAGGTATGATTATTAACTTGCAACAATAAAATTAACAAAATACAAAAGTCATAGCAGGCGAGTGTATTTCAATTACAATTTCATTTCAAGTAGCATCATACAGCCATCGACGATAATAGACAATAAACTAGAAAGCACTCAGAGAGAGAATAGATCTGTTAAAACCGTTGTCGTAGTTGTGCATGGATCCACCCAAAAATGTAATTATTTCTCCAGTTGCCTATTGTCTACCTTTCCACAAAATATCATAGAAATTCATTAAGAACTTTTGGAGATATTGTCTGGACTAACATGAAACTATGGCAATATTAAATGGTTAGGACATACAACCATATTGTATGGGAAACAATTGTGTATGGATCCACTCCAAAATGTAATCAGTTTTCTCGTTGTTTATGCCTCCACAGAATTTCATAGAAATTCATTGAGAACTTTTGGAGATATTGAGTAGACAGTCACAAGAGTATACATAAATGAAACTGAAAAATAAAACAGGAAAACATCTCTTAGAAAAATAATTCTAGAATGCATTTCCAAATTTTACCACCTTTTTCTTACACTATTGCCAAACCTTCCCAAAATTCTCATAGAAATTAATTCCGAATCCGATTCATAGATATAATGAGGACAGACAAACAGGTGAGCAAACAAACAAACAAACAGACACAACCAAAAACATATACCTCTTTTCCTAATTCATTGACAGAGGTAAAAGTATGTGTTTAAGTATTAGGATGAATAAGTAATGATATACATAACACTAATTGCAGTGATTAAAGAGAAGCTTAAAGCAAATCGAGATAACATTTTGATGTGAGTGGCACTGTGTAAGTTATTATAGATAAGATCATCACTGTCTACAGGTTGTTACGGCTGCCAATATTCTGAGTTGAAGTAATCAAATGTTGCAGCCTCTGTCTAACAACTGATTTCAAGACAATGTGTATTATCATCATCATCAGTCTTTTAGCGTCCGTCGTTGGACATAGACCTTCTCCAGGATTTGCTGCACTTCTCTATCATGGGCGTCACGGAGCCAGTACTTCCTGAACTTGTCTAGCTCATCTCTCCATCTAATATTTTGCCGGCCTCGGTTGCACATATGGTCTCGGGGAATCCATGTTGTGAGTCGTGATGTCCATCGATTGTCAGCCATTCTTGCAACATGGCCAGCCCACCGCCATTTGAGATTTTTTATGGATTCTATGTCTCTAACTCTTGTCTTTTCCCGGATGTGTTGTGCTGTTTTGTGGTCTTTCCATGTGAGGCCCAGCATTATTCTTTCATGTGCACGTTGCATGGTTCTCAGCTTACGGGTCTGTTTCTTGGTTAAGTTCCATGTTTCAGCTCCCTAAGTGACTATTGGGAGGATGCATTGGTTATACGCTCTGATATTCCAGCACTTTTCTCTGCTTTTGCAGTATATATTCTCTGTAAATCTACCACTCAAAAAAAATATTCAAAAACCCAATCCTTGACTATTAATAGTAAAAGCATGGTAACTTTCTAAAGTTGGGAACTGGATGGATAAGCCTTGAAAAGTTTGCCGTAAAATCTGGGATTGGGACTCGACTAAGTTAAGACTTTACTTGTAATCTTAAACTTACACAACCGAGAAGCCAAATCCCTTCCACCTTCACAGTCCGTCAGTCCTGTAAGCTCCCCTTCTCTGGCCGTGGGCGAAAGACTCCACCAGCTAAACTTTCCCTTTCCAATAAAGAAACTCCAAAAGGAAACCTACAATCATGGACATTGCTATAATTGCCACAGGCCACTACAGCCATTCTAAACTAACCCACAACAGATTGAGAATTGAATATATTTCCTATTTTCCCATATTTTAAGTAGTAAAGATATTAGGGTAGGGAGGAGATGTTTGGGGGTCTGAAAAGAAATTGGGTACATGTAAAACTAAATAGAAGGAGAGAAGGAAGAAAAAGAATTTCTTTAAATCTCTGCAAGATGTGTAGGAGGGAATGTCAGGACCTTAGCTGTATTCTGCACGGGCAGGTGTACTGTTAGGATACATCTCATACAAGGGTTGCAAACCTCTGCAGCCAGCTCGGGCATCTGCATAAACAGCAGTGTCCCTCGGGCCAACACTTCAATATACATATATACATATCTTCAAAGGTAGCCGTACTGTCAGGCAACTCCTCTACAGGGTCAGCAAAACTCTTCAGCCAGCTTGGACATCTGCATGAACTGCAATGTCTCTTGGCCGAGGTTTCAAAATATATATATATATACTGATGTACGTATATATATCTACTCAGACAGCCGTAATGTCACCTGGTCCCCCTGAAGGGACAGTACATCCCTACAAACAGCTATGCCATCTGCATGAACAAAGGTGACTTTCTGCCCAGCACTACAATATGGAAATACATTATTTCATATATATGTATATATATTCCTATAAATATATATATATATATAATAATTGAATAATTGTGTCATCCACAGATAGCTGTTTCATTGTATTACAACTCTTCAGTGTGGCTATAGACTATCCATTATCCAATCCAGTATCATGAGGTGGGATCGAAACCTTTGCTTCAGACCCGGAGGCTGGCATCTTAACTCTACCCTACACAGAACTGGACAGCCAATTAGGTTGAATTTAAGCGATATATTTACTCACACATAATTACCCATCCACCAGAGCGCTCTATTCCTAAGTTGGAATATATATATATATATATATATATATATATATATATATATATATATATATGTATATGTACAGGCAGGTGTTTCGTTGTGTTACTTTCCTAGGAAGATAGCAGACCTCTACAGCCAGCCATCTGCAAAAATAGTGGTGTTTTTCAGATTTTACTTTAATATACATATACACGCACACACGCACACACACATATATATATATTTATATATATATATATAATATATATATACTAATATAGATAAATAATTAATCATTCATTTCTTTATTATGGATTGCATTACAACAGAACAACAAAAGAAATATATATTAAAATATATACATCCGCAGAGGTAGCCGTACTATCAAGTTACTTCTCTAAATGGGCAGAAGACTTCTTCAGCCAGCTCAGACATCTGCATGAACAGCAATGTCTTTCGGACCTGTGTTTCAACAAATATATATATAAAGTACAGCCACATTGTACTTTCCCAAAGAGACGGTGGTATTCTTCAACCAATACTCACATTCTATGGTTTCACCACCCAGGTCACTTGTATTGTCAAAATACTTCCACAAAGAGATGGAAGACCACTATAGTTAGCCCAGGCATCTGCCAGGAGAAGGAAACTCCAGACAAACCAACAACCTAAGGGCCCTAATGCTATTTGTGCCACCTCAGTGGACCGCAGCATGCAAACCTTCAATTTAAAGGATGGGATTGGTGGTGTGTATGTTGTACTCTACCTTAAAAACACATTGCATAGACCTTTAGGCTATCCACATAGAGGCCACACAGACTTAAGATCTTAAAAAAATGTGAAAAGAAAAACGCCTACATATCAGCCGAGTGTATTTTGATTACATTCTCATTCTAAGTAGCATTATACAGTCATCTATGATAATAAATAATAGAATATGCGTTTAAGCATTAGGATGAATAATTAATGTTTGTCATGAATGATAACAGTATGAGTTATTTGAGATAAGGATATCACTGTCTCGAGTTGTTAGGGTTGCCAATATTCTGAGCTGGAGTAATTGGGAAAGTCATCTAATAATGAGTCTTCATTCTATGTTATCTGGAGAGAAAATAAAATGAAAGAAAATTTATTGACTACCTTTCTCATTCTGAATGATCATAAGTTGCCTACTAAGATAACGGAAATTGATACCACTTGTAACTACTTTGCAGAAAGAGACAAAATTCTTCTTTTCAAAAGGCTATAGAATAGACATAATTAAAACAGGTCTAGTTAGTCACTTAATAGAAAACATCATGTAACCAACATCTTTTGGCAGCATGCTTTGTTGGACGATCAAATAAATAAAAAATAGAAAAAGGAGATATGAATGAATAAGTCACTCTTCACCTTTTGTCGGGCAGTGATCACCAAAAAAAAATCCAAATTTTACAAAAATAGGCATGAATGCAGCCAGACACAAACTAAGGGATCATTTTGGCACAAACTTACATTGTAAATTGAACCCACCCGACTAAAAACTTATTGAAACATAGAACCAAACCAAGAGATTGACCTTCAAACTGAGAGCCATGCAATGTGCAGATGAAAGAATCATGCTCAACCTCACATGGAGATTGAATTTCAAAACAATAGGTACAAACATAGCCACAGGAGAAACTAAGGAAATAGTTTAATGTAATTTAACATAAACTTACATTGCTAATTGAACCCCCAATAAAAAAAGAACATTTAGGTGAGGATTGTTTTTCAAGATACAATAAGAGTAAATGTTAAAATTTACAGCCTTCTGAAGTTGAATGTCATCCAAGTCTATGCTCCCACTTCGCAATCAACAAAAGAAGAAATAGACAACTGCTATCATGATTCGAACTCCTTCCTGCAAGATACTAAAAAATACTTCAGTGTCATCATGGGAGATTTCAATGCACAGGTAGGAAACAAACACTGTGTTGGCGAGTTTGAATACAAAATACAGAAAAAGAGAGGTAAATATTTTGTTGACTTTGCAACCGCAAACAACTTCAAAATCACAAATACATTTTTCAAGAAGAAACTAAGTAGAAGACGGATTTGGAAGACTCCCAACCATGAAATCAAAAATGAAATGGACTACATCCTAACAGACAAAAGCAACATCAAAGATATTCAAACTCCAAACAAGGTAAACATAAGAAGCAACCATAGAATGGTAAGATGTAAGATGCAAGTAAACACCAATAAAGAATGCAGAAAAATGTTCCTCACACAACCCTTCAAGCTAGAATTAAAAAACAGATATAAAATCCTTACCAAAGTGAACAACACCAACATCAACGAACTCCACAGCAAAATGACAAGTTCTCTGATAGAAGATGCCACTATGCTTGAACCAAGAAACACGCAGACCATTAGTAAAATCTCAGACAAAACCAGGAAACTCATTGAAAGGTGCTGAAGCCTCAAACCACCATCAACAACAAGGGAAAAAATAGACAAGACAGAACTAAACAAGACAATCAAAAAGAAACGTTGAGAAGACAAAAAAAGGTATACGACAGTAATCATCGAAACCACTCTTGAAAAATGGCGAGGCTTCAGAGCAATAAACAGAGCTCTCAGTATTGGACTGAAACAAATAACTTGAAGAAAACAGAGATATAACAGCAGACAGACAGAATTGTCAAATGCACCCAAGAATTCTACCAAAAACTCTACTCATCAAAACATGGACAACAAAACAACGAACAGGATACGCAAGACACCGACAATCAGTTCGAGGACTTCCCTGAAGTTATTCTATGGGAAGTAAAACAAGCCATGAAACAAACCAAAAAAGGAGAAGCCCTTGGACCAGATAACATCAGCATTGATCTACTCAAAAATGCTGGTAAGATCGTCAATAAAAACTAGCTTTTCTATTTAACTTATGTCTAAAACAGAGTAAAGTCCCAAAAGACTGGAACACTGGTATCATAATGCTTCGACATAAAAAAGGAAAACCCAAAGACCTCAACAACTACAGGCATATAAACCTACTCAGCTGCATCTACAAACTTCTCACAAAAATCATCACCAACCAAATCACTAAAATACTAGATGAAAACCAACCACGGGAACAGGCTGGATTTAGAAGGAATTACTTGACCATGGATCATCTCTATCTAATATGAAAAAGAAAGCAGCAGAATACAAAATGCCACTCGCTGTAGCATTTATAGACCTCAAGAAGGCATTCAACTCCATGGAAATTCCCATGGTCATGAAAGCCATCACTCTACAATGTGGAGACCCTATATACATCAGAAAACTGCAATATATATACAGTCACAGTAACTCCTTTATCAGGCTACATGAAGACTCTGAACCCTTCCAGCTTCAAAAAGGTGTAAGACATGGTGTTACCAGCTTACCCAAACTCACATCATAGCCTGCCTCGAGATGATCTTCCCAAACCTGAATTGGGAAAATAGAGGAATCAGAATAGATGGCAAATATCTGAGCAACCTCAGATTTGATGACAACACCATCTATTTTGCAGAGAACCTACACAAATGCTAGATGAAGTAAACAAAGAAAGCAAGAAAGTTGGCCTACACATGAACTCCAGTAAAACAAAGGTCATGTACAACAACCATGTTGAGAATCAACGATAGTCATTTATAGAGCTGAAACATAGAATGTAACCAAGACACAAATCTGCAAACTGAGAATCATGCAACGCATGCATGAGAGAATCATGCTCAACCTCACATGGAGAGATCACAAGACAGCTCAGTATATCATGAAGGAGACAGGAGTCAGAGACATCATAGAATCTACTAGAAAACTTAAATAGCAATGGGCTGGACATTATGCAAGAATGGCAGACAACTGATGGACATCACGACTCATAACATGGATCCCAAAAGATCACATGCAAAACCGAGGCCGGCTGAATACAAGATGGAGAGATGAACTGGTCAAATTCAGAAAATACTGGTTCCGCAACGCTATGATAGAGAATTGTGATAGAGATGGTCTAATGAGGGACAATAAAAAAACTGATGATGAGCTATTAGTGAGGCCTGATGCTTGATACATACATTGCCAGCCAGCCAGACCAACTTGAAAACTGAAGAAACCAATGTAGACAGTTTTGGTTGACAGTTTCTTACAATGGCTTTCTTGATTAACCTTTGTTAACATTTTGAAATTTGCAATACTATGAATGTATATATATATATACATATATATATATATATATAGTATTGTAAATTTCACACACACACACATATATATATATGTATCAAGAAATGGACACATTTGGTCAGACAGAATGAATTATAAATTGCGTGATATAATATAGAAACTTATTTGAGATGATCTCCCATCATTATACGATTAATATATCACTCAATTTAGACAACATAAATAGAAAAAACAAATGATGAAAAAGGGCTGCGGCAGGAATAAACAAGATGAGAATTTGGGTTGAAAGTAGTTATTCAGGCCTTTGCATTACCAGCAGCTGTTTAGCTCACTGGTAAGAGCATCACTACATTGAAGCGGCTACCCTATCTACATAGTCTAGGGTGAGTGATATATTAACCGTGTAATGTCAGGAGATCATCTGAAATAAGTTTCTTTATAATCTAATGCAATTTATCATAAACATATACATATATATAGTTGAAACTGATATTAACAATAAACCTTGACAAAGACCAGCAATGGTCGAAAGCACTAGGAATACTCAAGACAAAACATACGACATGAACTTTGGAAAACTCATACATTCCTTTGAATCGGATATTATACATTAGAGAAACTCACTAGAAGGTTGAATCAACAAGAAATATCAATACTGTTCAAAGAATCAAATATAAAAGAAAACCTGCAAGTGAGGTAACTCATCCACTATAAGCTTATGCAATGCTCTTCTATAGGAATTGAGCACTATGGTGGATGAGGGATTTCTATGTAATTTAAATATAACGCTTAAATTCAGCCATACTATCCAGTTCCGTAGTAGTCCAGAAGTAGGATATCGGCCTACGGGTCTGAAATAAAGATTTCAATTCTGCCTCGCGGTACTTGATGGGATTGTGGAATGTCTATAGCCACACTGAAGAGATGTAATACATCGAAACAGCTGTCTGTGGATGACACAATAATATATCTATTTATATATATATATGATTGTAATTGCGTTATATTATATAGAAACTTATTCAGAATGATCTCCGGTCATTAAATGGTTAATGTATTACTCACTTTAGACAATGTAAATAGCATGAACAATTAGAGGAAATGGGGCAGCTGCAGGAATTGAACCTGTCACCGGTATGATATAACGTAATTTATGATCATTCTGTCGGATCACATATATCCATTTCTTAATGCATAACTGTCATGTAAAAGAAGCGAATAGACTGAGAATAAACGATGAGAGAATTTGGTGTGGAAACAGGTATTTCAGCTTTTGCATTACCACTGACTGTTTAGCTCAATGGTAAGAGCATATCTATGTTGAAGTGGCCACCTTATCAGTGGTAAGTTGATTTGTGCAACAGCTCCATTTTCTTTAATGGCTTATTTTATTTACATTATCAAAAGTTAATGATATATTAACCATGTAATGACAGTAGATCATTTCAAATAAGTTTCTGTATAATGTAACACAATTCATAATCATTCTCTCAAATTACATATATCCATTTCTTGATACATATATACATATATATATATATATATATATACTTGGGTATTTTTGGATATTCGTCCTTGTTTTTTTTAAAATTTGGCCTTCTTTAGTGCTCACAGCCAAACAAAATGTGAGTTAAGTAACTGATTCATTGATCACCCCTTTTTTCCAATTTTTCAATTGATCACCCCCAAAATGACAGGCTGCCAAAAGATATTGGTCACTTGATGATTTCTTTTAAGTGACTATAATTATCTTTGTATTGAATCAATGATAAAAGCTGCTGCTAAAATTGGCATTATGATATTGTAAATTATTCAGATTTAATAATCTCTCTTATTTTTGGTATTAATCTTACCAAAACTTTAAATTGCAAAAAGGTTGTTTTTTTTCATAAATGTGTTGATTACTTCTTAACCTTTTAACACATCAACTCTATGGATTATTTTGTTTCAAAGCACTTTTTTTGCTTTCTTCTTAGTTGAGACAAAATTTCCATAAAAATATTTTTTATTTGTTGAATTAAGTTTATGGCCTTTCTCTGAGAAATAGATACAAAACAAACAGTCCATCATAGTCAACAATGGAACAATCATAGTGTCAAAATTTGAAGTCATGTAAAAAAAAGAATAAGTAAGGTTAGAATATGGTTAGAATACATTCTATTTTAGACATCACTGGCGTTTTCCTCTGGAAATCATCTAAAATAGAATAATTTAAAAAAAACGTCCAGAAATATCTAGATTCTGGACAATTTGGATGTTATCTCCATTAGAAAACATCTGAAAATAAAGTGAAAAAAACATCTAGAAAAATCTAGATTCTAGGCAATCTGAATATTATCTCCAGTGGAAAACATCTGAAAATTGAACAAGAAAACATAGAAACGTACCTTCTGGAGAAACTTGATGTTATTTTAAACCTGTCAAAATGAGGTCCCAAAAAGGGCAAGAGAGAGTTTTCTCCAAAAATTCAAAAGATACATTTTTAGAAAGGATATAGTGGAGTGTTGCTACCAATTTCCAAGTCTGTAAACAAAACGGTATGGCCAGGAGAACACAGAAGCACACACACATATAAGAAGGGTTAGAACCTTTTGCCACCTTTAGTAGCTACGGTCATTTATAATAACAAATTGTTTTGTCAGTATTTTAGTTGACTTATAATAAGATTCTGCCAACATAATAACTGTCAAATCAAAATTAATTTTGTCAAATTAGCAGTTTTTGATTCCAGAAGGAAAACTTCTGGAGCAGTTTATATTTGATTTCAGTATCAAAATAACATTTTCAGTGCTATAGCTTAAAACAATAGGAACTTGCAATTATATTTAAAAGACTGTGAAAATACAATAATGCCGAAGTAATTGATTCCAAGGCAATTAAAATCAAACTCTGCAGAGATATGCAAGAATTAAATTGACACCCTTACTTTTATGTTGAGAATAAACATCATTTAAAAGCTCCAGAAGTGGCAGAAAAATTTCAAATTATCCCAAAACTTATCTCCTTTAAATTGGTTATTATAGATGAGTAGCCAAGAGAGAGAGTCTTTTAATCATGACTGATATTAAGAAGAAGAATGAGTGGGCAATCAAGATGAGTGAGAAGCCTTAAGCTTTTGGCACAGCATAATTTCATCTGGTGAATCAAGATTCTCTCAATTTTCAGATACTGCATCAAAGAACTTCCTTGGTTGTCAGTACCTTGACATAAATCCAGTTGAACACATGTAGACAATATTAGTTAAGAGCCTTTGTAAGAAGTCTGAAAAGATAGTAATACATTCAGATTTGCTGAATCTCTTATATCAAACATGATTTGAAATACCTCAAATTGCAATTTCAGAACTTATTATTTCTCTGCCAAGATGAGATGCTGCACTTAAAACAGCTCAAAGAAAGTCAACAAAGTATTAAAAAAAATAATTTTCAATTCTTAAACCTGATATATTTGTTTAAAACTCCATTTTGTCTTGTAAACACTTGAATATAAGTTGTTGAAGTAAATTGTTGGTGTCTACTTACATCTTGGATGTCTCTGTAGAATGATTTTGGGGATATCTTAAAACGCTTGCCAGCTATAAAAAAAATTCTCAATGTTATCATTAAATCTGATGTGTCTTCTTGGAATTTAGATTGAAATCATTGTAAATAAGTTAATTCCATTTCTTCTTCTTTGCCACCAATGTGGGAGGTGCCAGTGGCCCAGGTGTTTGAAACACAGAAAATAGACTGAGCCTTCATACAGCACTGTGAGAGGCTAGACACGTTGAGAGTAGAATGTGTTCCAAAAATTTATGGTTTAAGGGGCTCTGCTGAAGCTTTGATGGACCTAGTAAACAAGAAAGGGATCATGATAAATGCTCATATGACATAACCCAGCAACAAGCTCAATGGTATTAGAGGATAAATGATTGCTTGTCACCAACCATTTCCCCGTCAGTATTTCAATCCATCAGCAGCGTCATTTTCCGGATATTACCAATATGGGTTGAATGGTGTGTATGATATCTGTAACCAATCATTAATCACTGCTACCCACAACAGACAGGTTTAATCACTGTTTAGGTTATTCATGTGTATCTATGTATTTATCCATCAACCTATCTATCTACCTATCTAAACTTCACATATCTAGCCCTAACCATTCATGGTGAAACTTGAAATTTTGCAATGAATAGGGACTTAGTTTTCTTTGTTTTTCAAAAATTCCACTCCTAAATAGGTTTTTGGGGAAGGGTTCAATATGCAATCTGAGTTTATGCTAAATTGGTCATCTGTTCATGCCCGCTTGTCTTTTGAAAATTCAGACTTTTTTTAGTGATCACAACCCAACAAAAGGTGAGAGAAGTAATTTATTCATCAATCACCCCTTTTTCAAACCTTTGAATAGATCGCCTCCAATGAAGCAAACAGGCAGCTGCATACATGGTTGTTTTTTTCTAAATTCAGACTTTTTTGTGATCACCGCCTAACAAAAGGTTAGAGAAGTGATTTATCCATTGATTATCCATTTTTCCATTTTTTTTTATTTATCTCCCCCAACACAGCCAAAAGACGTTGGTCACATGATGGTTTCCATTGAGTAGAACAATTTCAAGTAGATGGTCGTACTTCATAAACTGAGGGAAAACAAGACGTTATTTGTTATTACTAAGGCTATTTCAGAACGCAAAATTTTTATTAAACCATAACATTTTCTAGTTGTCTGCTATTGTGTTATTTTTGGTTTGTCACCATCATTAAATACCTCAACAAACATCAAAATTAGAATAAAAACATGACTGTCTGCTGCAGGGTCAAACTCCACTCTAACTTCTATTCTAACCAAAAATGATTCCTGCAACTTTTATATTAAATATATTAGGATGTACAGAAAACGATAACATTTTTGTGTTAAGAAACTGATTAGGTATTTCACTGCAACAGATTATAAACTGACCAATCAGAGCTAACCCAGGGATAAATGGTACAAGACAACATGTGGATTTGGTTCATCAACTCTTCTATCCAACAGTGTGTCATTTATAGTGAAGTTTTGCCCCAGAGAGGATACAGATTTTAAGAGCAACATATTTCTCATTGTTTACAGTATGAATTTCAAGAGGGCACCACTGCAACACAGCCAATGAGAAACAATTGTGAAGAGTATCTTGATGCGGGAAGGCTCATAAATGCCAGCTGTTGTTTGAAAGGTTTTAAAATGGCAAATGGGATCCTCCAAATAGAGCTCAACCTGAAAGACGAACTATTCCACACACATTTGTTTTTATTTCCCTTCTGAAAATATGTAATTACTTTCACTAATATAATAAACAAAAAAATTATAAAAATATATTTCTTTCTTGCAAAAGTCTATTTATTTATTTGAACGAAATAAGCCTGTGCATATCTGTGTGATAAATTTTCATTAATATCTATGACTTGTCAATCCATTTGTCAGTGAGATAGTCAGCTGGCAATCAGTTGATTGTGAGTTCAAATCTCAAAAAGGGAATGTGGGTTTTACATATCGTATTACATATCAGTGTACACCCCTAATTTTGATGAGGATTTTTCCCTATCATCACAAGAACAAGAAGAACCAAGTCAGCTCAACACTTTGTGCTGGAGTTTGACAATAAAAAAAACATCTTATTTAAAGCAGATATTGTCTGTAAAACTGTTTTAGGTGATAAACTATGGATTCTTTTAAGATACAGAAACATTCGTGAAGTGTATCCTGGTCAGAAAGTAGCTAAAGGGCTGAAAATTCATTATTCACACCTTATTATCCATTCGTTTTGTTTTTTAAATTCCCCTAAAAATGGGTTTTTAGCAGAGGGATCAATTTGCTGCTTAAGTGCATTCTTAATTGGCCCCTTAATTTGTGTCCAGCAGCATTCATCCTATCCGATCTGTGTCAATCACAGGATTTTTCCAATAACTAAATCTAAACTTTTATTTTTCTTATCATATAGAATAAGTGTCAGGTTTGGAAACCCATAATCAATGATTTGATTTGAAATATAGTAACCTTCAAAAATAAGAAGATCCCATTAATCCTAAATAGAAGGGTGTATAACCAATGCATCCTCCCAATAGTCACTAATGGAGCCGAAACATGGAATGTAACCAAGAGACAGATCCACAAATTGAGAACCATGCAACGTGCGCATGAAAGAATTATGCTGGGCCTCACATGGAGAGACCACAAGACAGCACAGTACATCTGAGAAAAGACGAGAGTCAGGGACATCATAGAATCCATTAAAAATCTCAAATGGCAGTGGGTTGGCCATGTTGCAAGAATGGCGGACAACTGATGGAAATCACGACTCATGACATGGGTCCCCTGAGATCACATGCACAACCAAGGCCAGCAGAATATTAGATGGAGAGACGAACTAGACAAGTTCAGAAATTACTGGCTTCGCTATGCCCCTGATAGAGAAGTGTGGCGAATCTTGGGGAAGGTCTATGTCCAACGACAGAGGTTAAAAGACTGATGATAATGATGATGATCATCATCATCATGATGAACTCATCAATCTCTTCTCCCTCCAGCTATGGCTGGGCAGACAAGGCTCTTTGGTCTTTGGAGACAACCAGTATAAGAGAAAGACAATTCTGAAACAGCTCAGCTGGAAATAGTGACAACAGGTCAGCTCAATTAGCCATTGCCTTCCAAAAAACCAACATGATCATACAGCCATCATGAGTAAAGCTAGGAAAAGGCCTTCATATAGCACTGGTCCTGAAATGGATACTGCTGCTAATGATGATGATAATGAGGAGATGGGGATGAAGAAGGATTCCATCCTATCCAACTTATCTCAAACTGAGTTAGACACTCTTACTGGCAGTTAATAACAACCAAAACCTTTGTTCATTTATTCTTCAGGAGATCAATTCTTCTTTAACAGAGCAGTTGTCAAAGGCAAAACCCTTTTAGTTTAGTAAAGGTGAGCTCCACACATTTATTATTGATCCAAAGCCTCCTCGCTGTCATAATCGCTAACAAGAGATAAGGAGTACCTTTCCCCACAAAGAGAATTCTATTCATCACATGATTCACTGGAGACGGTTAGGCACCTGAAAAAAATTCAGAGAGAAATGAAATAGATTTGGTTGGAATATATGGACAGGATAGAAGAAAAATTGTAGAGAAGAAAAAAATGTCGAAAAAGAAAGACAAAAAGTCAAGTAGGATGATAGATTGAAAGAGCTACCAGCAAAAAGGCTTATTCATCATCATCATTATCATTATCATCATCATCATCAGTCTTTTAACATCCGTCATTGGACATAGACCTTCCCCAGGATTTGCCACACTTCTCTATCATGGGCTTCGCGGAGCCAGTGTTTCTTGAATTTGTCTAGTTCATCTCTTCATCTTGTGTTCTGTTGGCCTCGGTTTCTTATGTGATCCCTGGGGATCAATGCTGTGAGATGTGATGTCCATCAGTTGTCATTCATTCTTGCAACATGGCCTGTCCATTGCCATTTGAGTTTTTTAATAGTTTCTATGATGTAACGGACACCCTTTTTCTTCCTTATGTGCTGTACTGTCTTGTGGTCTCTCCATGTAAGGTTATCAAAGGCAAAACCCTTTTAGTTTATTAAAGGTGATTCTCTCATGTGCATGTTGCATAATTCTCAGCTTGCAGGTTTGTCTCTTGGTTAGGTTCCATATCACCAGGCTTTCATTGTCTATCGTTGGACATACACCTCCCCCAGGATTCAACACACCTCTCTATCATGGTTGTTGCGGAGACAATACTTTCTGAACTTGTCTAGTTTGTCTCACCATCTTATATTTGGACAGCCTTGGTTTCGCATGTGATCTCTTGAGATCCATGATGTGGGTTGTGATGTCCAGCAGTTTCTTGCAACATGACCAACCCATCGCCATTCAAGTTTTCTATTGTGATCTCTCCATGTGATGTTGAGCATGATTCTTCTCATGTGCCCATTGCATGATTCTCAGTTTGAGGGTCATTAGAAACCATCAACAAAAACTGTCATCAGAACTACCACCAAAACTGTCAGTATAGGTTTCTTCATACTTTAAGTTGGTTTGGCTGGCTGGCTGGCTATGTATGTATCATGTGTACAGATCACGTCAATTGAGCTAGGGAGCTGAAAATTCAAACATTTTCTCCTTATGATATTTAGAAAAAAAACGTTCATTTTTTTTAAAAATCCCCCTCAGGTAGTTTTTAGCGGGGGAATCGATTTACAATGTAAGTGCATGCTGAATTAGTCCCTTTATTTGTGTCTAATAGTATTCACTCTTGATTTTAAAAATTCAGACTTTTTTAGAGATCACTGCCCAAAATAAGTCAAGATAAGTAACTTATTCTCTTGTTACCCTTTCACAAATTTTTCAATTGATCACTCCCGACACAGTATGCTGCCAAAATACGCTATGCATGTGAGGGTTTCTATTGAGTGATTAACCAGACTTATTTAGAATTGCGTTTTGAATTTACCAAAAGATACTTTCCCAGAAATATTAAGCTATTGGAATAATTAATCTTGTATAGCTGAGAATATAATTTCTGATTTAGTCTTGATCTTAGCTGCTTTGGGTTGAAAGCAGTTATTCGGCTTTTGCCTAATCGGTGGGCTGTTTAGCTTAATGGTAAGTGCATCACTACGTTTAAACAGCTACCTATCGGTAGCAGGTTCGATTTTGGCGGCAACCCCATTTTCTTTAATTATTTATTCTATTCACGTTGTCTGAATTGAGTAATATATTAACAGTGAAATGACGGGAAATCATTTCAGATAAATTCCTATATAATATAACACAATTTATAATTCATTCTGTCGGACCAGAATGTCCATATCTTAAATACATACTGTCATGTTGAAAGAGATGAAAGAAGAGCAAGAATAAACATGATGGGACTTTGGGTTGAAAGCAGTTATTAGGCCTTTGCCTTATCAGTGGGCTGTTTAGCTCAATGGTAAGAGCATTGCTACATTGAAGCAGCTACCTATCAGTGACAGGTTTGATTCCTGCAGCAGGACCATTTTCTTTAATTGTTTATTCCATTTATGTTGTCTAATTTGAATGATATATTAACCGTGTAACGACGGAAATCATTTCAGATAAGTTTCTATATCATCATCAGCCTTTTACAACCTATCGTTGGACATAGACCGTCCCCAGGATTTGCCACACCTCTCTACCGTGAGTGTCATGGAGCCAGTACTTTCTGAATTTGTCTTGCTCGTCTCTCCATCTATTACTCTGTCGGCGCATGTGATCTCTGGGGATCCATGTCGTGAGTTGCAATGTCCATCGGTTGTCTGCTATTCTTGCAACATGGCCAGCCGATTGCCATTTGAGTTTTTAATGGATTCTACAATGTCCTTGACTCCTGTCTTCTCCCGGAGTTTCTATATAAAATAGCACAATTTATAATTCATATATATATATATATATATATATATATATATATATATATATGTGTGTGTGTGTGTGTGTGTGTGTGTGGGAGTATGTGTGTGTATTTTTTCTTTTTCTTTTATTCATTTTCTTTTTCTGATGAAAGAAGACTTGAAAAATAAAATTTTAGTTTTGTTACACTTCTCTACGTGTTTTCTCATTTTCTCATGTCCATTTTGCAATATGGAGATCATGCTTGCTCGGCATATTCTAACTAGGGTTTATACATGTTGTGCGTAATATTTCAAACGATTTTATATCAAGGAAAACGAATTGGCTTCTTCTTATTCCAGTTATTTTTGCAGCTTTTAATGGAATTAATAGAACAAAAACACTCTACTCATTGAAGGAAGAATGCAGTTTGAAATTCCCAGAAGGTTACCAAATATGATATATACCGATGACAGTGCTAAGTCTGACAGGGCCCCTTGCAAAAAATATTTTGATTAGATTTTAGATTTTTTTTTTTTGGTTCCTCAGATATATTCAGAGCTCTGACCTCCACAGTTGCAGGGTTTGTGGGTCCCAAGTTGCTGCCTCTCCATATACCTGAAAAAGGCTTGCAGGATACATCAGTCAGAACATTCCGATTATGACAACCAAAACGATCACTTGAAAAATCGGAAAAATGGGTGATCAATGCAGAAGATACATCTATGACCTTTTATTGGGCAGTGATCACTAAAAAGTCTGAGTTTTCAGGAAAAAAAGCAAACAAACTAAGGGATTGTTTTTGTAGACTTGAGAATGAGTAAATGTTGAAATTTTCATCCCTCTAGCTACATTGGTGCTACCCGTATGCATAACACATACATACATAGCCAGTCAGCCAGTCAGCCAGACCAACTTGAAATGTGAAGAAACCTGTGATGACAGTTTCGGTTGATGGTTCCTATTGAGTAATCTTGCAGCTTTCATCTGCATTCAAATCGTAGTCTTAGAACTAGAATCGACACGAAGAGTAAAGTGAAAAAATTAATCAAAGAAATTTATCACAGAACCAACCAATAAATTTATTGAAAAAATCTTAAAGAATAAGATGGAAGGCATCTTTCTTATATTAGATGAAGGTGTCTTACTTATATTAGATGAAAAACTGAATTTTTTCTATAAGGTTTAATGTATGATTACTCAGGATTATTTGGGCTTTTTATTTATAAAATTTCTTTATCTTGATAGAAGTTCTTAATCATGCTTTCCCCAAGCAGGGCTCTGGAAACCCTCCCCAGGACACCCTTCTGGATCGGCATCTGTTCTAAATTGATTTCGGGGACAAAGGTACGACAGTCGAAATCAAAAATGCAGAGCTTGTGACAGCAAACCACTACATCTACCTAGTACAGCGAGTTTCCATGAAGTCATCAAAAGAAGGAGAAATAAAGCAAAGAATCACACTACGTTGACAAGTTTTTGGAAGAGCAAGGTCCACTTTCAAGCACAAGAAAATCCCTCTGGTCCACCCTCAACAGACTGGTTTAATCACTGTTGCTGGGTTTAGATTATTCATGCGTTCTGACATTTATATATATCTATCCACAATTCACCCAGCCTTCACCAGTCATAGAAGAAACTTGAAATTTTGCACATACACTACTCTCAATGAGTAAGGAAAATGTTTGTTTTTTTAAATTCCCTTCCAAAAAAAGTTTTCGATGGGGAGGTTCAATAAGCAATGTAAGTTTATGCTAAAATGGATTCATGTTTGTGCCTGCTTGTTTTTTGAAAATTAAGACCTTTTTTTAGTGATCACAGGGGCAAGAGAAGTGATTTATTCATTGATTACCCCTTTTTCTAACTTTTTAATTGATCATTCCCAACACAGTATAGATGGGTATTGGTAATTCGAAATACCCTTTGTATGCTAGTTCCTTCTTTTTCTTTATTTTTTATCCTTTTTTTTCCCAATAACCGTACAAACAATAATCTTATATCAATATGCTTGGTGTTGAAGCTATGTCAAGGATTATACCTTTGGCTTGCAAAAAACACATAAATTCTGATGAAAGAAATTCCTTAAAAGTATTATAACTCAGTCTCCATTCGAACATGATACTCTGCTGGAAGTGTGGGATCAGTTTTGAGGAAACATTTCTTCTTCAATATATCGATTGCACCATACATCATTCCCCGGGGAAATTCACTTGGAAAGATCATATGTAATCACATATATTGATGGAAACTGGAACTTTCTATGCATTACATCCATTCAAATGTACAAGGAGATCTCGTTTGTAAAGACTATACTTATTTATAAACTTTCACAAGTACAATTTTCTTTTAAATAAAATTAAGGAAATTAAGAACATTTTTAAAACATTTTTAAAGATTCACCATCACAGTCAATAATTGAGCAACTGAAGCATCAAAATTTGAAGTAAAAAAAAAATTCCATCAAAGAATAAATATGGTCAGAATAAATTCTAATTATGACATCACTGGATGGCCAGAATAAATTCTAATTATGACATGACTGGAAATTTCCAATGTAAAGTATATGAAATAGAGTAAAAAAAAAAAATTCTGGAGAATCTAGATGTTATCAATAAACTTGTCAAAATATGACCCAGAAAAAGGTCAAAGAAGCCTCTTTTCTAAAGATCAAAGGAACTATTTGACTGGAATACTGATACCAATTTTCAAGTCTGTTCACAGTTGTTACAAGTATTGTATGCACTATGACTGTTTCATATTCTTACTACTTTCATCAGTTAGAAACTGACAGACAAAACTCTCACCAAAACTATTAATTTCTTGTGTATATACATATATATATATGTGTGTGTGTGTGTGTGTGTGTATGGTTAGTCACTCAATACAAACTGTCTTGCAACCAACATTTTTTGTCAGCATGCCGTGTTGGGGGTAATCAATTAGAAGAATTGCAGAAGGAGTTGATCAATGAATAAGTTTCTCCTCTCACCTTTTTGGGGGTAATGATCACTAAAAAGTCTGAATTTCAAAAAAACAAGTAGACACAAACTAAAGGATCAATTTAGCTTGAACTTACATTGCAAACTGAACATCCCTCTCCAGAAAGGTATTTAGAGGAGGAATTTCGGAAAAGAAAAAATTTTCTCCAAGCTTAATAAGGAGTAAATGTTTAAATTTTCAGCCCTCTAGCTCTACTGGTGTAGCCTGTACACATGATACATGCATAGTCTACCTCTCCTTGAAAACTAAAGGAACCTATGTTCACAGTTTGTATGTCAATTTTGGCTGACAGTTTCTTATATATATATATATATTTATATCACTAGCTGGACTTTCTCTCACACAGCAGGATGCCTCCAGCAGCCTTTATAGAATATTTTACTCACAAGGCATAGCTCCTGATGGTGGACTCTGGTTCCACATGGGAACTTTAATCCCTAAAAACACATACTCACACAGCACACACCACTGAAGATGGGAAGAAATCCCGAAACATGTCTGGACCATTCACATCTAAAGATAAGTAAACCTTACCTCTGAACAGTTTACTCCCAAGTCTGTCTCACTCTTTTATAGTTCATATTATATATATATATATATATATATATATATATATATATATATGTGCGTGTGTATATATGAGCTAAATGGTAACGCAAAGGCACAAATAGCTGTTTTAGCTCCAAATTCTCATTTTGCTTATTCTTATGAGAATGGTAACAGCATTGCTATGTTGAAGTGGCTACCCTACTGGTCGCAGGTTTGATTCTTGCGACAGCCCCATTTTGTTCTATTAATTTTGTTTATGTTGTCTAGGCCAAGTGATACAGTCACTGTGTAATAATGGTAGATCATTCCAAATAAGAGTTTCAACATAACATGATGCAATTTATAATAATTGTTGGATCATAAATCTATTTCCTAGTAATATAGCTGTCACATTGAAAGAAATAAATAGAGCAGGTATAGACTGTGAATGAGCAAAATGAGGATTTGGAGCTTAAACAGTTATTTTGGCCTTTGTATTACCCGCAGCTGTTTAGGTCAATGATAAGAGCAGCGCAATATTGAAGTGGTTACCATATATATGTATAGTATAACTCGGAATTTTTGAGATGAGGTATTATTATTTCCATTATTATTCGGACCATCCTCATCTTTGTTGTTTTTTATACAACGTTTCGGCCGTTGCACTCTACGGCCTTCGTCAGGTATCATCTGGGAGATTTTTGGGAAGTAACGAACCGAACCCTTTATTTTATCCGACGGGGGTATATCGACCGTACTCCCCTCTTTCAGCGTTAGTAGTATTGTTATACTGCCTCACACTAGGATCGAACCTAGTACCATCAGATTACTTAACAGTAATTTGTCTGATGCTGTAACCACTGCGCTATGTGTCCATGTGGACAACCGGTGTTAATTTTTAGGAGTCTTAAACCTCAGGTGACAGATTTTTTTTTTTTTTTTTTTTTTTGATGTTATTGTTTTCTGTCTTTTATTATCAGAGGTTCCCATATGGTATCCATTTCAATGCTAGGATTACTGAGGCAGTTTTGCTTGCCTAGCATATGGGCCGACTCTTTCAATTTACGGATTTTCCAATGTTCTTCCTGGTCAATTATCTCAACCTTGTTCCAGAGGGGTAGGTGGTCTCCCTTTTCTTTCCATACATGGTCAGCTATACCTGATTTATTGGTTTCACCTTTACTCACCGCTTTTCGGTGTTCTTCCACCCGAACCTTCAAGGGGCGACATGTTTCACCTGTGTATTCGTGCCCACAGCTGCACGGTATTGAGTATACACAGTTTTTAGTGTTCGATAACTCAGTGGGTGGTTTGGTGCGGGAGAGGTAGCTGCGTAGCGTTGATCTGCTTCTGAATACGGCCCGGATATTATATGGGGCGCAGATCTTCTGGATCTTCTCAGACACATTCTTGAGGTAGGGGAGACAGACCGTTGTTGGTTTATGATTGTCATCCTCCTCCTCCACCGTCACT
Organism: Thysanoteuthis rhombus; assembly: GCA_963457665.1. NCBI lineage: Eukaryota > Metazoa > Mollusca > Cephalopoda > Oegopsida > Thysanoteuthidae > Thysanoteuthis > Thysanoteuthis major. The sequence continues at coordinate 13,869,285 of OY735221.1, forward strand.
CTTCTTTCACTAGTGGTGACAGTTAAGCCTTTGGGATAACCATTTTTCTGGAGATTCTTGCTTATGTTACGCATCTCACAGAGGTATGTGTCAGAGTCGCTACTTATTAACTTTGCTCGGTGCTGTAAGCATCGGACGATCCCTTTTTTAACGCTGTATGGACACAAGTATAGTCATACTGCCAGCGGATAAGGGAAACGCAACTGTGGTGATGGACAAGCTAGCATACAGTGAAAAGTTGGCCAACATAATTGAGGAGGGTGGCTACTGCAAGTTAAAAAGAGATCCCACTCTGAAAACCGAGAGGAAGCTATCACAGATCCTAAGCAAGAACAAGGATCATTTCCCCCCAGTAACATACAGACAGTTAACTCAAAAATATAGTAAGCCACCACATATGTATGGCCTCCCAAAGATTCACAAGGTAGGTACTCCATTACGACCTATAGTAAGCTGTCGGGGCTCAGCATGCCATCCACTGAGCAGGTACCTGGTGAGTATAATCAACCCGCTGGTGGGTAAGACCTCATCCTATGTAAAGAACTCAGCTGACTTCGTAGATAAACTCAGAGGGGCTCCAATTCAAACACAACGAATGTTGAGCCTAGACGTGGTGAGCCTCTTCACACGAGTTCCTACATCCGAAGCACTATCAGTAGTTCGGGATAAATTAGGTTCAGATCCCACATTGGATGAACGCACCAGCATCCCCCTTAACAACCTAATGGAAATGTTGACTTTCTGCATAGAAACAACATACTTCCAACTGGGGAATGAGATGTACCAACAGGAGGAAGGCTTAGCTATGGGATCACCGCTATCACCAGTGATGGCAAATATATACATGGAGTACTTTGAAGAATTGGCCTTAGGAACATCACCACTAAGGCCAAGCATGTGGCTTCGATATGTAGATGACACCTTCGTACTATGGCCGCATCTGGAAGACCCACAGTTACTACTTGACCATGTGAACTCAATCAGAGCTTCTATACAGTTCACAATGGAAAAGGAGAGTAACAATAAATTAGCCTTCCTAGATGTACTGGTAACAAGATCAGAACAAGGTTTCAATACATCTGTGTATCGTAAGCCAACGTTCACTGGTCGATATCTCAACTTCGCCTCTAACCATCCATACAGCGTTAAAAAAGGGATCGTCCGATGCTTACAGCACCGAGCAAAGTTAATAAGTAGCGACTCTGACACATACCTCTGTGAGATGCGTAACATAAGCAAGAATCTCCAGAAAAATGGTTATCCCAAAGGCTTAACTGTCACCACTAGTGAAAGAAGAGTGACGGTGGAGGAGGAGGATGACAATCATAAACCAACAACGGTCTGTCTCCCCTACCTCAAGAATGTGTCTGAGAAGATCCAGAAGATCTGCGCCCCATATAATATCCGGGCCGTATTCAGAAGCAGATCAACGCTACGCAGCTACCTCTCCCGCACCAAACCACCCACTGAGTTATCGAACACTAAAAACTGTGTATACTCAATACCGTGCAGCTGTGGGCACGAATACACAGGTGAAACATGTCGCCCCTTGAAGGTTCGGGTGGAAGAACACCGAAAAGCGGTGAGTAAAGGTGAAACCAATAAATCAGGTATAGCTGACCATGTATGGAAAGAAAAGGGAGACCACCTACCCCTCTGGAACAAGGTTGAGATAATTGACCAGGAAGAACATTGGAAAATCCGTAAATTGAAAGAGTCGGCCCATATGCTAGGCAAGCAAAACTGCCTCAGTAATCCTAGCATTGAAATGGATACCATATGGGAACCTCTGATAATAAAAGACAGAAAACAATAACATCAAAAAAAAAAAAAAAAAAAAAAATCTGTCACCTGAGGTTTAAGACTCCTAAAAATTAACACCGGTTGTCCACATGGACACATAGCGCAATGGTTACAGCATCAGACAAATTACTGTTAAGTAATCTGATGGTACTAGGTTCGATCCTAGTGTGAGGCAGTATAACAATACTACTAACGCTGAAAGAGGGGAGTACGGTCGATATACCCCCGTCGGATAAAATAAAGGGTTCGGTTCGTTACTTCCCAAAAATCTCCCAGATGATACCTGACGAAGGCCGTAGAGTGCAACGGCCGAAACGTTGTATAAAAAACAACAAAGATGAGGATGGTCCGAATAATAATGGAAATATATATGTATGTATGTATGTATATATATATATATACGCACGCACATATGTATATATATAAATACACACACACACATATATATATGTGAGAAGAATGAGTGTAGATCCGACAGAATTTTGTTGGAAGTTAACTGTGGAGAGCAAAGATTTGAGTCTAATCGTACATTTCATTCAATAAAGAATTAGAGATGTATCAATCAGCTTCAAGTTTTTTCTCTTCCACATTGTCAATTTTCTACAATATAAACATATATATATATATATATATATGTATATATATATATATATATATATATGAAATAACAACATATACCTATTGCATTATTGGTGGCTGTTTAGCTCAATAAAAAGAGCCACACTATGTTGAAGCAGCTACTGTAATGGTTTCAGGCTTGATTCCTGCAGTAGCCCCATTTTCTTTGATTGCTTATTCTATTTATGTGATACATTTATTGTGTAATGACTGGAGATCATTTCAAATAAGAATTTCTATATGAAATAACACAATTTATAATCATATATATATATATGTGTGTATATATAAATATATATATATAATAAATCCCGAAACATGTCTGGACCATTAACATCAATGGATAAATAAACCTTACCTCAAAACACTTTCACTTTACTCCCAAGTTTGTCTCACTCTTTACAGTTCATATTATATATGTATATATATATATATATATATATATATATATATATATATATATATATGTATATATATATATATATATGTATATATATATATATATATGTATATATATATATATATATGTATATATATATATATATATATATATATATATATATAAAATTACTCGATAATTCTTATAAAATAGAGCTAGTATAATTGATTATCCTGGCAAAAATCTGCTTCCAAACAAAAAATATAGATTAGTAGCTAAATGTAGACACAAAAAGAATTTTTTATTAAAGTGTGTAGACATTAACACTTCAAATTTCCACAACCGAAAAATAAAAAAACACTACATATTAAGTTCTAACTTACATACACTTAACATTTTGAATTCAGTACATTATAAATATTCATCAATATCCAATCTTAAAGCGATGAACTTGGCTATTAACAGAATTGGATGCTCCCAATATTTTCCAGATAAGCTATTAACAATGGTATCACACATAATTTCACATCCAGAATGGAGAACATAATACAAAAACCTTTTTAAATTCAAGCCCAGAATACAAAAAAAATTTAGCATCTGAAAACGGTATATATATAAGATTGTACAATGTTTTTTGATAGATCTCACTTGAATATCGCATAGATGCATGAAACAAATTTGTTGAGAGGAATCCATACGTATATATTTATACATACACATACAAATATACGTATGTAAAATGAACTTGTAGGAAAAGATTTCCACAATGACTTTACTACTGCTGCCTTATTTTAGAAACAATATTATCACAATATCTGACATGCCCAAGGGAAACAGCAAGTGGTACTTGCTACACTGTGTTAAATGTAATCTGAACTCTGCAAACAGGTACATTCAAGTCAATGACGTTCTCTTCACAACCCCAACTTTACTCTATGTCTACTTTCTGTGGCATGAATACTTAATATCTTCTGCTAGTTGGCAGCGCACTTGTAATATAATTTTTCTTCACAATGTACTTGGCAAAAGTCATAAGGCAATATCAGTGTGGTAGCTTTGTTCTCATCGCAAATGTTTTCGATGTCTCATGTCATGAGAATTTGCATCATTTTTCATCCAATCTCTCCACAAGTTCTGAATGATCTTTGCAGAGATTTTTACCTTTCCTCATTCTTACTTTCAGTCTTATCAAATATAAATGCGATTGGATATGCTTTTCTTCACAGATTTTGAGGAGGGAAAAATTTTTTTTTTACTGTCATAACAAGATCTGTTTGTCATCCTGAATGGTGCATCACAATGCACCTGACAAATGGACTAAAAATCATAAGAGACTAGCAAGAATAAAGCTGTTGAGAATATTGCGTGTAACAGGTCTGTTTAGTCACTCAATAGAAACTGTCACGTGATCAATGTCTTTTGGCAGCATGTTTTGTTGGGGGTGATCAATTAAAAATTCATTAAAAGAGTAATCAATGAATATGTTACTTCTCCGGCCTTTTGATGGGCAGTGATTACAAAAAAAGTCTAAATTTTCAAAAAGCAAGCAGACACAAAATGAGGGACCAATTTAGTACTAACTTAAAAAGCAATTTGAATTTTACACTTAAAACCTATTTAGTGTGGGGGAATATTTTTGTAAAGTTTTCTCTGGGCATAGAGGAATTAAAGTTCAAATTTTCAGTCTTCTAACTCCAATGGTACGGCCCGACTCACTTGAAAACTGTTGAGAATTTTGGTGGCAGTTTTGGTTGACAGTTTCTAATATTCACAGATTTTGAGAAAAAGAAAATATTTACCATCATAATAAGATCTACTTGTCATCCCGGATGGTGCACCACAGTAGCACTTAGCAAAAGGACTGTAAATTATAAAAGTCTAGCAAGTATCAAATTGTCAAGAATATTTCATGTAATATAGTAAAGTTTCTTTTTACTGCTCTTAGGTTATTTAGTTTTTTAAACTTCTTACATGATACGCCATGTGATGGACTATATTTTCTGACTGTAATATTTGTCAAGGGAGCCAATACTTTAAGAACTCCTGTCTTGTTCATTACAGACTCCTTTACTTATTAATCACGACCAGCTCAAAGACAACAAATTTCAACCATATTGTCAGGTTTTGCGGATTCTCATATTCACTAAAAACTGCGTAACAGCCCTTGAAACAGACTACACAATTCATTGTAGAGACTTGAAATTTTGATCACATTCTCCTCTCAAAGACATGGAAAAATGTTTTTTTGTTTTTTGCTTTTAATTCTTCTCCTTAATAGGTTTTTAGAGGGGGGATCCAATTTACAATATAAGTTTATTATAGATTGATCCCTTTGTGTCCAGCAGAATTCAAGTCTGTTTTTTGAGAATTCAGACTCTTTTAGTGGTCACTTCCAAATGTCCTATGTACCTAGATTTGGCACAATACGGGGCACAAGGGAGACACAGGGGAGCAGTGGGCAGGTTACTTTCATACAAATGATTTCTAGAGTGGTCGGTACTATTTTTTTTTGTCAATGCATTTATTTTCACAGTCTTTATTTATCCAAAACTGATCCCTTAGTCTTTTCCTTAATATATTGTGCTGTCTTGTGATCCCTCCATGTGAGGTTGAACTTGTTCAGCTCCATAGGTGACTTATCAGGAAGATGTATTGGTTGTATACCCTTCTTTTTATGACTAATGGGATTTTCTTGTTCTTGAAGGTTGAGCTTGCTCGACTGAAAGCTTGTCAACCTTGAGTGATTCTTCTTTTTTTTTGGTGGGGGGGATTTCATGGAGATCTGTTATCCTGTAGATGTAAACTTTAGAGGTTTTAGTTAAGCCAATTCAAAATTTCTAAAAAGTAGGACACTCAAGCCCAGGATTCCCAATCTAGGGTCAGCGGAACCCCTGGGTATCAAAAAAATAAGAGAGGCTTAACAAATAACAGAGGGTTGTCATTTCCTAATTTTTTATGCATCAAAGATGTGAATTTTGAAATTTCACCACAAATCACGTAATCAATCACTGGTTTCAATGAAATCTTTAGTACCCACTTGCAAAAGAACAATTTTTTTAGGAAATTTCCAAATTTTCAAAATAATTTTTTTTCATCATATCATAAAATTAATTTCTATACCCACTCCTGATTTATTCGATGATTTAAAAATAAATTGAATGGAGGCGATTCATAAATTCCCTTAGAACTCTTTTCTATTTATTTATTCTTTTCAAAAAATCCACTGTGCAATTGCAAAAAATTATTTAGATCCTACCATCATTTTTTAATGGCATGGGTAACCTTTTGTAGAAAGAAGATTACTAAAAGAAATTCAACTTTCTTTGGCAAATTTTCTCCGTGACATCATAAAAACTATTAAAAAACTCAAATGGCAATGGGCAGGCCATGTTGTAAGAATGAAAGACAACCGATGGACATCACGACTCACAACATGGATCCTCAGAGATCATATAAGAAACCGAGGCCGACAGAACACAAGATGGAGAGATGAACTGGACAGATTCAGGAAATACTGGCTCTGCGACGCCCATGATAGAGAATTGTGGCGAATCCTGGGGAATGTTAAAAGACTGATGATGATGATGATGATGATGATGATGATGATAGCGATAGCGATAGCAGCTATGCCCATACTCTAGTTCCAACATCAGCTGTTCTTGCAAGGGCTCCCCATATCATAGATTTCTCTTTTCTCGGCTTGTGATATGCAAAATAGACTTAAAGCAAATAACAACAAAAATAGCATCACTGACTTCACCATTCTTGCTTACAACTCCTGCTATTCTCAAGCAGTTACTCATCTAGGTACTGACAAGACTCAATGTTGTTTAACTTTGGTGAGGATTTAGCGGTAAGCTATTACTTGCATTGTTGTTGCAATTCAGATTCTGTTTAGTAAAGCTCTACAGTTTCATCCAAGACACACAATTTTTACGAGAAAGTTAAATTCTCCTTCTTGGAACTAGGGAAAAAAAACATTTACTCGTGGTTACCCTCAAAAGAAGAGGAAATCAAGCGAAGAATCAAACTAAGATGGCAAGCCTTTGGCAGAGCTAGCTCAACCTTCAAAAATAATAAGATCCCATTAATCCTAAACAGAAGGGTGTATAACCAATGCATCCTCCCAATAGTCACTTATGGAGCTGAAACATGGAACCTAACCAAGAGACAGACCCGAAAATTGAGAACCATGCAACGTGCACATGAAAGAGACCACAAGACAGCACAGTACATCCGAGAAAAGACAAAACTTAAGGACATCATAGAATCCATTAAAAATCTCAAATGGCGGTCGGCTGGCCATGTTGCAAGAATGGCAGACAATCGATGGACATCGCAACTCACAACATGGATCCCCCGAGACCACATACACAACCGAGGCCGACAAAGTGTTAGATGGAGAGACGAATTAGACAAGTTCAGGAAATACTGGCTATTCTCTATCATGGGCGTCGCAGAGCCAGTATTTCCTGAATTTGTCTAGTTCATCTCTCCATCTTGTGTTCTGTCAGCCTCGGTTTCTTATGTGATCCCTGGGGATCCATATTGTGAGTCGTGGTGTCCATTGGTTGTCTTTCATTCTTGCAACATGGCGTGCCCATTGCTATTTGAGTTTTTCGATAGTCTCTATGATGTCACAGACACCCTTTTTCTTCCTTATATACTGTGCTGTCTTGTGGTCTCTCCATGTAAGGTTGAGCCTGATTCTCTCATGCGTACATTGCATACTTCTCAGTTTGCGGGTCTGTCTCTTGGTAAATGACCAGATACTTATGTAAGTTTTGATATACAATAAAACTCATAAATCATTAATATTTCATAAATATTTCAAATGAATTTAGACATTCAAAATACTATTGTTATTGTTTCAGAGAACTAAAAATTTCAGCAAAAATTTGTTTAAACGTTTAGATAAGGCGAGGAAAAGTGTCAATTTCCAATGGCTCACTAAAACTGTCTTTCTGGATTTAGAAGAATGTCTTTTGATTGGGCTACTTATAAAGAACTTACATAATAAATAAACAACACAACATAGGAGTGGTAAATCAGAGATGAATTTCAAACAGATGACACGAACATTACTATAATGAAGTGACAATATAAAATGCTTCTGGACCAATTTTACTGCTTCAGAAGTATTACTTCTGAAACATAAAATGACAATCAATGATCACTTATGGGGTATGCAGCACCTACCCAAGAAGTACTACTTCTGAAACATAAAATGACAATCAATCATTGCTTATAGTATACAGTACCTATCTGAAACCATAAATAAGTTTTTGGCTCTCAGTTGTCCTTTTCTTCTCAGTTGTGGCTCTCCAGTTTCTTTTTCAATTTAAGAACATAACTGTCAAGATAGAAAATGCACAACTCGGCAAGGTAGACCACTACATCTACCTAGGACAACGAATCTCCATGAGACCTTCAAAAGAGGAGGAAATCAAGCGAAGAATTCCTTTGGGATGGCAAGCCTACGGCAGAGCAAGCTCAACTTTCAAGAACCAGACGATCCCAATAATCCTAAAAAGAAGAGTATACAACCAATGCATTCTCCCGATAGTCACTTATGGAGCTGAAACATGGAACCTAACCAAGAGACAGGCCTGCAAGCTGAGAAGTATGCAACGTGCGCATGAGAGAATCATTCTCAACCTTGCATGGAGAGATCACAAGACAGCACAGTATATAAGAAAGAAAACGGGAGTCTGTGACATCATAGAAACTATTATAAAACTCAAATGGCAATGGGCATGCCATGTTGTAAGAATGAAAGACAACCGATGGACATCACGACTCACAACATGGATCCTCAGAGATCACATAAGAAACCGAGGCCGACAGAACACAAGATGGAGAGATGAACTGGATAAATTCAGGAAATACTGGCTCTGCGACGCCCATGATAGAGAATTGTGGCGAATCCTGGGGAAGGTCTATATCCAACAACGGATGTTAAAAGACTGATGATCAACCCTAACTCTAACTGTAAACCAGAACCTTAACAATTTATTATGATTTGATACAGTATTTTTCTTCTCAGTTGAAGCTTCGCATTTTCTCATCTATATACAAATAGACATAATGAAAGAGTGACAAAACATGGAAGTGATACATCAAAGATTAATTTCAAAGGAGTGACAAACCTATTACCATAACAAAGTGACAATGTAAAATGCATCTGAATCAATTTTACAACTTCAGAAGTTCTTCTGAAACATAAAGTGAAACAACAATCAAGTCATTGCTTCAGAAACATACAGTGCCTAACCAAAATCATGAATAGGTTGTCAGTTCTTAGTTGTGCTTGTTGGACGATGATCATTAAAAAAAATTTGAATTAAAAAAAAGCAAGCGTGAACACTGCTAGACACAAACTAAGGGACCAATTTGACGTAAACTTACATTGTAAATGAACTTCCTTCTAAAAACATTTTTATGTGGGGTGAGACCTTTTTTTAAAAAAGAACGCTTTTTTTCTAACTGTAATAAAGAGTAAATTTTTCAGCCCTTAGACTTCATTGGGTTGACCTGTATGTTTCAGAAGTAGTACTTCTCGGATAGGTACTGTATACCCCAGAAGCAATGATTGATTGTCATTTTATGTTTCAGAAGTAATACTTCTGAAGCAGTAAAATTGATCCAGAAGCATTTTACATTGTCACTTGATTACATGTACAACACATACTTAGCCAGCCAACCAGCCAAACTAACTCAAGAACTGAAGAAACCTCTGTTGGTGTTGACTATGTTGATACTGACAGTTCTGATTGACACTTTCTAAAAGGAATTTTGATTGATAAATTTTCATGTAGTTACAAGTTGATAATGGAATTAAAAGGGAAAATGTCTGCTGAGGAAGACGTTGCTTCGGAAATGCCTGAGGCTCTTGATATTAAATTTGATTTGTGTAAAGCCTGAAATATTTGTTTCTGCTTTTGTGAGTTCTGAAATGCTTTTTTAAGGAAAGACAAATTCAATAAATACAGAGATAGAATTAGTAGAGATTTAATAAATAAAGTTCGGTAACTTTCCGGAATAGAAACAAGTATCAAGACCTGGAAAAATATTCAGTACCTTTGAAATGTTCGATCTGTTGGTTGGTCTCAGATTGATAGTATGACTCAAAGAGATAAGGCACGTCAGGCCTATTCATAAGATGAGGCACATTCATAGAATAAGGAAATAGAAATATTCATTAGATAAAGACATACCAATAAGATAAGAGGCACATTCATAGAATAAGGAAATAGAAATATTCATCAATTAAAGGCCTATCAATAAGATAAGGTACATTCATAGAATAAGGAAATAGAAATATGCATTAATTAAAGGCCTATCAATAAGATAAGGTACATTCATAGAATAAGGAAATAGAAATATTCATTAATTAAAGGCCTATCAATAAGATAAGGTACATTCATAGAATAAGGAAATAGAAATATTCATTGATTAAAGGCCTATCAATAAGATAAGGTACATTCATAGAATAAGGAAATAGAAATATTCATTAATTAAAGGCCTATCAATAAGATAAGGTACATTCATAGAATAAGGAAATAGAAATATGCATTAATTAAAGGCCTATCAATAAGATAAGGTACATTCATAGAATAAGGAAATAGAAATATTCATTAGATAAAGACATACCAATAAGATAAGAGGCACATTCATAGAATAAGGAAATAGAAATATTCATTAATTAAAGGCCTATCAATAAGATAAGGTACATTCATAGAATAAGGAAATAGAAATATTCATTAGATAAAGGCATATTCTTTAGATGGGGCACATTCATTGGATAAGTAAACAGAAATATCCATTAGATGAAGGCATATTCATGAAATGTGGCATTGCAGGCATGTCCATAAAATTTTTAAGGAATCATGGTATTTATAAATATATAGAAGACATTGTCCGTGGTTCCATTATGTCACTCTATGTTGCTGTTTATATTTCAGAGCATAGGCCTGTTTCACCTTTCATACTTTGCACACATAACTCGAAAGTATGTCTGCATCATCTCAACTAGGTAGCTACCAAAAATATCAAAAATCATATCAATGATCTTGAACTTTTTATAAAAGTTATAAAATGCATTGCAGCCATTTAAGTATCTTTAAAGTTTCAATTTTGGCTTTGATTGTAAGAAAAATAACATAAAGTTAGTTGTTAAAAAAAGAAAATCACTTTTGCATAATTAAAACGGGTTTCAAAGCAGGTTTAATGTCAATTTTTGTCATTAAAAATTACTTCAAAGAATGGTTGAAAAGGGAAAAACAAACTGTTTCAAACTGCCCATCAATGAATCCTAATCTCAATCTCATATCTTTGGAGAGAGCAGAAAACAAAATTTATGGTTTCTACACATACCATACATCACAGGAATCCTACAAATATTCAAAAGCTTGAACCAATTGCAAAGGAAGATTGACTTGTTTAACAATCTCATAGATGGCTGCAAAAAATATCAGGCCGTTGACCATTGCCAAAGGATATGCAATGAAATATTAAGAAAGGCAACCTTTATTACAGTTCAGGTCATATCTCCTATTTCTACGTTAGAATTACTACACTAAAGTCTAAAAATAATATTTGTTTTTGGTTTAATCACTTTCGACATCCTATTAGAAAATTCCATTTGTTTCTGAAAATATTGTATAGGTTATGCCAAAAATTCAAAGGAGCCAATCATCATCATCATCATCATCAGTCTTTTAGCGTCCGTCGTTGGACATAGACCTTCCCCAGGATTTGCCACACTTCTCTATCATGGGCGTCACGGAGCCAGTACTTCCTGAACTTGTCTAGCTCGTCTCTCCATCTAACATTTTGCCGGCCTCGGTTGCGCATGTGGTCTCGCGGAATCCATGTTGTGAGTCGTGATGTCCATTGATTGTCTGCCATTCTTGCAACATGGCCAGCCCACCGCCATTTGAGATTTTTTATGGATTCTATGATGTCTCTAACTCTTGTCTTTTCCCAGATGTGCTGTGCTGTTTTGTGGTCTCTCCATGTGAGGCCCAGCATTATTCTTTCATGTGCACGTTGCATGGTTCTCAGCTTACGGGTCTGTCTCTTGGTTAAGTTCCATGTTTCAGCTCCATAAGTGACTATTGGGAGGATGCATTGGTTATACACCCTTCTCTAGGCTGCTAATTATATTAGCTCCCAAAATGATAAATTACCTGAATTGATGTAAGAAGATAAATTCTGGTAAGTAATGTGTTCACTGCTTAAGCATGAAAACAAGATTAGTAAACAGCTAGTTTAATTGTTAATGAATGTGAAAAAAAGAACTAACGAATAGGTTAACAACAGTAATAGATTTTGATTTATGAATGAATTAAAATAAAGGACTGGAGTTTTCTGCCGACTCGAATATGATTAGAGAGATCTATCACTATAAGGATGAAGAGATAGGAAAAATGAAGGGAAAGGAATGTCACGAATCAAATGCAAGAAAGAGTCTTTAGAATGTCCGTCAGTTTTGGTCATCTAAATTATAGCCTCTATAATGTGATCTTTAGAAGTCCGACCTATCTACGGTGAGAGTGCTTAACTTAATAGGATATGTTCTTTGAGATGAAAGAAGAATGGATTACTTTTTATATGTGATGATGTGTGTGTAAAAAGTAAGTGCGTGTAAAAAATATATAAACTATCCTAACTAAAGAGAGAGAGAAAAGAATGAGCTTACCTCGAGGCCATCAGAACACAGGGAGAGAGATAGTTTTACCGCCACAGTTTAAATACCATAATGATATTATTGGTAGTTCTGTGTGACATCGAAGAGGAAGTGACAAAGAATTTACCATTTTTACAAAGATTTACAACTATGTCAAGAAAATCTAGTGGATTTCTACCAAGGGCAGATAACTCCATATATGTGTAATTTTCTTTTGCTGGAAAAGGTGGGCACTACACCAATATCAAATCACCATCAGACAATCCTTTCGTTAGAGAATGCTTTACACAGTCTGAAATTTAGTCGTTAACCTTTAAATTCATTAAAGTGTTTTGATAGTGACTCTCTTTGTTTTTAAGCTTTTCTTGTATTTTTAAAGGTGAGTCTACAAAATTTAGACTACTCTCCATTAGTGTACTTGTAGAGCATTTGTAAAGTCATCAATACTCAGGGACTATAAAGGGTTTTTAAAATGCTACTATCTTTTATCATTTGAACAAAAAAAGCAATTTTTACTTTTGTACATAATAATAATCTTAAATCTAGTTTTGTATGATTTTATATAAGCATTCATTACTATAGTCTGTAGCTTAATGAGGAGAGAGCTATTTATTTTTCACAACAAAATGAACTAAATTTCATAGTGGATGATATATCACACAGATCAATGTTAAACAGTGGAAATTTAAGATCAAAATTAGCTAATAACTGTGTCAGACTATGGTCTTATCGATCCAGCCCCACATGTCTAATGCATTTTGATTATTTCATTAAGACTATATGATTATATCATTCATCTGAAATATTTCTTTGATTTCCATAGAAACACCCAAATGATAAATAACATATCTTTCATGTGTTGTACTCCAAATCATAACTGAGCCATCAACTCAATCTCGAAAGGCTTTTTATTTTCCAACTCAGAAAATACTCATTTGTAAATCAGAAAGATTTCGAGACATGATATAATTTTTTTTATTCAAGTCACTAAATCAGATCAGATTATATTTATACTTCAATAGGAATATTCTAATACTTCAATTTATCTTTTTTAGGATATCAAAGGCCTTATTTGGGCCCAAAGCCTCATTTTATTTTTTTCAGTTTAATCCTTAATTCAGATGAAAGGATATTTTTTTAAAATATTTTGTTCTGATCAACAAAAAAATATTCAATGCTGGATTGCCCAAGTACAAATATCTCAAACTATACTGAAAGAGTAGTATATAAAGAATACTGAAAGATGCTTTGATAACAGCTTTCATTTGATATTTATAAAACAGAGTTTCTAGGGAAATCAATGAAAAAACAATAAGAAATCCAAAGGGATTTTGTAAACTCTATTTTAGAATCTCCACATTTACGATACTCTTCTAGACAATGACAGCATCCCTATTTGCAATGCGCTTTATCTTGATCTTTGCATCTGCAAACTGCCGCTGTGGGTCAAGCGTTGACTAATTCGATCTCCAGCTTCTCTCAGGTCGATCCAGCATGGGTCGCCATGTCTCCTTCAACATCATTAAAAGGGAATTTGATGTCGCCGGAATTCCCACCTTGTTGGAGCCTATCGGCCTAATCTGGGGTGGAAGGTGAAGGCCCAGATGGAATATCTATTTTCCTATCCATCAAAGCACTGACTTTGGATGCCACTTGCATTGATTCATTCA
>OY735221.1:13885945-13943445 GCA_963457665.1 Thysanoteuthis rhombus
TGGGGAAGCATCTAGTTTAGGAGAAGGCCAATGCTGATTTCAAAACCAGGGAAAGGAGCACTTAGGGTAAATTGACATCCTTCTGACAGCTGCTGCAGCCTAGCTGATGCCAGAATTATCTCTCTCTGCTTTCCTCTGGACAACATCAGCGAGGCCAAAAGGGGGATTTAGATGACTTGGCATCCCACGATCTCCATACATATGTGCCCAGTAGGAGACATTTCATTATCTGTAAAGACGGAGTTGAGGCCATTACACACTTGAAAAAGGCTTTAGAATAGATTGATTGGAACATGGCAATACGAAAATGAGTTCACTTGTCAAAAAAATCTTATGATAATGACTTGAAATTATAGAAAAAAAAAGTAGATATGGTTTTGATAATTTCGTAAGAAAAATTTCAGAATTTTCAGAATTAAAAATTGAAGTTTCTAGGGCAGTGCTTTTTCCAAAGTTGCATGTTCAGAAAGGAACGGAGCTAATGGCATTTTGAGCAGCCTACTGTACCAGTCATATAAGATGATTTTCTGTTCATCATTTGAAACAACAGTTTCTAAGTGTTTTGGTTACTTCTATTCCGTGTCACCAATTTAGATATTTTACATCTAAATTTAGATCTATTGCCAATATAGATTTTTCATATCTAAATGTAGATCTATACTTTTAGACAAAAGATCTATAAACTGTGATTTTTTAATTATTTTTAGTGGATTTCTCAGGGAATCTCTGATCCCCAAAACTTCACACTTGACAGAGCTCTGCCCTCTGAGCTGACAAATATACTTAGTAAATATCAACTTCCTGCAATTGCTAGTGTCATAGGGGTTTGCTATGTACGACAGATGCGTAAAAACATTGAAATATTTTATCAAAAAGCAATGGACGGTTGAAGCCTTTTTGGTAGGGAAAGTGGTCCCTAATGTAGAAATTAGAGAATTAATTGAAAATAGGATTTGGATTAGACACTATCATCTGCAGATAATAGTTGGGACCAAGATCCCTAAATTGTACCAAGAAGGCTTTTACTGGCTGTTGCTTTTTACAGATACTAAAATATTTCTGCATTCTGTGCATCCATAGTACACAACACATCCAAAATACGAAGCATCATACACCACCTTACTTTTGAAAAAAAACACTTGTTTTTTATTTTGGTATGAGGAGAAAGATATCCTGATATGGTGCACAAAAGATAATTTGATCTTGGTGCACCGGCGCTGAGCCTCACTGTGTATAATATGACGTGTAAGGTAATCCAGTGGAAAAATAGTTTCTACTTCTATCTGAAAGTAGAGCTTTCTGATACTAATACCTTCCGTAAGCTGAGATAATGTTAAACAAAGAAGCAATTGCCAATAATTTATATGGGAAAAATTTTTATGTGTCCCCAGACCCAAAAATGGTGAGGATGGTTTGTCTGGAGGAGGTTGTACAGGAAGAGAGAAAAAGAGGGTGTGCACTGCCTCTATAAAGGCTCACTTCAAGACAGAAGCTGGACACTATTTTCCCTTTTTGTGGAAGAAAAGAAAAGATGACTTGAAGCAAACTTCTGAAAAGCAATCCTACCTGTATTTGAATTGTGTAAGATGATTTTTTTCTTCTAGAGAAACTAATACGTCTGCACTTTGCATAGATGAATCACCATAGCCCCTGCATGTACTAGAAGTGATTCTCTGAAAAGCTATCTAAAATAGATCTTTTATCTGAAATTTTCCTTAAAAAAATACCAGCATAAGATTTGGGTATTGTTGATCCGAAAATGATCAAAGAGACCAAAAAAAGCAATTTTTTTGAAAAGCCAAAACAATGTTTCTAAATGGTACCTAGTGGTTAACTCAAGGTTGTAGCCCCAAAAATGTGCCCAGGAGTCCATTGTTTGAAATAGTGGATAGGAGATATTTTTATGAGCAAACTTGTTAGCTTTAAATGGAAAGGTCCATGGCTTTGGACTGAGAACCGTGAAAGTCGCATTGTTTATCATAAAAGAACGTAGATTAGAGATGGGAATTAATCTTCAAATGCTGGCGTTGCATTGTTTCTTCGATGTGTTTCATACAGAAGTTTGTCATCGTTGTCTGTCACAGGTGACAGCAAACTTCTACATAAAGACATCTCATTTACCAAATGAACTTCATTTATACAGATGAGAAGATGAGAATCACTAAGGAATTACACCTGTGATAATAGCAACAAATGTTCTAAAGAAATGTTTAGGGTGATCAATGAACAAGTTACTTCTCTTGCCTTTTGCTGGGCTGTAATCACTAGAAAAAAAATCCGAATTTCCAAAAACAAGCATGAATGTTACTAGGCATAAAATAAGGTACCAATTTATCATAAACTTACGTTGCAAATTGACCCCCCACTAAAAATCTATTTATGGGATAATTTTCAAACAAAAAAAAGTTTTTTTCTACACATAGAGGTAAATTTTTGAAATTTCAGCCCTCTATCTCCATCGGAGCAGCCTGTATGCATGATACATACATAGCCAGCCAGGTAGACCAATTTAAAAACTGAAGAAACCCATGTTGATATCGACAGTATTGGTTGACAGTTTTTTAATACCATTGAGTCCAACCATCTGGATTATGTATATCAACCAACACCTTCTAACTCCAACACTTGAAGTTTGCAGATGTTGGTTGATATATATATATATATATATATATATATATATATATATATATATATATATATATATATATATGTATGTATATGAACCAGTTAGAGTCTTACCAGACAAGGAAGATGGACAATGTTAATTCCATTATACTTTCTATACAGGTCAAAATGGAGTGCTGCCAATTTAGTGCTTTTAGTGCAAAAATCAAGCATGTTTCATGATTTGGCAGAAAAAAAATTTAACATGAAATACAATTTTTAGCCCATTTTTAGCACTATTATTCAACAATGTTAGCCATTTTAGCTAATTTAGCCATTTTTGCAAACCCAGGCATTTTGTGCTATTTAAAATGCCATAAAATGGCAAACAGCCTTTTTCAGTATGTTTTGGCCTTTTCTGATGCTTTTTCAAGGTCAGTTGACAACATTAGTAGAGGAGGAAGAAAACAAACTCTTTTATTTACATAGAATATACATTCAGAACATCTATGTATACCAAAACTGATTACACCAATCATCATTGTTATCTTCAGTCTTTTACAATCCATATTTAGACGTAGAACCTCCCCAGGATTCATTACATACCTCGATAATGGGTATCGCACAGCCAATACTCTCTGAAATTGTCTAGTTCGTCTCTCCATCTTGTATTCTGCCAGCCTTGGTTTCGCTTGTGATTTCTAGGGATCTATGTTGTTAGTTGTGATGTCCATTTGTTGTCAGCCATTCTTGAAACATAACCAGCCCATTGCCATTTGAGTTCCCTAATGGATTCTATGATGTCTCAGACTCCTGGTTTTTCCTTAATATACTATACTGCCTTGTGATCTCTTCATGTGAGGTTGAGCATGATTCTGTCATGTGCATGTTGCATGGTTCTCAGTTTCTGTGGCCATGATTATTCAATGAAAAACCACATGAATGCTAAAGACCTTGCTCAGACAGATGAGGAGTATTTTGTTTGAATAAGTGATTGTTCAGTTAACTGATATGATCAAGAAAATGAAAGCCAAACTGAAGATGTTTAAAGGGTTTGATTTCATTCATTCAATACAATACAGAATTCAAGATATTTTACAAATAAAAGAATGAAGTCAGTCATTTAAATAATAAAAAATATGGAGCTGAAGATTCTAATAAACATGATGTTATTACCAAAAATACATTTACGTTCATGATTGAGAAGCTCATAGAGTTTGATGCTGAGATCATGTAGATAAATTTATCGAGGTGTTGATCAATCATTGTTTTGTGAAGAAAATATCCAGTTGCTGTTGCTTGAGGTCCTTGTGTTTCTTTGTTTTTGCTTGTGATAACATTTGATGAAGATACATCAACTTAATAGCGTAAACTTTATCTTTTAGTTCATACCACTCCAGATCGTAAACCATCAATACCTTTGTTAATGAGAATCGAAGAAAGTACTTAGATTTCCTTATCATTTATGGTAACAGCAGATGAGTCGGTATTCATGTATGGAATAGGCATTATGTACATTTGGCTGAGCATGTTGCTAACTGACTACCTAACTTTCGCTCTATCTTTCAGGTATTTATTAACTCAAAATGGAATAAAACATTACCTTTTCATTGACACCTCTATTTCATTAATTATTACAATTTCCACACAGGAATTTTTATCATTTTAATATTCAAAGATTGAATTATATTGGATTCCCTGTGAGACTACTCTTTGGCTGACTTGTCTTTTGAATCACTTTTTGCACAAAAACTTTAATTATGAGATGCTTACGAGAGACACACAGAACAAAAGACAGAATGGTAGTACCAGTACTATTCTCCAGTGTTGTATTACACACAATACGGCAAATCACAGGATCTTCAAATCTTGTTCAAATAATCTAAAATTCCAGATAATTGACGTAATCAAGGTTTGACCGTACATTCTCCTTAATAAAAGATTTAATTACGATTGGTTGAGACAGAAGAAGTTTTTAGTGTGACAATGAAAAACTTGGATGTTTTCCAAGCTTTACTCAATTAAATTGTATAGTCACAGTTTGGTTTATCTGGCAGTTCATCTAGCTTTTTCCAACTAAAGATGATCAAGGCTTCACATGCACATATGCACACATATGGAAACAGTGGAACAAAACCAGCAATTCTATGTGATAAGCTCATTCTGCAGATTCTTCGTAAAATGAATTTAAACTGATTTCCTATGCCATACACAATATAAATACTATGAAAATAAAGTGTACATAATTAGAATTACTGCACCGTAACTAGCACTCATA
Organism: Thysanoteuthis rhombus; assembly: GCA_963457665.1. Classification (NCBI taxonomy): domain Eukaryota; kingdom Metazoa; phylum Mollusca; class Cephalopoda; order Oegopsida; family Thysanoteuthidae; genus Thysanoteuthis; species Thysanoteuthis major. The sequence continues at coordinate 13,890,828 of OY735221.1, forward strand.
TTGTAAATAATGATAATGATAATAATAATGAGACTGTACAGACCGCGGCACTGCTAGGAACTGCGCGGATACTGAGGAAAGTGCTAGAAATATAAAGACTGCAACGTTAATTGTTAACAGTGACCCAACAGAGGAAGGGAAATGAAAGCAGAAATGTAAACCACAGCACTGGCATGATTGGCGAAAGAGAGAAGAGATGTTTGCTGAAGACCTGAGGAGACATATTGTCACTCAGCCTTCAGCAATGACCACTGGGCAACAGGTGAGAAACTGTAAACCGCAGTATTACTGTGACCTATGAGTATGGCGAGTTTAAAAGGCAGATACAAGATGTAGCAGACGAGAAATCATGGACGTGGTTACGAAAAGGAAACCTGAAGAGAGAAACGGAATCGCTCATTATGGCAGCTCAAAACAAAAGCATCAGGACAAACTACATGAAAACAAAAATCAACAGAACATAGACAAACAGCAAATGCCGCATGTGCGGTGAAAGAGATGAGACAGTAAACCACATAACTAGTGAATGTAGTCAACTCACCCAGAAGGAGTATAAGCATAGACACGATAGAGTAGCAACGATGATACCCTGGGACCTAAGCAAACAAATGGGATTCAACCATGTGGAAAAGTGGTATCAGTACAAACCAGAGGCAGTCTTGGAGAATGACAATCACAAACTACTCTGAGACTTTTACTTCCAAACTGACCACCTCATCCAGGCAAGAAGACCGGACTTGGTAATTGTAGACAATAAAAGGCAGACCTGCCAAATAGTGGACATGGCTGTACCTGCAGACCATAGAGTAAAAAGGAAGGAGAGTGAAAAACGGGAAAAATACCAGGACCTAGCAAGAGAATTGAGGAAGATGTGGAACATGAAAGCCAGGGTATTACCGGTCATAGTGGGCGCACTAGGAACTGTCCCAAAAACGCTGAGGGTGAGACTGGAGGAGATCGAGATTAGGGGAAGGATTGAGACTGTACAGACCACAGCACTACTGGGAACTGCACAGATACTGAGGAAAGTGCTAGAAATATAAGGACTGCAACGAATTTTAGCCCTGACATGATAGGTGAAAGAGAGAAGAGACGTTAGCTGAAGACCTGAGGAGACTTATTGTCACTCAGCCTTCTGCGATAACCACTGGGCAACCGGTGTGAAACTGTAAATCGCAGTATTACTGCGACCTATGAGTACTAGGAGAGGAGGGCTGGAGACTTGAGGAGACTTGCTGTCACTCAAACTCCAGTGGTTACCACCAGGCAACTGGTGTGAGATTGCAAATAATGATAATAATAATAATAATTACAGGTTTGTTTAGTCACTCAATAGAAACCGTCATATGACCAATGTCTTTTGGCAGCATGCCATATTGGTAGTGATCGATTAAAAAAAAATCGGAAAAAGGAGTGATCAATGAATAAGTTACCAATACTTGTTATTCAGTGATCATTGAAGCGGTCAGAATTTTCAAAGAAACGAGTGGACAAAAACTAGGGGACGATATCGCATAAACTTACATTGTAAATTGAAACCCCTACTCACTAAAAACTGGGTGGAGGCAAAAAACAAAAAGCAAAAGTTTCTTCTTGACAAAGGGAATGGATGTTGAAATTTTAGGCTCTCCTGTTCTTTTGGTACTGTCTGCACATGTGATACATAGCCGGCCAGCCAAACCAACTTAGAAACTGAAGAAATCTATGTTGACAGTTTTGGTTAACAGTTTCTGATATCACAGTTTTCTTAAAGCTATGTGTGTATACAAACAATTCTTGAATACTTTTACAATACATAGTTTTTGAGTTGCTATTTATTTGTATTTCTAGCCAATAACTGCAATTGAAAGACAACCAAAGTTGCCAGTGTCTTTCATGTCTATTCATGGGAAATGAAAGTTATTGATTTCCCGCTCTGACCCCTATCTGACACCATTTTGCTTTTTCCTGCCCTGAAGGCAGATTTTTGGGTTCTGTTGGAAACGTTGCAAAACATTTAATGTTATACAGCAAAGAATCTGGAACTAAAATTTTAAAAAATAAAACTTTAAAAACTGATTTGAAGAGTGTTTGAAATAAAGTTCTTTTCTAAGAGACAAAAGCAAAACAAATTGAACTTTGTCGTAGTAAGCATTGGAATGTGCCTCTATCGATTTTTATAGGAAATTGCATTTTTCATTGGAAGAATAAAAGCTTATAATAGGTCAACATCAGCAAATAAATCTTTTCCTTTTCCAAAATGTGGAATATAAAATAACTCTCTTTCATCTACAAAAGTTTCATTTGAGAACATGGAGCCAATCTGCCTATGTTTGTTTTAAATTACTATTTTTCAAAATCAGTCAATAAGGAAAAATAGATTCCTTAGTAAGTTAGTGTATAACCAAAAAAAAAATGGCCAGTCACTGCCTACACAGATTTTCTCTATGTACTATCTCTTTCATGAGTGCTACGCTGATTCAATGTGTGCAATGCATTGACCCTTTTGAGACCCTGGGACAGATATATCCAAACATATGTCATGTAATTCTCTTTTAAAAGTTGTCGTCATCATTGTCGTCATCATCATCATCATCATTTTAACATCTGTCGCTAGACATAAAACCTTCCCCAGGATTTTCCAGATCACTATATCATAGGTCTTGTGATGCCAATATCTCTCCGGAAACTGTCTAAGCTGTCTTGCAATCTTATTTTCTGCAAGACACTAATTCACATATGATCTCTAGAGATCCACACTGTGAGTCGTGATGTCCAGCAGTTGTCTGACACTTTTGCAACCTGGACTCCTATTTTCTATCTAATACACTATAGACACATAATAGTGTTGCTGGATATTATACAGATTTTTTTTTATCTTAATTTTTCTAAAAGCAGATGAGTGCGGAAAGAGTTTTATTCAATGATTATTGAAATTTTTTTGTTGTCTTGACTTATATTCTTGACTATGTTTTTTTTTTTCTTGCTTCCTCCTCTCTCATTTTTTGTCTCTTCATTGAAATCCTCTGCATATGTATCTGTTTGGTCAAAATGTAACCTTCTGGTGAGGTGACACAATTCTAAATTTTAGAAAAAACTTATTTCTGTGTTCGCACCAGACTAGTCTCACCTTACCCCCCCCCTCCCCAAGGTTTCTTTTCATTTCTGTGCAAATTAAGAGGGTTGGTTTCGAAGAAGTTGGGGATGTCTGGACCCCCATCCCCTCTGCCAGTGTATGTTACATATTAACAGTAAATGATGTTAATTGATTACCTACTATACACCTATTTTTACTCGTTGGGTTATGACACCCAACATTTTTCATGCAGCAAGGAAGAAGATTGGATCAAGGTTTCTGAGAATGGGAAATTTGTTACAGTGCTAACTCACTTTTGATGTGGTGGAAAATTATTGACCCCAACTTCCGCATTATGACAGGCCAAGAAAGTATACAGTGCTGTCTTGCGACCATTCCATGTGATGATATGCATGGTCCTCTCTTGCGTAGGTTAATTCAGGCATTATGCACTGTAATAGGTTTGTCTTGAGAGGGTTAAACTGTGTTCCATTTTCATATGAATACTTCTCAATTATATTCCATTTTAGAGACAGGGCTCTTCAACTTGGTTAATGAGTTTAGTGAGGAAACAGAAACAAGATGGAATCAACCGAGGGCAATATTGCAACTCAACCAAGTTTTCACTCCAACAGTAGTACGAAGACATTCCTATAGATCAAGGGGTCATCCAGAAGTTGGCACTGGCCTGCACCAAAATATAAGCGTGTATGTGCATATGTGTGTGTATGTGTGTATGAGTTTCAAGCATGTGTTCAGACAAACTACATTCCCTTGTCTCTCCTGTCTGGAGATTTTCAGTGAAAACTTTGCGATCAAGGCACAAGAATACTTTTTAGTTTTATCAAGGACTCACGACGAGTTCTATATTAGTAGCTATATGGAAAAAACTCTCTTCTGGATGTTTTCCCAGCAAGTACAATCTTGACATTTTTAATTGTTGAGTCTTTTTTAGTCTTCATTTTGAGTATCATGTTTTAGCGTTTCCTATACAATTCTAATATCAATAAGCTATTTTAACATTTTTTAACCATTCCCAATTCAATGACATAATCAACTCCTGTTTTATAACCCTTTTGACATGAAAAGTGTTTGAAGGTCCTTGCTTGTTATGACCAGAAGTAGAAAAAAAAATCACAAATAACAATTTAATTCTGTCGGCAACCCTCGCTTTAATTCCGGACCTTTGACAATCCCTGATTTTCATTGCAAAACAAAGGGCAAAATTTGTTAGGATAAATTTTTTGGTTAAAATTTCAAAGTTTGGTGGTTAAATCAACAAAATCCACTTTTTAGTACCTATGTTATCATGGTGATTTTCATACTTTCTTTCCCTGTGAATGATATTCATAGCTTGCTTTGATTGGATATTGTAATAATATATCAATATGAAAATTTTTCTGTTTATTTATTTGTTTGCTTGTTTGCTCTCAAATGGGATGACCTCATTGGTTGATTTACCTCCCTATTATGGCATAATAAAAATGACATCATAGAAACTCTTAAGACTTGGTATCTAATCATCATCATAATCATCATCAACCTTTTAGCATCCATTGTTGAATACACACCTTCCCTAGGATTCGTCACACATCTCTATCATGAGTGTTGAAGAGCCAATACTTTCTGAACTTGTCTCGTTTGTCACACCATCTTATATTTTGCCAGCCATAGTTTTGCATATGATCTCTGGGGATCTATGTTGTAAGTCCAGGTGTTATCTGCCATTTTTGCAACATGACCAGCCCATTGCCATTTCAGTTTTCTGATGGATTCTATGATAAATTGGACTCTTGTTTTTCTTCTGATATATTAAGCTGCCTAGTGATCTCTTCACGTGATGTGGAGCATGATTATTTCATGTGGACGTGTCATGGTCAAAAACCCTACCCCATCAAACAAGGGATACAACACAATGAACAGGATATACGTGTCTGATTACCACACTTTAAAATAGCTTGGAGTAAGTTGAGACTTCGAAAGAACTTGAAATTAGGATACTTGATTCATTAAAAATAAATTCCCAAATAAAACAGCTTTAGGCTACCTAGTGCTAATCCATACGTAAGCAACCGTTTCATTTTGGATGAGTTTATTCTAGTCTTATCATAAAAGCTGTTATCACTTTCTGTGTGTCTTTTGGTTTTCTGTCACACTAGAGCAAATGGGAAGAGAGAAAAACAGTATTGCGACCACACAAACACAAAATTGGTTGATACTGCATCTATTTGTTTGCTGAAAGTATGCAGGCAACTGTTGCTATCAATATCACTATTACTATAACAAGTGATAATGATGATGGTGCTGATGATGATATCTCATTTTTTTTTTGCCCATTCTTTTGCCTTATTAAATGGAAAAAATAAAGATTTGTAAAAAAAAAAAACTTGACAGGAAAATGAATTTCATAGAGGCATGTTTGTTTTTGGTTTTTTGTTATGAAAACATTTATATCAAGATAAATAAATAAAGTATTTCCTTTTAGGCCGCCCCAGGTAGCTGCTGAGGGCTGAGACCTTAGAAGGATGCAGACCTCAGAGGAAGGTAGTACTGACCTTTCAGGAGGAAAATTCAAAAGATCAAGCTAATACTTGGAAACTCAAAAAAATTCTCTGTTTTCCTCATTTCTCTCTGGTTGAAGAACAATGAAATTCAGTATTAAAAAGTTGAGCAGAAGTCTCTTTTTTGGAATAGCCTCAAAATGGATCAATGGTTTATAGCTACTTGAAGAATTCCTGTTGTTATATATGTTTGTAACAATACTTTGTTGCAATGGAAATAAACAGCCTTATACATTTCTTGTCATACAAACTTCAACAACAATGTTAATGTATTTCTGACACTTTTAAAGGCATTCTCACCTTTATAAAAAAAAGCTCTGTCAGTCCATTGGTTGGTCAGTGGAACTGACCCCATTAAAATTTCTTGGCTGTTTCAAGTCAGATTTACTTGAAACTTGATTGAAAGGTGTCCTTTGATAAAATGCTTCTATCCTTAAATTATCTTCTTCTCAGGATCACATGATTTGAGAATAATTGTGTTAAACTTCATTGTGGATGCCTCATTGAATTTTGGTTTCTGTGTGGTTTGTTTCTCTATCTCTCTATGAGCAAAATATTGTCTTAATTTCAATGTTGTTGGCATCTCAGCAAATAAAAGATTCTTTTTTCTTTTCTACAAAACATGTTTTTAAAAATCAAAATTGGCAATTTAGTTAGGGGATGCAAATAGCTAGCCTTGCCTAGGGCACAAAGAGGTATGGCTCCAGCCTTTTGTATTCATCATTATCATCAGTCTTTTAATGTCCGTCGTTGGACATAGACCCTCCCCAGGATTCGCAACAATTCTCTGCTATGGACGTCGCAGAGCCAGTATTTCCTGAATTTATCCAGTTCATCTCTCCATCTTGTGTTCTGTCGGCCTCGGTTTCTCATGCGATCTCTGAGGATCCATGTTGAGAGACGTGATGTCCATCGGTGGTTTTTCATTCTTGCAACATGGCCTGCCCATTGCCATTTGAGTTTTAATAGTTTCTATGATATCACGGACTCCCGTTTTCTTCCTTGTATACTGTGCTGTCTTGTGATCTCTCCATGTAAGGTTGAGCGTGATTCTCACATGTGCACATTGCATACTTCTCGGTTTGTAGCTCTGTCTCTTGGTTAGGTTCCATGTTTCAGCTCCATAAGTGACTATCGTGAGAATGCATTGGTTGTATACTCTTCTTTTTAGAATTATTGGGATCATATGGTTTTTGAGAGTTGAGCTTGCTCTGCCAGAGGCTTGCCATCCCAGAGTGATTCTTTGCTTGATTTCCTCCTCTTTTGAGGGTCTCATGGAGATTTATTGTCCTTGGTAGACGTAGTGATCTACCTTACCGAGTTTTTGTATTATCCATGTATAAATTATCGCATCATTTTTAATGGGTACTTTGCTAGTTCTTTACATGATAATTTTCTATTTTTTTTCAAGCATAAGTTTATCTGAGGAGTGCATGGAACCCAAATGGCTGGGTGGGGTGGCTTTAGCTGGTCAATTTTACTGTAACAAATCAAAAAATGATTTAAAAACAGAATTTAACTGGCACTTTAGAGGAAAATCAACCACATGAACAAGCAGGCTTCAGAAGAGGCTATTCAACAATAGACCATCTACATACAAAAAATTAACTAATCAAAAAGTTATTGTTTTGCTCGGCCTTTACACATTATGAGAAAGCATATGACTCTGTAGAACACGTAGCAGTTTTAAACTCAATGCCTATACTTATAAATTCATTAAAGGGTATGAAATTTTTCTTATATTTGTAGAATAAATCCTACCCATGATATCAACAGTCACATAAACACCCAGCAAATGATAGAATGCAAAAATTGATTTTTTTTATACTTAACTGAAATAAAGAATTTAGCTCTCAATGGTACTGTGAAAATGAAAAAAATATTCATTTATAAAAAACATTGTTAAACTTCTACGTTTGAGTTTTGATTTTATTTTCACGTATAACAACAATGATAGTTGACAATTAAAATGACCGAACCAAAAACCAGTAACTTGCACAAAAACTGATGATGAATTCACTCCCACTTCTGAAGCTCAACGCAGGTTGATTTGTTTTGATAAAGTTTGCAAATCCCATTTACAGGAACTACTAATTAAAGAGTTGCAATTGGACGCATAGTTGTTGAACAATATTGTATGAAGAGATAAGTTCTGTTTTGCCTACTCTTTAGATTTTAATGAAGCAAGGGACTTTGAGCCGCATCATAGCCAAAGTTGTATCCTTTTATTTTCGTCATATTTAGTTACTTTTGGATGAGTTGATTAAAATCAATTTACAAGGGTTGATCAATAAGTCCATAGCTGAGTCATTAGGTGAATTTTGATCTGATATTTTCACCGTTTGTATAATGTTTGATCTATAACTACAAAAATAACTTATAGAACAATTTCTCATGCCTATCTAACTGCGATTGAAGAAATCTGTGAGTGTGTGTGTATATGAAGTTGACATTTACGAGATATATTAGTCATCTCGAAAGGCAGAGCCCTGTCAAGTTTGAAGTGTTTTGGATAAGAAATTTTCAAGGAATTCTATAAGAATAAATAGAAAATTATAGCCAATAGATCTTTTATCTAAAATTATAGATCTAGATTTAGATATGAAAAATCTAATTTGGCAATAGATCAAGATTACATGGAACCTAACCAAGAGACAGATCTACAAATTGAGAACCATGCAATGTATACATGAAATATGCTGGGCCTCACATGGAGAGACCACAAGACAGCACAGTACATTCGGGAGAGGATAAGAGTCAGGGACATCATAGAATCCATTAAAAAGCTCAAATGGCAGTGGGCTGGCCATGTTGCACAAATGGCGGACAGCCGATGGACAACGCGACTCACGACATGGATCCCCCAAGATCACATGCTCAACCGAGGCCGGCAGAATATTGGATGGAGAGACGAGCTAGACAAGTTCAGAAAGTACTGTCTCCGTGACATCCATGATAGAGAAGTGTGGCGAATCCTGTGGAAGGTCTATGTCCAACGACAGACGTTGAAAGACTGATGATGATGATAAGGTATATAATACATAAATTGGCGACACTGAAGAGAAGTAACCAAAATACTTTGAAGCCATAGTTTTAAACAGCAGACGGAAAATCCTTTCACATGAGCATTATGGCAGGCTGCTACATACGACGTAAAGTCTGACCCTTACAAACACGCACCTTTGGAACAGGCACTACTGCAGTTTGAATAAATTTTGATAATAACTTTAACACATTTATTTTAGAGAAAGAAGAGCATTATTTGGGAAATATTTTAAAATCAGTTCTGTCATATCTAAAATACCCGGGAGAAATCTAACATATTTTATCCTCCATTAAGCTGCTCGCCATGTTTTTTTACGATAAACAAATTGAATTTGATTAGAAAGTTGGCCAAATTTTCATCATTTTTTAAGAAAATTACATAAATTTAGAGAAAAATTAGCCACAAATAATTTCCTAATTAACCTAAGTGTATTCTCTATTTGGTAGCCCTTTGTGAAATCAAGCTCAGTGGGATCTCAAAACATGGCTTGATTAATGCTATTGATAATAATAACCAAAGACACAAAAGAAAGTGCCTGCAAATAATGTTATTGATTTTCGTAGTTGATTTATTTCGTTTCGTGTTACGAGATACACACTTTTCCCAAAAAGTTTGGCTTCAAAAATCGATTGTAGGAAAAAAGTCATAATGTACTCTAATGTGCGCTCAGAAAAATAAGTCATGGGGAAAAAAGTCATAACTTTAGATTCTGGGTGTAAAAAAACGTCAAAGGGAAGGGTTTTTTCAATAAATGATATTTCAATTTATCTAATCTATGGTAATAAGATGAATTTTTTTTCAAAAATAAGTTATATTTTAATTTATTTAATTCATAGCAAAAAGGTGAACATTTTTAATCAGATGACTAATATTGTAATTTATTACTTATATATAGTTATAAGATGATTTTTTATTAATAAATAATATCTTTATTTACTTAATTTATAGCATCTAGATGAGGTTTTTTTAAAATAAATGATATTTTAATCCATCTAATTTATAGTAATGGGATGATATTTTATAGAATGAATAATATTCTTATTTATTTAATTAATAGTAATAAGACAAATTTTTTAATGAAATAAGTAATTCAATTTATATGATTTATAGTAATAAGATGAAATTTTTAATAAAATAAGTATCATTCAAATTCATTCAGTTTATATTAAGATGAAATTTTTAACAGAAAAAATAGTATTTCAATTTATTTGATTTATTGTAATAAGACAAATTCTTTAATAAAATAAGTAATATTTTGATTTATATAATTTATAGTAATAAGATAAATTTTTAATAAAATAAGTATTACTTCAATTAATTCAATTCATTGTCATAAAATGAGATTTTTGATAAAATAATTAAAATTCTAATTCATCCAATTTAAAGTAATAAGATATGATTTTCAATAAAATAAGTAATATTTTAATTGATTCAATTTATGGTAATTCAAATTAGTAATGTTTTACTTTATTTAATTTGCAGTGATAAGATGAAAAATTTTAATAAAGTAATATTTCAATTCATTCAATTTATAGTGATAAGAAGAATTTTTTTTTTGATAAATAATACTTTAATAAAGTAGAAGTTTTATCATCAATGTTTTCTATAGATTGTATGAATCTTGAATTCTTAGAAGGATGGGGGAAAAGTTCAGATCTCTTCCTCCTTGTATTTTTATCAATAAAAGTTGTATACTAGGAGATAAATTCATATCTATCTCTGTCTGCAAGAAGAACGTAGGGTTATTGAAGATGTATTGTATCTGTTGGGAAATATTATTGCAAAATCTTTTGTCATCGCATGATATCATGTCTGCCCACACTATATTTCCAAAAGTTATTTATGAATTTCAATGAAATTTTGTGGAATAGTGGACAGTATGCTACTGAAGAAGTGGCCAAACTATGGGGCAGATCCATGCATAATTACCCTCCTTACATCAAAATTATGACCTTGCCACATAACATCACTGAGAGTTCATATCTGTCCACACAATATTTCCAAAAGTTCTCAAAATGTGCACCCTGACTACTAAAAATTAGAAGGAATGCTAACTCTGAGAACTACTGCTCTAAACCATTGTCAAATTCTAAAACAACCATTACGACTTGCTCACTTAAAAAAATGGAAAGTAATTTCTCAAAGATTATGTTTTAGTTTAGAATAGAAGCTAAAAATTAAGAACATAATCCACTGATTCCCTCTCAGTGCTCTTACCTGTCTATACTCATTAAAATATCTTTCCCTCTAATAGAATTGTACTCTTTAAGATATTCATCCTGCTAACACTTATCTCTGAGTTGCCAACTCCAATTTGTAAGCAAATGATTGAATATTATAATGGAAAAAATATAATCCTATAATAAAAGATGAACAAACAACTCAAAATATTGCTTTGTAAAAAATTGTCTAAAGAAAATAGCTTTTAACATACTTTGAAATGTGACCCAACACTTTTGCACAAGACGATTGAGTGCCTACAATTCAGTGCATATATTTTGTAAATATATAAGTGAGAGGTGTCTGCGTGTTTATGTGTTTGTATAAATATATATGAAATATGAATTGCATTATATTATATAGAAACTTATTTGAGATGATCTCCTGTTGTTACACAGTTAATATATCACTTGCCCCAGACAACGTAAATAGAATAAACAATTAAAGAAAGCAGCAGCCCCATTTTCTTCAATTGTTTATTCTATTTACTTTGTCTAGAGTGAGTGATATATTAAATGTGTAACGACAGGAGATCATCTCAAATGAGTTTCTATTTAATATAATGTGATTTATATTTCATTCTGTTGGGCCAAACATGGATGAAGCCCAACCAAGTTTGGCCTGACTAATCAACAGACCAGTGTGTGTGGGGGGTAAATCAAAACGTTTTAAGATAAATATTTTTTGAAGGGTTTTAGAGTAGGTGCTTTTCACAATGTAACTATGATTCTAAAGTGAAATCTACTCCCCGCCCGTATACATATACCCTTTTTTTTACATGTTTATATATGATTCTGTAAGGGGTCTCAAAGTTTGAGAAAAAGAGCATTTTTAGACATTTTAGAGGTGGGGGGCTCTATTCACAATGTAAGAATAATTCCAAAGTGAAACCAACTTCCTGCCCATATACATATACTCTTTTTTTATATGTTTATATATAATTCTTTGAGGGGTCTAAAGCTTTGAGAAAGAAAGCATTTTAAAACATTTTAGAGGCTCTGTTCACAATGTAACAGTAATACAAAACTGAACCCTTACTTTCCGTTCAATATATACATATATGCATACGTATTAAGAAATGGATAAATATGATTCGGCAGAATGATTATAAATTGCATTATATTATATGGAAACTCATTTGAAATGATTCTCTGTGCTATCATAATGCTTTTATATAAAAAAGGAAACCCGAAAGACCTCAACAACTATAGGCCTATAAGCCTACTCAACTGTGTATACAAACTTTTCACAAAGATCATCACCAACTGAATCTTGAAAACACTCGATGAAAACTAGCCACGTGAACAGGCTGGCTTTAGAAGAAGCTACTCGACCATGGACCACCTGCACTCGATAAATCAACTGAAAGAAAAAGCAGCAGAGTATAAACTACCACTTGCCGTAGCATTTATCGACTTCAAAAAGGCGTTCGACTCAGTAGAAATCCCTAAGGTCATGGAGGCCATCAGTAGGCAAGGTGTAGATCCAGTATATGTTGAAGTGTTGAAACATATATACAATCACGGCAGCTCCTTTATCAGGCTACATAAAGACTCGGACCCTTTCCAGCTCCAGAAAGGAGTAAGACAAGGTGATACCAGCTCACCTAAACTCTTCACAGCCTACCTCGAGATGATCTTCAGAAGGCTAGACTGGGAGAGTAAAGAAATTAAAATAGACGGCGAGTATCTCAGCAACCTCAGATTCGCAGACGACATTGCCCTTTTCGCAGAGAACCTACACGACCTCCAACTAATGATAGATGAACTAAATGAAGAGAGCAAGAAAGTCAGCCTATACATGAACTTCAGCAAGACGAAGATCATGTGCAACAACCACATTGGAGATAAGAACACTAAGATCGAAATCGAGGACACAGAACTTGAGAAAGTAGACCACTACATCTACCTAGGGCAACGAATCTCCATGAGACCCTCAAAGGAAGAAGAGATCAAGCGAAGAATCACACTAGGATGGCAAGCCTTTGGCAGAGCTAGCTCAACCTTCAAAAATAATAAGATCCCATTAATCCTAAAGAGAAGGGTGTATAACCAATGCATCCTCCCAATAGTCACTTATGGAGCTGAAACATGGAATTTAACCAAGAGACAGACCCGTAAGCTGAGAACTATGCAACGTGCACATGAAAGAATAATGCTGGGCCTCACATGGAGAGACCACAAAACAGCACAGTACATCCGGGAAAAGACAAGAGTTAGAGACATCATAGAATCCATAAAAAATCTTAAATGGCGGTGGGCTGGCCATGTTGCAAGAATGGCAGACAATCGATGGACATCACGACTCACAACCTGGATTCCCTGAGACCACATGCGCAACCGAGGCCGGCAAAATGTTAGATGGAGAGACGAGCTAGACAGGTTCAGGAAGTACTGGCTCCGTGACGCCCATGATAAAGAAGTGTGGCAAATCCTGGGGAAGGTCTATGTCCAACGACGGATGCTAAAAGACTGATGATGATGATGATGATCGATTTCTTAATACATAACTGTTGTGTTGAAAGAAACAAATAGACAGAGGATAAATGAGATGGAGTGAAATCAGATTGAGCCTTTGCTTCACTGTTCAGCCCAATGGTAAGAGCATCACTACGTTTAAGCAGCCATCCTATCAGTCACAAGTTCAATTCCTGCAGCATCCCCATTTTTTTAGATTGTTTATTCTATTTATGTTGTCTAGGGCAAGTGATACATTAACCGTGTGATGACAGGAGATCATTTCAAATAAGTTTCTGAATAACTGATCTGTAGGTCAGGTATTCAGCTAGTATGTACATATTGGGTAACTTTAGCATGACATTAGTTATATTTGGTAACTCTAGGATGGTATTAAACAACCGTAGTTACCGAAGGTGGCAAGGGGTTCTGTCCTTTTTTTCATACATGTGTTTCATTGCTCCAGACCATACCGTTTTGTCTACAGACTTGAAAATTGGTATGTACTCTGCTAAACCCCTTCTAAAAATGATTTTTTTTTTATTTTTGGAAAAAAAACTTTTTTGACCTTTTGGGGGCCTTATTTTGATGGGATATTGTTCGTTAATAATTCTGGAGAATCTAGATTTCTCTGGATGTTTTTTACTCCAGATGTTTTTACTCTAATTATTGAGCGTGATGGCAAGTTATTTTCTTTTTAGGTTGCATTCATTTTAGATTACTATTTACAGCAACCATTTACTAATTTAAAACTAAATAAATAGGTCTGGTTAGTCACTCAATAGAAACTGTCACGTAACTAATATCTTTTGGCAGCATGCCGTGTTAGGGGTCATCAAAAGAATAAGTGACTTCTCTCGGCAGTGATCACTAAAAAAGTCCAAATTTTCAATTAACAGGTATAATAAATTTAGCATAAACTTATATTCTAAATTAAACCCTGCACTAAAAACCTATTTATGGATGGATTCTCAAAAAAAAAAAACCCAACTTTTTAGACATAGTAAGGAATCAATGTTTGAACTTTCTGCCCTCCTACTCGAATGATGCAGCCTATATATATGGTATATGTATCCATAGGCAGCCAGCCAGACCAACTTAAAAACTGAAAAACTCCAGGTTGACAGTTTTCATGACAGTTTCTATCGTATCTATCTTATGAGAGAAAGCATGAAAGCACATCTTATTAAATGGAATTTGCTATCATTCAGTTGAAAACTTGGAAATGGAAAAGAGCCTTGGCGCTGTACTGAAAATAAATGCAAAGATCAAATCCATATTAATGGAGGCTCATGGAAAAATGTCTTGGAGCATAACAATGTGCCGCAGACGGTAATATCAAAAATGAAGTAGACTCTTTCAAATATCTGTATCTCAATAAATCGTTCCCGTTCAGCAATAAAGAAGTTAATTGATGACCATGAAAATCGGGCCGATAAACTGGAGTACCAGCAAACTATTAGTAACCGAATTACCGTATGAATTTTTTAGTTGATAGATCATCAATATGTATAGATTTTTCAGACTGTTGTCCTTAGTTTGGTTGATCTTTTGAGCACAACACTTATGATACCAAAAATGAACAACAACATGATTATGGCCGAGGAAACTCTCCCTAGTGAAAATACACAGCGGAATGAGGACATTCTACCTCTCTCTTTGAAGTATTCCAAAGTATTCCTAGTATTCCAATACCTCCCCTGAATTGGGTTGTGGGATACAATGGCCAAAAAAATTGTGTTCAGAAGATTAACCAAGATGAGAACAACAGTCCGAAAAAAAATCAATACGTATAGAATTGAATTGATATCCAAAAATGATACTGCTTGGAAAATAATTTTCATTTTTGCATCTCGATAAAGTATTATTTCTTAGAAACCGTCAACCTAAACTGTTAACAAAACTTTAAGCATAGGTTTCTTCAGCTTTTGAGTTAGTCTGGCTGGCTTGCAATGCGTACACATATGTTTTATGCATACACGCCATACCAAAGGAGATAGGGGATGAAAATTTGAACACTGACACCTTATCATGTCTAGAAAAAACTTTTTTTTTTGTTTTTTTTTAAATCACTCCCCCCTTTATAGGTCTATATTTGTGGAGGATCAATTTGCAAAGTAGTTTTATGTTAAATTAGTCTCTTAGTTCATGTCTGGAATCTTGTTTTTTGAAAATTCAGACATTTTCAGTGATCACTTCCCAACGAAAGGCAATAAAGTAGCTTATCCATTGAACACCCTACTTCCAATTTTTTTATTGACCACCCCCAACACACATGCTGGCAAAGACGTTGGTCACATGACGGTTTCTACGGAGTGACTAACCTGGCCTGTATTTTTTTTTCCAATTCGAATAACGGTCTTATTTATGGACATATACTGTGCATTTTTTTTAACTTGGAGAATTCATCTTAACCATTATGTAGAAACAAAATTGGGTTCTCATTTGTTTTTATTGCATTTATTTATATTTATTATGACATTTCTTAGCCTGATATGCAGAACTAAGAAGATAAGGTATCCAATTTTCCATAAGACGCAACAAACATGAGTGATAAGAGGCAGAAATAATTTGCAAGAAGTTTAAAAAAATTAGAGATAACCAAATTACTTTCCCTGGCATTTTATACACTCAGTTTAAAAAATGTAATTCTGAAAATAGAAATAGAAAATCAAAATCATCCTTTTTTTCTTTAATTCTGAATTTGATTTTTGTTATTCAATAGCACCAAAACTCTGAATTGATTTGTCGGGTGATAACCAAATCATAAAACTGTAAAAATCAAAATCTGCGTATAGCCCTTTCCATAAAAACGATCAGATAACAGAATGCTAATATTTCTGTAACCTTTAACTTTATATGGAACATGACTTTTCTGGAAATTTTTTTCAAAATTTAATCAATCATTTCTGCTCTGTCAAAATGATGTGACTATTGAACTTTCACCTCTCAGCAAGATAACGAAGAACTGCCAAAAACAAAATGGCGATTCTGTGAACACAGTTTCAAGTTAATGTCTTGTTATTAATTTCATTTTGTCTAGTCAACTTCAGTAAGAGCTGAGATATGCAATGGTGCCAACTCTTACATATTCATTTCCCATTGTCTGTGATTTTTCTTTCAAATTCACAACATGTCTGATTTGTTACTCGATAGAAACTGTCATATAACCAACATCTTTTGGCAGCATGGTGTGTTGATGGTGATCAATTAAAAATGGAAAAAAAGCATTATTAATTTTTAAAAAAGTAAAATCTCTCACCTTTTGTTGTGGATTGATCGCTATATAAATCTAAATTTTTTAAAAAAAGCATGAATGCTGCAGGACACAAACTGAGGGACCAATTTGATATGAATTTATATTGCGAATTGACCTCCCCACTAAAAACTTATTTAGAGGAGGGGGGGGTTCAAAAAACATTTTTTGTAGACGTAATGGGGAATGAATATTCAAATTTTCAACCCTCTTGTTCCTTTGGTGCAGCCTGTGCACATGATACATACATACATACATAGCCAGCCAAACCAGCTTAAAAACTGAAGAAACCTATGTTGACAGTTTTGGTTGACAGTTTCTGATTACTGAAAATTGAACGGGGACAAATGACGAAATCCATTTATCGATCCAGGAAATCAGAAGGTGGGATCTTGTTCAAGTTGTGTCAAAAGTGAGAATTGATTTTATGATTACGAGAATGAAAATAGCGCTTGAAAGTTTAAATGATTGGAAATTTGGTTTCTCTCAAAGAAAAAAAAAGAAATCACATTGGTTATTGATTGTACTTGGCTATGTCTTTGCTAAATAAATATCACCTGCTGCAAAAATAATGTTTAATAACACCTCATGTTCTCCATTTTGTTTCCTGCAACGAACGTCAACAGGTCTATGACTACTAAAATCGCTTTCTCTCTGACCAAACTGGAAATCGTTGAAAGTGTTCGTAAGATAGGAAGGGAAAAGGGAGCGGGCAAGCTAGAGAATATTTTTCTTGCTTTTGCATCACATTTTACGTCATATTGAACAACCTTAGCCACCAAAGGTGGCAAAGGGTTCAATTGTTTTTTTATATATGCATGTGTTTGTGTGTGTTTCTGTCTTCTAACACTCTTTACCTACCATTTTGTCTATAGACTTGAAAATTGGCATAAGTATACCACTAAATCCCTTCTAAAAATTACTTTTGGATTGTTGGAAAAAAAGCTTTTCTGACCTTTTAGTGACTTTATTCTGACAAGTTTATTGATAACATCTAGATTCTCCAGATTTTAGATGTTTTCCAGTCAAAGACGCCAATGATGTCATCAGTAGAATTTATTCTGACCATGTTTATTCTTTGAAGGAGTTTTTTTACATGACTTTATATTTCGATGCTGTGTTTGTTCAATTATTTATTATAGAAATTACAAGAAAGTGAGACACAACAAAAAGAAAGGAAGAGAGAGAGAGAGAGGGGGGGGGAGGATTGTTTGCTTTCTAAAGACTTAGTAGTTTAATAGAAGAATAGGAGAGAAAGGAAAAAAGATATAGTTTGATAAGAGAGTAGGATAGGAACACGGAGAGAAAGAGAGAAAAAGATATAGTTTAATGAGAGAGTACAATATGAAGAGAGAGAGAAAGAAAGAAAAAAGAAAGATATAGTTCAATAAGAGACTAGGATAGGAAGAGAGAGAAAGGAAGATAGAAAGATTTAGTTTGATCAGAGAGTAGGACAGGACAAGAAAAAGAAAGAGAAAGAAAAAAAGAAGTAGTTTAATAAGGGAGCATGATAGGAAGAGAGAGAAAGAAAGAAAGATGTAGTTTAAGGATTGAGTAGGGTAGGAAGAGAGTAAGAAAGAAAAAAAGATATAGTTTAAAAAGAGAGTTGGATGGGAAGAGATAGAGAAAGAAATAAAGATGTATTTTAATAAGAGAGTAAGATAGGAAGAGAGAAAAAGGAAGGAAGATATAGTTTGATTAGAGGGCAGAATAGGAAGAGAGCAGGAAAGAAGGAAAGAAAGAAAGATATAGTTTAATAGGAGAGTAGAATAGGAAGAAGGAGTGAAAGAAAGAAAGAAATATAGTTTAATAAGAGAGTAGGCTAGGAAGAGAAAAAAAGAAAGATGTTGTGTAATAATAGAGTAGGATTGGAAGAGAGATAGATAGACAGAAAGAAAGACAGTTTGATAAAAGAGTCGGATATGAAGTGATAGAAAGAAAGATATAGTTTAATAAGAGAGTCAGATAGAAAGAGGAAGAAAGAAAGAGAGAGAGAGAGATAGTTTAATGAGGGAGTAGAAAGTAGGCTTAGTCATTTGATAAGAGCAAACTAATCAGGACAGATATTGGTTTTACACCTTATCATTTTCAAAATCCCAACCACATATGTTAGGAACAGCAATACTTGTATATTTTTATGTCTTTTTTTGTGAGACACCATAGAAGCAGTATGTGTGGGAAGCCTTAACAAAATTTTCATAAAATTTCTATGTTGTTATTTCCTGCATTGTTCTCATTAATCACTGCTACCTACAGACTGGTTCAACCCTTTTGATAGGTTCAGGTTATACATGTGTTCTAACATTTATATCTATTTATCTATCAATTTATCTATATATTAAACCAATCTGTTGCATGTTGCAGTGATTAATATAACTGAATAATAACCAAATCGGAAAATTTATTTGATTATGAAAAAAAACATAAACAAGTCAACCTAATAAAAAGGGTTGGTCCAGCCAATATGGAAATTCCCTATTCTTGACAAACACCTGACTTGGTATCAAATACAAATTCAATTTACCTAATTTGTAAGTAAATGGCAATATCTAACTAGGTATCATATAAAGATTCTATTAGGAATTGGAGTACTATTATAAACATATCGTACTCAGTGGTTTTGTGACCTCTTCACTAAACACATTGCTCAAATAAAGATGTCCACTGAAGTAACAATACCAATTATAGATTATATGTTAAGAAACCTAATTTGATTAGGATTATTGCCAAGCACAATGATGACATGAATTTAATCACAGTTGTTCAATTGAATCAAACTCTGGCACAATGAAATCCAAATATAACATGTAAGAAAATATATAAAACTCACCATCACAGTCAGTAAATTGAATAACCATAGCGTCAAAGTGTAAAATTCTCATCAAAGAATAAATACGGTCAGAATAGATTCTAATTGTATCACTGGCATTTTCCACTGGAAAACATCTTGAATAGAGTAAAAAAAACATCTAGAAACAAGGTCAAAAAAGCTTTTTTTCCAAAAATTAAAAAGCGGCCTGGTGTTGTACTGTTGCCAATTTCCAAGTCTGTTGACAAAACAGTACGGCCAGGAGTGCAGAAACACACAAACATATAAGCCAATCATAATAA
The DNA here is from genome assembly GCA_963457665.1 of Thysanoteuthis rhombus. NCBI lineage: Eukaryota > Metazoa > Mollusca > Cephalopoda > Oegopsida > Thysanoteuthidae > Thysanoteuthis > Thysanoteuthis major. The sequence continues at coordinate 13,910,533 of OY735221.1, forward strand.
GGCCCCCCACAAAAAGTTAAAAATCTTTTTTTCCAAAAATTATAAAAAATATTGTTATAAGGGTTCTAGCGGAGTACTAATGCCCATTTTCGAGTAGCCAAAACAATATGGCCAGAAGCCCTCAAGCAAATAAAAAAACAAACATACAAACATACAAAAATAAACAAACATACAAACACACGTATAAAAAAAGAATAGATCCCTCGCTATCTTTGATGGCTGCATTTATTCCAATCTTATGATGCCAAAATTTGCTGATTTTATTTCTTAATGTTTTACACAGATTGGAAACAAAATTATGGTTTTGCTTTTATTATTGCCATGAAATTTCTTTATATGTCACTGGAAAGATTCTTTTGTAGCATGCCAGGACTTGAAAAGACGCATTTGAATTATTACCTATTAATATTTCATGATTTAAAGACAAGTTTGTGGTTTTGGTAATGGCTGCTATTTGGTCCACCTTGAACATCTCCAGTCTTCTCTCTATACCAGTACATGTTTATATTTTGTTAATTGTTAGAATAGGATGCTGTTGTTTGGTTCCAACTTGTGTTGTTCTATGTTTTCCTTCTCCATCAGCCTCTATAACGTTCTGCTGATGTCTGGAAGAGAAACAACATTGCTGTTATTGGCCTTTCCATTGAATTGTTCAACGGATTATCTCTGTTTTGCTATTATGTCTGTGTCAGTGTTTTATTTTGTAAGTCTTTTCATGGATAATTATCTTAATCAATGGCAAATGTAATTCTCTCCTAAAGTAATCAAGAGGGTTGTTAATGCTACCTACCCATCAGAAAAGATAAGAACTCCCAATGGAAAGTTATTTTCTAAGCTTAGCTCAGTCTGATACAAAACCCAGACCTGTCAAGTTTCTATGTTAAAAATGAGTTGGAATCATGTGACACCCTTTTCCTTGCGTAGGGCAGAAAATTAGGGGGGATGTCTGCGTGTATGCCCCCTAATCAGCTACTGAAATGAAATGTTGTCTAGAAGTCTATTTAAAACATGTTCCAAAAGCTTTAGATGAAATCTTTTGAAATAATGTGAGTTCTAAAGTTATATAAAAAATATACTGAATACATACAGATATACAACCAACAATTCTCAACGAAAAGTCATTTCAGTTATTAGATAAGATTTTATCAGAAATCTAAATCAATGTTACAAATCTAAATGATTTTAATGATTTTTATAGAATGCGTGAGACTTTTCTTTTCATGTGTGCGAGCATGAGAATATATCAAAATATGTGTGTCTCGTGTAGAATATGAGAGCCATAATAGAGGGGCAACCAGTGCAGATTGAGCTCACAATAGAAGCAAATCATTCTATGAGATATCTGGAATTTCCAATGAATATTCTACTTTATTATACTCTTTCTAGATCTGTTCTAGTTTTAGTTTATGAGAAACTGTCAACCAAAACTGTCAAGTTTTTGAACTGGGCAGGATGGATTCATCATCATCATCATCATCATCAGTCTTTTAACGTCCGTCGTTGGACATAGACCTTCCACAGGATTTGCCACACTTCTCTATCATGGGCGTCGCGGAGCCAGTACTTTCTGAATTCGTCTAGCTCGTCTCTCCATCTAATATTCTGCCAGCCTCGATTCCGTATGTGATCTCGGGGGATCCATGTCGTGAGTCGCAATGTCCACCATTCTTGCAACATGGCCAGCCCACTGCCATTTGAGCTTTTTAATGGATTCTATGATGTCTCTGACTCTAGTCTTTTCCCGGATGTACTGTGCTGTCTCCATGTGAAGCCCAGCATAATTTTCTCATATGCGCATTGCATAGTTCTCAATTTGCGGATCTGTCTCTTGGTTATGTTCCATGTTTCAGCTCCATAAGTGACTATTGGGAGGATGCATTGGTTATACACCTTTCTTCTTAGGATTAATGAGATCTTCTTGTTTTTGAAGGTTGAGCTTGCTCTGCCAAAGGCTTGCTATCCTATTGTTGGCTGGTTATTTATCTACGTATGTATTACATGTATAGGTCACATCAATTGAGTTAACAAGCTAAAAATTTAAACATTTACTCCTTATTATGTCTAAAAAAAAGCCTTTTTAACAATGTAAGTTTATACTAAATCAGTCCCTGGGTCTGTGTCCAGCTGCATTCATGTTCATTTCTTTTTTTCAAATTGAGACTTTTTAGTGATCACCACTCAAAAAAAGGTAAGAGAAGTAACTTATCCAATCATCAGCCCCTTTTCCTATTTTTTAATCAATCATCCCTAACACGGAATGCTGCCCAAAGATGGTGGTCTCTTGACAGTTTCAGAAACCAGACCTGTTTTTGATTCATTTTTTTTATTTCTTTATTCCTGTAAATTTTTGTGCTGTTTCTTAAATCGATTCGCCATAGCTCCACAAATGGCTCACGAACCAACCAGCCAAGTGGGCTACAGATTTCTTTCTCTTTGCTCATCCGAGAGTCTATGCGTCTGTCTGGGTGTGTTTGGACACTCCTAGTCACAATTTGAGGGTGACAACCTTTAAAATGTACATGAGTACACCATCTAAAAACACTTTTTTTTGTTTTTTCAAAATAGCGCTTTTTGGGGTCTCTATGGTCATTTTGGACTAACAATGCCCAAATTTTGTGCTGGTATTTTTGGGATAGTTTCAGATTAAAGGTCTATTTTTTTTTTTTAGATCAGTTCTGGTATATGTATAGGCTATGGGGAATCATTCATGCGAGGTACAATATTTGTTTTCATTTTGGTTTGAGCTATTTTTGGTCACATAATCATAAAAATTACTGCAACTTTTCACCAAACTTGAGTTATGTGGATCAGGTGATTAGTTCCAGTCTCTTTTCATTGTTAATGAGCTGAATTAGTTACCGATAACACTATGAAATGTCTAACCTGGAAACAGAATAACCTCAGTTGGAATGATAAAAGCCTTCTTTTGTTTGACAGTAATGCAGTATCATGTCTCTCTAACTTTTGACTTCTGTTTGAAATAGTCAACCAGATTTCTTTAGTTTTTAAGCTGGTCTGGCTAGCTACGTATGTATCACACATACAGGCCACACCAATGGAGCTAGAGGGCTGAAAAATTCAACATTTAATCCTTATTATTATTAGAGTCAACTCAGATGGTGTGATGGTTAGCACATCTGCTTCACACGCAGAAGGTCTTGGGTTTGATTACCAGTATGTGCGAAAAGTGTGGAAAATTTTTCACTAGGACAAATAGCTCTTTGCTTTTAGATGTTAATTGAGTACACTCTGAGCTGTGTGATTAGGGTGGAGATATGAGTCAGGGATAGGAGTTGTACCCACCCCTCTCTGAAAGGATTGTAGAGAACACCTACGGCTATGGTCAACCATTTATTTCATTATGTGTGGAAGAAACGTTTTTTTTCATGTTTTTTTCAAAATTCCTCCCCAAAATAGGTTTTTCATGGGGGTTCAATTTACTACATAAGTTTATGGTAAATTGATCCCTTCCGCATTCACGTTTGTTTTTTGAACATTCAGACTTTTTAGTGTCCAACAAAAGGTGAGAGAAGTAACTTTTTCATTGATCATCCCTTCTTCCAAATTTTAATTGGAAACCCCCGAAATGGCATGGCAGTTTCTGTTGAGTGACTAACCAGACCTGTCTTTATTTGCTTGACTTCAATGTTGATGTTGTCAGATAAGATACCACCTCGTGACTCGTAGCATAATGACTTTAAATAACAAAGACATAATCTTCTTCCTTCACTATGTTAGGATAACTTAGAAAATATCAACCTGAAAACTGTTACTAAAACTTTCAGCAAAGGTTTCTTCTGTCTTTAGTTGATCAGGCTGGCAGGCTGGCTATGTATCACTTATACAGGTCATACTAATGGAGCTAGAGGGCTAAAAATTTAAACACGTCAAGAAAAAACTTTTTTGTTTTATAAAAATTTTTCCCCAAAATAGTTTCTTGAGGATGGGGTGGGGTTCAGTTCGCAATGTGATTTTTTGCTAAATTGATCTCATAGTTTGTGTCCGGCAACATTTATGCTTGTTTTTTGAAAATTCAGAGTTTTTTAGTGTTCACAGCCCAACAAAAAGTTAGGGAAGTAACTTCTCCATTGATCACCCCTCTTATCCAATTTTTTAATTGATGACCCCATCATGGCATGCTTCCAAAAGATGTTGGTTATGTGACAGTTTCTATCTAATAACAAACCTGATCTGTTTTGTTGGTAGGTACAATAGGCAGTACACTATTTTTACCTTTAACAATGAATAAATTGTATTACTATCAGCAGCTGAGGGGTCGGGGAGAGAGCGGAGGCTTTTAGAGAATGCATTCATCTTTTCGGGGTTATATATTTTTGACATTGAAGTAAACATAAATGTGACAGATTTGGGTCTTATTATAGATTTTAAAACGAAGGCAAAATTAAGTTACCTTGATGAAAATACAACCAGTATGATTTGGATCATGAATTAATTATTTGAACTGAATTGAGGGATCAATTAGTCATTAACTTTAACTGTAAATTGAACCCCCAATAAGAACCTATTCAGGGAAGGAATTTTCTAAAAACAAAAAAAAAGATTCTTCTCACTCATGTGTGCAAAATTTCTTGGGTCTTTACCTTTTTGCCAGGCTGTTTAGCTAAATAGTAAGAGTGATGTTATGTTAAAGCCACTACTTAGCTGAGAAACAAAAGTGCAGACATGGACATTGAATAAACAAGTTGAGAACGTGGGGATAAAACAGTTATTTGGGCCTTTACCTTTCCACCAGGCTGTTTAGCTCAATGGTAAGAGCAACACTACGTTGAGGCAGCTACCTATTGATTTCAGGTTTGATTCTTGCAGCAGCCCCTATTTCCTTTAATTGTTTATTCTATTTACACTATCTAGGCCGTGCAGCAACAAGAGGTCATTTCAATTAGAGTTCCAAATAATATAACGCATTCCTGATTATTTTGTCAACAATGATTAAACTGGTCTGTTGTAGGTAGCAGTGATTAACATTTTTAACAAATTTGATCTTGAATCCTCCAGGATAGTTTAATGTTTTTCTGCAAACCTAAGCCTAATCTGCTCTCAAGCCCTAATTGTGGAATACTCAGGGAGAAATAAACTTACTATATGTTAATATCTTATATGTTATCTTATATATCATCTTACTTATACGCAAAATACAACCTTTGCATTAATAGTGTCCCTGAAAAATGAAAAACCACTAATATGCACCTAATGCCAAGAACTATATACAAAGGAACACATGCTAATAAATTGTGGTGATCCAAGCTTGACCCAAATAAAATTTTACCCAGCAAACAAAGAACTCTTTAACAAGGTCAAACCAATTACACTTCCTGAAAGAAATCAGACTTGACATGAAAATATAACTCCGACATCCAAAACAATACACCTATACACGCATACATTTCTCCCCTAAACGAGCTGAAATCAATTGTAACACACTACAAAAGCAAAATTTCTTTCCTTCTCTTAACCAAATTAAAACATAACAGAATCATTCTCTGATCCTTAACTTCCAATCCTAATTGGTTCCGGCATTAAATAATCCATCAGAGGTTGATATGCCACTGAACCAAATCATCTATCCATTAAGAGGTGTACCTGCTATAATCATTGTTATCTTAGTTTGTAATCAAAATTATGATTGGAATTCATTGCTTAGAATTTATTTTTCCTAATACCAACGGAGTTATCATCATCATCATCATCATCATCATCATCATCATCATCATCATCATCATCATCATCAGTTTTTTAACGTCTGTCGTTGGACATTGACCTTCCCCAGGATCTGCCACATTTTTCTATCACGGGCGCCACAGAGCCTGTATTTTCTGAATTTGTCTAGTTCATCTCTCCATCTTGTTTTTTGTCGGCCTCAGTTTTGCATGTGGTCTCTGGGGATCCATATTGGGAGTTCTCGCGACATGACCAGCCCATTGCCATTTGAGTTTTCTAATTGATTCCATGATCTCTCTGACCCCCGTTCTCTTTTTGATATATCAACAGAGTTATAGATCCTCATAAAAGAAAGATCTTCCACCAATGCGTCCTACCACTTGTCAGTTATGAAACTGAAACATGGAACCGAATCAAATGATCGGTTCTCAAACTAAAAACCATGCAACATGAAAGAAACATGTTTAACATCACATGGAGAGATCATAAAACAGCGAATTATATTAGAGAAAAATAGAGATATTACAGAATCTATTAGAAAACTCAAATGGCAATGGACTAGCTATGTTGCAAGGATGTTGCAATAGCCGGACATCACAACTTCTGTCATGGATCCCCAAGAATCATATGCAAAATTGTGGAAAAAATAAGATAGCATGACAATTTAGATAAGTTTAGAAAATATTGGCTCCAAGATGCCCACAACCGAGGAGTCTGTTGAATATTGGGGAAGGTCTATATCTAACAACAGACTTTGAAAGGATGGTAGTGATGATGATGATGGTGGTGGTAGTGGTGGTGGTGGTGGTGATGATGATGATGATGATGATGATGATGGAGATACCATTCCAAAATTGTTCCCATGTAGTCAAGCTACTACATTACTAACTTTTGTGGAAAAGAGGTCCATTAAATGACCCCAAAAAACAAAACTCTAATTTCAAGCTTGCACCAGATTGAAAAATAAATCGGTCTTCAAAACTAATCCCTCAGTAGTCAGATGCAGAGGTATAGTTGAAGGGGGGAAGGGGGGCTATTTTAAAATGACCCCCGTGGCCCCCAATGGAGAAGTGCCCCCAAAAGCTTTAGAAATAGTTGTTCACCTATTGCATTTCTACTGGCAAATATCAAGGCCCTCAAATCTCTAGCTACATCAATAATTTTCATTTTATAACGACTAACCTGTAAGCGAAAATGAGGCAGGTCGAGGCCCATCAACCCCTCCCCCAAATGACTCTTCAGTTGGGGAAGGGAGGCTCAAGAGAATGGATGGATTAGTGTGATGCAACCGCGTCTCCACCTCCCCATCACACCTTAAGTTCAACCAGAAGAATTGTTCTTTGAATGGGTAGGCAATTTTACAGACAAATCTCACTAAAAGTGGAAGAGGGCCCATCAAAGAGTTTAGCCAAGCCCCTCGGCCCCAAATCTCTACCTACGCCTGTACTCAGAGACTATTTGAAAAAATTTATGAGCTACTTTGAAGTGTAGACTTGTAATCAATTACTTTTTAGGAGCAAGAAGTACGTAGCCTGACTATTTTAGACTAACGAAGCATTTCTGATTACAAGAGAACAGTAATTTACCTCTGTCACCAAAGTTGAGAAGAGGTATATATATTCAGTTGTGTCTTTTGCTTTGTTTGTAGAACAACTGTAGACAGCAGAGATGACAAAGAGTTCTATCCCTTTTTATATATGCATATGCTTATGTATTCCTGTGATCCTAGCGATACTGTTTTGTCTACAGACTTGAAAATTGGCATCAGTATTCCATTAAACCTCTTCTGGAAACACTTTTTGTACTTTTGAAAAAAAGGGTCTTTTTTGCTTTTGGGGGGCCTAATTTTGACCTTTTACGTCCTTATTCTGAGAGGGTTATTAATAACATCTAGATTCTACAGAACCTAGATGTTTCTAGATATTTTTTCACTCTATTTTGGATGTTTTCCGGTGAGAAAAGCCAATGATGTCTCAAGTAGAATTTATTCTGACCATATTTATTCTTCGACAATTTGACGCCACGGTTGCTTATTTACTGTCTGTGATGGTGAATTTGTTTATTTATTTATTCATTCATTCTTCTGTTCATCTGCCAACGCAATATCTCCAAAAGTATTGAATGAATTTCAAAGGAATTCAGTTGAATTGGGTAAGAAAAGGGTGGTAACATATTTTTTCTTGGGGGTGAGTCCAGGAATTTCTTCATGGTTAAGGGATATTTTTCTGTTTCTTGTTTTTTTTTTTTAAATCATATGCTCAAGACTATCCACACGATATCTCTAAAGGTTCTGAAAAAACTTCTATGAATTTCTGCAGAGAGGTGGACAAATGGCTGTTTGAGAACTGATTAAATTTGGGAGCAGATCGATTATCTCCCCTACGTCGTAGTTATATGTTCAAACCACATAATATCACTAAATTTCATGTTTGTCCACACGATATCTCCAAAAGTTCTCTATGAATTCCAATGACATTTTGTGAAAAGCAGGACAGTAAGCTACTGAAGAACTGATTAAATTTTAGTGCGGATCTATGCACAATTACTCCCCCTGATAATAGTGTTAGCAGAGGTATGTGCTCTCTGGGTCCTTTGTACATCTGCTTTTGTTTTCTATCAGAGTTCATTCAAGTTAATGCTATTTCAAACATAATTAAAATATAATTGCTGTTTCTAAATATTTCTCCAAGGTGTCAAATATTTTGGCATTGATGAATTACTACACAATAAACTTAGTCGTTTCATGAAATAAAACGTGTCGGCATCTATTTATTTCTTCTATTTTGTGATTGAAAATTAATGAAAAAAGATCATAGTTTTTCAGACAGGAAATTGTTTAATCATATTTTTCCTAAAATGTAACAATTTACATTAAAGGCAATTTTGTGGACTCAACATTGATTAAGAAAGCTTTTATGTCACTTTCAAATTACACTTCAAATAATTACCAGAGAATTTTCTGGAGGTTTATTTCCATGTAAACTTGAACAAGCTGTAAATGCAAATTTTATTCAAAAACTTGACGTTTTGATGAACAAATTGATCATCTTCACCAGAAACAGCAGTAGCAGCAGCCTTTTGGCAACCATGGTTCGACATAGAACAGGTCTATTGAGTAATACAAACGTGTCAAGATAGATGAATTAAGTAGAATTGGAAATAAGGGTGATAAATGAAAGAGTTACTTCTCTTGCATTTCGTTGGGCACAAAAAAAATGTCTGGATTTGTTTTCAAATACTACTGGTGGGTAAGAGGTCGAGACTTGGATCATAGCTGCCTATAAAGAAGGTCAACACTCTCTCTGTTTCTCTATCTATCTATCTATCTCCTTTACTTCTCTCTCTCTCTCTCTCTCTCTCTCTCTCTCTCTCTCTCTCTCATATACATGCACAGACACGCGCACATACATAAGGAACACTTTCTCTCATTCAAATATAATCATTCCTTCTCTGGTACATATAAACGTTCTCTCTCTCTCTCTCTCTCTCTCTCTCTCTCTCTCTCTCTCTCTCTCTCTCTCTCTCTCTTATATGTAAACGCCCCCTCTCTCTCTGTCTCTCTATCTCACACACACACACATACACACAAGCACACACACGCACACACATAAACATTCTTTCTCCCCCGTATGTAAACATTCTTTCTCTTTTACGTAAACGATTTCTCCTCCTCTCTCCCTTTCTCTCTGTCACGCACGCTAAAAGATCCCCTTGTTGTATATAAACCTTCTCTCTCTCTCTCTCTCTCTCTCTCTCTCTCTCTCTCTCTCTCTCTCTCTCTCTCTCTCTCTCTTATGCCGAAACAGCGTGGTTCCGCTCTGCATTTTTTCATTTCCAACATAAAAGTCATATTAACCGTTATGTTCGATTTTCCTCTGCTATCTTCATAATTCCATCCTCCACGATGTTTTTAACGTTATCAGCAAAGTTCGCGGTCTTCCTGGAAATTAAAAACTTTTTTCTATAAGCTGAAAACCTGAATAATCTGTATTTCAAATGAGCAATCTGTTGAATACGATCAATGACAGGGAACTTGCTGGCAAAGCTGCAACAAGTCTGATCACCGGACAAAAATCTTTTCCACGCTAAATCAACCTCGAAAAAAAAAAAAAACCTCAAAAACGGCCAAATGCTCAAAAAACATACTTAGCCATTTTATGATCATTCAAATGGTTAAAATAACTAAAAATCAGAAAATAAACTGCTTAAAAAATTACGCTGGTCGTTGGATTTTTGAGCTTCCGAAATGAGAAACTCGCTTGCGTGAAAAATGTTAAATTGATAACGCGTTTGCTACATACGTATCAGGATTTTTGTCAAAATGTAACCTTCTGGTGAGGTATCAAGATTTTCCTAAATCTTTGCCCCCTTCCACGCTTTTCTCTTCAATTCTGCACGAATCACTGCGGACATAATCCAGGCTCAACCAAAGAAAGAAACACGTGGTCTGGGGTTGACCTCATGAAATATTACAGCCTTTCTTTGAATTAATTTCGAGTGCTTTTCGTTGATCGCGGCTTTCAATCGATCAAACTCAGATTTTTTCTGGCCTTTTGGTTAGGATTAAAATGGAGTATCCCTGGGCATTGCCCGAGGCGCCGGTACTGGCGCTTGCCTGCCGAATGGGCCTGAGATTATGTGGTGGTGAGCATCAAGACTGAGTTCGCAGGTGCAATGCATTAGCCAATAAGGGGACACTCAGCCTCTTGGCTAAGATCAAAGTATAGTATCTGTTATTTGACATCCTGAGGCTGAGAAGTTGATCATTGTCTAGGATTGTCCCCCGTCACTGACCATCATGCTTAGGCTCGTCCTGAGAGCATCAACAGGATCTGTTCTATGAACAAAGTTAAGCCTGCCCTAATGACTCAGCGAAATCACGCGTTGAGACTTAGGGATTCGTCCTGTGGACATAGTTCAGCTTGTCCCGACGTTCTCGCGAAATCATGCGCAAGGAATCGGGTTCGTTGCACCCTGTGCCTGCACGTTTTCAAATCCGACTTGTCACACTTGTAGTCGCAGGGATGCAAATAAAAAAGCTTGGCCCAGCTGCTGGGAAGCAGTTTGCCCTGGGGCGGCATTGTCCCATTGCACTGAGAGGGACAGGTCGGACTCGTCCTGACGCTTTCACGACCTTGATTGCGTCGGCTGGAGCTATTTTTCATGGGGTGCTTCATTTTCCCACGTTGAACTTGACCTTGTGTCGCATTTCGCTCACCGTAGGAATATATAGATAGGTGCGGCTTTCAATATCTAATTAGGAGCAGTACTTGTTCAAATCGATCGTTTGGTTCTTCGGAAGGAGTTCATTCATGAGGACTCCCTTCCAATGATAACATACGCAGCGTCACCTTCTTTCTTCGGACGAACACTGGTATTTGGTACTGTTATTGGTCGTTCATTCCACCTACGGTTTACCCACGATTTCTTGCATTTCATGTTGCTGTAAAAGTATTCATTCACCTTTCAGCACTATTTGTTTGAAAAATAAAAGATTTTGGTTACATTTTTGGTACCAAATCGCACTCTAGAATCAGGGGCGTAGCTGAGGAGTTTGAAATCCGTCGTGGGCCTCCAAAAGCTTTATGAATAATCGTTCATCTACTATATTTCTACTGCCATTGTATAATTGTATATTGATACATAATTGCATAAATAATAATTCAGTGACAGTTATTGTCACTCATTCTGTATTAATATTAATTACCGTCAACATGGTCAATTTAAAATTTGAATTAACAAGGTGAATCTTGTATGTAAAGAATATAATGTGTTACCCACATCTTCATGGGCGTTTTTCACTATTCATCATCAGCAGCAGCCTGTTTGCGTCCGTCGTTGGATATAGACCTTCCAGAAGATTCGCCTGACCTCTCTATCATGGACATAGCTTGACCAGTACTTTCTGGGTTTACCTAGCTCGTTGCGCCATCTTACTTTCTGTCGCCCACAGTTTCGCGTATGATCCCTTGGGATCCACGTTGTGAGTCGTGATGTTCATTGTTTATGTAATCCAATCAGCTAATGCTTTTTATTCATATTGAGGCTGATCCTTAATCCAATGAAGCCTTTTTTTTTCACGAATCAAGAGGTAATACATGTTTACTGCAAATTTTATCTTTTCGCTAAACGGTGGCTTCCAACCTAAACACGGACCCCGTGAAGTAAATTTTCGATGATCTTTCGGAAACAGTTGCCAGTGATGTGAACGATCTTTAAAACCAGCTACGGGGATCGATTAAAACGACGAAATATCAGACAGGATTACTATTACACCATTTGTTATGTTTTTTATAAATATTTATTTTACGAAAAAAATATTAGATCATTGAATTGAATCAAATAAAGACGGGGTTAAATCAAATATTCGAGACGTAAACGGCCATAGGATATCAGTAAAACCTATTTTATTAATGAACACATCGTATAGACTTGAAAATTTCGATGCACAACTCTTCCTTGACATCCCGAGACCCTCTATTTCTACCATGCCCGGGGACGCACGGGTTTAAGCTCCATAGATAGAAACCTCTAATCAAGCACATGCGTGAACAAGTTATACTTTTCAAGTGATACAACAGTTGACCAATCAAAAGCCGTTGTTAGAAAGCGTCGTGTTGCTAAGTTGGTAACCAATGTCGCTTTGTTGACCTTAACAACAAACCGGTGATCAAATAAACATCCGTTTGAACGAGAAGAAAAAATAAAAAGCGATCCGGCAAAAGAGAGATTCGCTTTTTTTTTCTTTACAATAATTCGTTCGTAGAAATTTTTTTTTAAATCTGCAAAAATGTCTGAAGGATCGGAAGAAATGGATGAAGAAAATGGGCCCTATTTAGGCGTAAGTTTTACTTATTAAATCAAAATTTAAAAACATTACGTTCAGGTCTCAGTTAAATATGGAGTCCCACAGGGATCAGTATTAGGACCTTTTCTTTTTTTTTCTAATATATATTTACTATACATCATTTCGCTTATGACACCAGTTTTATTTTGATTAAAAATTACTATTTTAAAAAATGCAAAAATTAGATTGTGATCTCAAATATCTCTGTAAATGGTGATTAGCCATTAAAATATCCCATAATGCAGAAATAACAGAACTGATCTTTTAGAAAACCGTCAGAAAAATTACCTGAAAATATTGAAATTAATGGCCAAAGAATATTCCTTATTTCTCATAAAAGTCTCACTTCATGTCTATTTATTAATGGCTCTGCTCGCTGTTTGGAACTAGAAATCAAACTCAAGAGGTTTAATATATGAATTTTTATCCTTTTTCTTATGTTAAATTCTCTTTCTCTTGGGGTATTACCACACAATCTATACAAAAGAAAATTGGAACACTTCAAAATCTCACAATTAGAATCATAGCTCAAAATGATAATACTCTTAAAAATGATGATGATGTTAATGACAATTAAATTATTAATGACAATGTAAATCCTTAAATTTAGAGATAAAATTGTTCATCAGAGCATGATTTTATACATGAGAAACTTTATGAAACAAAAGCATAAAGCTATACTAGCTTGAAATAATTTCATAAAATGGTTTGAAAATTTAAATTTGATAAATTTGAGTAATTCTCAAAGAATACTTTATAAATACATAAGTAATAAGTAAATTATCAAATTATTAAAAAAAACACCTACAATCTCATGACTAAAGGTCTGTTCTAAAAAATATTGATATTTAATTGTAAATACAAAAATTTTAAAAATTAGAGGATTATTAATATCATGCATTTATTTTCTTTTTTTATATTTCTTTTATCTATTTCATTTTTTTTATGAATGAAATATTGCTAAAATTGAATGAATAAAAAAAATTATACTGTGTATGAAAATTTATAGGTACTTGGGTATCTATGGGTACTGCTTGTAAGGCTTTAAACAAGTTGAAAAAAAAGAATAACATTTTCCTTGCAAGTAATTTTTGTATTGTCAATCCATTGGACTCTGATCTTCCAGGAATTTATTAGTTTTTAAGGTTTGGGGTGTGGGTTTCTATATATTATGTAACATTAAATGGTAATCTGGACCATTACTTTCCATCCATTGCCCAGAAACACATCTTCAAAGTATTTAGTCACTTCCCTTCTGAAGGATGTAATCTAGGTGTCTTTAATTGATATCATTTTTATAACAAATCTTTTTATTTTTGAGGGGTTCTTTGAACCAAAGGAGGGAGAATTTATCACCGGGAGAAGGAGACAATAATTCATGTGAGCCATGCGTATCTCTGTGAAAATGGTGGAAAACAATTGTTACCTTTCCCGTTTTAAAATGGCCACAGTTCCAGCTGTAAAATAGCAGATGCTGATGACAAATTTCAAATTAAAGGAGCAGATGACAACACTAACCCTAACTCGAGAAATACCAATCCTCACCTAAAAATACTAAGCCTTATCCCAACTCTGAATTTAAAACACTAACCCTAAAAATACTAACCCTAACACTAACCCTTTTTGATTTGAAATATGTTATCAGTGCCTGTCATTCTGTTTCTAGATGGAAAAGGCAATAATTGCTAATAAGAGCCACTTTATCATTATAGTTACATTGCAAAAAATCATCCTTTATAAACCCTTGAAAAACTAACAAATTCCTAGATGATTGTAAACTAAGACGGATTGAAAGCATCTAAAATTGAATTTCCAAAAATTCTCATCCAAGTGAACTGCATGGTTGGGAAAAAAGCAAATCTTAACCAAAAAACCATTTATTATTTTGTTTTTCATCATCCATATTATTCTATCTAAACTGATGTCAGGAGTTCCTGTCAAAAACTAATTATGTTTATTTCATTTATTGAACTTTTGGTACGATGACAGTTGATGGGACCCAAAATTGAATCAATCAATTGAACAGAACTCATTTTTACATTACACAATGATTATGTCACAGTGTTAGCACCGATTTGCTTTCACATTTAATTTTTAAATACTGAATTTTTCTAATTTGCATATTTTGTATGGATTCTCTTACTGCTTTTATCAACTGTAATGGAAGTTGACAGTTCTTAGTACAGGGAAAACTACACGTTAAGACCAATTTTCAAATCAATTAATAGTGTTTGTAAGGAATTAAATGTCCTAGATAGAGAGTGGTTAAAGAGAGATAGGCAGCGATTTCTTTTTTCAGTAAATTCATAGCATTGGTAAAGATAGAAAGATACAATACAGAGAGTGGGTAAAGAAAGAGAAATGTTTGTTTTTCTCTTTTCCAGATCATACAGTCATATATTTTCTTTTTTAAAATCCATTTTCAAGATAAAAAATAGAGAGTATAAGAAAGAAAGAAGATAAAGAGCAAGACAGAAAAAAAGAAAAAAAGCAGACTATTCAGTGTTTATAACTAGTGTATACACTCCATATATATATATATATATATATATATATATATATTTATAACTTTTTCAATTTCCAATGAATTATATTGCATTTTGGACAATATTTTTCATTTTATTTTTGATGCAATCATTATTTCAACAGGGATTAGCTTGAAAACCCAATTGGAAACATATAGTTTATTACAGAAACAAACTTTGATAAATGCTGTCAAAAAATGTATATACAACATTTCAGCTTTTGAAATATCATGCACCTTGCTCCATTTTTAACACGTGGTCTGCGTTGATCTGCCTGAAAGTCTGAAAAGTCTGCACCCGCACTGACTCGATTCTTAAAATGGCACATAAATAAGAAGGAATAAGAAAATTTATGAAAGAAAAATTCCATATCTTAAAGAAAAATATCTCTGAAAAAAGATTTTTTAAATTCAGTATTAGAAGAAAAAATTTTTAATTCAGTATCAAAAAAACTTTTTAAATTCCATATTTAAAAGAGAATTGAAAGAAAAGTCTGTATCTAAAAAAACAAATTGGCTATTGTTACCTTTCCCATGCTAAAATGGCGCCGTTTTAGCTGCAAAATAACAGACACTGTTGACAAACTAAACCTGACACTAAAAACCCTAATACCAACCCTCTGGAATGGTGGCCATTTTAAAATAGGAAAGGTAACAATCAGCATAAATTAAGTATGAAAGCAAATAGGCTGCTGACAGCATGAAGTAATGACAGTGTAATGTAAAAATGTATTCCTTTCAATTATTGATTCAATTTTGAGTCTAATCAACTGCCATTCTGCCAAATTCTCTTCTGCCATGAATAATTATTCTTCACTTGCAAAACAAAATTTTACTTGAAAACATGTCATTAAATTATACGTTGTAAATTTTCCATGGCTGTAATCAACAATGCAGTGCTGTGGGAATACACGAAAACAGCGTTCTTTTTATTTGGGAAGGGAAATGGCGTTCCCTTGCTATCTATATAATACTAAAATTCTCATTTCGTTTATCTGTCTGTACCCTCAAATTAGCTGACATGGTGCATTGTAGCTATAGATTTTGAATATAGGTAACACTGAAATGTGCTCTTAAAGAATGCATGAAAAATCCCTGGAGCAGGCAGCCCTGCATTCCCTCACTCCTTGGCCAGTACTTTATCATTGACAATAATGTATATCAGCTTCATCCTGCACAGGGCTTGATTAAGCTAGTGCGGGGCCTGTAGTATGTGTTATAAAAATAGTATGAAAATTAAAACATGGATTTTTTCTTGCGCAGTATAATATGTCTTTCATTTGCTATATTGCTAGACATTACGACAAATATATCTGACGTTTCACTTAATATATTTTGTTACCAACAGCTCAGGCAGCATTATGTTCCCAAACTCTTTCCAAATCATGGCACCCTTGATGTGCAAGGATTTTTTCACCATGTTAGAAAATTTTGGTCAATTGCATTTACATTCATGTGGTTTGGTTAGTTAGAGAAAGAATAATGAATCATTTAATAGATTCAATCTTCAATAAAACCTTGAAGAATCTGTGGTTATTTATATGCAACTACCATGCATCAAGAATGATCAACACAGTTCTAGATCAATCCAGAATGTAAACCTTATTTATCAAGTAAGCGCCATCTAGTGTTGAAACGGTAAAGTTCAACACTATTTGGACAAAGTGATTCTCAATGTGCCAGTTAGATTTTTTGCTTCCTATGATTGTGACGAAGCATCAGTGCATTGAATTACAGTTACCTGGAAATATTAAGATTTTCAAATATCCTGTTGCACCCGTAGGAGCTTACTGTGGTGCCCAAGGGTACCATGGCACACACTTTGAGAATCACTGTCCTAATTGTGGTTGTGTTTTCCTTCACAATAGTGAAAGACTTCAAGCCAAGCTTCCCTTACAGAAGAAAAAATCTCAGGCAATCTTTTATTTGATGCATAAAAGATTTTAAAGAAACAAGCACAAAAGCAGCAATAATTTTTAACAAGGAGAGGAAAATGAATATTTAAAATTGATTGTGCACTAGAATGAGGTTTTGTTTTGAAGAAAAAGATAAAGACAAACAGGAATATGGCCAAACGTAAGTTTAGAATCCTTGGATCTAAATTGATAATCTGAAACATTTAGTACAGGGCCCTTGCAAATGTGGGACCTGTAGTGTATGCTACTTTTTCTATTTACTTGATCATGCACTGATCGTTCAATATTTTTTTACTTCAGGATTATGAAGGTCAAAGGAATGATAAAGACCAACGACATGGGATGGGAAAAGCAATCCTACCAAACCAAGACACGTATACTGGAATGTATGAGAATGGAAAACGACATGGCGCTGGAACCTATAGGTAGAGATTCATCTAACATTCTTTTTGAAATAGAGATTGGAAATCAAGTGTCACATAGAACCAAAGTTTTAAAACTCTTTTTAAAACAGAGATTGGAGATCAAGTGTCACATAGAACCAAAGTTTTAAAATTCTTTTTAAAACAGAGATTGGAAATCAAGTGTCACATAGAACCAAAGTTTTAAAATTCTTTTTAAAACTAGGATTGGAATTCAAATGTCTCAGGTAACCAAAGTTATAGAATTCTTTTAAAACCTAGCATCGAAATTCAAATGTTTCATAAAACTCAAGTTAAGAAATTCTTTCAGGAATAAAAACAAATAAGATTTCATTGACTAGAAACAAAATTTTATTTTCAGGAGAAAGATATTTAGCACACGTAAATCCTTTTATATAATACACCATAATGATCTGTAATTTCTTAGGGGGGGTTTCAAGGGAAGTAACTATTAGATGCTAATTATTGAGTAATTTCCCTTACTTGTTTATTTATACATTTTTTGCCTATGTGTGAAAAATCAGTTGATCATAATCGAGAAATTAATGAGTTACATAATGTTTTTGATATTTTCCAAATACAGTGCAATTGTAACTTATTTAAATACAGATATCATTCTTAAAAGCATGCCTAAATGAGTTTGATGATCACTAGAGAAAATTTTCAAAAGAATAAACAAACTTTTCAAAGATAATTTCATTGAAGCAGCACATTATTATTATTTTAGTCTCAGAGGTGCAATCGACTCTGCTAAAATAATCATCTTAGGCTTTTGCTAATGCATTAACAAAATATATTTTAAATTCCCTTCATTGTTTCGAAAACATGTAGAAGTTTTCACTTTTTAGACGTTTTATTTTTTGTTAATTATCAAGCAACAGAAGAAACAAATTTCGATGTCTCAATGATTCTTAACAAAGAGCACACACCCAACAAGAGGGCAAATGAGTAAAAAGTGTTCTATGGCTCAAAACTGAGTCGTGTTAAGGCTTGAATAGATTAATACTATTAATTCCTAACCACGCAATACAACTAATTACCAATTACACAATACTACTAATTACTAATTGTACCATAGATTCCGTAATAACTGGTGCTCAACTCATTGACTGTGAGGTATAAAAACGATGAAGTAATTGTGTTGTTGTCCATAAATTTCACACAAATAAATAACAAAAATGTTGATAAGTGTCTTAAAGTTTAAATATCAGTATTTTTTTACAAAGAATTTGTTGCATGATATATAATCAAATTATTTTTTTTACAGTTAAAGGTACATCAAATTTTCTCAACGTGGGTTATGGAAGAAACAGGTCGAGAACAACTGACCTTAATGAAATTTGGAATTTTCACAGATGTCTTAATTATATTGCTATTTACATGTTTTGCACAAAATAGTAAAAAAGGCATTGGGAACTGATGCAGAGAGGTGGGGGGGTTAATGTTAAATCGGAGAAAAAGTTCCCACTTTATATTGAGCCCATAAAACACAAGTGAACGTACCCTTTCAATTTTGACCTCTAAAAATGATTCTGTGATTTTAACTTTTCCTCTTGATTTTGAGTTCAAAAAGTGAAAATAGATGTTCCCTCTCAATTGTTACAATACTCAATTCTGACCCCTAAGTGTGAAAAAAAATTATCCCCCTCAATTTTGAGTCCTAACATAGACAAAAAATTCCTGTATCTTGCAGTGAAAAAAATCTTCCCCTTGATTTTGTTGACTAAAAGAAAAAAAAACACTTTGCATTTTGATCTCTGAGAGTAAAACAAAAATTACCCCTCAATTTTAAACCCTAAAAGTGAAAGGAACAAACCTTGAAAGTAGAAAAAAAATATTTCCCCCTTAATTTTGACCATTATAACCGGAAAATAATGATTGTAAAAATTATTTAGTAATACATATCATGAATGAAATTAAAAAATAAAAAAAGGGAAAGAGAAAAAAATCTCCCTCTCAAATTTCGACCCTTTGAAACAAAAAGAGGTTCCCTTTAGATTTCATCAACTAAATGTGAGAAGTGAAAGTTCCCTCCATGTGATTGACATAACCTCTGATCTACAGATTTTGTGTCTTGGAAAAAGGCATCTGAACCATACTACATCAAAATATGATTGAAATACCACTATTCAAGGTCATCAAAAAGTATTTTTACCATTGATGACTAATCATGTGAATAAGCTCCCCCCCCCCATTTGAAACACCCTAAAATCAGATTTTGATGGATGGTTTACACAAACTAATTTGCTAAAAACACTTCCTAGGAATCAAATCCGTACACACTGGAAATTTCATGGATTCATATCAAGTAGATTTTATGGTAGGTGAGTACAGACAGACAGACAGACTTTGGGCAAATTATAATTAGATAAATTTTCATTTAACTGCAATTCATCCTGATACTTTTTCTATCACACAAACTTCATTGCTGATTCAGCTTCTAAGTCAAAATCAATTACTTACTAATTATTATATAAGATCATTGGACT
The DNA here is from genome assembly GCA_963457665.1 of Thysanoteuthis rhombus. Classification (NCBI taxonomy): domain Eukaryota; kingdom Metazoa; phylum Mollusca; class Cephalopoda; order Oegopsida; family Thysanoteuthidae; genus Thysanoteuthis; species Thysanoteuthis major. The sequence continues at coordinate 13,930,410 of OY735221.1, forward strand.
TGATTTGTCTTTGGTTACTGCTGGACATTCATCACCTCTTCTCATTACTGAATCTAGTATAGCAGGAATCCAAGCCAATTTTCTATGACTGAGAAGTATTTTTCACGTGTGTTTATCTCTTAATTAGAAGTTAGAAACTATCGATCGGAATGATATTCATTGACTTTGGAATTTATCAACTTCTCATACAATACGGCAGAACAAAATTACTGATAGTACTTTTCTTTGATATTTCTTATAGAAGATAATGAAAACTGACATTCCAAAGTTAATTATAAATCCCGCCAACAATACATGCTGTGTGGGGGTGAGTAATTAAAATGTTGGGAAAAGGGGTGATCAGTCAGTAAATTACTTCTCTCACCTTTTGTGGTCTGAATTTTCAAAAAACAGGTGGACACAAACTAGTGACCAATTTAGAATGAACTTACATTGCATATTTTGAACCCCTCACTAAGAGCCTATTTTGCAGGGAAATTTTCAGAAAGAAAAAAAAATTCCCCTACTAATTGTGTTCAAAATTTCAAATTTGTTCTATGAATGGTACGGGCTGGGTAAAGTCCAGATAGATAGATTCGTAGATATAAATGTCAGTACACATGAATTACCTAAACCCAGCAAGCTTCACTCTAAGATAGCAAGCGTTTGGCAGAGCAAGATCAGCCTTCAAGAACAAGAAAATCCCATTAGTTCTAAAAAGAAGAGTGTACGACCAATGCATCCTCCCAATAGTAACATTTGGAGCTGAAACATGGAACTTAACCAAGAGACTCATCCTCAAATTGAGAAGCATGCAATGTATACAAGAGAGAATCATACTCAACCTCACATGGAGGGATCACAAGATAGCACAATGTATTAGGGGAAAAACAAGAGTCTAAGACATCATAGGATCAATTGGAAAACTCAGATGGAAATGAGCAAGTCATTTTAAAAAGAATGGCTAACAACCAATGGACATCACAACTCACAATATGAATCTCTAGTGACCAGATGTGAAAACCGTGCCGGGCAGAATACAAGGTGGAAAGACGAACTAGACAAGTTCAGAAAGTATTGGCTCTATGACACCCATGATAGAGAGGTTTGGGAAATCCTGGGGAAGGTCTGTGTCCAACAACAGACAATAAAAGTATTAATGATGATGAAGAAATCCCTTAATTTAATTAAACTCACAAAATGACTCATGACTGAAATTGTTGCATTGGAGAGGCCCGGACTGTCTTTATATATCCATGAACTACACCATGTGGCATTATGAAAATGTGAGGGTAGACTTTTGGTATCCACTCACTAAACCCAGTAATGACTTCATAAGCCACACCCCCTATCATTAGTAGAGTACCAGAATTTAAGGATAGGGGAAACGAAAATTCAATATCTTGAGAACTATTTGTCACAAAACAACAAATATTACCTCAAAATGGTCGTATTAAAGCATGTCATTATTTACAATAGGTTTATGCAAATTGATATGCCAAGTGGGTCACCAGAGGTTAAGATGGTGTGGAACTCAGCTATGACTGAAAATTTCACCTTTCAAGGGAGAAAAAACCACTTGTTTCGAAAATTGAAATTTCTACATCATTGACCCATGGAATCATTAGAAAAAAATCACATTGAATTCATGGATTTAGGGTTTCTTCTATCTAAAATTCAGCCAAAATCACATTGAATATATTCACATGGATTTAGGGCTTTTTCCATCTAAAATTCAGCCCAAATCACATTGAATATATTCATATGAATTTAGGGCTTTTCCATCTAAAATTCAGCCCAAATCACATTGAATATATTCACATGGATTTAGAGCTTTTTCCATCTAAAATTCAGCCCAAATCACATTGAATATATTCACATGGATTTAGAGCTTTTTCCATCTAAAATTCAGCCCAAATCACATTGAATATATTCACATGGATTTAGAGCTTTTTCCATCTAAAATTCAGCCCAAATCACATTGAATATATCCATATGAATTTAGGGCTTTTCCATCTAAAATTCAGTCCAAATCACATTGAATATATTCACATGGATTTAGAGCTTTTTCCATCTATAATTCAGCCCTAATCACATGAATATATTTATATGGAGTTAGGGCTTCTTCTATCTAAAATTCAGTCCAAATCACATTGAATATATTTATGTGGAGTTAGGGCTTCTTATACTCTAAATCCAGTTCAAATAATTTACTGAAATATGGTGCAGTTTCAAAACTAGTGCTTTGTTTTCAAACTTCTAGATAAAGTCCTATGTATAGCAAGAGCCACACAAAGAAAACTATTGAATCTATTTCTATATATCTTATCATTACTGTGACACTTACTCAATAGAACCAGAGGGGTTATTACATTGTGACATGTTTCCCAGCTTGCTAAATTTGACATTTGCAAAACTTCAGGCTAGGAACTCCATGTTTACAACAGATACATTTTTCACTGTTATGTTTTGTGCTGTTGCACAGAATTGTGAACCATTTTGGAATTGACCTTACTGTTCTTGACAGCACCAGTAGTTCTTCTGCTTCTTCGAATCTATGGACAGGTGCATTCAGCATGTAATAAAAATACTATCAGGTGTGTGGCAAAATATGCTCTAAGGATATATTCATTTGTGGCATAGTTTGTAGAGGGAAATTTATCCAAGGATACCGCTTTGCAGTAATGGTACATGTGAGTTTTCAGTTCGCCCATTGATGAGCATTTGCTGTTGTTCTTTAGTACTTGTATTACACATGCTTTGCTAACTGATGTGATGTTGTCTATACCACATGATGTAGAATCAAATTTGTTCAAATATTTAACCAGATTTGCATTTAAGGCTTCATGTTTAGTCCCCACCTTGCTGGTATATTTGAACAGCATTTAGTACACATCAGAGGGGGCTTTCCAACACGAGATGCCAACGTGTGTATTGGAATGGAACTTGTAGAGTCCCTTACACCAGCACTTGACCAAAGTTCCAAAAGACAATTGGATATTCCAGATGTACATTAGAAATACAATTATATCTGTGTCAGAAGGCAGAAAAACAATGGGTTCTATTCCATTTTTCACTTGCTTGCATTGACTGAGGAATAACTCAGCTATTAGGAAAGTTGTATGATATTTCTGTTGTGTATACAACCATCTTTGTCAGAATGACAAGAAACCATTACAGATATGCTAGAGAAGTAAATTGCAATGACTTTAACTTCAGAAGACTTGGTCATTTCTCACTTCAAGACTTGTGTATGAAGGGCCAAGTACAGTTTCAGTTTGTAATTGCTTGTGGCCCAAAACCTGTCCATTTCTACTGGTAGTGAAGTGTCATTTTCTATGTTATTCTATTCAATCCCCCAACTGTCTGACAATGCCTTCTCTCAGAATCTTTAATGGATCTTTCAACATATAAGTCCAGCCTGTCAGTTTCCTGTCCAATCTTGAAGATGTGGTTTAACAAGTTTCCACAGAAGACACCAAACGTCGAAAATCTTTTTGTTTTGATTTCTTTCATATTGACCAACATGTCAACAAAATGGGCTTTCAGGGTTGTGATATAATCTTTGTTCAGCCCAGCCTCTAATTCTTTGACTAAGGCACTTTAAGCAGTTTTGGTCATCAATTCTTTTCCTTACCAAACAGGTAAAAGGTTATCAACATATACTGTAATAACTTCTCCACAATTCTTCCCTGGACATGGGCCACATTAATGGTTCTCTTTATTTGCCTTTGTTCTTTCTATTTTCTAAAAAGATTTCCCTTTTTTTTTGTTTTTTGTGAGGTTATGTAAGCTAGAAAATGTCTCAAAGTTTGTTTAATGGATTGAAGAGGAAAACAGTACTGATTTCTCCTCAAAGCATTCTGCTCTTTGTTGGTAGTATGCTATGGTTCTTACTCCAATTGAGGTAAGTATTTAACTTCTGATATCATCTGTTATCCCTTCCTGAATGTGAATGTTTTACTTTTGTTTTACAGAGGAAAGTTGAAATGGATTCTAATTTGGCTCTAAGACTGTGAGGATAACCGGAACCTTTTTTTTCTCCTGTGGTTATTTTCCACAGCTAGTCTGTAGGCACTGGTGTTTATTCCTCTCAATTCCCTTTGTACATTACTGATAGCAAGCATTTTGTGGTAAATCAGCTCCGTCATGATCACAAAATTCTTCTTTCTAGTGCTTTTGATGGTGCCAGAAAAACTCATTCATGACCTATTGATGGTTTGCTTCAAGGCTATATCAGCTCCAACTGACTTGAAACATCCTGATGCTCTTTTCACCACAATTTTCGTTCCTGGAACGCTGTGTGTATTTCTGGTGCAGTTGCTGGAAGCTCATGCTTATCCTCTAAATGCACACTGCACACTCGTGGATGATTGGTCGGATCAAATGCAGTGAAGATTGGAAGCAAGGCCTGGACTATCTAGAGATGCAAAATCCAATTTCCCTCACGGTTACAGCAGATAATGTTCTCTTCTTGGAACAGTAGATTGATGAAGGTGTTCCAATACTTGAATGTTTCATCACAGCTTCTGGCATCACAATCGAAATGGTCTAAGTTACTGAAGAGTCGAGAACAGTCTTCTTTGAAATATGAGGACACAATCACCAACAACCTCATCTATTTTCCACTTTAGCTGAACAAGTTATCATGTTATTTCCTGTAGACTCTGAAGTTGTATTAATTCTTGAAAAGCACATTGGAATAGTATAATGGACTTTTACCCATTCCAAAATTGTATACAGCTTCATCTTTTTATTTGTTGCAGATTTAAGAATGAAGCAAGGTATATAGGAGAGTATTGTTTTGACAAAAAACATGGACAAGGCACTTTCATCTATCCAGATGGATCAAAATATGAAGGTAAATTTATACACTCACACAGAATCACAACTTCGCTTTTTGCATTACCATGCCAAGGACAAATGAAGATAACCAAAAAAAACAAACAAAAATGTTTGGTATTTTTTGGATTGGATAAATTCTGTTAAACTCTATAAAAATTGGTGCAAAACATTAAAAACCAAGGTCTATTTAGTAACTCAATAGAAACTATCATGTGACCAATGTCTTTTGGCAGCATGCCATTTTGGGGGTAATCAGTTGAGAAATTGGAAATAGGTGGTGATTAATGAATAACTTATATTCCACACTTTTTGTTGGGCAGAGATTATAAAATAAAGGTCCAAGTTTTCAAAAAACAAGTGCTATAAGACACAAACCAAGGGACCAATTTAGCAAAAACTTACATGGCAAATTGAACACCCCCTAAAAACATATTTAGGGGAGGAATTTTCAAAGAAAATAAGAAACTGCTTTTTCTAGACGTAATAAGTAGAGAGTGTTGAAATTTTCAGCCCTATAGCTCCACTTATGCAGCATGTACGTACGGTACATACATACATAGCTATCCAAACCTAAAAACTGAAGATACGCATCTTGACAGTTTTGGTTGACTGTTTCTAATAGAAATCACCCACAAAGTGTAGAGAGTAATATTTTGATTTAAGGCTTTATGCGATTTCTTTGAAAAAGACTTAATTTGTATATCCAGGAATATATAGAACTCCTTTGAACTCACTTAAAAAGTACAATTATAAATTTGGTAGAACTACCAATTCGAACAGCTGGCAAAGTTTCAACTGAAACAAATCAACTTCGAAAACTTCTCTACACAAATAACTTTACTTAATTATTGTTTACTGCCATAAAAAATGACAGGATACATGAAACATATGGATACACATTTTTTTTATGTACATAGATAATAGAGATTTGCATGCAGTGAGCTTGGAAAATAGTGTTCTGTTGACGACAAACGGATTTTTATCTTTTTTTGTTTTTGTTTTCATTACCTTTTATTTTTTATCATTTTTTTACAGTCAGCATTTTTATTATGTCAGAACATAAAATTCTATTTTTCTGCATCAGAGTATGAACACACTTTGCTAATTATTATATGTATGGATTTCTTTATCCTCAAGTAAAAACAAGACCAGCATTTCAAGACCTCCCGTATAAGCAGCTTTTTACCTTGTAAATTAAGCAGTAGTGGTGTTAGAATCAAGTTAATTTCATGAAAATATTCACGGTATGGTTTGAATCATAAGTTTGATTTTCCTTTCGAAAAAGGTTTTATTTATTATTCAACAGGGTGATCAATCAAGAAATTAGAAAGAGGAGTGATCAATGAAAAAGTTACTTTTCTTACTTTTTGGGGGCTGTGATCACCAAGAACAACTGTTCAAAAAACAAGCGTGAATGCTGCTGTACACAAACTAAGGGACCAATTTAGTATAAACTTTCATTATAAATTGAATCCCCCAATAAAAACCAATTTAAATGGAGAACTTTTTTTTTTAAAAACAAAAAACATTTTCCCTACTTATTGAGGACAGTGCAGTGCAAGATTTCAAGTTTCAACTATAAATGTATTTAGAGCTTCAAAGTCCAGATAGATCAATAGATATAGATACACATAAATATTAGAACACAGGAACTACCTAAACCCAGCAACAGTGACTAAGCCAGTCTGTTGTAGGTAGCAGTAATTAATAAACCCAGCAACAGTGATTAAATCTGCCTATTATAAGTAGCTGTGATAGATATCCATTGTCGTAGCTATCAATTATTTCAAGAATATGTTAAGAATGAATTTGAATCATTTGAATATTTTTTTCGCTATATTATAAAGGGTGAACAGGAAGATATTTTGTTGCAGTTCTCCAATGATATAAGAGTCACCAACCTAATTTTGGTGATAGATAGTCTCCCATCTGTCAGTTGAGGGAATTCCAAAATGTGCATTAAAATGTCTTCCATAGATATATTCCAGAATACTGGAGGCATGATTGTATAAAGCTAGTGAGGCTGCTGATCATACTTTAATTTCAGACAAGAAAACGCGGGCAAATATGTCCTTCTTCCAGCAATATTGCCCTTCAAATCCATAATTCTCTCAAGGGATGCATATGTTATTGGTAGAACATACAAGACAATGATTAGGCGTGTGCTCAGGCTTGGGTAGTGATTGTCAGGAAGGGGAACAAGAATTTAATGTTAGAACTGGAGAGCATTCAATGAAAAATAACCAAACTAATTAATGGAATAAAAGATCTTGGTTACAAAGGAAGATTGGGATTCTTGGATTTAACAACTTTGCTAAACAGAAGAATGAGGGAGGATTTAAAAGAGACATTAAAAATAATTTATGGAATTTCTAAATACGGTACACCATTCTCCAATATCTCACCTCAAAGTATGAGCTTACAAGGACGTTGTGTTAAATTGTAGATGTTGTTCGTATTTATTCATATTTGAATATGTTTTAATGAAATTTGTATTTATTTTGAAGATGATGTGGAAATATTGTGCATTGTTGGTAAAACTGAAAGAGGAGGAGGAAGAGGATAATGATGATAATGATGATAGAAAGATTTTTAAATAAAAATGAATGTCATCAGAATCAATGATTGAACAACCATATCAACAAAGCAAAGAATCACACTAGGATGGCAAGCCTTTGGCAGAGCAAGCTCAAGCTTCAAAAATAATAAGATCCCATTAATCCTAAAGAGAAGGGTGTATAACCAATGCATCCTCCCAATAGTCACTTATGGAGCTGAAACATGGAACTTAACCAAGAGACAGACCCGTAAATTGAGAACCATGCAACGTGCACATAAAAGAATAATGCTGGGCCTCACATGGAGAGACCACAAGACAGCACAGTACATCCAAGAAAAGACAAGAGTCCGGGACATCACAGAATCCATTAAAAATCTCAAATGGCAATTGGCTGGCCATGTCGCAAGAATGGCAGACAATCGATGGACATCACGACTCACAACATGGATCCCCCGAGACCACATGCGCAACTGAGGCCCGCAAAATGTTAGATGGAGAGACGAGCTAAACAATTCCATTGAAGAATAAATATGCTCTGGATAATTTCTATCTATGACATCACAGGCATTTCCTGTTGGAAAACTTCTAGAATTGTGTAAAAGAAAAATCAAGATTCTGGAGAATTTTTTTTTAGATGTTATTTCCACCAGAAAATACCTGAAATACAGTTTTTAAAAAGGTCTGTGGACAAAACAATTTGACCAGGAGTGCTGGAATACTCAAGAACACAAACATACACACATGAAAAAAAAAACTGTGCCGCTTTTGGTGACCACAGTTTGTATTATATCAAACATTGAAAGCGGAACAGAAGGCTATGTAAAGAAACTCTATCGAACTGATGGCTTGGTTTTTCTGTTTATAACTTCAACTTAACTCTCAAATTCATAATAGAGAATTTAAATGTTCAATCAAGGGCAGTAATATCTGATTAAAGTTATTTACCTTGTACTTTTTGGTGATTTTTTAAAATTTTTCTTCAATTCTATTCACAAGAGTTCCATAATATTTATTCTATTCATCGAAGAGTTCTACAGTGGTTTCAAATGGTCCATCAAACTAAGACTTAAGGTGTATGATGTATATTGAATAACGATTTCATATAAGAGGAATAAAAACATTAAGCATCTCATCTCTCAAGAGACAACTTCCAATGGAGAATGGAGGTTGGTGTTTGAACATTTAATCCTTATTATAACTAGAAAAAACGTTTTTTTTGTTTTTTTTGTTTTTTTTTTGAGGGGTCAATTCACAATGTAAGTTTATGCTAAATTGGTCTCTTGGTTTGTGTCCAGCAGCATTCACGCTTGTCAAAATCCCATAAACCTATCATAATATATTGAGTATATATTTATTTGTATGATTTGCCACATGATGGTCTATATCATCTGCCTATAACATTTGTCTAGGGAGATAACTATTAAATCCTAATTATAGAGTAGTTTCCTTTTATTCTTTCATTTTTTTTTACAAATGTATGAAAAATCCGGGTACATTCTTGTTGGCCAAAAAAATGCAGAGCAGCAATATTTCTAATATTTTTCAAGTACAGCGTAATTGCAAAATTAATAAGATAGAGCCATGATTTTGATGGCATGGGGAAACTAGTATGTAAGATATTAGTCACTGATCTATGATTAGACATTTTAGCCTATTCACAGTGAGCTCACCTTATATAATTCAAGCCATTTTACGATACATTTACTTCCATTCTTAATGACAATATACGTATTACTTGATTACTATCATAAAGTGAATTCTATATTTCAGGTCAATGGGTAGACAACGTGAGAAGTGGCACTGGATCTTACACTTATGTGAACGGAGATGTTTATGAAGGAGAATGGGAGAACCACGTGCGGCACGGTCAAGGTGTTTATACTTGGGCTGAAACCAAGTCCAGATATATTGGGAATTGGGTAAATGGCAAAATGTGTGGCCGTGGAGAAGTGATTCATTCCAATCACAAATATGTTGGAATGTTCAAAGAAAATTTTGTAAGTAATCAATTATTCAACTTTTACTTTCACACCAATATCATACAAAGTCATCAAAGATAGAAGAAGAAATTTGTTTCTAATGGTATACTACATTTCCTGTCTGTCTCTACATTCATTGATCTTGTCATTTATTAATCTATCAATCAATCATTCAATATTGCTTGCTTTTCTGACAACTTGGAGGTTCAATCAACTTGTCTCATTGATTTCCTGCTATGTGATACCTACCAATCGATCCACTTGCTTACATATGAATCTGTATAGCACTTTCTGAAACTAATACTGCAAAGTGATGTTGGATTATTTGTCTCTGGGAATACATTGTGAATTACTGTCTTTAGAGCAGCGGTATTCAAACTGTCTTCCATAGAACTTCAGCGGTTCCATGAAACGAAGTTACATTTTTGGGGACTATACTTAATAATTTTCCATTATGTAATCATGATAGATGATGTTATCAACTAAGACTGATTAGTAAATTACCATAATGTAAAATAGTAATCTCATTATAGTTCCTTTTGTTTTTTCTTGAATATATATATATATATATATATATATATATATATATATATATAATATATTGTTACACATCTACCTTTGTATTTTATTTATCTTGTGTGATAGTGAATTGAATATAATGTTCTCAACACATTATGACTCTTGACTAAATTCCAAATACTTATTTTTAATGGTTATCTTGGAATCAAGAACATCTTGATTATTTACATGACACAGACACTGTTCAGTCAGTCATTCTTATGTTTATTTTTCCTCAGTAAGCTTTGTTTTTTATTTTCTTATTCAAGTGTATATCTTCTAATTGAGTTTATACACTTTCAGATAATTCCAAAAACAAGATCAAAATTTGATATTTACGTGTGTATGTAAATATATATACATAAGTAGAAATGAAGATTGTTTTTTTAAAGGGTTCATTAGAAAATTTAATAATTAAAAAGGGTTCCCCTGAGTAGTTAAGAGTTTGAAGACAGCTGCTTTAGAGAACTTAACAGATAATCAGGAATTGACAAATTTTTTCACAATGTAAACTTATTTATTCTTTCACTGTCTTTGAATAATTTGCCTTGCCTCATATCAAGTAGATACTTTTCCTTGGTTGTTATTATTCATTGTCATGGTCCAACAGACATTGATTGTTAAACCTTATGGAAGTTTCCTAAATTCTGACATGGACCATGAAATCTGAGAATCAATTAGTTTCTAATGCAAATCAAAACCAAGTACAAAAAACATCATCATCATCATCATCATCATCATCATCATCAGTCTTTTAGCATCCGTCGTTGGACATAGACCTTCCCCAGGATTTGCCACACTTCTCTATCAAGGGCGTCACGGAGCCAGTACTTCCTGAACTTGTCTAGCTCGTCTCTCCATCTAACATTTTGCCGGCCTCGGTTGCACATGTGATCTCGGGGAATCCATGTTGTGAGTCGTGATGTCCATCGATTGTCAACCATTCTTGCAACATGGCCAGCCCACCGCCATTTGAGATTTTTTATGGATTCTATGATGTCTCTAACTCTTGTCTTTTCCCGGATGTGCTGTGCCATTTTGTGGTCTCTCCATGTGAGGCCCAGCATTATTCTTTCATGTGCACGTTGCATGGTTCTCAGCTTACGGGTCTGTCTCTTGGTACAAAAAACAGTTTTCAATAATTCTATCTTATAAGAACTAGTCATCCTTGGAAATTTTAATCAGAAAAATTCAATTTAACTGTTGTATCTTCAACTGCTTATTTTGGTTTTATTAGAAACCTTCAACCAAAACAGTTGATAAAAATATAAAAATAGGTTTCTTCGGTTTTCGAGATGGTCCAGCTGGCTGATTATGTATGTATGTATGTATGTACGTAACTTGCATAGAGGATGCACCAATGGAGTTAGAGGGCTGAAAATTTCAACATTTACTCATTATTATGTCTAGGTAAAACAGGGTTTGTTTTTATTTTGTTTTTCTAAAAAAATTCTCCCTCATAATAGGTTTCATGATGTAGGTTTATGCTGGATTGTACCATTAGTTTTTAACTGTTTTTTGAAAAATCAGACATTTTTAGTGATCACTGCCCAATTAAAGGCAAGAGAAATAACTCAATTCATTCATCACCACTTTTTAAAATTTTTCAATTGATCACCCTCAACACAACATGCTGCCAAAAGATGTTGGTCACATGATGGTTTTTATTGAGTGACTAACCAGATTTGTATCTCATATTGGTTTGAAATACTTTAGAAACTTGCAAAAACAGTATAATCAAAATCAGAATAAGTATAATAGATGAAAAATAATTCCATCAAAAAATAGTAAAGAAGAAATATTTGTTCAAGAATTTTTCAGAACAAAAGCTCAAAAGACAAATACATACTTCATTTGACTTGGATTTAAAAGAAAGAACTATTAATGATTACACAAGGGCCTAATCAAACCACAATTGAAAAAAATCCGTATGTTCGTGCCATGATTACTCAACAACTGGCCATTGTACAAAGTTAACATTCATTGACCAAGTTTGTAATTTTTCTGATCAGTGGTTATTGAAAAATATGATAATGATAAATAAGACTTCAAAAATCGTAGATCTTTCTTCATAATTGCAATAAATTATCTCCCTTGACTTCCGCTCTTTAGAATTATCTAAATCTGGATAGAATATCTGAATTTGAAACACTGAAAAGAAGTAATCGCTATACTTTGAAGCCATAGTTTCGTACGACAAACAGAAAATAATTCTCCATAGCAATTATAGCAAGCTGCTCCATATATTTGCGCATTAAGGATACACATGTATGCATGCAACTTTGGAAAAAAACATTGCTATTGTTAATTTAATTCATAATTGATACTGACTCCCATTTAAGTCAGCAATTAGATGAAATAATCAATATGAACGACAGTTCAAGACTTTTATTTTTAGCCACTTGAGTATCTTTTAGAGAAATAGTTATCCAATGCATCAGATCAAGCAATTTCAATGGGCAAAATATGCCAATGGTTTTATATAATTGATAGGAGCTGAAATTAAAACTGATCAAGCATCTTTTGGCAACATGCTCTATTAGGGGTGATCAATTGAAAAATCAGGAGAAAGGTAATCAATGAATGTTACTTCTCTCGCCTTTCGTTAGAGGCGGTGATCAAGTACAATGTTTCAAAAATTAAGCCTGAATGCAGCTAGATGTAAACTATCAAGTCAATTTAGCATAAACTTGAATCGTAAATTGAACCCCCTCCCCCAAAAAAATTCTGGGGAGGGTAAAAACACAAAAAAGTTTTTTTTAGACATAATAATGAGTAAAAGTTCAAATTTTCAGCCCTTTAGCTCTATAATATCAGCTTCTACTACACAGGCTGCTGTGCTGTAGTTGATATTCTAAAGTGGTGTATACCACATGTTCATTTACGAATTCCTCCATTCAAATACATGAAGTTTCTGACAGCAAAAAGTACTATTGAAGGGATTATAGACAACTTACTTGCACCGTATCATAGCATTAACGTTGAGCTGACCAAGAAAAAGCATTCCTTCACCCATTAATTTTTAGGATAAGGTGTAAATTCTGTCTAGGAAATGTGCGATCAAAGTTAATGGAAGAGGCAAAAAGAATTTGATCATCATACACATCAGAAAAGG
>OY735221.1:13948445-14085945 GCA_963457665.1 Thysanoteuthis rhombus
ATATATGTGTGTGTGTGTGTGTGAATATATATATATGTGTATATATATATATATATATATGTATACATATATATATGTGTATATATATATGTGCGTGTGTGTGTGTGTATATATGTGCATGTATTTATACATATACATATACATGTATGTATATACATATACATACATATATATATATGTACATATATACATATACATATATATATATATATATATATATATATATGTATATATATATATATATATATATATATATATATGTATATATATATATATATATATATATATATATATATATATATATATATATATATATATGTATATATATGCACGTATGATATGTGTGGTCGGTTCATTTCATATCGTGTTCCATACATTCAACTTGTTAAAGTAGAGCTTTAGGTATGGTAAAGTAATGGATTCGTTGAACAAACACGTTTTTGTTTCTGTCCTTTTGAGCTTCTTCAGGTGAAAGATTTGATCTATTTATAGTGAATCCCTAATTCATAGAAATATATAATTTTTATATGTATATATACAGATATATATATATATATATATATATATATATATATATATATATATATATATAAATATATAAATATATATATATATATATATATATATATATATATATATGGTCGATGGCAGAATTATTTGCTTCCACTGAATATTTGTATATTTTATAATAAAAACTGAATATTTGCATGAACTTGATGAACTTGCCATAGATATTTCATATATAGTTGTGGATAATTTGTGAATTTATCAGACGGTTTGTTCTATCATATTTATAGCTATAGACTGTATAGAAATTGGTGCAGTCTAAAATTATTTGCTGCCCTTATGGAAATTATGGAATGCTATAGCTTTATGGTAATTGTAATGTCTTTTTTTCTTGATTAGTGATTTAATAAAGTAATATTGAAAATGTAGTAATATTGACCTGATTCTATTAAATTCAAGAAGGTTCTGAATAAGATAATATGTGAGTGCCATGTACCGGGATAACTCCTTTGTTCTGCAACCATTGACAAGACTGCTTAACTTGACAAGAAGCTCTAAATGAAAATGATAGTTGATGATTTCGAGCAAAGTGATGGATATACAGCACTTTCAAGCATTTAAATGTTTCCTGTTCAACAATTCAGACCATTAACAAGAAGATAGACTCATTGTGTTTGGAATTAGTTAAGGACTGGTAGAAAATGGTTATTTTCTGAGAGAATGGAAAGTAAAATTGTCAGAGATATCTTGAAGAGTCCTCATTTAGCGTTAGTTAGCAGGGCTGAATATATCAACAAAGACGGTCACTAAATACCTTCATTGAGCAAGACTTTGAGCTTGTCGTCCAAGGAAATCTCCTTTGCTTAAGGCTAAACACTTGAAAATCAGATTAGCTTATGCTAGAGGGTTATCTTGATTATGGGAGTGAATATTGGAACTCTGTTTTACGGTCAGATGAATGTATGTTTGGTAGGAAATCGGATGAAGCTCCGAAACCAAAAAATACCCTCCCTACAATTAAACACGGTGGCAGAAGCAAAATGCTTTAGGGATGTTTTCCCGCTTCTGGAGTGGGAGAACTAGTGAGAGTACAGGGTATCATGGATAGAGAGCAGTATTTGGATATTCTGAAGAAAAATATAAAGTAAAGTTCCGAAAGCTATCTTTGAGGCATCACTGGACATTCCAACATGGCAATGACCTGAAACATACAGCACGAATCATTACAAAATACTTAAATGATAGCAAAATTAAAGTATTGGCACAGCCTGCAAGAAATGCAGACCGAAACCCAATTAAAAATATATGGGCTTATTTGGAGAAAAAAGTACAAGATAGAAATCCTTCAAATTTGAAGGAATGAGAAGCTGTAACCAGGGAAGAATAGAGCAAAAAGCCTGTCAGTGTGTACATTGATCTGATCAAGAATAAAGGTTGAACAAATCCATTATTTCATCATTTGTGAAAAAAATACATGAAATTTTCATAAAGATTTTAGGTATTACAGCTTTATTCATTGTTGTAGGAGGTAGGGGTGAACTATACATACATATATATATATATATATATATATATATATATATATATATATATATATATATACATATATATATATGTATATATATATATATATATACATATATATATATGTATATACATATTTATATATATATATATATGTGTGTATATATATATATATATATATATATATATATATATATATATATATATATATATGGCTGAATATCTTGAGTAGACATATATGGTTTTCCATCACTTGTTAACCTAAATGAAGTTATTTTTTCAAAATGAAATGAATGTATGTTTGTCTTTTACGTGACAGGATGAAGGAGAAGCCAACTTTGACGATGAAGAGATAGTCCGTAAATATATACCCATATGGAAAGCTGGTGAAGTAACAGCTATCACTACCCTAAATGAAGATGATGCGCTGTTTATAGATGATGAGGAGATTGAGAAGGAAGTTAACCAAAAGCTTGCAGAAGAAGCAGCTCTTAAATCTGGGGAAGAACAAGGTAATCAAATTTTTTGATCATTTTTTTAAATCTGAGGAACAAGGTAATCAAATTTTTTAATCATTTTTTGGGTGAGGAACAAGGTAATTGAATTCTTCAATCATTTTCTAAATCTAGGGAGGAACAAGGTATTCAAAATTTTTAATCATTTTTTAAATCTGAGGAAGAACAAGGTGATCAAATTCTTGAATCATTTTCTAAATCTGGGAAGGAACAAGATAATCAAATTTTTTAATAGTTTTTTCAATCTGGGGAAGAACAAGGTAATCAAATTTTTTAATCATTTTTTAAATATGGGGATGAACAAGGTAATCAAATTTTCTAATCATTTTTTAAATCTGGGAAAAAACAAGGTAAATCTTTTAACCATTTTTCAAATCTGGGGAAGAACAAGGTAATCAAGATTTTTAATCATTTTTTAAATCTGGGGAGGAACAAGGTAATCAAATTTTTTGATCATTGAAAAATATGTTTACAACCTACTACCATCATTTCTACCTAAATACAGAAGGTAGATTTCCATTTGCAACTCAGAAAGTCACTGATGTAATACGAAAAGTCTGATTCTATTTATTTGTATTTGATCTCCGAGTAGCTGAAATGGTGCACAGTAGCCAGAGATGAATTAAGGTAAAGTGTTCCGTCTCTTAAAAGAAAACCCCCAATGAAGTATGATGGCTGGTGACAAAGTCCCAGTTTCTGTTGCATACCAGCTTGGTGATCCTTGCAACTCTCAAATCTGGTCGAGACCAGGACTTTATGACTACAAATTTCAATACCCCCCTCCTTCCCTTGGCTGGGCTCAAGTCCAGTCTGATAGTGTAATAGTTAGCACATCTGCCTTACATGCAAAAGATTCTGGATTTGATCACCTGTATGAGCAAAGATAGTAGGGAAACTCTTTGTTAGGATGAATTTCTCCATGCACACAGCAGCTAATTGAGTACACACTAAACTGTGTGATTAGATTGGAGGTATCTTTTTGGTGAACTTGCATCTTGCCAGCAGGATGGTCATAAAAACTTGATATGAATTACAGTTTCCTTAAAATGTGCTAACTTGATAAATGCAAAAAAATTTTTCAATGTATAACTGAAATAATTTCTAGCATTATTAAATTTCATCTTATTATTGGCAAAAACTTTATTGTTGAAAATTTGGAGTGAATTAAATGCATACACAAACAAAGACTCTATTGTCAAGATATATGTTCATAAACCCAAATAACGTAAACAATAACCCACAAAATATTGAAAGGTATCAAAACTTCACAAACATTTTAGTGAAATGATTAGATTTGACAGAATATGAGTTTTATTATGGCTCCATGTATTTGCCATTACTTAGAGTAACTCATCACACACACAGTTAATGTAGGCCTTGAATGCTTTGTATCATTTCTGATCCTTTTTTTACTTCAGAAGCTATCACCCAAAAATCTTGATTGATTTTCTAATTTTCCCCCTCTTTTATCTGAAAGTGAATTAAGAAGTCAAGATACTGCCTCAATAAGTGAGACACGGACTACAAAGCACCAGTGTTCAGTAGTCCGTTTCAGTACAAATCTTTTGCATGTGCTACTAATCACATGTGCTCCTATGCAAAGGCAGTGTGTGGGGCCCACAGACCCCACAATAGAAGGGGGGTTGCCAGAGCTCTGGGGGAGCTATTTATTTGAAAAAATTAAAAAAATCAAAAAGATGATGTAAAAAAATCTAAAAATTATTTGTGAGGGGGGTGCAGTCAAACCTAGCAATACCAATGTAGTTTGGTGTGCAGTACCAGGTCTCCAAGTACTTGAAATATTTACAATAAAGTAAAGAAAAATTACTATACCACACATTTCTTTTTACTCAACCCCAAGTGGACAACTCTGAATATCATCATCAGTCTTTCAGCGTCCGTCGTTGGACATAGACCTTCCCCTGGATCCGCCACATTTCTCTATCATGGGCGTAGCAGAGTCAGTATTTTCTAAAATTGCCCCTGTTCATCTCTCCATCTTGTATTTTGTCAGCCTCAGTTCCACATGTGGTCTCTGGGGATCCATGTTGTGAGTCGTGATGTCCATCGGTAGTCTTTCATTCGAGCAACATGACCAGCCCATTGCCATTTGATTTTTCCAATGGATTCTATGATGTCTCTGATCCGTTTTCTTTCTGATATATTGTGCTGTCTTGTGATCTCATCATGTGAGATTGAACATGATTCTCTGATGCGCATGCTGCATGCTTCTCAGTTTGCGGGTTTGTCTCTTGGTTAGGTTCTATGTTTCAGCTCCATAAAAGTGAACAATTGCAGAAAATAATTTCTACTCATTGTATCACAATTTGCCAGTTGATGATATTCAATAACTTGATGTGAAGTAGCCATTGCAAGTAAATTTTTGAATAGAGAATTAGATACTCTGTATCCTGATTAAACTGGAGGTTATATTCACTTACAAAATATACTATTGTGGCTTAGAAAAACACATGGTATTGTTACACACTCTTCTATTTAGTAATTATCAAATCATTTCTTAGTAAAATAAGAATTCACTATTGACAGTAGACTTGATTCAGTGATGATGCTAAAAGAATTTACAGAAATCCTCATTTTTAGACATGGACATTGGAACTCTCTCCATTAGGAAGGGAAAAGGCTTGATCTGCCTGAAATTTTCCATGGTTTTGCCCATTTATACTGATTTGCCAAAAATTTAATATGCTTGCCCTCATTGGCATCCTGGCTTGTATGCCTATGGACATGAAACTCAAAACTCCATCTTTGTTATTTTTCAAAGATACACTAAGGATAGAATATTATTGTAAATTTTAATTCAACTTGTATAAACCTATTCATGAATAAATGATGCCCCTAAATTAGATGACATTTCCCAAAAGAATCATCTGAAAACTTGTAATATATTGATCAATCTGAATAATTTCTCATTTCAATATTTTAAATAAATAGTTTTTAAATCAGTTCACCTCATACAATTGTTGAGGGAATATTCATAAATTTTAAAAACAATAATTTAAGATTGATTAGAATGATATTAAGATTGATACTAATAAAATTGACACTTTATAATTCAAAATAGCAGTATGATCTTTCAAATTAAAGATATCTTTGACTATATATTTAGAGTACTAAAATCGAATTTTGTAATATTATGCAAGAAAACAGATGTATGCGAACACAGTAGACGTGTTTAGTGACAAGGGAGGCAACTCTGAAAATTCCACTCATTTATAAAATGATATTCCTTTCCAAGTACTAAAAGGTGTGTATAGAATTTAAATCATTCTAAATGTGGTATTCATCCATTAAATCTATCCTTATTATCAACAAATCTTAATGAGTTTTAAAAGAATTATGATGCTCATTACTCTTCTGCTAACGTTAATTATTTGATGTGTGCTTTTATACACAAATTATACACTTTTCTTCACACTAAAAATGAATGGTTACATCTTGTTTTCATTCAAGTGTTTAGACCAGCTACAACTTTCATATTTTACACACATCACCCAAAAATACATTAGTATGAAAGGGTATAAAAATCTTTAAAATTGCATGATTAAATCAGGTTTTTTACTGTTTTTAAAATCTCTGTTCATGAAATGGGGGATCAGTTTTCTATTTAGATGTAAACTGATACATCTTTTCTTGCTTTAAGTAACAAGTCTGTATCAATTTTCTATTGCTATCAACTAATAAACTGATCTCTCCAATGATTAATGAATTTTTCATACCTATCTGTACAAATGAATACCAATGTCTGTTGCTCTGTGACACCAAAACGATCACATTTTATTTTTTTTCATATCAGAGTTTAGAACAATGTTGATGGCTTTGCAACACTCAGAAAATGTCACACTTAGTTTTTGATTATTTGATATTCAAAGAAAAACTTTAATTCTGTTATTAAAAACTCTTCAAGAAATAAAATAGCTTTTATCTTATTAGGATTCAATGAAAATCAGTCAATTCAATTATGATCCAACATTGACAATAGGGATAAGCAATATATATATATATATATATATATATATATATATATATATATATATATATATATATATATATATATGTTGTAATAATATCTTTCTAAGAGTTGCTCATAATTAGTGGTCAGTGATGATCCTTTGAATATATTCTGAAATTTGGTTTGACATTCTTACAACATTTTTGCATATCATATTAATGGTTTGGCATTAATTTCTACTAAATGAATTTCCACTTTTGTAAAACTCTCTCCATGAAGACTTACTCCTAGTAAAATCCTATAAACTCTTTGTAACAGAATAAGTGTCATACTTTTATCATGAAAGAAGGTTAAGCACTTGAATTTTAAGATACTTAAAAGAACCTTACTCAGGTTTTTGGAAAGTGCTATCAATGGACCACATTGAAAATGAAATCTTCTTTAACTTGAACCTTCCCATCAATAATTACATTTTTTTTTCTTCACAGTAGCTGGGGCTGCGGATGCAGAGGCGGAAGATGCTGATGGTAATGGTGATGGCGATGAGGATGAACAATGATTTGTTTAAATATTATATACACAGAGAGATTGTTTTTGTCATTAAACTATTTTCATTCTATTAAAATGATCTACACACTCAATCAAAAAAACACAAGAATATTGAGAATGTTTTCAGATAACTGAAATTTTTTTTGTCTTCTTTTTCAAAAACTTTATTGGATTTCTATGTAAATTGGAGACTCCTTCAGATTCTATCCTAAATTCATTTATTTTAATTATGAAAATATATGAAACTTAAAGGTTTTACCATCTTACCAGTACAGAGGAGCATTTACCAGGTACATTTTATTTATCTATTTTCTCTTAAATGCTCCTATATATTTCAGCTGATAATGCCCAATATGACTCACTCAATTCATGTTCTATCCCATAGGATCTAACTTTATATACGTGATTCTTGAACATTTTTATACTTGTTCTATTTCTTTTGCTTATGATAGTAAACTATTCCAAGATTTCAAAATTATTTGTGAGAAAAAATCAATTAGTTTTTGCATAGAATTCGGAATATGAATTTCTCTTCAGAAAATACAAAGTCATTTTCTTTTTATCTCATTGAAAAGTATTTTATTATTTCTAAAATACCATCTAAAAACAATTGAAAATCTCTCTCTCTCTCTCTCCATGATTTCTCAACTATTAGCCATTCTACGAGGTTGTAATTCTCCAGGTGTATAATTCAGCACACGAGGCATTACAGCGTCAAATTTGGATTTTTTCAAGGAATCTAATAGAAATAAAAAACAGAATTACAGGTTATAGATCTTTCATCTAAAATTATTAATCTAGATTTAGATCTAAAATATCTAAATAGGCAATAGATCTCAATTCAGATCTAAAATATCTAAATTGGCAATAGATCTCAATTCAGATCTAAAATATCTAAATAGGCAATAGATCTCAATTCAGATCTAAAATATCTAAATTGGCAATAGATCTCAATTCAGATCTAAAATATCTAAATTGGCAACACCAAAATACTTCTAAGCCATAGTTTTGTCCTGCAAACTTGGAATGGGCACTTCCCTAGTTTCTGAAATTCAAAATCTTAGGTGACAATTCTTAAATCAAATCACCGTAGCCCCACAATTGGCCTACCCGACCAACAGCCAAGTAGGCGACAGATTTTTATCTCTGAGTGTCCGTGTGTATGTGGGTCTCCAGGTGCTCCTGGTCTCATTTTTGTGGCTACAACCTCAAAAATCTGCATGAATACACCACTTGGCACCATCTTAGAATGTTTATTTTGTGTGTGTATTCCAAAATATTTTAGGGTCTCTACAGTCATTTCAGACCAACATTTCCCAGATCTTGTGCTGGCATTTTATTTAGATGATTTTAGATAAAAGATCAGATGATTTTTCTTTTAGACAATTAGTTCTGATGCACAGGTGGGCTACTATAATTCATTTATGCAAGGTACAGATATCACTATATTTGTCACTATTTGATTGAAGGAGAATGATTTTACAAAAGCCAACAGCAAACAAGCCAATCCATAGCCATGTATTATAGGGGACGATTAGGCATGGAAATATTTCCCAATTGAGCAAGAAAAATACATAGTGTGAGACTCACTATTCAGACTCTTCATTGAGTTGACTATTTCTACTTATATAAACATGAGAGACTAAAAGGAAAACACAGTTTATTTAGAATTGATATTCATAAAAGCTATCTCATCTCTGTCCACACCACTCAACCTTTCATTGCAACTACACAGGCCATCATTTTAGAGCTGTTTGTAATGTTTATCGGAGATGCCGAAAGTAGCAAGGTGAAAAAATGAATAGACAGGTTTGGTTAGCCACTTGATACAAACCGTCATGTGACCAAAATCTTTTGGCAACATGCCATGTTGGGGGTGATTAATTAAAAAAATTGGAAAAAAGAGGGATAATGAATAAGTCAATTTTCTTGTCTTTTGTTGGACAGTGATCACAAAGATTGTCTGAATTTTCCCAAAACAAGCGTATATCCATTTTTCAATTGTTGCATTGAAAAAGACGAATAGACTGATTATAAATGAGATGAGAATTTTGGGTGAAAATAGTTATTTGGGCCTTAGCATTACTGGCAGCTATTTAGCTCAATGGTAAAGGCATTGCTATGTTGAACCAGCTACCCTATCAGTTTAATTGTCTATTTTATTTATGTTATCTAGTCCGAGTGATACATTCACCATGTAATGATGGGATATCATCTCAAATAAGTTTCTATATTATATAATGCAATTCATAATCTATACATATGTATACACACACACATACATACACATGGATGATACTGCTAATCTAGAAAAATTATATACATTTTATATTTTTTTATACATTTTCTGAATTCATAAAATTCCTCAAATATAGCCAATTCAAAAAAATGAAATTATTATTCAATAAGAGTGAACCATTTAGTGAATGAGACAAGATGAAAATTTCTCTCAGAATATAACCAGATTTCAATTGTTTAATCTATGAGTTACTTCCCTTATTAATTGGTACGTATACTATTCCCAAAGCACGTATTCTTGAAAAATTGTCCCTTTGTAGGTTGTGAATCAGATGGATTAATATACCTGACTTATTCTATAGTGTTTTGGAAAAACTAGGAAGTGAGATTCATTCGTTATGGTTAAGGAGCTTCGAGACAGAACAATTTATTCTAATCAGTTGATTCCTTTAAGTAGTGGATCCTGTTTAATAGGATGGCATCAAGAGCAATCATTATAGACCCAATTATCAGTTGGTCTAATTAACTGAACAGAACATTGAAGTTTGTTTGTTGTTTTTGATTCAAGTGGAATATTTCAAATTTGTCTAGTCTGATAAACAGAACAACTTAATTTTTTTACGCACAAAACACTAGAGATTTTAATTCAAGTGTAAAAATTTGCATAAAAAGTACCTTGATGTTTTTACTTTTTCTAAAAATTTGAGTCACAAGCTGAAAAATATTTGAGAAATATTTGTGTAATTTTGCTGCTTGGTCCAAATAACCGGTGTATTTGTCATAATAAACAAAGCAAATTTGCATTAATTAGGTATGTTTGAATCGGTTCTTACAAGACCGGTCTTAATAACCATTGGTCTTATCAAGTAGAATCCATTGAATCAAACTCTGGGTTTGATTACACATTCATTATTGTCAGAACATTTCCAGGTGAATATACATTTTTCAATCCTGAAAATAATCAAAATATAAGTGAGTTTAATTCTTAATAAGACCTATAGTTGAATGCGTAAAGGTCTTTTCCGTCAAATACAAAATAGCATTTAATTTCTATAACACTATAGAATATTTTAGCAATGTTTGATCGAAATAAAATAACCTAAATCATACATCACTTTTGCAACAACACTGCTACAAACGTTTTTAAAGATCTAGGGAATTTTTTTTTAATGAAATATATTTGATTTGATTTTAATAAGATGAAAGAAAGAGATGCTTATTAGGATGAAAAAAATTGTCTATGTAATCTTGTAACTTGGCCAGCTTGGTGGGTGGGATAGTTTAAAATTTTCCATAGATGCCAATGCTTATCCAGGATTTCCGATGCAAGCAGGCCCTTTCCACCTGGAGGATTGCTGCAATACAATCTTCCTTGCCCCTCACTGTTTAGTCTTGGGCTGTTGACTGAGCCAGTTTTTCTTCAAGAGGTGAATGGTTTACCCAAGTGAGAACAAAATTATTTGAGGTATGGTTGAAGGAACATCCTTGTTATTGATAATGAAAAAGTAACTTCGTTTTATTCTATGTAAAATTTTAATGATTTTTCATTTCCTTTTTTTTTCATCACTCGTAACATAAATACATATATACATACATACAAATGTCAGAACATACGAATAAGTTAAATCAAACAACAGAGATTAAACTGGTCTATAGCAGGTGGTGGTGATTACTTATGATCCCAGTGAAAAACATTTTATTGTTTTGATTTAGATGCAAAATAATAATTGTGTACTTCCTTTAAAACTGTATCTTCCTCATGATTTGATCTTTGATACAAAATTAAAAATAGAATGAATTTAATATTATTTCATGTCTGTCCTGGCACTGTATTCATGTGCTCGTCCTCCTAACATTAGAATCTGGCTACATACCTTGTTATCTGACCCCACTTGTTCAGCATCAAAAACAGATTACCAAATTAGATCATTTGGACGAAGACATGCATCCACACATACTTTTAGATGTAGAGATTGTTGAGTTTTCATGTTGAAATAGGACTATGCTTCAAGTCAATGTGTTGCTTCTTTATAGTTAACTAGACGTAAAATTAGGAAACTTGAATAATTAAAAATATATTACCTTACAAAATAGCTTTAGGCTCCTTCATGCCAATTCATACATGAATAATCCTGTCATTTGGGATCAGTATATTCTAGAAAATTAATAAACCTCAAGCGAGACTTGAACTATCGAATGTAGAAGACAATCTATGAATTTGACCAGAAAATTCTAAAATTTAAATAGGCATTATGATTCTTTATAATAAAATTAGTTAATCTGTGTGAAAAGAATTCACATACATACAGGTTTCTCTTGCTACATGTCTGGCTGAGTCATTAGAGGTCATGGTGATTGAAGATACAAGAGACTGGGATATAGAGTAGAGAGGGAGAAGGTGTGCACTGCCTCTATAATGACTTGCCACAAAACAAAAGCTGAACACTATTATCTCTCTCTTTTTTTTTTTTTTCAAACGGTGTAAAGCAAACTTTCGATAAAAGCATCGATTATTTGAACTTGGATTTTATTATGATTATCCTTTCAGAAAAGCAACTGAAAAAAAATCATTTTAGTGGAAGTGTCCATTGTTTTAAATGGTGGGTAGGAGATGTTTATGTCTGCAAACTTGTTACTTGGAAAAGTCCATGGTTACAAACAGGGAACCAAGAAAATATCACTGTTAATTGGTGCAACAAGAGACTGGGATGTAGAAATAAAAGGCTTACTTAAAGTCGATATGATTTTAAATCGCATTATATTATATAGAAACTCATATTTGAAATGATCTTCTGTCATTACAACGTAACGTATTGCTCAACTGGCTGCTGCAGGGTAAAACTCAACTCTTACTTTTATTTTAACTGAAGATGATTACGGCAACTTTTGTAGTCAAAAATTATACACGAGGTCAGTTCGGTAAGAGAGCCACCTTGCAATCACTAGGTTATGATCTCAGATTACAGTAGGGACATGTTAATTTTCTGTATCTGTTTGTTTTAACCAGACGGGACAGAAAGGCAAACAATGAAGAGTTAACTCCCCTAAATTTAGTGAGGATGGTTCTTGTTATTGGAGGAAAATAAAGTTGAGTTTGAAAATTAGGTGAGGATTGTTCTTGTTATGAGGGAGGTAGATAAAGTCAACTCCAACGATTGAGTTTGACGATACAAAATTAAACATTCAGAAACGTTGAAATTGAAAGAATTTCAGGGTGAAACTCTACTCAGATTCCATTGGAGCAGTTCGCACATGTGACACATAGAGAGATATAAAAATGCAAAAATTTCAGCCTCGAGGATTCTTCTATGGATAGTTAAGGCTGAGAAGAAAGATGAAGAAGAAGAATCATAGTAAAGTCTGAAAAAAGAAAGAAATAATGATTTTTTAAAATCTGATTAGTGACGCCAGGTAATTCCATCTATCATCTTTCCCTTTTCTCTTTCTTTCTCTTTCCCACTTTTTTTCATTGATTGATGACGTAGAAATAGAATCTGTCCCTTTTCTCTATTCATCATTCAAGTTTTATAACCTTTTCACTCTTTTAGTCTTAATAGGAAGTCTGAACTTGACATCATTGATGTTAGGATAGGAAAATGAAGTCAACTCCAACAATAGTAGGAGTTTGACGTTTCACATTTTACCACGTAAAATGGTGACTAATCACTACCCATCAGACCTCTCTATATATTATGATGAAAATATTTTTAATGTCAAAAACAATTTATAAGTATTTTTTGAATAATCTACACGTATGCCTATATTTTTCACCTGGAACATTTTTCCAAGGGAGATAACTATTAAATGCAACAGTAGTCTCCCTTATTTACCTATTTATTGATTTATTTTGCAATGCATAAAAAATTCAGGTTCATTCTGGTTGAACATCGACAAGAAAATGCATATCATCATAATGTTCGAGATTTTTCCATTACAATGCAATTTCAAAATTATCTAAATATATTCCTATCATTTTTTTTTTTTTTTTGACACCATGGGTAAAATGGTGGTTGTTTAATTTGAGAGGAAGTATAGTATCAAATAAGCAGTTTTCAAAACTGTTTTCTTCCCTCCCCCATAAATCAAATATCCCGATGAAATATTTCTGAACACTATCAATAATATTCTTTTGAAAGTATATTGCTAGTGCTAGGGCAGATTAAGCATACTTTACTATGTATAGACAAGGACTCGTTTCTTATATTTTATAAGAGTATATCTGTCTGTAGAAGTAGTGTGTACAGACCTGGTCACTGTATTTGGAAAAAGATAGACATCTCTCTAGAAAGTCTAGAGATGAACTATTAAATTAGTACCAGAATTAAGAAGTATGAGTTAAAACGGTGGGTTCCATGAGTTAAGGTTAAATTCATTAGAAAATAGGAGGGAACGGACAGACCTAATAGAAAAGTTTATGAGTGGTTTAGAATTAATAGACCCTAACATACTTTCTACTGGAAGGGAGTACAAGGAACTGAAAGGCCATATCATTCATATATATATATATATATATATATATATATATATATATATATATATATATATCAAACACCACCTCCCATTCAGCTATGATTTTGATATATAGATTATACCATGAATATAGTTTACTTTATACTTACGATTACCCAAAATTGTGTTTTTAATGAGGGATCAGTAAGTACATATATATATATATATATATATATATATATATATATATATATATATATGTGTATGTGTGTGTGTGTATATATATATATATATATATACGTGTGTGTGTGTGTGTGTATGAATTATAAATTGTGATACATAGAACCTTATTAGGAATGATCACCTGTCATTCCACAGTTGATATATCCTTCAATTTAGATAATGTAGATAGAATAAACAAAGAAAATAGGGAGACTGCAGCAGGAATCGAACCTACCATAGATAGGGTAGCCGCTTCATTGTAGCGATGCTCTTACCATTGAGCTAAACAGCTGCCAGTAATACAATGTAATTTGCACTACTGGTAGTTGAACCATAACCACTAAAGGTGACAAAGGGTTCTATCCTTTTTTATATTCGCAAGTGTTTGTGTGTCCTGGCCATACTGTTTTGTCTATAGACTTGGAAATTGGCATCATCATTCCACTACACCACTTCTAAAAATATTTTTTTGTTTATTTTTGACCTTTTTGTGGCCTTATTTGGGTATGATTTGTTAACATCTAGGTCCTCCAGAATCTTGAGGTTTTCTCATTTTAGAGGCTTTCCAGTGGAAAGCACCAGTAATGTCATAAATAGAATTCAATCTTACCACATACACTTTCCGATGAAATCACTCTTTACAGGATGACAAATTTTATTCTTTGATGAAATCACTTTTTACATAACCACAAATTTTATTCTACAATGGAATTACTTTTTACAGGACTAAAATTTTTTTTTCTAATGAGATTACTTTCTACAGGACTACAAATTTTAATGCTATGATTGTTCATTTATTGACTGTGATGGCAAGTTTTCATCCATTTTCAAATACTGGCTCTAAAAGGAAGGATCCTCTGTAAGATGATTTTAGAACACTACCCAGATACCAATAATCGCTCTGCTTTAAAACAACATTCATAAATAAAAAATCAACAAGTTTGAAAACTGTTCATAGTTTTTTTAATATTCAGTAGATTTTAAATCGTTGAATAATTGTTGGTAGGAATGTGTGCAGAGCCTGTATGGCTCCAAGGGGGAAATATTTTTTGCTTCTTAATTTTAAAATGTTTATTTGGATTTTTACAATCTGCGTACTACTCATGAATGTTTATGTTTGAATTTACACATTACGAACAGCTAAATCATAAAAACTAGGTTAGTACCAGCAAAAAATGATGAGATTATCAATATGTGGATGGTATCTCTGCCTCAGATCAGAGTATTTGCATGCTCTGCCTAGGATCAAAGTGTTGCTCCCTGGCCTTCTGACTAGGATCAAAGTGTAATATCTGTGCACTCTCGAGCAAGTTATGGACAGAGAAATAAAAAAAAAAAACAGAAGAGGTCACACCGTTCATTATATACACAGATTTTATACAAAAACATTTTGTGTGGGTTATTATTTTTCCAACATTCAACATATAACCAACTAAAAGATTTCTCAATAATTAATATTCTATTGCCAGGTTGGGCTACAAAGGGAGATAACTTTGAGAGGCCGGTATGGAACCTGTTTCCAAACTGCCTCGATTTCCAAATTCAATGCTATTCCAATGCCTCTGTTGAGTGTAAGGCACTGAAATAAAGCTTGGATTATCTCCCCTCATTACCCAATCTGACAACCCCAATCTATTGAAAGACATCGAGATCAAAAATTATGACTCAAAGACATGCTAGCATCCAAAATCTCTGCTGGAACTAAACCTTTTGAGAAACATGAAAAGATTTGCAGGCAGAGTGACACAAAGGGACCAAGTACAGATAACAGGCCTAACGAGGAAAAGAAAGGAAAAGATATCATCCAAATCCAACGTTGTAAGTGTTACTACCACTGGAGAAAAATTCTGTTTGCTATCAGCACATTCAGATAGCACACCTGAAGATGGCTGGAGAATAGATTGGCCAAAAGGTTGAGTCAACAACACAGACAACAAGGAGTTCAATCATGATGAAAAAAAGAAATTGCTCATGCCATACAAGGGTGAGAAACATAGACAGGAAGAGATCTAATGCTTTATTGAAAAAATGATGGTGAATTCCGGATACAATAATATCTATACAATTTTATGCAGGAGATTCATCTCAGTCAGACAAAAATTTAAGCACATCTCTAATGATAGAGAATATAATTTAGAAAATTTACAACAGATCTCTTTACTGTATACATTTCATATATTTGATTACCTAGTCCAGTGGTTCCCAACCTTTTCAAGGTCATCCCCTATTTTTGTCAATAAGATTACTAGTTTCTCCCCCTTTCAGATGTTTTTATCGATGTGTTTTTTGTGAAAAATTCACAATTAATTATATTAGAATAGAATTGCCTCAAAATCAATTCTGGGATACGAACATCAGTCATTAACGAAAATTAAAAATGTTATCGAAGTTGATAAAATAAATTGAACACAACTACAAAAAACTAACACTATAGATAAATTTAAAATAGTTTTAATAAACAACACTGGTGCAGAAAATTCAGACATTTGGTTGCTTAGTAATACACCATCACATATCCCTTACAACGCTTAAGCCAAAAACATTCACAGCTTATTTTCATCCAATACCGTTGGACTGCCTACATAACCCCCCAGTTGGGAACCACTGAACTAGTGTCATAGTTGTCCCTTCCAAAAATGATAACCTTCAGACACCTCATTTCTTTCTTTGCCTGGAGAGAAAAAAAAATTGCTTGTCTCTTTTCTTAAATTACACCTGACAAAGGTTGGAGAATGGCTGGGACAAAACATGTTGAAAACATCAAAGATGAGAAGGAGAGATTCGATTGTCTGAACCAAGGTTGGAATGTTAATGACTCTTCACCAAATTTTTGACAAGACACCAATTTTGTTTTAAATCTAAAAGAATTTTCAGGCTTCATAAAAAATTTACTCACTTGTACTGGACCAAAAATTGTTCAATAGATATGCAATTTCAAGGATGAACTTGAAAATTCTTATATTTAGAAAATCATTACTTCCTAAATATTGAAATAAAGGGAAATTTAAACATTGTTTTCATGATAATATATGTTACAGAAAGATGGTATTAGAGATTTTCAAAAGAAAATAAGTCTTCTGAACTATTATATGCTGTCTAGTGCATTCTGGATCAGACAAAATTAAATTTTTGCAGAAGAAGCAGTATTTTTACTAGAGTTTACAAGTGGTTCAGCTAGGTAAGAACTTAGTAGGAGACTTTAATCACTAGTAAGAATGCTTGTCATACAAAGAGCCATGGACATCTCAACCAGATTGAGAAATGATGAATGTTTGAGATTTTAAGATTCATAACAGAAGTTAAAAAGAAGGAATTGGGTCAATAAATAGACATAGCTTCAAGAACTTGGAGCGATATACACAACATTGTCATAAAGAATAAAACCCAAGTTTTACCGTTTGATCCAGGAACTCATGAAGATCTCAAAAGGTGAAGAGGCTAAATAGCGTGCTCATTTTCAGATATGCACAGCTACGTATTAACACTGAAGATAAAATGTTGTGACATGATGTATTAGTTTCTCCAAATTGCAACAAAAACAGGAGAATAAATGCTATAGGAGTTGAATCGAGTACTTGAATCGATACTGAGCCAAAGAGTGCTTCATTGCTTTCTTGTTATGTTTTGGTCACTATACACTTGAGTCTTTCTTGGCTGTCCGTTTAGTTTTCCCTTTTTTTAATTGAACCTTGTTCTATTGGGATATGCACGTTCCTTCTCAAACATGTCACATCCAGTTTCTCTGCAGATCTTTGAAACCATTTCTGATTAGTGGCTCTCATATATCACTGACATCTATGTTTGGCCAACTGATCATGATTTGAACAAGTATTGATATAAATTATGTATGGGAACCATTGAACAGAAAAGAAATGTCAGATATAAAAAATAAAAGAGACATCTGACAAATGTCATAACAAGAAAGCAACATAAGACGGATCACGACGAAACCAGACCCCAAAATTGATTCAAGTCAAAAGTGCAAAATTTCATATAATACCATTATCAAAATTCCACTTAATTCTATTACAACCAGAATGAAATGTAGAATTCAGACCTTTTGTACAATATAAAAGAATATTGTGAAGAAACAGTATCACAAAATTTGAAAAACTTGAAATAAAATTGAAATTTGATAATGGTGTAATGTGAAAATTTGCGTTTTCAACTTGAATCAATCTCAGGGTCCAGATTCTACATTTGACCCCAAGAAAAAAGAATTAGTCTGAAACAAATCAATACAATCAGCAGAACAACTTGTCTAAAGACATTCAGACAAATATAATCCAAAAACCATGGCCTGATTTTACAATCTGATTTTTTTTTTTCGAAAGTGAACTTTTGGCACCTTGGGAAAAAGCAATGGTAGAGGCCTAAGCTTATTAGAAAACTTATAAATGAATTGTTTTGTTTTTTTCATTCTTGAAATTCTAATAATTTGTGACTGGTATAGAATGGCTTTTCATATATTATGGCATAAAATTCACACAACATATATCCAAATAAAGAATGTACATTTGCATATAACTCCTTTTTAGTGAGGGGAGCAGAAGGGGGGCAATTGTGAAAATGTTGAGGAAAAGTATGAAGTTATGTCAATATGAATGCAGATGAGGTTAGGGTTTGTGAATGGGTGTATATTTTTATGCAAATGAGAAAATAAACCCCATATAGAAAGTTCCAGATCTATGGAAGCGTAACAGGGCAAAGATAAATCTAACAAAAGGTTTTCTGTCTGCCATTGATGGATTGTAAAGTAAAAAATAAGACAATTCATTCTATCTCACTGTCAGAGGCCACAAGATGAATATTGTATCATCGAACACTTCGAGGAAAAAAAAAAAAAAAAAAATCAAACAGCCTTGCCTACCCTCTTCATCTTACACAACTTGACAGCCACTCTGATCACCATACTTGGAAAAAGATGAAAATAAATCTTCTAGAAAGAGTCCAGACATGGGCAACTAATTTAGTACCATAATGAAAAAGTATTAGTTATAATAGTAGGTAGAAAAAGTTAAGGTTAACATCATTAAAAAATGGAGGGATTAGAGAAACTTGATGGAAATATTTGAGATTGAGTGTAGTTTAGAATTAGTAGACCCTGATGTATTTTTCACTAGAAGAGAGTGCAAGGGACTGAGAGAGGAGGCCACATACATACAGTAGAAGGAAAGTATAAGTAGACTGAATAACAAGAAATTATTTTTAGCTGACTGGTAGGATTATGGGATAGATCACTGAAATATCTAGTGATGTCAACTGATATAAATCATTTAAAGAAGAATTACAATTATCATTAATAAATTTTTGCTACTATTTACTTCCATTTCGACTGTTGCTGCTTTTCAACACAACTCTAGCTGGGTAGCCTTCAGCAGTAAGTAAACAAATTAACAGCGCAGATCAGAATAAGTTTTAAACTCACAACTCTGTACATCAGAGGGTGGTTCATTTAACGTGCAACCGTTATTACAACTGGAGCTGAGGGGCGGGCACCAGTCCAAATCATACTCCCACACTCATTCTCTATCACAGTCTATTTTGCACTACATGTTATCAACTAGTAGTTCAGTTCTATCCAATGTCATTTTATATCTATTTATTACATTAGTTTCATTAATATCCACTGATACACATTTCTTTGATCTTCATACATACTTTATCAAAAACCAACAAAAGAATTTCTTTTTAAATCATTGTAACAATTTTTGATGTAGCTATGAATGATCAAATTGAAATGGTTTTCTTTCTCCTTGATGCAAGCATTTTCCAGCAATTCAACTGTCACATTAATTCAAACCTCATGCAATACTAAATAAATGTGAAATTCAATTCTTTTTGAGCTTTTTATATTTCAACAAAACTATGAAATCAATGTATATAGAGAGCAGTTACTAAGTGGAAATGATAAATTCTAATGTTCGGGATATGAAGTTAACATACATTCACAACTGTTCTGTATTTCACAGAATAAGTGTTGGATTATAAAACAGTTGTTATACCAAAAAACAGAGTTTGGTAAACACATACACATAAATTATAAACAAAGTCTGAAAAGTATTTACGAATATCATAATCTTGATAAATGAAAATACTGTAATTATAAAATTTATGAATAATTTAAATCTTAAAGAATTACAAACTATACATTCAGACATCGATAGAGGTTAACCCTAAGATTGAATCAACCAAAACTGAAGTAACCAGCCATATCTCTTATCCGAAAAAAAAAAAAAAAAAAAAAGGCTGGAATAGAACCTCTTCCTCTAGAATCACGAGATTTCCAAATTCAACGCTATTCCAATGCAGTGTCGATTAAGTCACTGAGATGAAGCTTGGATTATCTCCCCTTCCAGCCACCCTGCTTCCTCACCAAAAATGTGTGTAACTCTTTTCACATGAAGTGGTCTGATGGATTGCAGTATGAGACAAATGGGAAATATGACTTAATTTAAGAATGAAAAGTTTATGAACTAATGGAAAAACTAATGAAGAAGGTGGAATGAAAAACGTTTCTTTTTAAAATGCATTTTTTTTAATTTGTTGGTATATATGATTTTTATACAATTTTTTTTTTCACTCTGGATTGTTCTTTTCATTTTTTTTTGTCTTCTTTTTTAAGTTTTATACTAGACAGACACAACAAACGGATGTACATTCACTCATCACACAACCATGGCATTAAGACATACAATAGCTATCTTCACTATCTGAAGAGGAATAATCACGCTGAAATTTCTGCCGTTTGGAGCCAGCCTCTTCAGCACCAGAGTCTGTGTTGTCTGAAGACATGTGCCGAAACTGCCGATGGTCATGCAAGGAAGAACGATCACGTGTGGACCCACCCCCACGTCGACTACTACTGCTAGTACTGCGACGACGACGGCTTACCACGGGGCTATTGCCACTATGAATCTCTTGCTTAATCTCAATGTCTGTATCACACATCCTTCGAGGCCTGTGCTTACGACGCCGACGTTCTTTACGGATTTTACGTCGAATGTATCGAACCGTCTCTGATCCTGAAGATAGGTCTCGTGATCTACGGTGTTTTCTGTGTTTGCTACAGCCTGTGCTCTTTCGTCGCTTACGATGAGTTCCCGAATCACTCCGGCTGTCATCAGATCGAGATCTATAATGATGTCTGTGTTTCTTCTCTTTTCTCCTGAAAAACAATACGTAACAAGTCAGAAAAAACTAAACAGTCAACAACTTATAGGAAAACAAGAAAAAGAACAGACTCTCTTTTTTTTTGGTAACATTTGTTTCTGGAATAAAAAATATTTGTTTCCAATTGATTAAAAAAAAAAAAAAACTAAGGTAAGGCTGTTGAGAGATTAAAAAAAAGACTCTCTGAAAATGGACACTGACTGGTTTTCATTCTGTTTGCATCCTAGAAGTATGTATGTATTTGTGTTCTGCATAAGTTATAGATCATAACTCTATGCTTACCATATTGGATGTTCAAAATTTTAGCTTTATAAATTACAAATGCTTTTCAGTTATGTCACAATTTTTTCATTTCAAGAATTTTTTTTTTTAGATTATACGACAAAGTGACATAAAAAATATTCTCAAAGTTAGAAAGGGATCTATTTTAAATCCATCAATTTTGAGGTAATATGTCAGTACTTATGTCACATGTTAATGTTACACAAAATGTATCTTCTTCGTACTATAATTCACCAACTTCGATTGCAAATCTGAAAAATGGCTGGAGGTACGGCCACCAAATTTTCTGTGGTCACTAATGGGACTCCAGAGCAGGATTTTAGCTAGTTAACCTCTGAAAATTTCCTTTAAAATTGATTTATAATGTAAATTTGACACTATTTCAATGCCTGTTTTGGATGAATCATTGAAATAAAGCTCAGATCATCTTCCCTTCAGGCAAAAACAGGCAACCCTGCCCCAGAGACCCTCTAAAAATGTTTTTTTCTTGTTTTGTGTTTGTTCAGGGTTTTTTTGTGGGTTTCTTTTTTGGAGGGAAGGGGTTACAATGTAAGTTTACTCTAAATTGGTCCTTTATTTTGTGTCCACACTTTGGAAAAAATCTTCACCAAAAGTCCACCTATAAAGGAAGAGTGGTAATAAATCATTCTTTAAAAACAAATTAAAGAAAAAACCATCTCATTTCCACCTATCTATCTTTCCATTTTATTGATTCTTTTTTTAGACATCACTCTGACCCACGTGTTAGGGTGGCTATTCAGCCTAGTTTTGTATAATTGACGTTGACTTATCATGAAATGATTCAAACTTTTGATGCTAAACAGACTTCAGTTGTCATTCTAAAAAAAATAATAGAATTTACTCTAGTTTACGGAAAAAACAGTTTATCGTCAAAGAATTATAAACTTGAAAGTGAAAGGTCTCAGTATAAATGGGTATTTTTCTTACATGTTTTTAACTGAGTAATCTCATCAATTATGACGTTTCAATTTGAAGGACCAAACATGGAAACAAACCAACAATAAAACTACTTATAAATGACAGCAGAAACTACTTCAATAAACTGGTAAGAAGCCCGAATATCAGCAGATGACTCCCTTTTTATCACAGTTTGGACTTGTGAAGATGAAAAATATAAACGTTTAGAGAATTTTTCCCATTCTATTTCATTAACAGCAAAAGATCTTTTTTTCTTCTTATGAGAGACATAAAATACTGCAAAGTTATCTAAAATAGATTGTGGGGCTCTTCAACACAGGCATAGAATATTAGGGGACATAAAATTTGTACATCTTGAGGGTGGGGAGGGCTAAAGAATAGAGCTGTATTAACCACAGAATGAAAAATTGCAAGTTGAATAATGCAAAAGTATTTAAAATGTTCATGTAGCAAATGGTATTTGAGAAGAAAAATAAATTACCTTTTTCTAGAGCTCCTTTTACGTCGATGATGATGATGATGCCCATTCTCTTCATCTTCAGAACGGTCACTACGAAATTCTTCAGGATAAAGTTCCTTGTATCCACTATGACCCCACCTTTAATTCATGAAAAATATAAACTTGATTAGAATGTATTTGAAAATGTTCACAAAGAAATTATACAATTATTAGTTTCAAGGTTGGTAACTTCCATTATTTTAAGTATGATATGTCAGCAAAAGCAACACCAGATATTTTTTTCATTTGAACTGAACAATTAAGATGAAGTTTATCCCTTTGAGACCAATTTAATCACTTTAGTTATATATTTGTTCCTAGAAATATATTAATTAATGAGATGGTTGGTGCCATACTCCAGCTGTGTTGAAAGCCATTTTCAACACAGCTGGAGGCAAAGAAATGTTCAGTTTTCTTACGATAGAAAAAAACACCATGTTTATGATTTTAATCAGCAATTCTTATTAGAAAAACTACATGGAGGTATCTTTAAATTTCAAAGCTGTGACTTTGACGAGCCAACTCTGAAATTTAAAAAGGCATCAGGATTCTTTCATTCAAAATCAATTAGTCTCCTTGATTCAAAATTCTGTGAAAACCTGTCCTAATTAAATAATCCATTTTTGACAGCCTAAACTTTGACAGTTGAAACAATTTTTTTTTCACCTAAAGTCATGAAAATACAATTGCAGACAGATGGGGGGGGGTAATGGTGATGCCCTGAACTACCCACCCCACAAAGGACGGTAGAATTAGTATACGCAATGCTTTGAATAGCAGGTCTAATTTGTTCCAGAATTTGTCTGCACTGTTCAAAGTCTTATCATAATTTAATGAGTTCTTTTACAGCTTTTTTTCATTTGTTTGTATAGCAATGACTTAGCCACACTAACCAAGGGATTTCTACACTCATTTATCTACCTTGATAACTCAAAAGACATCCATTTCAGAGTTTAGCATCTTCCACTTCTAATCAGTTACATTCAAATCATAAACTCTGTAAGGGACAGCTTATAAAAATACTTAGCTTGGATGTCAGATCTATTCTTAGGAACACTCATTCATTGATGGCATATATGAGATATATGGACTCACATTGCATTTTATATACGGAGATAATAGAGATTTACCTTGCAGTGAGATTAGAGAATAGCCTTCTATACACATTGCATTTTATATACGTAGATAATAGAGATTTACCTTGCAGTGAGATTAGAGAATAGCTTTCTATACACATTGCATTTTATATGCGTGGATAATAGAGATTTACCTTGCAGTGAGATTAGAGAATAGCCTTCTATAAACATTGAATTTTATATACATAGATAATAGAGATTTACCTTGCAGTGAGATTAGAGAATAGCCTTCTATAAACATTGAATTTTATATACGTAAATAATAGAGATTTACCTTGCAGTGAGATTAGAGAATAGCCTTCTATACACATTGAATTTTATATACGTGGATAATAGAGACTTGCATAGCAGTGAATAGCAGTCAGTTGACCATGAACAAATTTTCATTTTTTCATTTCTATTACTTTTCTATACATTTTATCATTCTTTAAATTCAGCATTTTTATTACATCAACAGAACGTAAAACTATTTTACTACATCAGTTACATAACTCAGTGTGCCAGAGAATAAAAACACATTGTTAATTATCATTTGTGGATTTTGCATATTCACTTCAATGGATATTTCTGTAGCCTGCAACAAACTTGAAGACTAGAAAGAGGGTTGTATTCTAACTGGCATTTTCATCACCATTATTAAAAACACAGTAAATGCTAGGTGGGTCATAATTAGTTTCTTTTCACAAAATAAAACGTATTTCAAAAGATATATTTAACAAAGCCTGATGTACTGCACAGGATTCCATGGATATTTATAGCTATTTGAAGAATCATCAATCAACTTTTGGAAATCCCATGAATGTTGACAAGTAAGCCAGTATCTCATACCTTCTGCCCTTCTCATTCTCTCCTTGATCCCATCTTTGTAACCCATCCATGTTTTCATCTGAATGCTGTACAAACATGGATTAGTTTCAAACTTTTAAAAAATTTTCCTACCCCTCCCTACCTATCCTTTTATCAAATTACCCAAATTTTCCCCCCTCTCTCTTTTCCTACTCTCCTATTAAACTACCTTATGTTATAACTGAAAGCATATCACTTGATTGCAGGTAGGGACAAGCAGGACAGCATTATAACTTGTGACATTCATGAAATGAAGCTCAGATGAGAATTTGAGAAAATAGATTACCTCCCAGGATCTTTCTCTTCTGCCTTTTGTAGCTGCCTCATCCAATACGTACTTCTTTTGGTCGATAAAGGAACAGGTTCATCATCCATATGAGCACGACATTTACCATATGACACGGTGTCATCTCTTATTCTGTTATCATACAAGAAGGACTTGCGTGAATCCTCGAAGAATATGCTGTTACTATTCTTCTCTTTGTCTTTGTCCTTCTCTTTATCTTTATCTCTGTCCTTATCTTTCTTCGATGATGAAGAAGAGAGAGATTTCTTCTCCTTTTGACGCCACATTTCGGCTTCTTCAACCATCTGCAAATTCAAAAATAATCAGTCATTTCACAATGGTACAATCAATACATGAAGTATTTATGAATTCTTTTCAGCGATTGTTACTTTTTCAGGGTGTAGTTTGACTGCGAACCTCAGAACAACATTTTTTCTTCAGAAATTTTAAAATTTTCTCTGATCACAGTTTTTTCACCCTTTTTAATTATATCTGCGGATTTATGTTCCAAAAACTACTTTTTCAAATGAAAGCAGAAAACTTGACGATTCGAAACGGTATTTCTTTAAAATCAACTACAAATGATATAAGTAGGGGTTAGTGTTTAGGGTTATTATCAGTCAATTAGGGACCAAATGAAAGCCCCATCCATAGATTCTGAATTTAACACAGAAAGGAAACAAATACCTTTTTTTCAAGAGTGCATTTGTGAGCAGACTCTTTTCCGCACTAAATTGTTTAGATTTGTAAACTAATAAAACTATAATAGAATTACATTGCATCATGGAGAATAGCCTTAAATTCCTGGAAAGTAAATTTTGAAAATATGGGATTACTTTCAAGAAAATATTAACACCAAGACATGAACTATAAACTCACAAATACCAAATAGAGTAAGTTTCCTCAGAACTCATACTACAACTTGATCCGACTGGATATGAATTGATCTTTTCAAAATGTGTGCATAAATTATTTACTAGTTTAGCTACAATGACTACATTGAAAAAAAACTCTATAGAAAATTATTTTTCTGTCCATTATTTTGAGTATATTACATGATACAAATAAGGAAATATATTCATAATACTGTATCAAATTGTAAACCTATGTCACTATTTAATAGTTGGAAAACTCATTTAACTAAATACTGATTTTTTACAGTAATTCAAAGCCTCATTCTGCCATTTCCAAAATTTGCTCTTCTAGGAATAAAAATGTTATTTAGAACAGTTTCAGAATATTCAAGAAGTAATAAAGTAATCTATTCAATGTCAGAATAAAAACATCAGTATTTCAAATTGAATCCAGTTCAACAAACAAACTCAGTATGAAATACACAGTAGAGGAAGAGGGTTTCTCATGCAGTGAAACATGATTTATTCAGAAGGTATCTTCCATTAAACGTATAATTAGGAATAAAATTCCTCATTATGCATTCTCTGGCCTCACTTGTAAGTAAGGGTCAAGAACTATCCTAAAACTTTTGAGATGATTAGTTTTTTCTCTAAGCAATGTACTGACATGCAGGTGGTATAGTTCAAACTAATTTTATTGAAAACCAATAGATAAGTTTGTTTTTGTGAAAATAGCAAAGTGTGGATTTGTTCCAACAGATCTCCAGTATTAATTAGCGCTCAATCTGTCTTGAACTCTGCTACAGCGTCCTTTATCTGTTTTTCAAAAAAATGCTTTTTATTATGACAATGAATCACTGCTACCTACAACAGATCAGTCAGATCACTGTTGCAGAGTTTAGCTTATTCATGCGTTCTGACATTTATATTTATCTATGCAGGTATTCGGACTTTGCCCAAACTCAACTGTTCTCAGTAGAAACTTGAAATTTTACACACATACTCCCCTCAATGAGTAAGGAAAACGTTTTTTGAAAATTTTCTCTGAAATAAGTTTTTAGTGGAGTGTTCAATATTCAGTGTAAGTTTATGCTAAACTGGTCAATAGTTTGAGACAGCTTTTTTTTCTTTTTTTTTTTTCGAAGATTTCAGACATTTTTTAGTGATCACCAGCACAACAAAAGGCAGAAGTAGTAACACATCATACATGGGTGGTGCAGATCATAATTTCCCTTGGAATACTAGTTGCCTCTTTCATTTGACAAAAGAAATAGCAAAAAAAAAGGAGTAATGCTACTAAATGACATATAGGCTACTGATAATAATGTGACTTACCCTGTTGTGCGTTCCAGTGTGTCGAAGTTCATTCTGAAGCAAAATTTTAGCTGATCTCTGCAGCATATTTACTCACTCTGGTTAATATCAGATCTAAAAAAGAAAAGAAAACATAGGAATAAGTAACTCATAACAGATAATCAAACAAAATAATCCTAAGACACCGTTCAAAGAACTGCTCAGTGTCACCTGTTCGAGATTCATAGAAGCCCTAGGGAATTGCAACAACATATCACAGAAAGTGACCAACTGAAGATATATGTAACAGATATAATATGGAGTGGCATTCAAGAGATTTTTATACTTGTGTGGTATGCAAGTTTCTCTTGATAGATTATTTCTATCAACATGTTTGAAAATAAAGTTAACTGTTTCAGCTGAAAGAGAATGCTAGTATGAAAGATCTTGATGTTATAAATCTAAGTCAGGATGGTGGTGCACTTAGTATTTAAGACTGTCACCTCTGTTAGTTGTTCATAGCATTTTTTATTTACTCTGCTTGCACATCTTACAACAAGTATTTGTATCCATCTATTGTGTTGAGTGTTATCTGATAAATGTGTATCAGGTCACTTTTCAGGTCTTTTGGTTGTGGCATCAGCTTGATAACACTCATCCGTAACCTTTTTGATATTTTCTGGAATTTGAGAATTCGTGTGTATTCTACATGTGGTCTGACCAAAGCTTTATAGATCATTTTGAATATAGTTGAGTCCATATATGCTGCAGATTATGCCAAGCATCGGATTTCCTTCATCGATCTTTTCTTCCATATGTTTATTGAGGTTAAGCTTCTCATCCACAATCACCCCTAGATTTTTTTCATTCAGTCACTCTTGTTAGGGTGGGGAATATATAGTTATATGATTTGAAGTTGTTTCCAGATGTTGTATTAGTTTATCTAGGTCTGGTAAATTGATGCTTGGTGGTTTGATCCCAAATTTAGAGACTGACATTCATCTAAGTTGAAGCTCATTTGCATTCTCTCTGATCTTTGAGTAACTATGTTAACATCATC
Source organism: Thysanoteuthis rhombus (assembly GCA_963457665.1). Classification (NCBI taxonomy): domain Eukaryota; kingdom Metazoa; phylum Mollusca; class Cephalopoda; order Oegopsida; family Thysanoteuthidae; genus Thysanoteuthis; species Thysanoteuthis major. The sequence continues at coordinate 13,976,788 of OY735221.1, forward strand.
CTGTATTGAATCTGTGTTGTGTAAGTTGTTATATTCCGTATCAGCTTCAAATGGAATGGAGTCATATAGTTTAATGCAGAAGTAAGGAATGAGGAGTGAATGAGAATATGTAAATAAATCAACAATTTGTTTAACTTTCAACTGATATGAATAATCATTTAACATGCCATTACAATCAATGATTGTAAAATGTAACATCAAAATTTGAGATCATGTAAAAAAAATCCATTGAAGGATACATATGGTCAGAATAAATGCATATAAAAAATGGCTAGAATGCTCCACCACATTTGGTGGCTACGGTTGATTGGACTCATTTCAAAAGTTCAATTTTTTCAGTTGCTGCGGATGAAGTCAGCGATACAAGATTTATGACTAATTCTTTCTACAGATATAAACAATATGATTTATTCAAAGTAATAACATTATAATGTATGAAACCTAATTATTGTTATTGTTCTTCAATTAATTTTTCACAAACACACTCACTCGATAGTGAAAGAGCGCACTAAATTGAGCGCCGTTTTCAACATTGAGTGAGCTAGTGTGTAGAATTTTAAAACCGAGGAAACGTTTCAAATTTGGGTCCCACAAATTACTCAAGTTCTTTATTCCCAAGCTACTACTCCACTTTCTCCAACTATATGACCGGTTCGGTTCACTAAAAATAAATTCAAAACACATTTGCAAATACATATTTCCATCACTCAAAGAAATTTGCAGACCAAAATCTGAGCATCCTCTAAGTGGATGATGCAAAAAGGTTAGTTTAAAAAATAATTTCGAGGGTTGAGAAATGAAATTTCCAATTTTACCAAATATTTAACACTGTAAACGCAAAATTAGTTCAATTTTCTAAAGGTGTAAACGAAAGAGAAAGTACGTAAGAACTTATGTAAAGCTAACTTTCCGAAGAAAAACCAACTTTTTTTTTTTTAAAACCAGGAAAATTTAAAAGCAAATTGCTTCCTATTGAATTCTGAATTCTTTTAAATGACTCCAGGAAATAATAGAGGTACATAACTCAAAAAAACTGTGTATTAGCTTCGATGGTGAACAATATATAACACTCAATATCAGCTGTGCTTAAAATTTAGGCCCTGATCATGATTTTAAATACTGCAAGAAAATTATAATTATTTGAAAATTTGAACAATGGAATTTACACGATGTGATCAACTATTCAGAAATTCTTGGAGACCCTAATAACGATGAAATTCACACCAATACTATTAATTTTTTTCGATGAGAACATAAAGAAAATTAAAACAGCATTTCGGCACGTCTGAAGAGAAGAAAGGTTGTTTTTTTCCATCATCCATGAATCTATCTGGCGAAATTATCACAACAGAAACATCAGCTGTTAATAGTAAATATGTAAATAAATATTTGTTTTTGGTGATGATTGTTCTTTTAATAAATTATTCATAATTTTAAACGCATATTCATTTTTTATTCTACACCACTTAACTATAGTATTTTAACCGAACGAATATCAAATAATACTATAGTTTCAGGAGAGAATAGTACAAAATGCCTTCTTGTAAATGTAAAGAATATGCATATCCCTACTGGGATCGTCGAGATTCCCTCAAAGCAAGCTTCTGGCTCGTTTCTCAAAGAAGCTTTGGTAGTGAAAAAAAAGGTTATGCCAAAAATGACTTTTTCTTATATTATCAGCTGATTGTTGTGTGAATTTCGAGATATATCTTTAAGTATAGAAATTACAGAAAATATCTTCTATCTACAAACACGATTAAGAGATGCAATCAAAAAAGTAGAATGATATAAACCCCTCAACTGAAGGAGAATACATGATTAAGTACAAGCTAACACAACTCTATTTTATTCTTTCAATCTGGAATGTCAATTGTACAGGACTTATAATACTCGATTCTTTCAAACTATAGAGGGAAATCGCGTGCTTTGAACAAAATATTTGCCAATCAGCCTTGAACGAATTAAATAATGGTCAAAATGTTTCAATTTTCAGGGCAAATAAATCTAAAATTTCGTAAGTCACTTTTGATGTTGGATACGTGTGTTGATGCTCAAATAAATAGGGTTTGTTTTTTTTTAAACAAATGATGACCTAGCTGAGAAATCAACTAATTTGTTATAATATAGCAACGAATTTACAATATTCAAAGTTTTGGATTAAAAGATCTTGAAGAAAAAGAAATTACAAGACTTCATCTCCTCGATATAACTTAACAATTTCGTTTAGACCCAAATCTAAAGTATCTTGTTTATGAAAGTTTAGTTTAGTCAAGTAGGAGAGACATTAGAATAAAAATAAATCTATGATGTTAGGAGACAACATTGTTATAAGTGATAATTCATTTGGGGGTTTTCGCGTAAAGTTGAAACAAATCTAACCTTTATCTTATTTGAGAGCAATGATTTAAAATTTGCTTTTCTTTGTTATTAAAAATATCTTACACATGTTTCATCAATTATAACCAAAGATTTACAATTAAAAAGCAATCTGTAATTTAGGATAGAAAAATATCATCTCAAAAATTATGCTTATTTACACATTTTTTTTTAAAATTCTTAGTTTTGTGCGAAGTCAAGTACTACACTAAACACCAGCATAGCACAGATGGTAGGAAATGTTAAAAGGTAATAATAGGTACACGTTTACAAATCAACAAACTCCTGAATGGACCCAAAACTCCCTAAACCTTCAGAATCGGGTATAGTTCTAAGGATATTCAAAGAAATCCAGAGAGAAGCACCTTAAACACGAGAGAAGACTTCATGTCCATTAAAAAAACAACACTCAACTCACCGTTATCGTGTTTTCACTGATCTACTTCCGGCGTTAATCTACGTCATCAGCAATCACCGGATGTGGCCTTGATTAAAGGGAGGTAAGTGACCTTTCTCTTTATTTTAAATGTTATATTCTTTCCTTTTGGTTAATCTACAAGACTAGCATTTATTGTTGCAGAGAAACAATTTTGTGGTAATTATTAGAATAGGTTATTTTTTTCTTAGTGATGAAGAGAAAATTTAACTCTATTTTGGGGGTGATTTCAAGAGTTACAATTGTATCGTAATTCATTAGAGGAAAAACACACAACATATTTTTATGATCCATCCATAAAAAAATGTTTAGAGTTCATTTTTTTTCAGTAAATTTCAGAAAAATATGTACTTTTAATTTTACAGGCTTGGTAGTTTTCCCATCTAGTTAATTGTTTAGCTACGCTAGCATATCGTTTCTACTGTGTAGTGAGGTCAATACTCACTGGGTGCTCTACATTTGTGGCCTTGTGCCAGACTAAGCCTTGCAGTATTTGAAATTTTCAGCATGATTTCCTTCAGTTCTCAAGTTGATCCGTCTGGCTGGCTTATCATGCAGACAGGCTGCACCAATGGAGATAGAAGGCCAAAAATTCAACTAACTAAAAATGGTTTTCAAAATTTTCAAAAGTTCTAGGTTTAAAATAATTGAAAAAAATCCATATTATATACAAATAATTATCATAAAATCATGACTTTTTGGCGGGAATGGGAGAGAATTTTGACAAGTGGCCAGTATGCATCTAACTACAGTTGAAGAAATCTGTCTCGTGTGTACACATTGTTATTACTCGACAACTGGTCATTTGAAAAGTTGACATTCTCCACATATACTAGGCAGTGCAGTGTCAAATCTCAAGTTTTTTTTGATCAGCGGTTCTTGAGAAATCTAATAAAGATGAATAAAAAAATAGAAGATTAATAGATCTCACTTCATAGTTTCAATGAATCATCTCCCTTGACTTCCGCCCTTTTGAATTATCAAAATTTAGGTATAAAATATCTAAATTGGAAACACTGAAAAGAAGTGACCAAAATACTTTGGAGCTATAGTTTCATAGGACAGACGGAATATTACTTTACATGACAATTATAAAGTCAAACTCCTTCCAAGTATGCACCTCTGAAATAGATGCTGCCCTAGTTTTATTAATTTTTCGTTTTTTAATTTGATGTCCACCGTGTCTTTTGTGATTGGTTGAAATCTATAAGCCTTAACTGATAACCTAAAGAAGCTGCTGCCTGATTATAGGAGCCAATCCATTTCAGAATATGGCTCAAGTATAATTTTTCTTTTAAGGCAATATAAGCAAGACTTAGTGAATTTCTTATTTGGTTAATGATGTAACTCATTAGAAGTAAAGAAGGCTGATCTAATACTCAGAAGGTGATATTAGACAGTGTAATTTGTTAGCAAGGAATTTAAAAGTTTACAATCATTCTAGCAATGATCTAAAGACGTTTTTGATGGCAAAATACATGAATTGAAAACAATCAAGAAAACATGAGAATATGACACGAAATTTATCACATTGAAATTTTGCCTCTCTCTGTTTTAGATTCCATTCGAAGTCACTTAATGCTTCACTCCAGTGCAAGACTGCAATTCTCCTTGTAATCATCTCCATACAGTATGCTTTCATTGATCAATTCATAAAGAAACTAACCAATCACAACAGAGTATTTTAGGAAGCAGACGACGCAGACTGTTCCTTTCTTAGTTACTTCATGTATTACAAGTTTGCGAAAAATCTGGGTCAGGAGTAATTTCTTTTGAAAATATACAACTTTTTTTTTTTTCAATTACCGCTACCCACAACAGACCAGTTTGTTGACGGGTTTAGGTTACTTATGTGTATTGACATTTACAAGTATCTATGAATCCATGAATCCAGACTTTGCCCACTCATTACCATTCATAGTAAAAACGTGAAATTTTGCACACACACTCCTCTCAAAGAGTAGGGAAAATATCGTGTATTTTTTTGGTTGTTGTTTTTCTTCTTAATTCCCATCCATAATAAGTTTCTTGGGAATGGGGATTTAATTTACATTGTAAATTTATGCTGCATTGTTAGTGTCTAGCAGTGCTCAGGCTTATTTTGGGAAAATTTGGACTTTCTAGTGATTACAACCCTAACAAAAAGAAAGAGAGGTACGTTATTCATTGATCACATCTTTTTCCAAATTTTCAATTGATCACCCTTAACACAGCACGGTGTTTGAAGACAATGGTCACATGATGGTTTTAATTGAGTGACAAACCAGACTTGTTTTTGTTTTTATCAAATCATGATTTTATGGCGCAAACTATACTGATAGTACTTTCAAGAGAATTTGATTTTACCACCATAACATACACAGGTGGTGATGATCCATAAATTCCCTTGGAATGAAATTGAATAAACAGAATATTATCTATTTTATTGAAAATGATATTTTACAACTATGAATTATAAAAAGAATTAGAATATTACTAATTTTATTCAGAAAGAAAGGGGGAGAAAGGGAATTAGTTTACTGAAGAGATAGGAAGAGAGAGAGGGGGAGAAGCAAAGTTTGATTAATAAGAGGGTATGAAAAGAGGGAAGAAAAGAAAGTTAGGTAGTTTACTGGTGTTAGGAAGAGAGAGGGGAGAAAAGAAAAGTAGTTTAATCAGAGGGTAGGAAGGGAGAGAGCTGAAAATGAAGTTAGGTAGTTTACTGAGGGGATACTGTTTTGAGGGGTTCGTATAATCTATGTTAATATGACATGTAGATAAAATCATGAAGATGATAAGGGAGAGAATGAGGCACAGGATGAAGGAAGAACAGAGGCATAAGATAATGGATAATCCTAGCTGTCAACACCCATGGAATTTCCACGGATTCAGCAAGTAAAATCAACTCGTTTTCGAGTCAATGTTTTTGTTTGATATTTAGGAAAAAAAAAAAAAAAACATAATCAGAAAGATTCATTTCAGATCGAAAAGAAAAATTTTTTTTATTAACTATTTTTCAATTAGTTGAAAAATCAATCAACCATGGCATGGGGTTTATATCACCACGAAAACTTTTCTGATACTCTCAATTTACCGTAAAAGCAAAAAGATAAATAGTTAACAACAAGCAAGTCAATAGTTATCTGGTGCAACATGAGATAATTTCATGTTACACTGGGTCATTTCCGAAGAATATCATCCAAGAGTTGTATTTGCCGCATTTCCCCAACGTATACACCGCACCTCTACCGAAAAGAAAATCCTGGTGCGTATTATCTACAGACACATGATTTTAACGCATAATTATACACGGGATAATGCATTTTTCACTCGAAATTGAAGCAGAATCGTGAGGTGCAGATTATCTATGTTAGCAGGATATACATGGTGAAATACAATGAGTGAAAGGCTGTTCAGGAAAGCCTTGTCGTATGTCCCAAATGAGTCTTTTTTTTTTCACGAGAGAACTGCAACAGGTACTTGAAGGGTATCATTGATGCAAAGAATTAAAAAGAAAAAATAATAGAACGAACTTATCAAAAATGTTTTTAAATCGCCATATAAATAAAAGCGTGGAAAATATGTCATCGATTTTTCTTCTCAGAATTATGATGTACAATTTATTATTCGAAAAGTTAAATTAAAAAAACTAGCATAATTTGTATAACAAAGCCTGCTTAGTACGTATAATATAAAAATAAGCATTCGGCAAACTTTTAGATTCAACTTCAAGTTATTAATTTTGATTGGATCGGCCCTATACAAATGAAGTTAGATTTATGTAATAATAGTAACCCAGTTATTTTCTAAAGCGTGTTCAAATGTTGGTGGCATTCCCAGTTGGTATCTCTTTCTCCGAGTCTTCACGGTCGCTGAAGTTTTTCTTGGTGTCCAAGAACAAATAATGAAAATATAATAGAACGAACTAAAAAACAAATTTCAAGTATTTCACAAGGTGTCCATAATTTGATTTTATTGACTTTGAATTAATACATTTGAAACCCTTAATGTCCGGACACCTCGTTTATCCAGTAACCCGATCAGCCAATAATAACTGCTACTTCATTTTAAGGAAAATGTTTCTCGAAAAGTTTCTTTATCAACTAAACTATGGATGACCATTAAGACAGTAAATGTTTTTTTCTTCTTCGGCCAATTGGGTAAACATTTCGTACTTGTCATTTTCAAAACATCGCCTTATGGGAAATTTCTTTTTTTATTCCATAAATTTGACAATAAATCGTATTAATCAAACTTGAGATATCAAACAATTTGAGAGTAACTTCATTATGGAAAGGAAAAATACTTTTAAAATTGCTGATCCAGAAACTAAAAGTTTTTGAAAATTTTACGTCACTGTCCTAGTTTCGTGGTCCAGCCTTTTGCAACACTCAGTTCAAGATCAAAGTGTAGCATCTGTTCTACTCATATATTTTGATTTTCTTCATGAATTTCAATTTAATTTCAGCTTTGTTTTGTTTTTTAATTGACAAAACAAAAACAACAGAAGTTGTTATGAACTTTATTCATTGTTATCACTGATCCGTGTGATTTTAGAAAATCATGTAGTTGAATAATGTATAGCATTTTTAGCATTCAGTGCCTGGATATCGGAATTTAGCGTCCTTCAGGATTCAGATGTAGGAATTTTAATTTACCATCCTCCAGGTTTCAGACGTGGTATTTCAAGCATCTTCCAACATTCAACCATTTTAGATTTTAGACATCCATCAGCATTCGTACATGCAGAAGGGTGTGGAATTTTAGAATCCTCCCATGTTCAAGTGTGGAAATATAGCATCTTCCCGTCATTGAATTTAAAATATTTGGGGAGCTGGTTAGGCCCACGTTACTAGGTTGGCCATTTACAAATTTCTAAAGAGTTGGATATTCTAGATCTGAGGGCCGCATGTCCCTGAGAGGGGAGGGGGCTACGAAGGTATTACTAGAGCGAGAGAGGGTCCATGAGTGTGTTCAGTAGGAAGAACTTTCAAAAGCGGCAATTACATATAATAAAAATACTCACTTGACAGAAGTAACTAACTAAATATAATAAGAAATAAATTAACAATTGCTTGTTTTCAGTTACCACTATTTAAAAAGCATATTTGACGCAATATATGTATTTTTTTTAGCCAAAGCCTAAAAAGAAAGGCAAATTGACGTTCCAATGGTGGATAGAGTGTATAAAAACCGGACGTTTAGCCATCCTACACATAACACTTGGTCAGGTTTGCATACACGGCCATCTTTTTGAGTCACAGTGACGGTGGTCACAAGTTATGTTCTCATTTAGTCCTGTAGCGGCTCCTTTAATTCAAGTTATAATCAAATACGAAAATAAATAAGTATCAGCTTTAGATACCAAACCTTGAATCCAGTCACATATACAGAACATAACTTCCCTAAGCTACTGTCTGTGAAAGCTCTAAATGCACGTGTTCACTTATTCTTTTGCCCTAGCTTTCGTGGTCGCTTACTTCTTCCCTTCCTTCTCTCTGACCTCACGTCCAGTGAACTTTCCATTCTTTGACCATGACTAGATATCATCTTTTGTCACTAATCTTCCTCAATACTAGGATCCTAAAACTGAACCAACCTCCTTTTGATAATCTGGCCAGGTCAAACCAGCCATTCATTATCACAGACACTACTAATCAGGCTCCATTCAATAAATAAAAACCAAACGACCTTAGACCTGTTGTCATGATTCCCTAACTAATCATTCTCCTATATTTCATTTTAATTTATCGGAATAACCAAATATCCAACTCTCTCCTTCTCTGTAAGGATGCTATGTAGTAATATAATCTAAACAAGTCTCTTCAATCACAATCTATCCTATTTATGTTTCTTAACATGTATTTTTCAGCCTCAAGTTGTAATAAATGCCTCTTCATTAAATGAATATTCGTATGTGTTTTTACAACAATTACAAACTCTGCTCAATCTCCATGTCCATATTCATACTTGCCGCATCTAAATTCTCCCTTCAGTCATGGCAATTATCGTCCATCTTCCTCCATCAATACTTCTAGAGACATAGGCATGTGGTGGTAAAACCAAACACGTAGAGACTAAATCCTTTCTCCTCTAGAACTACACCATCTTGTCGCGACACAGGACCCAATTACAACTACTACTCTTCCTTACTCACTGTAGGAGACACCTATAACTGGTGATCTATAGCCCTAATGTAGAAAAATGTGATGTGTGGCAACAAAAATATGTAAAAGCAACTTATGTTACAAAATGAGAATATTGAGAATAAAAATCTTCAATATACAGTGGAATACTTTTCTATTTTGTAATTTTTAATCTTTTAATTAAAATTTTTTACACACTTTCATAAAAAGAAATATGTATCTGTAAGTTGAACCACTTGTGATCTCACTTTAGTCTATAAGCAAATTAATTACACAGGTATTGTTTATTGTCATCATCATGAAAATAAAGTGACTTTTAAAATACAATTTAAAAACTTCAAGCTTAAGCCCCCTAATAAGCTAGATCTTCTACGAAAATTTCACTCAGAAGTTCATAAAACAATATAGAAGAATCCATCTCTGCTGTCATTTAATATTCTTATAATTCAAGCAGATTAATCTTCACTTGGAATCTTCTGGTACACAAGGTAATTGAGGTATTTCTGATAATTTATTGATAGTATTGGCTATGAATAGGGTTGTGAGATAGTTGGAGATGTTTCCGGCCATAAACTAGCCAAAATTGGTCGAATGCAAAAACTGTTCATAAAACAGTACACCAAAAAATAAAAATCTATAAGAAATATAACTGAAACAAAGTCAACTTTTTTGTTCCATATGAATCGCAGGGAGATAGGGTCTGGTTTAGCACTACGGTTACTTCCTCCATAACTATTAATACAAAGCATGATAAAATTGACATTTTTCAAGTTTTCAAATTTCCTGAAGAAACTATTTTCTATTTTCTGCAATAGAATGTTAAAAAGAAATGAAAAAAATGACAAAAATGGTAGAACCAAAAAGTTCATGGCCAAATACTTTTAAAAAAAGGACAAAAAACCTACTTATGAGTCTTGAAATTTGTTGAGGAATATTCTGAGAATCCAAATGAGTGATTCACATCCACAAGGTGGTGACATGTTCATATCCAAGTTTGTATACAAGCTAAATTTTTCATATCTTGCACATATAACACAAATATATCTGAATAAAATAGTAGAAAAGGGTAGAAATCCCATGCATAGAGTAGGTTTCAGGCAATTCTCAAAGTGAAAGATCAGTTTTCTGATATTTCATGATAAACTGATCACCCCATGATTAATATTTCTATTGCTTCAAATACGCAAGTGTATTGACCAGATACACCTTTGATATTTTGTATACAAAACCCCAAATTATGTCTGGCTAGAGTGGTTTGAAGAAAAAAAAAAAATCATTCTTACATACTCAGAGCTGGTTTCACACCGTTTTTCTAGTCTTAGTACTTCAGTAAGGGATAAATATTCTATTGTTGTTTGGTATTTAACCGATCCCTCTTATGATATATATATATATATATATATATATATATATATATATATATACACACACAAATTTATATATTCATAAAAGCCATTGCCTATCACTTTATAGAGCACAAAACATGCCATGTTTTTGTTCATATCTAACAGTGTGCAATAGATACACTTTCACAACTTAATACCCCCAAAATCGTTTTTAGATGGGGGCCTAGTGGTATACACATGCAAATTTTCAAAAATGTAGCCACAAGAATGTGAGCAGAAGTGCTAGAAGACACATGCACACACGAGCAGAGAGAGAAGAATCTGTAGCCCACTTGGCTTCTTGATTGGACGATTCATGGGGCTACGGTAATTTGATACTTCTACATACTTAAGGTAAGTTTGTAATTCCATATTTAGTAAGATCAAGTTATCACCAAGTCCCAGAGAAAACCCTTGAGGAAGGCACACAGAAGAGTGCCAAGAAGAAATCTATGAATCATTGATTAGATTTAACAGCTTCCAAATTTGTGGATAGAGGTGCGCATTGTACGTATCATCCATTAAGCCTTGTGCTATTCATTCTTCAGATATTGAAGAGACTTCTATGATGGTTTTTCTACTCAAAAATGAAACACTCTGCATTACAGTTTTTCATGGTGATGTACGCTGAATCACGAATGAAATAAATGCAGATTAACTTCATCTGTCGGAATTACATTGTCCTTTTCTATCACACAAAGGCTACCCCCAGGGAGCCATTACAGGAAGGAAGAAAGGAATTCAGTGTGATAATATGAAACATTTTCGAAGAAAATTATAACTTCTGGTAGACTGTACACAGCTCCTTGCTTAAAAATGTTTGTTGACAAATATCTTTTATCATATATTAAAATGAATTTTTAGCTTAATCAAGTATCTAGAAAGATGGTAATCAAATTATATTGTGTCTAAAAATTTGAAAATGCTGTAGATTTTATTTTTCAATTCCACTTAGTTAACACATTTGCCTAACACACTGAAGGATTCGGGTTTGGAGAACCATGCAACGTGCACATGAAAGAATAATGCTGGGCCTCACATGGAGAGACCGCAAGACAGCACAGTACATCCGAGAAAAGACAAGAGGCTGAGACATCATAGAATCCATTAAAAATCTCAAATGGCGGTGGGCTGGCCATGTTGCAAGAATGGTAGACAACCGAAGGACATCACGACTCACGACATGGATCCCCCGAGATCACATACGCAAACGAGGGCGGCAGAATATTAGATGGAGAGACAAGCTAGACAAGTTCAGGAAGTACAGGCTCCGCAACGCCCATGATAGAGAAGTATGGCGAATCCTGGGGAAGGTCTATGCCCAACGACGGACGTTAAAAGACTGATGATGATGATGAGTGAATAGTGTGGAAAACTCTCCATTAGCATGAATTTCCCTGTAAACTCAGCAGATGACTGAGCACATCCAAAAGTTATGTGATTAGGGTGGAAAAAATTGGGAATGGAGTCATTTTCCCCTTTTTAAAAGGATAGTAGCAAACTAAAGAGGAGCCTATGGGTTGCCTTTAACTACCAGCGCAGTACAAGTCTTTGACATGCATCGATTTCTATGGATGCATATCTTACAATATAATTCTTCGATTTACTATAAAAGCACAAAAGTTTAATCTATGTAACATCTGGTTGGGTTGAATGCAAAACTTTTTTTTTTTTTCCTAATAAAAATTCTAAATGCCAGGGTCATGCCTATCTTATTTTTCTCGGATTTTTTTCTTTCATCTATTTTTTTTTTTAGTTCTTTTTTATTACAACTTTGTTTTTGATCTGAGCTGTTTACTCGCAGCCATAGACTGACAGTCTGAGTAAAGATGCAATAAAAAGCAGCTAAACAATTAAGATGAAAGAAAATGTTAGTCAAAAATTGATACAATTAATAATAATAATAATAATGTTTGACAATGCTTCATCTGGTGAAAAAACAAGAAATAAAAGATAATATTGCCTTTTCTGTTGGGCCTTCAGAAGAATGTTTAGTCTTTCAAAGAATGGCTAGTGATAGAAAACTGCTGGACCTGAAATTCTTGTGGTACTCATACTAGTTCATAGGAGGCATTGTGAGTAGAACCATTGTTTATACAATAATGGTTGTTACTACTCTATCAATTTTGTAGAATTTCAAGCCTAACTTGCAGATTTGTACATTTACTTCTAGTAATGGCTTCAAAACAAAGTGCAAATGTTGGTGGTAGTGTGTAGCACAAACACAAATCTATATCAATGCAAGAAAAGTTAGAAAACTTGACCATGGTGTTTCAGTACAGAAACTGGGTGAGACGTTTGCTATTTAATCAACTCTATATTCGTATTAGCTAAATATACCAGCATCTGATTCATTTATATCAATAAACTGTATCATTTATATTAAAGTATAGCATTTGACCTTTCAATTCCAATTTGATGTGATTAGGAGGAGAAAACACAGTAAAAATTTTTTCTATTAAACATCGTCAACCAAAACTGTCAACAAAGGTTTCTCAGGTTTTTAAATTGGCCTGGCTGGCTTGTTATGTATTTATTATGCATGCAGACAGCACCAATGGAGCTAGAGGGCTAAAAAATTTCAGCATTTACTCATCATATCCAGAAAAACATTTTATTTTTATTTTTTGAAATTTCCCCCGTAAATAGATTGGGGGGAGGGGCACTTAGCAATGAAAGTTTCTGCTAAATTGATCCCTTAGTTTATGTACGGCAGCATTTACTTATTTAAAAAAAATAAGACTCTTTTAGTGATCACTGCCCAACAGAATGCAAGAGAAGTAACTTATTCATTGATCACCCCTTTTTCCAATTGGTTACCTGCAACGCAGCATTCTGTCACAAGACATTGGTCAAATGATGCTTTGTAGTGATGTATTGTATCTAACCATTTCATTCCGATCTGATGCGATTAAATAAGCATACAAAACGGAACCGTTTGTTTATATTAAGTTTCTAACAGTCTGAATGCTTTAAACATATGAGATATACATAATTAGTAGGTCAGAGCTATATTATTGAATTATTGTTACATGACCTTTGTTGGCTTCGTAAAATAGATAATCTGGCACAGCTCTGGAACAAAGAGTCGGAAAATCAATGGTGAACACATACTTCTTGAAATATAAACATGCTAGTCTTGTAGTTTCTATCCAGGGGATCTGTAATGATCTTCACCCATAAAACAGTCATCCATCTAATTGTACCATTGAGGGTATCACAAGTTATTTGACATGAGCATATCTTCGATTTACATCTGGCTTGCTAGGTCCATCAAAACTTCACAAGAGCCCAATTAACTGTACCTTCCAGGAATGTGTTCCCAACTCTGTTCATTGTACATGAAGGGATTGGACTTTTCTGGTTTTGCTATTTTACCTAAGGCAAGGGGGGGAGGGGGATAAGAGATAGATGTATGCCTTCTTTAACGGCATTAGTGTGAAGTGAACACAGATAGTTTCAGCCAAAGTTTGAATTCCATTTCCCATGCTAACGGCACCTCTTCTGCATCAAGAAAGTTGTCAAATACTCAACCGCTAGAGACACAGACACTGAAAGAGAGTGAATGCATTCTGGATGAACTTCAAAAGCAAAATTATCTTGAAGTAGCAGCTAAATCCAGATGAGACTGACAAAAGCAGATAAAGTCTCAAGAAACCTGAGACTGGATAAAACTAGATATATTTCTATCTCAAAACAAATTTATTAACCTTTTACTAAATAAATATGAATAACACAACCGGATACTATGCTGTAGACCCTATAATGCGCAAGTTGGGGTCCATAATTCTCTGTTGTGTTGTAAATGAGTCCACATTGTTATGAATTATCTACTTTTGCAAACTTTGATCCAAGTTTTTCACTTTGCTGCATGGAGACTGCAGAGTGGATGTCATTTCTCTGATGATAAGTGAAAGTATAGTCTAACTGAATTTCAACAATTCATGGTCATACCCGGAAGTAAATACATCAATAACAAATTTGGTACCAAACTAAGAGCAATTTTATGAAGAATAGAAGAAGAAAGAGAAAAAAAAGGCATGAACTTTTGGGGAAAATTTTTCATAAGCACAAATGCAAAAGGTGGTATTTTTTTTTTTTAAATAAAGGATTTTAAAACTGCATAGTCATTCTGAATTTAGAATGATCGGCTTCAAAACTAAGAATGGAGAGAGAATTCGAGGTGATGTTCAGTCCTATGGTGGATAATCCAAACAGATTTTCAGTTGGCAATAAAATGGTTAAACTTGACTATAAATGGCTATCCCAATTGTTTGAGTAATTTACATAAGTGAAAAAGATAGCAAAGATGGGCGAATCATTGTATAAGATACATTCAGTGTCTATAGCTATATATTGTTGAAAAGGAATAGGTCAGTCTAGAAGTGAAGCTCTTAAAGCATTAATAGTATATTGGTTTCTGATTTATTAACTTATTTTAGGTAGAATCTTGGCAACCAGGTTGAATCATATGTAGAAACCATTTAAATTGTGAGAAAAATTGTTACCAGTTTTTCTATGAACTTTGAAATTCAAAATGGACGACTGTGAATGTACATACCTTCCAATTATAAATTAGTTATTGTGCATGAATCCATCAACCAAATTTAATCACTTCTAGCCTATTACCAGCACTTCCGCAAAATTTCATAGAGAACTTTTGGAAATATTGTGCTGACAGACAAGTGCGATAACAGAAATGTACGAAAAAAGAGAATGCTAATATATCTCTCGATAAAAAGCAAATTCCTAGATCCACTCAGAAATTTAATCACTCTTCTCTTACATTATGGCTTGACTTTCCATGAAAGATCATTATATTATTGCATGAAAATATAGAAATTTATGGGGGGAAAAAAACACAGAGAGAGAGAGAGAGATTTGGGGTTTTTCTCTTTTCACCTTTGCTCTTGTCTGCCTACATGATATTCAATGAAATTTTGTGAACAAGTAAGTTATGAGATAAGAGAGAGGTGATTAAGTTTGGGGTTGGATCTAGGAATTAGGAATTTTGATTGAGAGATATTTTTCCATTTCAATGTTTAATACATTTCTGTGTTCTCTCCTATCTATCCACACACCATCTCCAAAAGTTCCTGATGAAATTCTATGGAATTTTGTGGAACTATGTGCCACATTGCAAAGAGGAATTAATCAAAATTTTTGGTGAATCCTGGAATTGGTTCTTCATTGGTAGATATTTTTTAATTATTTTTCAAAAAAGCCATTTCTGTTTTTGCTCATTTGTCCACATGATATCTGTAAAATTTCGGATCAAATCTTGAATTTTGTGAAATAGTAAAAAGCCTTTGGAAAAGTCACAGAATTTTGGAGTGGATCTGGGAATCTGTTTTTGAAATATTTTATACATTTCTGCATTCACTCCTGTATAGTATCTCTGAAAGTTCTAACAGAATTTCATGGAAGGGTGCGCACTTTGTAAGGAAAAAAAATCAATTAAATTTTGAGGCAAATGCAGGAATTCGTTTTTGATTGGGAGATATTTTTGCGTTTTCAGAAAAATACGTGTCATTACCCGTCTGTCCATAGGATATCTCCAAAATTTCTAATCAAATTTCAATGAAATTCTGTGAAATGGTAAGGTACTGAGGATGAAAGAAGTCACTGAATTTTGGAACGAATCTAGAAATTCAATTTCGATTGAAAGATATTTTTCTATCTATAATATTTCTGTATTTGCTCCTGTTTGTCCACACGATATCTCCCAAATTTCTCAATTAATTTCAATGAAATTTCATGGAAGGATGAGGTGTATATTAAGTGAAATGTGTTAGAATTTGGGGGTAGATCCAGGTATTCATTTTTGATTGACAGGTATTGTTCCATTTTTTTTTTCTATTCTATATTTCTGGTTCATCGATCTGTCTATACAATATCTCTAGAAGTTCTCAATGAATGTCAACAATATTTCATGAAAAGATAAAGTACAAGATAAGGCACAGGAGAAGTGACTAAATTTTGGGATGGATCCATTTGTAATGACTGTCATAATTGGAAGATGTGTACATTCACAGTCGTCCATTTTGAATTTCAAAATGGCTGCCCTCAAAGTTTATAGAAAAACTGGCAACCATTTTTCCTCCTAATCTGTTTAGTTTTTAGATATGATTTAACCTGGTTGCTACGATTCTACAAAAAAAAAAAAAAAAAAAAAAAATGTAAACTTTCACATTATGATAGACTTTATCAAAATTTATCAATATGACCTTATATGACACCTGGTTTGTCATTTTTGACAATGAAATATCAGCAAAGTGTCATTGGATTAAATCTACTTATATTTCGTATTGGTGAAGTTGGAGAATTGACTGGACAGGTGCGAAGTTATATAATCTCTCTACATATATATATATATATATATATATATATATATATATATCGATTAGTATCATTCATTGTAAATAACTAACATACACTCGCCTTGTATTTTGTGCAGAAATGAAGAGAGAATGGTTGGGTGGACAGGGGTAGGGGTGACACCTCCTCACGGGAAGGTTACATATTGACCTAACTTAGTTACATATGTAGCGATTGTAGACCAAGAGACGATAAAGAAGAGAAGAGGAAGCAGGAAGAAAAAAAATAAAGAAAAAAGTCATGACTATGATGTACTAAAAATTTTTGGCACCATTTCCTGTTGTTTTCTTGTAGCTAATTTTCAGCTATTTCTATGGCTATAAAATGGCTAACAATGTTTTTAATGGATTTTTTATGCTCTTTTGAGGATTTTTTTCTTTTAAATTGGGATCTATACTCAAACCACATTATAAGTGATTCCAAGTTATATCAAGCCACATTAAAACAAAGCTACAGTATAATGATTTCTGCATTGAGTACTAATGTAAATCATAATATCTAAAATCCTGTCCAAATTTCTGAAATATGGAATTATTATTATACATTGATTTATTTCCATTTATCAAGTATCAGTAGTATTTAGCAATTTTGAAATGAACCCTTTATTCAATTTATAAGGATTGCTCTCTTTCTGGTGTCTATACGGGAGGATATATCTGAGGCAAGTTCAGGCATGGGTAACCTTGTTGATTTATTAGGCCAGATAATACATTTTTCCACTCTATTTGGGCAATTCATTCAGTTCAGAAATGTTGATTGTATTACAAAAAGTGTATTTAATTTCTCTTTTAGATAGCCACAAAATTACAATTATCATATTATTGATTTGCTAAGCTGAAAATTAGTGTTGATTCATTAGGCCAGATAATACATTTTTCCACTCTATTTGGGCAATACATTCAGTTCAGAAATATTGATCGTATTACAAAAAGTGTATTTAATTTCTCTTTTAGATAGCCACAAAATTACAATTATCATATTATTGATTTGCTAAGCTGAAAATTAGTGATTAAGCATTATAAATTAAACAGTTGATGTCCTGAAAAGAAAAAAAAAGAAGAAAAGAGATTTTAGATAAAAGCCTGGATAGGATATAGACCCACAAAATTGTTAGTTAATTCTTTTGAGTTGATTTATCTTCGCAATAATTCTTCTGTTAGTTCCACTGTACATGAATTTTGCCACCTAACCCAGGAATTGACTTATGACCATCAAGTAACCGTATTCTTTTAATTTCTTATCAAAGCTACCAAATACAACAGGCATCTGAAGGCCAGAGGGTACAACAGCCAAACCTTTGTGATGATAGCATCAAAGAAAAGGACACTCATTCAAATAATAATAATAAAGTTGTTATTAATTTTTTGTTATTTACCTTTACCTTAATCGTTGTTGCTTTTTATCGCAGCTAAACTCAGGCTGGGTTCCCTTCAGCAGTGAGTAAGTGAATCAACAGCATGGATTGGAATAAAGAATAAGTTCCAGGTGAGAATGAAATTCGCAACCCTCTATGCTGCAGGGTGGCTTGCTTAATGCACAACCAGTCTTACCACAGAGCTACTGGAAGTTAGCAGCAAGTGCTTATCCAAATTGAACCCTTAAATTCATTCCCTATCCAAATTTCTTCTGCACAGAGTTAGTAATTAACTGGTAGTTCAGTATCGGTAATTCAATTCTGTACCGAATTCATGCTCTCTGATTATTCTTCAGTTGCAACCGAAAAGTATTGTAGGTTTGATACCAGATAAATGAGAATCCTCAACTTATACTCACCTAATATCTGACTTCAAAGTCTAGAAAAGTACAATACGGGACCTTCACAGCAGCAAATGATTTTCAAATGTGTTTAGAAAGATCATGATGAAGAATTCGGTAATTACTGCTTTTACTCCAATCAACCAGATCAGATGTTTATTTAGTCAACAATAAAGTATTAAGGAAAAAGTTTTATGGGCTTTATTTGATGGGTTTATTAATAGACTGAAGCTTCTCCAGAATCTGGATGTTTTTTTTATTTACTCTATTTTAGATGTTTTCCAATGGAAAATGCCAGTGACATCATAAATAAAGTTTATCTTAATCATATTCATTCTTCAATGTTTTTTTTCTCTAAAATACTTCAAATTTTGATGCTACGGTCATTTTATTATTGACTGTGGTGACGAGTAAATTTTACTCTCAACAGCAGTGACTTGATTTAACTTCAGCAAAATGAGAAGAATTATGCAAATCAAGTTATTTCCTGCTTTTTGAAAGTTTGTTTTATGCCAATTTTTTGCCCTAAGAGAAAAAAACGATCAATGAAAATAAGTATTCAGTGTTTGTCATGCAACAAACTATTATAGAAGCAGATGCATCCTCTTCCTCTCTCTCCTACACTGGTCTCCTCTACCTCCAATCACCCTAACTTCTGATGACTCAGCCTAACACTCATCTCCTTTTTGGAGATCTGTGTGTGGTAAAAGATTTTTCTCACACAAATGGTAATTATTTCTTAGCTACTTTGGCTTACAAAAGCTTTTTATATGAACACCTTTTTCAGACAGTGGAGGAAACCTTTACCATCAAAGGTATTGAAAATAAAGTACACATCTATACCTCACATAAATGAATCACCGTAGTCAGCACATATACCAGAACTAATAATCAAAAAATAGATCTTTTATCTAAAAAATATCATGACAAGATTTGGGCATTGTTGGTCTAAAATGGCCATAGAAAATAAAAAAAAAAGCACTTTTTTGAAAAACAAAAAAATGTTTTTAGATGGTGCCAAGTGGTGTACTCATGCAAATTTTCAAGGTTTTAGTCCAAAAAATTCGACAAGGAATGCTTAGAGACACATAAACATTGAAAGAGAAAAGAATCTGTAGCCCACTTGGCAGGTTAGTCGGCCATTTGTGAAGCTACGGTGATTCAATTATCTCTACATTATAAAACTTGAATTTTAGTGGTTGGACGATGGGATTTTTGTACAATTACCATTTTTTAAATTGCGTTCGTGCAAAGTTATAAGAAAAAAATCTTTGCTATACAGCACAGTTAAACATAGCCATAAACAAGGTAAGAGAAAAAATATTTGTTAAAAATAAATTTTACTGAAACAGTAAAAGAAAAAAAAAATGTCTCCATGTTTATTGATCTAATTGGTTTTCACAAACCAACACTAAAATCTATCATGATCAAATTATTCTAAGATATGTTTTAATTTCATGCATAATATTTCAGGAAGAATATCAGAAGTTTGAAAGAGAAATTATATTTTCTCAAAGTTTCAAGTTGTTTCTATGGTATTGTGTATGTCACAAACTTCTGTTGGAAATCTGTGATTCAAGGAAGCACAAAGAAAAGTCTATGATGATCTAAGAATGCATTTTGCCATGATAGAGCTACAGATAAGCAGGTAAAAAAGTTTTTTTTTTCTTTTCTGACATTTTTTTGAAAATTTGAAAAAAAAAAAAAAAAAAAAGAAAGAAAAAAATACATCACAGAATCAACCTCCCAAATCCCATGAGACAAAGTCAGACGGATTCTTGTTCATAGTGTGAACGAATATGTTTTTCTAAGATATACCTGCGGGAGCATCCCTTCCCACAAATGTCACAGCAAAAAGGTTTCTCTCCAGTGTGGGTTCTTATGTGCCGGTGTAAATCTCCTGATTTAGCGAAGTCTTTCCCGCAGCTTTCACAACGGAAAGGTTTCTCCCCAGTATGTATGCGAATATGCATCTGCAAGTCACCATTTCGTGCAAAATATTTCCCACAAATTTTACATTGAAAAGGTTTTTCTCCCGTGTGAGTTCTTGTGTGTGTCTGCATGCTGCTTTTTCGTGCAAAATCAATTCCACATATTTTACATTTAAATGGTTTCTCTCCAGTATGTGTCCTCATGTGGCTTAAAAAATAGCTATTCCAAGCAAAATCCTTATCACAAATAACACAGTGAAACCTGTCACTTTTGTGAGTTTTCAGATGAATTTGCAAGTTGGTACTTTGATCATAAACTTTCCCACAAACATCACAAGTGTACGGCTTTTCTTCCGTATGTGTCTTTAAATGTGTTTGAAAACTACTATTTTGGAAAAAATATTTGCCACAAATTTTGCAATTGAATGTTTTTTCTCCTGTTTGTGTTCTCATATACCTGTGGAGATCCCAACTTTGCATAAAGTTTTGTGGGTAAATCTTATAAAAAAATGGGTTTTCTTCTATTGGTGTCCTTACAAGCATATGAAAATTGCATATTTGAATGAAATATTTCCAACAATAATTACAATGGAACTGTTCCTCTCTGGCATGAGACAAAAACCATTGCATGTGGTTCATAGGATCCATGAGATCAGGTCGAGGGGTTCCAGAGTAAAAGGGTTCTTTAAAAACAAACTTTTCCATCTTGACAAGTGCTACATAAGAATCATTTTGACAGGTGATTCTAGTTTAAAGACCCTGAAAAATAAACAACAAGTGATCAGTAAGGAGCACAATTTTAATATTATAGTAGAAAAACTGAGAAAAATATTAGGAGTAGAATTATAACATTATTTCAGTGAATTTCTACACTATGTCACCAGGTATAGGCAAAGAAAATCCTTGATCTCATGTTTAAAAAAATGTATGTTCCCTTTTATAAGTTACTAGATAAACCTGTGACCTTTGAGGGGAAATTGATGCAATCAAATGTGACTAAAATATACCCAGATATTTTCTTACACATTTGAAAATAGGGGGGGGGGCTACTCTATAACTATCATCTGGACAAATCAATAAATATAAATAGATAGACGATAGAATGAGTGCAGAACCTTCATTATCATTACTTCATTGCAGATCCCCGGGATTTTTTTTTCAGTTTTCAAGTTATGGGTATGGTAATTTATTACTTCTGGCTACAAAGCACTGTTTGGGCTTAAAGTCACCAACAGATATATAGAGTCATTGATTTATTCTTAGATTTAAAAATCAATTGATTTATTTAATTGCACATTCACAAGACAAACATTACCAGCAAAAGACACATTGGATTTTAGGGTGTAAGACTATGCATGAAGGAGTTATTTGCTTTCATTTTTTGTTATGCAGAATAAAAAAAAGGAAGAAATATTAAGATTCCCTGCTATGGATGAAGACCATTACTTTTGCATTGTATATATATAACAAATAAAAAATTATAAACATATTTTTTGCAAATATGTAATCATTTACTAGTATGTAAAAGGTTCATGCATATTAGCCTGAAAAATTTTTGTTAATTAGCTCAGTAGTCAGCATCTTGGCAGTCGGCCATGAGTCTGAATCACAGTAAGAGAAAGTATGTTTTACATATCAATTTACACCCCTTATTTTGGTGAGGATTATTCTAGTTATGGCAGAAAAACAAAGTAAACTCCAGACTTAGAACTGGAGTTTGACAAATATTGTTCAATATCTGTTGAAATGAATTGCTATGAGATCTTGATTGACATTTTGTTTTATATGCTTCACTACTCCAGCAACCTATACAAAAAATGAAATCTCTATAAAATATTTTCACTCAGTTAGTTCCCTAATATGCTCAATATCAATTTTCTCGACCTGATCATGTTGGATTGATATCAAATTTGGTCTAGATCTTTAGTGAACCATTCTTATTTTTCTGCTACTACAACTAGTAATGCTTAATATCAATTTTTTCAGCCATATCATATTGGATTGAGATGAAACTTGGTCCAGACTTACTGTTGAACTTTTCTCATCTTCCTCTCGCTATTACCACCACAGATGGTGGACATATCATTGAACTTATAGCTCTAGTTTTCAAATAAATAAAATGACTGAGCCAGCAACAAAAAGTTGATGTTAACTCCTGTCAACTAGGCATGAAAAGTCAGACTTGAGGGAAAAGAAATACATCTTTCATTTATATCCCTACTGAACTCGTTTTAGTTGTAGGAACTACAAGGCAAGCATATCTTAGTAAGGTTCCATGTCTTCAGCTCCATAGGTAACTATCAGATGGACACATCACTTAGAGACCCTTCTTTTTAGAGCTAATGTGATTTTTTTGTTCTTGAATGTTTAGCTTACTCAAAAGAAAGTTTGCCAGCAGTCCAACTGAAAATATCCTTAATTTTTGTTTTGAAAATTAGATTTAATCACTTCTTTTTTAGCTTTTCTTCAAACTTAGTATTACTTATACTTGAATATGTAATAAAGAAAATTTTTTTCTATTTTTGTCATTTGATGGCTTTAAAAAAGATCACTTGATTTACTGTAATTCATTTATTTCTGAACTTCAATGATATAATAATTGTACAGTATGACACATAGTTCTATATATGTAAAAAAAACTCTTTGAAAATGCCTTTTCATTGAAGATTCTTGGATAAACTTTCCCATAATATATCCTAGATTTGAGTAGTTATTGTTGTTTGAGTTTCAAATTATGAGATAGAAGGCAACTTTTTAGCAATTCTAAAGTTCAAAAATCAAATTCAAAAATTTGATTATGTCCATAATATATCATACCCATCACTGGTCTGAAAACAGTTGTTACTGGCAGCCATTTTTTGAATGGCTGCCATGGATGACATGTTTAAAATTCATGATGGCTTAATGGAGCCAAATTTTGGAGGGATGCCTCTAACAATAAGGGTACCTAATTTTAGGCTTTTATCACAAAATGCACAATTATTTGGCAAAGCTGCTACATAACAGAGCTGGTTTTAGTTGTATGAACTAAAGGCAAGCATCTCTTCCAAAAAATATCAGGCTCCTTCTCCCTTTTATCAAATCATACATTTTAGTTTACTTAAAAAAAAGTTCTTACAAGTTTCAATCATAAAATTGGTGAAAAATTTACACAAATTTCTTTCAAGATAATCATTGACTTTTCTTTAAATATTACCAATGAATAAATTTTCCCATCATTCGTTGGAAGCTGAAATTTAGAATCAATGGAAATTGGTTTTTAACTGAACAATTTTGACTCAGTCAACTTAGTTTATTACTCTTTTCAATAAATTGCTTGCTCTACTGCATTTCTTTTTAAGCTAAATGTTAATGAGGCCAATTGAACCACAATAGCCACCAAAGGTGACACAGGGTTCTATTTCTGCACTCCTGTCCATACCATTCGGTCTACAGACTTAAAAATTGGCATCAGTACTCCACTAGACCCATTATAGAAACTTTTTTTTCTATTTTTGGAGAAAAAAAAGTCATGGTTGACCTTCTGGGAGCCTCATTTTGATGGGTATAGTTTATCTATAACATCTAATAACATTCTTAAGAATCTTAGTCGGCCTTTGTCGAGTGTAGTTAGTTTTAGAATGTGGAATCACTACCAAAAGTACATGCTTGGTTGGACTGGATACATCATATCCAATTTTTTTTTGTATATCCGGGTTGTGTTGTTGGGGCTATCTGCTCCGAGTAGTGATTCCACATTTCAGAACCAACAACACTTGACGAAGACTGGAGGGTGCATGGCCGGAATGCTGTGAATAAATGAACACAGAGACAAAGAAAATAGTCCAATCATATCATACATTATGATTGATACACCTCATCTAACAAAATTCTAGCAAAAAATTCAATTACTATTGAGTTAGTTCCGGCTTTTATTCTCATCAAACAGCCGTTGCATTTATTAACTGTTTCTTGTGAATTACCCAAGAAGTTCTGAGCTCATTGTTCAGCAAGTCTTCATCTTATGGCATTTAATGATTTGACTCAGGCATGAGCAACTTTTTTAATCTATTGGTCCACAGGAGACATTTTCCATTTTTATTTGGACCACACATTCACTGTGAAAATGAGAATTGTATCACAGAAAATGAACCTACTTTCTAATTTAGACTAACATGAAATACCATTATTGCATCATTGATTTAGGAATCCAAAACAACAGTAATTTTACAATACTAGTTATATAATTGAATGAGAAAAATTATCAAATTATCCAAGATTTTAAATGAATACCTAGATTGACTGCAGACCAAAAAAAATTTGCTGTTGGCTAAATCTAGCCTGTAGGCATAAGGTTGCCCATCGGTGATTTAAAGTGACAAAATAAAAATAAAAACTTTCCATGAAAAATTCTATTGGTGACAATAAAGACTTTATGAGACAATTCTAGCATCCTAATTGAACAAGTTGAAGATCAGTTGACCTTTCAAAATTCTTGACTTGTTGGCAACTCTCCACTGCTTTTCAATAAAAAAAATGCAAAATAGTTTGTTTGTTTTTCATTCTTTTCTCTAGTATTTCTGGTTTCACTTCCTGTGTTATCTTCAAAAACTAGATTCATCTTTATTTTTACAGAATCATGTTGAAAGAAAATTCAGAAAAATCGAAGTATCTATATTTTCTTTTTTCTCTTACTCGTAAGTACAGGTTTCTGTGGGTTGCTTTTCTGGGCTCTCATACATGCAAAAATAGGTACAATGTGTCCCCATTGTCAGTTTCACACCCTCGCTTTTTAAAACAGCGCTCCAATAGAAAAAAATTCAATTTATTCAAAACAATGATATAAAATGTATTTAATTCAGTTTATTTTTCAGGATTTCTCTCATTTCTTTTTATTAGTGCACCGTTTCTCAGCAGTGTATGCGAGAGAGTGAAAACTTACAATTGGGACTACTTTCTCTACATTGTAAATAGTGTCTAAAAACACGTTAACAATAAACATGGGATGCATACAATTTTTTTTAAAAATACCTTAAACATAAAGCTTCCATAACATTGAAAACTAACCACAATTGACTAATTTCTTTTAGATGACACGTCTCAATTCAACCATGTATATGCAAGTGTGTGTATAAGTGATCCCACTTGTGGAATAGAACGGGGGAAGCAAGACTGAACTATCACACATTCCATTGCCGGGTCGGTGACACGTGTTACCATACAAAACATGAACGAAGAAACGTTCCCCAGCCTCACAAGCAGTCAACCAAATAGAGAAGCTGGCGATCCCCAAAATGGACGTGACCTCTTTACTTTTTAAGGTTAAAACCCCATTTTGTTTAAGGCCCCACATTCTCCATTATCTTTGTAGGTCTTGAATCTAGTTGTGGGGGCTAGAATTTATGTTATTTCTGTTCTTAATACATCAGAAAGTGACAAAAGGAAAATCTTATGATTTTTTTTTCCTGGAAAATAAATAATACTGAATCCAATTTATTGTTTTCTACGCCCGGGAAAGCAGGACACAAGGTACTCGGTGGTACCCCCACTGCCTCTTTATTTACACTTCGCATAAAGGGAGGGTGACAATGTGAAATAAAGACATACATCTTTTTTTTCTTTCTTTTTTTTTTAGGCTTCTATTTTCTGTCCACCCGAAGTTTTTCAAAAATATAGCTTTCTTTACAAATGTTATTGTCAACAGTGAAATTGTAATTTAACTTTATACTTAAAAATACTAAATCAATATGACATCACTGAATTCAATACCAATTTCATATCGGAGCTGTCTCGAAATTTTTCTTTTTCACTTTAAAAATTAGCCCCATAACATTAGATGAATTTTATATTAATCTTATTTTTAAAAATTTTATCCGGACTAACAATCTCGATGAGTAAAATGTTCGTATTATACTGAGAAATATTGCAATTCCCAACGTGACAAATCAATCAAGTAATTTGTTATTGTTTTTTTTGTTTTGTTTTTTTTATTTGAAAGCAACAATTTTTCGTACTTTGGAAGCCAGTTCCCCTACTCGCAGAAAGTTTCTGTAATATAACCAGAAGTTTTAAATTGTGAGCTAGACACGCCTAGAACATACCACTATCGTTAATTTCTGGTACATACATATATACATATATCACTACTAAATGACAAAATGCGAATTCAAACATCTAAAACTAAAAGTTTCAAGACAGTCCAATTATGGTACTTATATTCTTCCATACACAAATAATTGTTTTTGATATTTACTCTAAGTACAAATATTTCGTATCATGACCACAAATATCTACATAACAAACATGTTGTGAATAAACACCGTGCTTCTAATATAAATAATCTAACAAGTAATGAGAACAACAAGTTAATTTCTTACGTAATGGATAAAGACATAGAAATGACTTGAAATCAAACACTGACCTGCTATGTGGAGACTGAAAAGTGCAGAGAATGTGGCGGTGATGGGTAAAATTAAGTCTCCTCTCCAGAATTGAGTTCAATTATTTTTTTTTTTTTTTTTCAACAGTTTAAAAATTCCCCAAGTGAGCTATTGCTTATTTATCAGCAATTTTCTTTTTTTATAAGTGACACTTATTTCAAAAGTAAACCTTGCGAATCATTTTAGCTGTTAGGCCCGCACAGAAGCATGAAAAACTAACTCACGCTCGTTCGAGTGGTGGGTGTCGTGGCTCTTACTTGCAAGGCCATTGATTTGTGAGTAACAACACAACTTCCCAGTCTAAATTTTTTCAAGACCCTGGCCAGTCATTTGCTTCTGAAATCTTATATTACAAGTATTTTCACTAGAGTATGTAAGGTACTAATTTAAAGTATCCCGATGATTTTTTTTATTTGCAGAAAAATCAATAAACTCTTGACTTTATTTTAAACGTTTCAAAATAATTAGTAGATCAGAACAGGTAGCTCAAGCTGATGTTTCAGATCTCTGCGTCAAAAGTTACAAACGTAAGACATGCGACAGAAAGGTTGCCAACTACTAATTAGTAGAAAATGCTGTTATAAGTATTATTATTATTTGTAGTAGTAGTAGTAGTAGTACTGAGTAGATTAAATTGCCAGGTAACTGTTGATTCAATTTCCCCAGTATTAACGTTAATTTTGAATTTTAAAATTGTACTATAAAATTATCTAATGTGCATGTGTGAATTTTATAAACTTACTTAATTCAAACAACGTTAAAGATCTAGCCACTTTTAGTCACTTAAAATTGCCAATGAGAAAATGGCCCATATCAAAATGCCTACATGATACATGTTCGCTAAGATAGCTGTAAATAGCAGGAAAAGGTATTATTTTATTTTTAATTCGTGCACATAAACTCGTGGACCTGACCCTTCACCTCCAGTCCGTTCCCTCAAAGAAGGACTTTTTTTTTTCGAAATATATTTAGATCAGACCCGACAAGTTGATGAAAAGCAGAATATTTATTTGATGTAGTAAGTCCTTCGGAGACCTTCTATTTATAGCGATTATTCTTAAAAGCATGTTGCGATTTGAATCTATTCTTTAAAAAATTGTTTTGCAAACTCTATATTTGTTGGTTTTTCTTCTTCTTGAAGTGTAAATCGCTTATTTGGAAAAAAATATCATTATTTAGTGACCGAAAGACTGTCCAAATATGAATGTTGAGGTCAACTTCCATACCTAAAAATAGCTAATCGTTGGTAAGAACAAACTGTCATGTACAAGAAACCCCCCAAGACGTTTTGTTTTGATGTAATATAAGATGTTGAAAAGTTTAGCCAAAGAAGAAAACTGCTAGAACAGAGAAAATTCAGTATCCTTGGTTATTTCAAGTTACCTTTTGTAGCTGATATTTTGCAAACTTGCACATTAAAATTTTAGATTAAAAAATATTTTTACTTCAGACAAAAGTAAATAAGGTATTGTGTGGCGAGCCAAAATACTTGCAGAAATAATACGTTTTTTAGTACTATAAAGTTGAGTTTGAATCAAAGTTACTGAGAGTTTCGTTTCCTTGCGAAATGTCGGTGAAGTCATGTGAGAAAAGCATGTTTTAAATTTCAAAACCTGTCCGTTAACAACTAGCTATCTTTATAGCATTCATCAGCAGATATAACTGTCTAATGAAACCTACTTTTTCAAGTTCTTGGAACACAATCTTTATTATCAGAACTTCTACTCAATTTTTCTTTGTTTTCAATTTATTAATTTTTATTTAAACATAATCCTTAGAATGTCCTGGTTCCCGAGCTGCACGACTTTTCCTGGTTTGAGGTGTATTATTGTGGTGCGAATCCACTGTATTTGATTTCACCATACACTTCGTTTGAATCGATTTTTTAAAAATTGTACAGGTGTGTTCTCGTTTCCCACAATTGAATCTGTTTTCTATTTCGCCGGAGATTTCTGTACCCTGTTTGCACAACATCTAATATATTTCTCGAATCAGTCATTTTTATTACACCTGTAGCGTCCCACAATTTTTCCTGATCACTTATGTTTCTCACTTTATCATCGATTCTAAGTTTGTGGAGTGAATAAACGCCATTAGTTTTATCATACTTCCTGATCACCCTTGACTTGTTCTTCAAGTCAGGCCATTTAGGTTCCAATTTGTCTGGGCGGTTAGGAAGTATAGTTCTTATTTTACTTCCCATTATTAATTCCGCCAGACTTTCCCCTGTGGCCAACATAGGAGTACTTCGGTATGCCATAAGTGCCAGGAAAATATCAGGCTGTTTCAGAAGTCTTTTAGGCATTTTCACACCACTTTCCACCTCTACATTTGCTTGTGGAAAGTGAGGGCTAGTAGTGATGTGGATGAGTCCATATTTTTCAGTAAAATTTCTGAAAGCAGAGCTCAATAACTGACCACTATTGTCTCTGACAACTTCATCTGGGATACCCCACTTGGCAAAAATGTTTTTTAATTTTCTTATCACTTTGGTACTGGGTACTAAACCAATATGTACAAAAAAACAGTCAATAACGACTGAATACTGGTGTCCAATCCATAAACACAAATCAGTTTGACACGGTCTGTCAGGTAAAGTTGTTGGTCTTATAGGTTCATATCAATTTGCAGGATTCATATGGCCACTGTGTATTGAGTAAAGGATTTCAGCTCTTAATTTTTTCAGGATCACAATTCCATCCTGATAGAATGATTTTTCATGTGTTGATAAGACATTCCTATTAGAAAAATAAGGTCTAACCTCTCCCTTTATACTTTGTTCTTTTGTTGGTCATCCATATTGTGTGAAATTAATCACTTTTTGCAATACAGGATCAGCCAATGTGGCTAGCATCTTGAATTTCTTGGAGTTTTCTCTCAGATGCAGATATAGTTTCTACAACAATTTATATATCATCTTCCACTGTATATCTGTGCCCCCCATTATTGGGACTATGTTAGAGAGTATTGGGTTCCCTGGAACATGTTCGTCAACTGCATTGAATTGTCAAAACCTCATTAGTAATCTTCGACATCTCAATGGTGTTTTTTATAACGCCTGTACATTTATTAAGGTAGCTAAAGGCTTGTGATTGGTAACCTCTTGTATCATCGCTAAGAGTAATGGATTTAGACAGATCTTTTCCTTTTTGAAAAGCATTCATTTGGGGTTGACCCCTTATTCACATTACATCTTTTTTAAGCTGATCTGTCATGGGTTGAATGGTATTTGACAAATCTGGTAAAAATCTACAAAGATACATTATCATACAAATAACACACCTCAATTCTGGTACAGATGTAGGAGCAGGCAATTCCTGTAAAGCCCTTGCACATTCTTGACTGGGCTGTAGCCTTTTGTCAGATATTATGTGTCTGAAATATTCAATTTGACTTTTCCAGAATTCACGTTTTTGTGATTGAGTTTTATTCCTGCTTGCTTGATTGTTTTTTGTTGATCTTGTGAAGAATGGTTCCCAAAGCCACAAAGATTCCTAATCCAAGAATGTGAGGAAGACAGAAATTGGGAATTTTTTCTCACTTCAGGGGATGACTATCGGAAGTGGGTGATTTTCTTACTCTCAGAAGTCGATCAAGAAGATTGTTTATTTTGATTTTAAAAGTCAAGATCAAGAGCAAATTTTCAAAATCAGATTGTGAAATTTTTTCTCATATTCAGGGGTCAAAACTGAGAGGGAACATTATATCTCTCCTACCATTTTTTAACAAAGACCCTTCTTTTCTTTACATCGGCCCTGCCCCTTTTTGGAGATCTTGAATTAACGCCCATTTCTACTCCCCACTCCGTGGTCCCTTTTTCAATATTAACCCCTTCTTCACGTGAACCAGACCCTTTTTTCACACTGACTGTACATTCTTATTTACGTTAGCACCCAACTTTTAACTTTAGCCCCCTTTTTCTGACATTGTAGAAAGTGGTATTAAAACCGAGAGACAGACCTGCAAACTAGTATGCGACGTGTGCATGAGACAATCAGGCTCAACCTCACACCGAGAGATCACAAGACAGCACAATATATCAGGGAAAAATTCCATTTATAACATCAGTGGCATTTTCCACTGGAAAACATTAGAAATAGAATATAAATATTTAAAAAACATTTAGATTCTGGAGAATCTAGGTTTTATTTTCAAACTATGCCTCTCAAAATAAGACCCTGTGCAAAAGTTTTACTTGTTATAAATCTTATCTACCCGAAAAAATATATAAGCCCAATTTATTAATTTTTGCAGCCATTTTACTTAGTAATACTTTCAGTTGGTGGGTATATCAAGTAAGAAGGCAAAAGCAACTGTTGCGGCTTCTTTATTTTCAAATAAAATTATTTAATGAAAATAAATAAGTATTAGCTTTCGCTACAAAACTGTAAATCAAGCTTCCATATACAAAACATCACTTCCTCTAGCAACAGTCTTTAAAATCTTGGAATGCACATTTTCACTTACGTATTTACCCCGACTTTCTTAGTTGGTTACTCCTCTCTTTGGCTCTCTTCCTTTCCTTCTCTCTAGGATCAGTATTCTTTCATCAGCTGATTTAAACCTTTCTGTTTTTCCAACATGACCAATCACTGTTCTAGACATTGCCCAGTTCACTTCACAGATGTTGAGGTATCTTTCAGGTGCTCAACTCCTCAATTGTGTCCTCTTCTCTAGCTCAAAACCCCTTACCTTATTTCTCCATCTCTTCTGAATGAAACGGCATTGCCTTTACTACACAACAGTCATGATTATCCGTCTTCTAATTTTCCTTACTTCAGGAAGCACACATGGGTCTGTCAATTGTGTTTTTCAGCATCTGAGAATGGGCCCCCAAGTTGCTCATATGTGATAACAAATCCATCACCTCCAACTTGGCAGTTAGGCATACCACTGATACCCAGTCTCTATATTCATTCCTTGGTCTCCTCCAAGCCTTATGGATTCAAACCATTTCAGTCACCTTCGCTTCATCAACACAAAACTATTACTACTACTTGGCACAGAGCTCCTACCTTTCGATTATCTTCAATCTTCCTCTCTTACTTAGCTACAAGTTTATAATGGATATTATAATAGAAAGGGAATACAAACCCCTTCCTTAATAACCAAGTAATCAACTCTCTCCTTTAAGATGCCACGTAGTAATCTAAACTAAACAAGCCTCTTCACGATCAATTTTATTGATGTCTCACTCTATGTATTTTGATTCAGCTCTATATAGATTCTTATGAATGTGTCATTATTAAATGTACGTCATATTTATTTGTCTAATCATTTGCATATGTCTTTATTACAATTACAAACTCTCTTTAATCTGTGTCGACACACATATTCTCTAATCTGTTATCTTCCTTGTTCAATACTTCCATGTCAGCATTTGGCGGTAAAAGCAAAGCACTTGGAGACAAAATCCCTTGTCCTCACTAACTACATCATCGTGTGACTACAGAAACTAACAGCAATCTATAGTCTCCCTCACTCACTATAGGAACCACCTACAACCAGGTGACCAATACAACAAATATCTATTTACTGACTCTAAGTAAATATTTTTTTTTGTTGTATTTGGTGTGCTCAATGACATACAAAAAGTTCACCACAATTTGACCACTGGAAAGGTATAATTTTCAAGATGGCTTACAAAGGCTGTTACATGAGTTATAGATGTTTTCATGCAGCAGTACACACTATTTAGACAAATCCTGGTTTCACTCTAAAAATTAATCACTTCTCTATTACCCCGGTGTCCATCTTTCCAAAATACTTCAGATAAAACTTTTTGAGATATTATGTGGACAGACATTGAGTGTATACACAAATGTATGAAGGAAAAAAACTGAGAAAAATATCTCAGTCAAAAACAAATTCCTGGCTCTGTTTCAAAATTTAATCACCTCTTTCCAATGATACAGCTAACACTTCCACAAAATTTCATTAAACTTCTGGGGATTGTGTTTGACAGACAGGAATGAATACTATGAATTTATGAAAAAATTAATGCAAAAATATCTATCAATCAATTAAATTCCTGGATCTGCCCCCAAATTTGATCATTTCTTCCTTATAATTTCCCTGGAATTCATATCAAAGTTTCAGAGATATTGTGTAAACAGGCATGAACAAATGCAGAAATGGATAAAGTATCAAAATAAAAAAATATCTCTCAATCAAAAACTAACACCTGGATCTGCCATAAAAGTCTGTTACCTCTTCCTTACACTATGCCTTATCCTTCCACTAAATTGCATTGAAATTCATTGAGAACTTTTGGATACATCATGTACAGAAAGGTATTATTATTATTTCTATTTATATTCGGACCATTCTCATCTTGGTTTTTCATACAACGTTTCGGCCGTTGCACTCTACGGCCTTCATCAGGTATCATCTGGTAGGTGTGGGGAAGTAACAAACCAAACCCTTTATTTATCCAACGGGGGTATATTGACTGCACTCCCCCCTAGTGTGAGACAATAATAATACTACTAATTCTAAGAAGGCCTTAGAGTACAACGGCCAAAACGTTGTATAAAAAACAACCAAGATGAGGATGGTCCGATTATCAATAGAAATAATAATAATACCTCATCTCAAAAATTCAGTGGAATTTTTTAAATTTGTTTATTTACACAACTTCAATTATTGACTGGAATGGCGACTTTTCCTTTAAAGAAATCCAACTTATTCATAGTTTATGCATTGAATCAGTCTGTCAGCATACAAATATATCAGGTTTTCATCAATTTCTATTGTTAATATATTGTAATTATGCAAAGGAGAAGACATGAATGAAGTCATTGTTTTTTTCCAAAGTATTAACAGAGGTTTGCACACAGACAGACATTCAACCATATTATTACATATAAAGAAGATAACTAAATCAGAAAAACATCATATTCATGAAAAAAATCAGAGATTTATATATTTAGTGGAATAGTTCTTTGGGCTACTGCTAGGTGTGCTTGAATTCTGGGTAAGACCCCAAAATTTGTTTTTGATTGAGAGATATGTTTTTTCTTTCATAAATTTCTATTTCTGCTCCTGTCTGTCTACATGATATCTCCCAAACTGATCAATGAATTTCAATAAAATTTTGTGGAAGGTTGGGTAATAGACTATGGAAGAAATGATTGAATTCTAGGACTGATCCATGCATAATGACTTGGTCATAATTAGAAGAAATGTACATTTGCAGTCATCCATATATATATATATATATATATAAATAAGAGAGAGAGAGAGAGAGAGAGAGAGAGAGAGAGAAAATAACTGAATTAGAAAAACATAAGTTTTATTCATGAAAAATCAAAGATACATGTATAATTGACCATCAATAATTGGCCATCATTGGAACCTGTAGGGTGCCAGATTAGAAATTTCACCAGATCATAGAGTGGTTAGGTTAGAATAGACCTAACAGGGGGTATTTTCACCACGAGAAGCACTTCCTTTATTCATGGGAACCATGTCTATAACACCAAGTGTGCGTATTTACTTACAAATCAGACACCAAAATCCAAAGGAGACAATTAGCCTTCACATCAGATCAAAGGGAGATAATTCATCTTCAGCAGATGGAATTACACTAGCCAAAATTAGTTGTCAGATTAGTCATGGCTGACTGTATTTAGTAGAAGCAGAGAAAACAAATCCACTAAGACAGTAGTGGTAGTGGGGGTGGTGATGTAAACATGAACACACACAGATGCAGTAGAGCCTTGCTTTACCCCCTTCCTCTCTTTCTGTTTGCTTTAGCATGTCAAAAACCAATGAACAG
Source organism: Thysanoteuthis rhombus (assembly GCA_963457665.1). Taxonomy (NCBI): domain Eukaryota; kingdom Metazoa; phylum Mollusca; class Cephalopoda; order Oegopsida; family Thysanoteuthidae; genus Thysanoteuthis; species Thysanoteuthis major. The sequence goes on from OY735221.1 coordinate 14,011,373, forward strand.
AAAAAACAAACTGATAAGAACTTTACTATTATGAGATTCTCAAGTGTTCATAGAATGTACAAAATTCTCAGAAAAAAAAAAAATCTAAATTACAATTCTCCCAAATACAATTACTTTTATCCATGGCTAACTTGAAAAAAGTCATACATGCCAGAATTGAAGACATTTAAAAAATTACTTAATTAAAAAAAAAAGGTACAAATAATGAACCTTTTTCTTCTTTCAACAACCAACCATCAAATGTACCAGATGAAGGCCTTTTCCATCATCAGTTTTCATGTAACACCCAAAAATGTCAACAATAAAATTTAGAAAATTATAGTTTCTGAACCATTGACTATAGTTGAAAACAAATTACATTACTGCAGAAATAGTATATTCTGCTTTCTAACAAGACTAATTTTATGGTTATATTAGGTAGCCCAGAAAGTAACAGAATTTTTTTCTAACCTTGATAATTGTTGACGAATAGAGCAATTTTTACTTAGAGCAGATGTTCATTTATAAGTTTCCACATTTTACCATGATTCTTCTCTTTACATATAGGAATCATCTGTCTCTAATAGAAGTATGAACAAAATGGACTTTCATCAGCCTTAGGAATGAAACATCTGAAATTGCATTAGACATCAACCAAGCATTTGGCCAAGAATCAGTTCCAGTTCACACACTGATTTTAGGGGCTTCCGCAAGAAGATGGGTCCTAATGATCTCAAACGTTGAAAAAGGAAGGGATCCTTCGATGATGACACACTCAAAAGAAGTAGCAGCGGAAGATATTGGACCATCTGTCCATAAGCTTACATGAATAATGGGACCAAGGGAACAAGCAAATCCACCCATTTGCATGCAATAGGGAGAAGAAAAAAAAAAAAGATTGATTCATGGGTTCCACATGGAACAGGGTTATGAGACCTATGAAAAACCATTACTGAAGAAAGTTCTGTTTTGTCCACCTTATTCTCCTAGCCTTTTTCCTACATACTAACAAGTCAATAAAGACAAAACCAAGCAGCTGCAGAAAAAGCTTTTAGGGACTTTATCGATTCAAGGATATTCATTTTTACTCTAAGAGCAATTGATTCTAGGGATATTGATTCTTACTTAGTGCAAAAACAAATTTGTTGAACATTGGCAGAAGTGTATCCAATCACTTGAAAACCACTTTCATTGAATCCTTATATACTGTGCTGTCTTGTGATCTCTCCATGTGAGGTTGAGCCTGATTCTCTCATGCGCATCTTGCATGCTTCTCAGTTTGCAGGTTTGTCTCTTGGTTAGGTTCCATGTTTCAGCTCCATAAGTGACTATCAGGAGAATGCATTGATTGTATACTCTTTTTTTTAGGATTATTAGGGTAGTCTGGTTTTTGAAAGTTAAGCTTGCTCTGCCGAAGGCTTATGGTTCGCACATTTGGGACCATCAATGCCCAAATCTTGTGCTGATATTTTTTAGATAATTTTAGATGAAAGATCTATTTATTTTTGATGATTAGTTCTGGTATATATACAGACTATGGTCTTGCATTTATGGAAGGTACAGCTATTTTTAATGTAGATCCCCCATCTGGAATGCCAAGGACAGGAATGTTTTGAATTTTGGATTTTTTTTTTAAATTTAGGAATATTTGCAAGTATATTATGAAATATAATTTCTTTTTCTCATCATTGTTACATATAGGAGTATCTTCAACCTTTTTTGACATTTTCAACAATGTCTTTGTACAGAGGGGGAGGATAAACTAATAACACAGTGAATAATGCATATAAGTCTGGTGGTGACAATTTATTCTGATTGGAATTTGTTTCATCTTTCTAAATAATTATATGAAAATAACCAGGCTCTTACTGCGTTCAGATCAAGTTAAATGCCTTGGAAATCAACCTTGTCTCTTATCTCCGAATACAACAGCAAAAGCAGGTGTTAAATTTTCCACTTGTGACTTCGCGTTGGCTTTAAAAAAAAAAAAAAATCGGATTTCGGGAACATTCCAGTTTTTGTATGAGGGGTACTCTACCTGTACATTCATATCACCAGATGTAAAATGGAAAGTAAGAGGTAAATTAAAGAATAATAGTTGATATTATATGCTATCTGGGTACTACAGATTATTGTAGGTGTGAACAAAAGTTCCTAATGGAAAACCAGTTTTAAGCAGAGTATTCAGTATCTACTTGGCAAAAAATGATGCTGGGGAAAAATATAAGTATGTGATTAATCAGGAGAAAGTGTTTTTGTTGTACTGTTCAATTTCGAGCCATTTTCTTTCTTAAATGTGTTATTGCTAATAAGCTAAAAGGTCAATGAATTGACAGCCTTCCAAAGAGTTCTGTGTTAAATTGCAAACTGTGGTTAATTTAACAGCTGAATTCTAGAATCCAACATCCACACTTGCATAAAACATCGGCACAATGATTCCCAAATGTACATATGACCCATAAATAACTATTGCAGTTGAGTGGGGGAGTTCTGTAGCATCTGTTTTACTCACCTGACTTGGTACCCTTCCTTAACTCTTAAATTAATGTAAAGAAAAAATATTAATTTCCAGACAAAATAATTTCTGATTAGAATCATCTCCCTTTGACCATTTGGTAAATCGAAATTTTCAAAAAATCCAATTCCCAGAAGAGTTCAGCTGTTTTTTACGTTATTCATCAAAGAGTTCCAGAGTCAGTTTCAAGCAGTTTATGAATTCAAGAGTTAAATTACCATCTTTTCTGTTAATCCTCGTATAAATTTCATTAGACGTGGTGTATTAATCATCATGTATGATATGGTCGGACTATTTTTCTCATCTATGTGTTCATTTTTTCAAGGAATTATTTTGAAAGAAGCAGCAGACATACTTTCTCTTGTCAAATCAGTTAGCTGACCATGCATAGATATTAACAGCATCTGGGAGCCACTCCTCATAGGAGACTTCTTTAAACAAAAGAAAACAAAAAAAAAACAAAAAACGGATTACCTAATGCTACAGAAGAGACTCAGAAATTACCCGACACCACAACCCAGATTGGAAAAATACAAAAACAAACCCCAAAACACAGATATGATGGGTCAAGTCCAACTGAGCATGCGCTCTGAGAAGTGATTCCATATTTTAGAACCAACAGCACCTGACGAAGACCGGAGGGCACAAAGCCGAAACATTGTGAAAAAAAAAAAAAAATTAACACGCAGATGGAGAAAATCCTTGACTGATCTAGACTTCCAAATATGGAGATTGTGTTGAATAATTGTTCTGGATTTCTTTTTTGAGAAAGAATTCAATTTCGTTCATTTTGTCTGTTCAATATTTAAGCAGTACACTTCTCTTCAAGACATTACAAGAGGTAAACGTTGGCGCTATTTCACAGGTATCAAAATCAAGAAGGAATGAAGTGTACAACCAACACCACCAACAACAACACAAGAGGACACACACAAAAAAAAAAGAAATTTGAAAAAATGAATTCAAGGGAGTTCCACCCCAATGACAATCTTGGAAGTTATTCCAACTTGACAATTCTAAAGATATTCCCAGCAGTCATGTAGAAGAGAATGTATTATTCTCTAGTCCGATATATGTTTTATAGCCCCAAATCTCGTAGGTGAGGAGAACAGTACGTCTTCAGAATCAACAGATTCATGTGGTTTGGTCAAAGCTAGCTAGAAAATGCATCAAAGTCCTGGATTTGTTGTTTTCCTTAAATATCAAACGAAAGTAGTAGGATGCCAATTTTGACTATTCTGCAAAGTAAAGGATTTCTGTTACAAATTATTATTTAAATCACAAAATTTGATAGTCACTGTATCACTAAATTGTAATAAAATTTTTCATCACTTTTATAACATATGAGGTGTGACCGTAAAGAAACTAAACTTTTAAAACAATGTACCAATAAGATGTTTTAGTATGATTTTGACTAAAAATGTTACGTAGCAGTGACCTTGACCTTTTGTCTAAAAGAAACTGCATCAGTCTTTGTTGATTGGTTTTTGAGTTACACATGCCACGGTGAATGCGTGTGAAGAGCGCTAGGTGTTTTTAGAACAATGAAAGATCTTGAAGTAGAATCTTTGGTGTAGAATTCTCTTTTAGGAAAAATATTTTCGAGACTTTTCTAAGGTTGCAATAGGCCTATGGGGAGGACTGCCTAAGCAGACTCAATACTACAAATGGTACCAGCATCTCAAATTGGTAAGAAAATCCACGACAACCACATTGAAAAGGTGTGAGCTGAGATTGTGTGTCTGCTAACAGATGAACAAAATGAGATAACTCACATCCCCTGGCCATCTTATTATCAACTGACTTTTTTGTTTCCAACCAAAGCTGAAATTCACCCACACGATAGAAAACACACCACAAAACCTGTACACTGTCCCTCAAAACGATTTCCAGAACTAGAGAAAAAAAGCGATGTATAGTCAGTGGAGAGGACTATTTAGAAGGAGACAAGTCTCATAAATTTGTCTTTGGAAAAGTTTGGTTTCCTTTTGGACACACCTATTTGAGATTTATGGAAAATATATTTCTAACCACGGGTGTAAATGAGGAAGTGGATGGGACTATTTTAAATTGCCTGCACCAAAGCTTTATGAATAGTAGTTCACCAACCGCATTTCAACCAGGATTATACAAAGTGCCTATGTTGGGAACCACTAAACTTAATTTTGGAGAAGGAGCCCCTCATGGAGCCGCAAGAAGCCCCACCCAAATCTCCAGTTATGCCCCTGATCCTAACAATACAGATATTTTGAATAAACAATGAAGAATTAAAACAATTTTACAGATAACAGACACAATGTTGCTAGTTTTTCTTTCCAATTACAGTACGTGTTAAACTGGAAGTTTTAGGAAACAACTTCTTAGTAAAAGTAGTTCATTTAAATTTGAGGTCATTTATTTGACATTTGTTTCCCCAAATCAGAATGTCTACAAATACTGTAATAATTATCTCAACAGGTTTGGTTAGTCACCCAATAGAAACCATCACATGATCAACATTTTTCGACGGCATACCATGTTGGGAATGATCAACATCTTTTGACAGCATACCATGTTAGGGATGATCAATCAAAAAATTGGAGAAATGAGTGATCAATAAATAAATTAGCTTCCTTGCCATTTGTTGAGCAGTGATCACTAAAAAAAAGCATGATTTTTTAAAAAACAAGTTGAGGGATCAATCTAACAAACTCCTACTGCAAAATGTACTCCCCTGATAGAATCCTATTTAGGGGAAGGGAATTTTCAAAAATCAGAAATAACGTTTTTTTTTCTAGATATAAGTAAATGTTTAAAACTCCAGCCCTTTAGCTCCATTGATGAGGCCAGTATGTGTGATACATACATAGCCAGCCAGTCCAACTTGAAAACTGAAAAAAAAACCCCCGTGTTGATGGTTTCTAATATTTGAAGAGTTCAAAAATATATATATATATATATATATATATATATATATATATATATATAAAAAGCTGGTGTACCAAGAATTTTAGCAGTAAACAAATGTATTGACTTCAACGGACATACTGCCAAAAAACATTTCCAAAAGTTTACATATTTACCTCTAGGCTTAAACTTAAACAGAACATATTTATGATAATATGACTAAGTGAAGAAGATTGAATACATACTACTCTTCTATTAGTAGTAAGAAGTTTGTACTTAGATAACTGATTTCTAATTCTCCCCGGTAGGGTTTAACAGAATGCTGATTCTGATTTACCAATGTTGTCCTCTGTATTGAAAATTACAATCACATTAATTTCTATCACCATCAATAACTGGAAGGTATTTGAGCATCTTTTTTTTTTGTTTAGTGATCTATTGAGTGTCTGTTTCTCAGTATAAGCTCAAGAATGAAGATAGAAATATATTTAGAGTTGATTCAGAAGAAACACACTTCCATCATCAGCATACAAAAATGTTAAGTGCAAAGTTTTTTTTTTGAATTTGATATTTATCATCTTTTTTGAAACTTTAAGACATAGAGGAAAGTTTGCATCAATGCAAAAAGTACAATGTTTGGTAATCTTTGGTTCCTTGGTCCTAAAATCAATAGCATAAAGATTGTAAAAAGCCATTTCCTTCATTCTATTGGCAGTTAGTCATTTTTGAAGGTCGAATGTCATCATATTCAGGTTTTGAAAGGTTCAAATTGAATAACAGAAGCAAATAAAAAGCAATGAAAAATATTTCCAAAGAAGGATAGAAAAGTGGTTTTATGTTTCAGTCTATTTTATTATCAAAAGTAGAAAAATTATTGAAATATTGAGAAAATTGAAGTGTTGGAAATAATTCCACAAGACAAGAAAACTATAAATTGAATTGACAGAGTTGCTTCCCCTTTCCAATAAGAAAGAAGAAAAAAAATTGAAAAATAGATTCTTACATGCACTCATAAAAACAAGATACTTATACCTTTAATTTCATTATGAAACTGAATTCCAGACATTTACTGCTTAACAATTTAGGGCAGGAATTTATTGAACCTTTTTTTTAAAAGTCAAGATAACTATTGGTGGGTGAGATATATAATAAATACAATGGCAACAATATAAACAATAAACCGCTGAAATGATGCCTAGCGCTAAAATATGATATTTATGAAACAAGATGGAAGATTGAACCATACAATACAGAGTTGACACACTGAAAAATATCTTGTTTTTTGGGGTGCATGCAAGGGTCATTATTTAGAATTTTAACTACTTTTTACCTCCATCTTGATTTATTTGTTGCTTTTTACCTCAACTTTTTGCTCAGGCCGATTTCCCTCAAGCAGAGAGTAAATAGTGCTGATCAGAAAAATAAAGAATAAGCCTTAGCCGGAAAAACGCATGTATGGGTCTCTTCTCAATTAATGACTTCACCTTCATTTGAAAGAGCTTCTAACAGGGGAAGCGACTCCCTTCATACAATTAACATGGTTATCTTCTCTTGTGGAACTATTTCTGTCTCCCAAAAAATCACAGTCAGTCTAGAGTTAGTCATGAGTCCATTTTCAAGGGAGTTAATTATGGGAATGTCATCCAGTCAGTAAGGAACGAAGACTGGGTTGATTCCAAGAACTCACCATGTTTGGCTTATATACCTTTTCTTTAACTGCAGTTGTAGAACCTGGAAGTAACAATAATTTGGTAATTACATGTTTATGAAATGTTAGTCAAAACAATCAATCAATATTTTGATTCTTAGAGCACAAATTTCAGATTTGTTAATCAATACCTATTCCTGGAGCAAATTAAAAACACAAGCAAATAGAATCGATGAACAAGTAGTCAGAAAAATATACAGTCACAGTTAGATTTATTCCTTTTTCAAATTTACTGATTAGGTAACAAATCTGATTTATTTTATAAAATGCTTCCTCTGCTACTTGGTAGAATATGTAAACTTGTGACAGATGTTCCTCTCTCATTGAGGTCTCAGTTAAGCATAATCTCTGGTGTTGGCCAGATGTCTCGAAAGAAATTCATGAATGTCTTAAGCTCATTGTAAGACACTTCCAACCTAATCACACAGCTGAGAGAGTACTCAATTAGCTGCTGAATGCTGAGAGAAATTTGACCTCAGAAGAGTTTTCCACATTCTTTGTTCATAACAAGAATCAAACTATCATTACATGCTAATCATTATCTGAGCAGACCTTAAAACTAAAAATGAACTATCATTTGAATAAAGTACATTAAGAGATTTTTCAACTGATCTTACTTAAAAGATTAACATTAGCAGTAACTGTACATATATGATTACTCCACTTCATTGATTCAGTTTGCTAGTCTTTTCAAATTGTTTGCCTTTCTGTCTTTAATTCTCTAGCTATATTTTTTGATTTACTTGCCTTATTTTATAATTTGCAAGAGAGGGTACACTTGTTTTCTTTTTGTTTACACAGCAGCATTTGTAACAGTGACCTAAGTGGTCTACTTGCCCAATATTCTCCAGGCTCTTAACTACCAAACTTTTGTATTCAGAGGTCATAAGACCAAAGTTTCCATCCATTGTGAAACTGAATCACGTTTGTCACTAATATCCTACAGTTCCTGCCCAAACTGATTCTTCCATTTCAGAATAACATTCTCTTGTTCTGGTTGATTTTCATGTTCCAACATAAAAAAAACTCTGGAATATTTACTTTTCAAAGTCTCTATACAGGTTTCCCATTTATTTATCCGCTTCTGCTCATCTAGAAATGCTCAACTTTTCACTATTGCTTATGTAGACAATGAAAACTTTCTCTATTTCACTATGTATTTCAGTAACCTATTTTTATCTGATACGAGAGTTTCTATTTCTGACTGCGCAATGTGTTCGGTTTCTATTCCAGATATTGTATGACTTTCATGAGCTTGGTGTTCTTCACTAAGGGCAGGAAAAGTTCATCAAGTTCTTTTTCTTATTCCAAGCATCAATTTTCTGACCAGTAATTTCCTTATCTTCTTTCTTCACTTGAATACGCAAAATTAAATGATCAGTTAATTGCTCAATGTTTTCAGTCAAGTTCTATTTCTTCAGAATCTTTTGAATATTTGATTCCCATATCTCGTATTTGGTGCAATGATTCTTGCTCACAAGTAGATTGCTCTGATCTCAACCTGGCAATCAATTCATCTTTAATATAGCTCCTACTTCGGTTTTCTTCTTCTTGACACCCCCTGAAAGCATTGGCTCTATCAAAAACATTTAGTTCAAATAGTTCACCCATTCTCATGTATAACATGCTTCTATTAATGTTGGAATTATAATTAATATAAACAAAAAGAGATATCTATAGCGATACGATAATTCTCAAGTTGTAGATGATATAAACAGAAACCACACTTGTTTCTATGTATCCTAATCAATAATAGAAATTGGGGTTCAAAATTATTCTAGTTCTCAGATTATCAAAAACAGTAACTGAACTTTGAATTTGGTAAATGGTCGTTATTAGAATTTTCACAGTATTATTTTGGTTAGAAATAAAAAAATTAACAAATATCTCACTTTCTTATCTATTTTCATCAAGGTAATCTAATTTTACAACTACCACAATTCAATTTATAAGATAAAAAAACCCACATGGCTGGCGGTGATTCATAATTTATCTTGGAATGTTAATTGGTTAATCATTTTATAAATCAAATCAAGAAGAAGAAACATCACTAATTACTATTAAAAAATAGAATTCTATTTTATTGCCTAAGAGTTATTTTTTATGTTTATTTTTCTTGGCTTTTGCTTCAATCTATGAAATAACCTAGAAATGATTTTACTCATTAGAATGAACAAAAATACAAAAATTTAGGTAGGATATAAACTGAAACAACATAAGTTTGTACAAAAAAAACCTGAAAAATAATGGTCTTTCTACATGGGAACTGCACAATTGTTATAACATTTAACTGAAATTGATGACTTAATTCATGGGAATAACTACATGATGATATACTATTATTATCATTAGCCTTTTGACGTCTGTCTTTGGACATAGACCTTCCCTAAGTTCTATCAGAGTTCTTAATTGCAGGCATCGCAGTGCCAATATCTCCTGAAATTGTCTAAATCATCATGCCTTTTGATTATTCTGTCTCTTTCCTGAAAATATTTTCTGCACACAATATTGGTTTTACTGAAGTTCATGTGGAGACCTTGCCTTTTCATTCATTTTGTCAGACATTATCTGGAGTTTATTGAAGTTCTCGGCAAAAAGGACAATGTCTTGGGTTACTTGGGTATTTGCCCTTGATTTTGATTCCTTTATTTGTCCTGTCTAAATTTCAGAAGATCATCTTGAAGCAAGCTTTGAAGATGTTGGGTCAACTGGCGTCACCTTGTCTTACTCCTTTTTTGAATTAGAAGGGCTCACTGTCTTTATGTAACTTAAAGAAACAGTCAAGTCAGCAGATATGTTGTATAACTTTGACACATACAGAGTCTACTCCTTTTTGTATGATTGCATCAATGACTAAGGATTTCCACAGAGATATAAAATAGATTATATGAATCAAATATTATCATTTATTTAAAATATTGCTTATCTTATTACTATAAATGAATCAAAATATTCATTATTTCATTTACAAAAAGAGAGAAAATGAAATAAGATAGTTTACAGAAGGGGTAGAAAGAGAGAAGGGGAGAAGTGGAAATTAGTTTAATTAGAGGGTAGAAAGAAATCAAAAGAAAGAAAGCTTAATGAGGAGGTAGGAAATAAATGTTTATTAAGAGTGTAGGAAAGGAGAGGGCAAAGAAAAAAGTAAGTCTACTTTGGTGGGGTAAGAAAATTTTTGCAATTGAATCTAATCCATGTTTGTATAACGTTTAGATAAAATCCTGGACTTGCAACAAAAAATTGGAAGGGATAAGGGAAAGAATGAGGAGATACAGGTTTGGCTGAGAGAAATGCAAAGTTTATGAAATTTTCATCAATTTGATAGGAATTACAAAATATTAAATCAATTTTCCAATGAAGAAAATTTTAGAAAATGATATCATAAAAAGGTAAACCAAAATATACAGATACACCTTGATTAGTGCTGTTAATTCATTCTAAATTTCTTATACCATTTAAAATAAAATAGTTCAAAGTCTTATCATATAATGTGTGTTTTTTTCAGCTTTTACTCAGTTGCTTCAATTTGTACAGCAATACCTTAACTGTACTAATTAAAAACTGCACAATTCAAGTTATTCCTGTCTCCATGAACAGACCACTTACAACTACCTTAAAAGATGTTGGAAATATTTTAAATTCATTGTTAACTATTTTGCAGAAAAGATTAGAATCTCAAAAAGTATTGGATTGAATACAGCTAAACTAGACTTAACAGTAGTTGAAATTAATTGTTTTCTTTGTTGGTAAGCAACTTGTATCTCTCACACTAGGACTTCTTATATGATTTTGGCTGAAATATCAATGATTAAAAACTTGGCAACACAAAGGATGAAAAATATTTAATGATTAATGAGGAAATTTCATGATATGGATTCAGAAAATTTGCACAAAGTTTAATGGAATAAAAAAAAAAAAATTAAACACCCGATCATTTCTAAAGAGTACAATGGATGAATATGTCAATGAAAGATGAAGTTAGTGGTTTAGATGAATTCTTAGATTATAAAAGAGATGCAAATGTTTAACACAAAAAAATATGTGTCTTAAAGCTTTCAATAAGGTCAAATGAATGAGAAAAGCTAACTAAATTGTGTTTCAATTTAAAGGCTTAAGAATATAGAGTTTATCAAAATGTGATATGATATAAAGATGATTATTACCTGAAGTACAACTCAGATGCCGCAGAGAGAGTACAGAGGAGAGCCACCAAGACCATTTCGAGGCTGGGAGATCTATCCTACACTGAAAGATTAAAACAACTTAATCTAGAGACCCTGGAATACAGAAGAAAACGGGCTGACCTATTTGAAGTCTATAGAATCTGAAATAACATACATACAGTGGATACAGAAATTCATTGCTGAAAAAACCCAGATAAAAAAATACTGACTCTAGCAGTCTGCTGTAAAATCAGAGGACACAGCCATTAACTATAAATCCAGACCTCCACTGGTGTTAGAAAAAAATTCTTCTCGGTGAGAGTAGCAAACGCATGAAACAGCCCAAGTAAAAAGATGCTCACAACTGAGAATATCAATATTTAAAAAAATAATCCTAATTCTCATATTGTCAATACAAAATTTGACTACAAATCCTCAAATTAGCTTAATTGAAGCTGGTTTAACAGCATGATTAACTGCTATTGAAAAAGCCTATTTCAAGTGTATTCAATTATATGAAAAAAACAAAACAAAAAAAAACAACAAAAAACAAAAACAAAAAAACACTTGAAAACAATTTGAGAAATTTCTGTGGTCAAGTAAGTATTGTGGCTGGATAAATGTTCAGACCAAAGATTTTCCTCAACTTGTATAAAAATGACAAATCTATAATTTTCTTACTGTGGTGATGCTGGACAAATGAACCATTCTTTATCAGATTCTTTCAAATGATTAGTCATAGGAAGTTTTAATCTATCTTTATTCATAGAAAAAGAAAGTTTCTGTAGTGAAACAACTAAAAGTTTTTGTGAGGCAATCTGATGGTATCATATGTCATTCATGATTTGAAATGATAAACAGACATTCTCTACTCAGTTGAACCTTGTTCTTACATGGCATTTGATTCTCTTCCCATGCAAATCTGGAGCCTCTGCCTTTGAACTTTGGGAACTGTTCTCTCTTGACCCACAAGTTGAACAAGTGACCTTACGGTGAACTAAGACCATTTCACCAGCACTCTCATTTTGGGGTCATATATCAGGAACTTGGAATAGTTCTTTTTGATTAGTGGTGTCTGTAGGCTATTGATATCCATGTTTGGCCAACTAATCAATGATTCAAGCATAACTGCCAATTCATTCAACCCTCCAATTCACCAATGCAGTTCCTTATCTATCATTTTGACTTCTATTGCATTAGTTTATTCTTCCTCTTCTTTTTTCATATGATCAATGATACCTAATCATAGAGTTTCTCCACGGACTACAGCTTTCCAAAGTTCCTGAAGTCTTTTATTAGTGTGAGGAAGCTGGTCTCACTTGTGTTCTTCCAATCATCCCTAAAGATAAGATTAAAAGATAAAATTTGAAGTTCCCAGAACATTACCTCCCTGATGAGAGAATGCTGGTATGATTCACCTGGCTCAAAGTATGGACAAAGAGAGGCCAGTTCCAAGAAGGCAAAAACCCCAGGTATATAATGGAGAAGAAGCATATGCCCCTTCAAAACAAAGTTTGAAATTAAAAAATACAACAGATGCCCAAGGAAGGAGGGAGGGTATAGCGGCTAGAATGAAAAGAAAAAGAAAAAGAAAATAAGATCAAGCAAAAGAACAAAGACCACGAAATTAGCCTGAATGAACCAAAAATAAAAGGATTACAACATCTCGTCAAATAAAATTCAGACAAGAAAAAACAGTTTATATCCTGACTAATTTAAGGACATTCAAGTGGGGCTAACAGTTTGATGGGGTCACAACAGAGCAAATTAGTTGTTGCAAGAGTATTGAAAAGACAAAAGTCATATTAGAAATATTCTTTCATAGCAACCATGATAGTAATAATTGGACTGGGATTAGAGAAGCATTAAAAATGAATATTTCACTGAAACAACTAACTTGCTCTCTTGGACATTCTATTTAATATAAAAACCCAAAACATTCATACAGTACGAATCAACATTCAACAGACGATACTTCAACTTCCATCACTTGTATAACAGGAATCATGTGATACCAACAACACCAAGTGTAATTCATAAAAAGAAAGTCAGACATAGAACACTCTCCAAAGAAATATCTTTCCATCCTATATATCATAGGGGTCAGTTAACTGATGAATGGTCATGGAAAATGAAAATAATATGGCAATGAACACCCATCATCTGGAAAAAATGTTATAAAAAAAGAAACAAAAAAAAACTGTATGAACAATATCCCATGAAGCTGTGGCAGAGAATGCAAAGGTGGAACTAGCAGCCCTTATAAGATAAGACTTGAATTTGGAAATCGAGTGAGTCTGGAGGCAGAGGTTTAATAGCAGCGTCTTGAGGCAGGCCCACCTCGATTTTAAATTTGTTGCTATTTCAATGCCTATTTTGGGTAAGTCTCTGAGATAAAGCTTGGATTATCTCGCTCTGGAGCCTAATCTGGCAACCCTGCTGTCCACATAATAAATTTCTAACAATTAAAAGCAAGAAAAAGTTAGAAAAGAGGCAACCTGCTTTTCCTTACCATGAGTGAAAGAGTGTTGAGAGTGCAATGCTTCTACAGAGATTGTGGGATTTTCATATTCAACTGGTGGAAAGCTGCTGATATTTTCTGCCTTGCTGACTTCAAATTTTATCCATTTGTAATCGGTGCATTTGCGTGCACCTGGACAGCTCTGAATCAGATTTTGAACAATAGGATGGGACAGGCCAAAAAATTCAGGCCCAGATCCTTGGGTTGGTACGATCTCATAGCCCCTGGAATAGAAAAAAACAAAATGAAATGTAGAAAATTTGTAGTAAGATCAAAGAAAATGTATGGAAAGTTATTAAAAGGGAAGATGCATGAGATAGTTTATAAGATGTGACTGGAGATGGAAGGCAGCATAAGAAAAAATCTCTAAAAGAACAAGTCTGGTCAGTCATTCAATGAGATCAATATCTTTTGGCAGCATACCGTGTGTGATCAATGAATAAGTTGGACACTGGAAATAAACTAAGGGATCAATTAAGCATAAACTTAGATTGTAAATTGAACCCCCCCCCCCCAAGAACAGGGGGGGGGTTACCCCCCTTCTCCAAACTTTTTTTGTAGACATAATAAGGAAAAAATGTTTAAATTTTGAGCCCTCTAGTTCGATCTGTATACATAGCCAGCCAGACCCACTTGAAAACTGAAGATACCCATGAAAACAGTTTTGGTTGACAGTTTCTGACAGTGCTGGTGGCCGCATGGGTGGCAGCATGGAAAATGGACTCTCTGACTGAGACTGAAACTGGCATTGATTCCCATGGGAAAGGCATGAATCAGTCTTTTCTCTCTCCAGCTACAGGCAACAGAACATATGATTAAGAGGGTAATGCTACTTCTGGTGCTTGACGCATTCAAGTCTATTTAATGTCTCAAAGAACTAGTTGAGACAGAGAAACATAAAGAGTGAAAAAACCCACAGCGGGATGGGGCCACGTGCATAGAAATGATTGATGCCATAGCCAGCGCAAGGTCACTGCTTACTTGAAAGATTAGAAGAAAACCAACTTTTCAAAAATGTTGATTACATGAGATCTTTAAAAGGAAAAAAATGATCCTGTTTTTTACTCACCTGGCTTGATTAATCAGTTGTAATAATTTGCTGTGACATTCTGATGGGTCACAATCACTGATTATTTGTTTCTGATCATCTGCTGAGATTTCAAACTACGAAAGATAAAGAAATTTCCAAATTAAATGGTTCTAGCACTTTGTAATATAATTAAGATTATATCAGTGATTATCTGATTACTGAAATTATGAATTCTCATAAAATAATCCTTCAGATATATATTTTTTTTTTTTACTTCAAATCAAAAATCTTGATAAATTGAAGTATTCTTGCAAGTGCAATTATCAAGTTGTTCAATTTTAAGGATCTTGATGAGCAAATAAGTGGATTTGGTATATGGAGCTGAAACATCGAACCTAACCAAGAGACAGACCCGTAAATTGAGAACCATGCAACGTGCACATGAAAGATTTATGCTGGGCCTCACTTGGAGAGACCACAAGACAGCACAGTACATCCGAGAAAAGACAAGAGTTAGGGACATCATAGAATCCATTAAAAATCTCAAATGGTGATGGGCTGGCCATGTTGCAAGAATGGCAGACAATCGATGGATATCGCGACTCACAACATGAATCCCCCGAGACCACATGCGCAACCGAGGCCGGCAAAGTGTTAGATGGAGAGACGAGCTAGACAAGTTCAGGAAGTACTGGCTCCATGACGTCCATGATAGGGAAGTGTGGCAAATCCTGGGGAAGGTCTATGTCCAACGACGGACGCTAAAAGACAACTGCTGCTGCTGCTGCTGAGGATGATGATGATGATGATACATATATATCATCATCAGCAATTTAACATCCATCATTGGACCTTCCCCAAGATCCAATTATGGGTGTTGCTAAGCTAATATTTCCTGAACTTTTCTAAATTATCACGTCATCTTATTTTATGCTTGCCACAATTTTGCATATGATCTCTTGGGATCCATGTTGTGAGTTGTGATGTCCAGCAGTTGTCTGATATTCTTGCGACATGACCGGCCCATTGCCATTTGAGTTTTTTTTAATGTTTTTTTATGATATCTCAGACTTCTCTAATATACTGAACTGTCTTGTGATCTCTCCAATGTTAAGCAAGTTGTATAGTTCTTAGTTAGAGTGCCTGTACTTGGGTTACGTTCCATGTTTTAAAAGACACAATGATCAAATTATAAAAATGCAGAGCTAAAGAGAGTAGACCACTACATCTACCAAAGACAATGAATCTCAATGAAATCCCCAAAAGAAGAAATCAAACGAAGAATCATCCTTGATTGGCAAGCTTTTGGCAGAGCAAGCTCAACATTCAAGAACAAAAAGAAACCATTAGTTTTGTAAAGAAGGGTCTACAACCAAAGCAACAATCTATATCAATATCATAAAATGTGCAAAAAATTACTTTTAGCTTTTAAAGAAAATCAAATAACACTACATTTCCTTGCTTTGCTACATTTTCCAATGGGCAGAGATTCACAAGATTCTTTGACATACCAGGGGTCCGCTGCCATCATCAGAAATACTACAGGTATAAAGACATTTCTGCTCAAGACTTCTTGTACTGACATAGAGTCGGGTACTACAAAAACCAACTGGGAAGATGTAGTCAGCTGTATGGAAATTAGGACGGTCAGGAACAATCTAAAAAGCAGAAATAAAATAAATAAGAAATTACAAAGGAACAGCCTGGTTGCTGCAGGGTTAAACTCTACTCCAACTTATATCCCAACTGAAGATGATTACGGCAACTTTTGTATTTTATATATAAAGAACTAATTTGTAGATATATAAGACTTAGTTGTTTGGCTTAGTTGGTAAGAGAGCTGTCCACTAATCACTTAGTTGTGTTTTAAAATCATAGTAGGGAAATGTTAATTTTATGCATTGGTTTGGTTTAACAAAGACGAAAAGGGAAGAGCTTACTCCCCTGGATCAGGCCAGGATTGTTCTTGTTATGGGGGAAAAAACTAAGTCAACTCTAACTTGGGCTGGAGTTTGATTAAAACCCTAGAAACAGGAGCAACTGGATTAAAAGCTAATAATGAATGAATGAAATACAGAAAATAAGATAAATGTTTAGAATCACGAGATGGATTTTACTTATTTCCATTTTGAAATTAATTTTGACAAAGTTTTTTGTCTATTCAGTTCCTTTTCATCACAATATTTCTACCTGATCTATGTGTGCAAGTCTTAACTTTTGTAAAACTATTTACAGATATGTAAGAACTCACTTCTCCGAGGCTGTGTATCGTGAGGTCTCCAATGGAGAGAGGAAAAACTGGTCTTCCCAGAGGATCGAGTGGAATAGGAGGAACAGTCTTCTTGCTACTGGCTTGAGTTTTAGACTTTTTGGGTTTGGATTTTTCCTCTGAAATTAGAAAAATTATTCTTAAAACATGCAATTGTAGTGGAACACTAGTCAATACCTGTGAATAAAAATTCATGGATATATTTGAATGTCTATGAAATGATTTTTTAAGAGAAAAAAAAAAAAAAAAAAAAAAAAAGAGAATTTGTTTCAGATAATGAGTTCATAGTTTCAAATAGAGGTATTTTTATTAGCAGAATTTTGCCTTTGAGTGGAAGAGTCAAGTGTCACGAACACAAAAACAAAAAGGTCACACTGTTAATCATATAAGTATATTTAACTTAGCACACCATCTATGCTGGGAGATCAGATGTGGATTGAACCCAGTACCAATAGCCAAGAAGAGTAGCTTTTCATCATTGCTATAGATGTGCTTCCTGATTTGTTATTTTTCAATATCAATTATCAACAAAGAAATTTTGTATCAGACCATCAACGGTGGTGGATACAATGAGAATTGAACTCATTAATGAGAATCAGCTGGTTTAACTTGCCAATCGTTGCTATATGATGTGTGTCCTGATCTATTTTTTCTCCTCACATGATTTGTAAAGTTAGCAAATCAACTTTCCCAGTAATACCATTTTCATTCCCTTATACATATCATTTTTCAATAACAAAGTAAGTAAAAGTCATAAAATACAAATATAGGAATAAATATATCTATGTGATTGTGATCCCTAGGTTTTACAAATCTTTTTTTTTTTTTGGTTGATGCTTTCAATTATTTGATACTTCAAAATTCACTCAACAAAGTTCTTTTTTAAAGCTATCAGGTTGGTGCAAAAATAATTGCAGTTTTTCACCATCAACTTTAAAGCAGTATACCGCAGCTCAGAATAAAAGTTATCAATCGAAAATAAATACCTTCAGAATCAAAACATTTTTGCCAACTAGCACAATTCCATTTATTCTGAGACCAATGAATTCTTCAAAGGTATTTTGAGCTGCGACTTGGTAGTTGAAGACCTTTCCTAGCAGGAAGTGGTCGAAATGCTTGAAAAAGTGATAATCAGTCGGAGAGAGGTCTGGTGTGTAAGCTGGGTAAGGTGAAGTTTTGAAGCACGGTTTGTTCAATTTCTGTAGGGTCATTTGCGTGATAAGGCAAATTTTTTGATTTTTGATCAGCTTGTGCAGTACCCATTTGTTCAGCTTTTTTGCTTTTCTAATTTGGTCCAAATCTTCAAGGCCCTTGTCGGTGTTTCAAAATTTTTGAAACCAACGTTGAACTGTAAGTTTGTTGACAGTCTCTTGGGTAAATACTTGGTTGATATTGCGAGCAGTTACTGCTGCTTTACCACCCATTTCGAATTCATACAACAAAATTGCTTGAATTAACTTTTTTTTTTTATCTCTGATTCAACAGCCTCAAATGAACCAGCATAAATAGTGAAAAGAAAATGTTCAGCTTAGAGCAAAATTCACGTTTTTAAATGGTATATCCAATGAACATAGTTTATTCCAACTTGACAGTTTGTTTTTTTCAATCCTGGAACACATAATATGAACAGTTGAACTAATCAACCGTATCATGTGATTTCTAGAACAGTGTTTCCCAACCTTTTGTTCGCCCAGCACCCCTTTGATGATAAGTTGAATTGGCCAGCGCACCTCTTTAAATCTTCCATAGTAGTATTCAAAGGAGGGGGAGGTTTAATTTGAATCTCACACATTTTTATAAGATTTACCACAAACTTTTGGTAAAAAGTGCCATGTGTCAATAAAAATGTCTGAAACTTAAAATCTATTAATTCTATTATGATAATCCATGTTATTAATAAAAGGAAGATTGTAGAAAATTATCAACTTGAAATTATTTCTGCAGACAATATAGATCCATTAATAATTGACCATTCCAAGTAACCCCTAAGATGAATTTTGGCACCCCAGGTGGGGAAACACTATTCTAGAGCAGTTGTTTCAAAACTGCGGTTTGTGGATACAAATGATTGAGTGTCCCCCTCAGAACCTGATATAACAAATCTTGTGGTCATGCATGGCACAACAATCAAAAAGAATTTTCATTGTGAATAAATCTAATCAATTTTAAACGAAGATGATTCTTAAAAGGTCAAGAATTGCTTTTAATTGTAGTTCATTACTTAGTTTAAAAACTAAGGGCTAAAAACAATGGTCTGTCAAAATGTTTCCTTTACAGAAGGGATTTTTATGCTTTCAAAGTTTCAAAACCACTGTTCTAGAGGATTGAAAAATAAACCTATTAAAAATCAAAAAACTAATTTCAAAGATCAGATTAACAAAGATCTGAACTTGCAAGCTTAACAAACCTAGAAGTTCTGTCACAGTTTTCTTTCTTTCTGTTGGCTTCTTCTTGACTTTAGGTTTTGGGACAGCAGTCGTGGTAGTAAGAACAGGTTCAGGAGGTTCTTGGTGGATAGGTGTTAGGGTAGGCATCACCTTGTGAACCGTAGTATTATGCCCTACACCAGGGATCTTTACTCCAACCAAAGATGGATCACTATGTGATTGGAACTGAAGAATCTTATGCAGCAAAAACCTGAAGTTAAAATAAATTCGTTGCAATATTCATGTCAATTTAGGACAAGAGCAGATTCTATTACCAAACTGAAATAAATAAATAAATAAAGTTAATCTTAATAACTTCAAATCTAATCAGAATTAGGCAGATATAATCATGCGAATAAAAGCAAAATTAATGACCTCTAGAAATATGATACACAACATGACCTCTGTTCTGCCTCTGCAGACAATGAAACAACATTGAAGTGTCCCTTCCAGGGGCCTGTTACATTCATGGGGTCCACTGTATAACACTTCTAGAGTGCATTTCTATTTTTTAATTTCGTAATTTTATTTAGCTATTATCTTCATGTAAATTAAAACAAAAATGAAATATTTATGAAATGGTGTAAATTCCTTTATGAATCAATAATCTATCCCTATGTAATGTAATAAATCCTCAAACAAGTTCAATCGAGATATTTCATTTTTTTTTTACCCAGAAAACAATTAAGAAATATCAAAATGTTTTCCAAGACATATTCTTTGGGGGGGAAGGCCCCTAAAATCTTGCACAGCCTTAAGTATGACCCCGGGGACCTGCATTAAAACCAGGTAATAAAGTAATTAAAGATTGGATAAGATCAAAATCATAAGAACTGGATACAAGCTATAAATTCTTGATGCCAGGAATAAGAAAGTCGGATTAACTCACCTGCGTTCTTCTTTGACTTTAACCACTTTTTCTTCAACACGCACAACTTCATCGCAGATTGCAGCATTCACCTGAAGTGAAAAATAATAGTTGAATAAAACAAATTGATATTTTTCAAGTTCAAAACGGTGAATTTTTAAATTTCTCTCTTGATTTCTGACATGACAGCTTTTTCATTATTATACAATAATCTATCCAGACCAGCATCCTCATCATGGTGGTTATGGTCACAATATTTTGGAAATGGTACCAACTGGCCTATTTCAGGTGTCTGTTCTATTTAGTAATTGATAACCCTTGTTTACACCTTAAATACAATAGCATAAAGACTGCCAAGAGTTATCCTTCTTGATGACTTCAAATGGATAATTTTTTGATTTTTTTTTCGTTTCCAGCCAAATTTCCAGCAAAAAAATATTAGGTTATGCTCCTAAATTTAAACAAGAGGTTAGGATTTTGAGAATGAGCTCTTAGATTTGAATAATAGTATCTTACAATAACCATTTGAAGCGTACATAAAACTTTTAGCTATAGAAATGAAAAATCTAGCAATCTTTAGCCATCAAGGGGGATAACTTTGGAAAATATTCATGCTAATATATTTTAGGACCAATTACCAAGTTATCTTCTGGGAAATTTCAAACCAAATCTTTCATTCGATTCATGTTGGTAGATAGTTCTCATCCGGCTCTCCAATCTAAAGCATTTTTTTTTTTGCTTGTGATGACAATCTTGCTTTTTCCGATAAACCAGAGAAAATGAATTTTACTGCTTGATGCATGGATTAAACTCATGACCAACTTGAGGTTAATAAATATGACAGACACTTGGAGAAAGCTGGCGAGCACAGTGGAGCACAGAGAAATGGCAAACCTATCTGTCGCAGGTTCGATCCCTGCTGCAGACCTATTTTCTTTAATTGTTTATTTTATTTACATTATCTAAACCAAATGATACATTCACGGTGTAATAATGGGAGATCATTTTTAATAGAGTTTCAAAATAATACAACGCAATTATTTCTGACGGATTACATATCCATATCTAAATAATAATGATAATAATAATAATAATAATAATAATAATAAGTGGGTGCACTCAGAACCGTACCAAAGACACTGAAAACGAGATTGGATGAACAGGGGATAAGAGGAAAGATTGAGACTATACAGATCACGACACTATTGGGGACCGCACGAATACTGTGGAGAGTACTGGAAAGATGAGACCTAGTAACTCCAGCTCGTAGCAATGGCCTAACAGCCAAGAAGAAGGGACTGTGAAGGTAGCACAAATCACAGCACTGCTATAACAGGTGAGGATGATACGAGAAGAGAGCTGGAGACCTGAAGAGACACAGCCTCCAGCGATAACCACCAAGCAACTGGTGTGAAACTGTAATCCACAGCATTGCAGTGGACTATGAGAGCATGAAGATGAGGGCTGGAGACTTGCTGTCACTCAGTCCCTAGCAGTGACCAACAGGCAACAGGTGTGAAAATAATGATAATTATGTATATATTACACATACAACTGAGCATTTTTTATAACTGTTGGAATATAGAAGAGATAACATAGATGAGAATAAAAATGTCAAGTTCATGATACTTTACGAATCAAAAAATAAAGAAATTAAATTTTATTTCATAATGAAAAAAATATTGTTTTCTCAAAAAAAAAACTTTAAAGCAAATTTTCTTTATTTTTCCCTCAGTGAAAAAGGGAGAGATTAAATTCAAGAAGAGAAAAATGTTTGGATGGTTAATAGACTGTTGGTACTTACTGAAATATTTGAAAGTAATAGGTATTTACAACTTAAACAATTTAGTAACTAGATAGTAAAACAACATGACTATCAATGAGACCAGAAAAGAATAACAAGCCTGGTTGCTGCAGGGTTGAACTCTACTCCTACTTCTATTCCAACTGAAAACGATAACTGTAACTCCAGTAAAATATATACAATGAATCAATTCATAAAAATATAAGACTTGTCAGTTTTGCTCAGTTGGTGAGAGAGCCACCTATCAACCACTTGGTGTTGATTTCAAATCATGTTAATTTCATAAATCTGTTTCATTGAAGAGGATAGGATAGATGAACACTGACGAGTTTACTCTCCTAAGTTTGGTGAGGATTGTTCTTGTTACAGAGGGAAAATAAAGTCAACTAAAACTAGAATTGGTTCATGCAAAATTGCTATTAAGATGATGTTAAACACAATTACAGACCATTCTGTTATAATTCAATAAAGTATACTAAAAAATATATATATAAATTAAGTATTACAGACCACAGTCCAATAAAGTATACTAAAAAATATATATATAAATTAAGTATTACAGACCACAGTTCAATAAAGTATACTAAAAAATATATATATAAATTAAGTATTACAGACCACAGTTCAATAAAGTATACTAAAAAAAATATATATATAGATTAAGTATTACAGACCACAGTTCAATAAAGTATACTAAAAAAAATATATATATAAATTAAGATGACTAAAGGCAAGGAAAATAACATTAAAACAAAAGACTTACACAAGGTCATTGTACTTACAAACATTGTATTTTTAATCATTTTTTTCATCTTTTTCCATTTTCTGTAATAATGTTCTCGAGCTACTGGATCAGGAGCCATCGTGTTCAGTGGAAGGCTATTCAAAGATAAACATACATTATGAATGAGGAAAAAGTTCACTGCACTAGAGCTATGTAGGTGATGCCACAATTTTTTAGTTTGAAAAAAAAAAAAAAAAAATTCTAATTTAGGAAGTTTATAACAACAGGCACAACAATTTTATCTGGATTTTAACAATATGAAAGTCCCCACATAATTTCAACAGAGGATGGAAAAAAGGTTTAACTTGGACCGTACTATTTTTAAAAGAAATTTTCATTTTAATCAAAAATTTTGCAAAGTATGATTGAAAAAGAAAAAAATTCTGTATCCTTGACTTCCCCACAAAATGGTAGAGATAAACAGATGCACTAATCTTATATTGAGTTGAAGTTAATTAGAATGAAGTTCAATTTATTCCATCAGTTATTTCGGCTAATCATTGTTACTTTGCTTGTTAGCACAACACTTTAGCTGATTTCTCAGCTTTCTTCAGGCATACAATTTGTAAGGAGAGAGAACGGTTTCTTTTTTCACATGAATTGTGGCTAATACATTGACTAGCTTGGCTTGTTCCCAGCACTGCAAGCCATGTAAAACAGGTGATTCTATATTTATGTAAACGGACGGACGGACGGACACACTCACTCTTTCTCTCTCTCTACTGAGCAAACGAAACCACTCCATGCTGAAATCCACACTAGTCAGATTTACATATCAGTCTAACAGGATAATGTATGTTGCTTCCATTAATATCTTCACTCTCCAGTGATGTGCCCTTATCTCTTCTTTGAACCTCATTCCAGAGAAGGTTATGTGAGCCCTTCTTTCTCCAGATATGGAGAGCCATATCAGACATTTCTACCTCCTTTTTGGGTATAACTTTCTTCTTCATGGTGGTTAATAAGTGAAAAAATGAATGGTTTGGCTTTGTGAAAGAAGATTTTAGGAAGGGTTTCCAATGACTTTAAACAGTGGGGTCTGCACATAGAATAACCCAGTTCATGCAATGAGGTAAAGTATACAACTTATCACCATGTCCATCATCCCCAAAACTCCCCATTACCACCTTTTACCTTCAAACACACCCAAACAAATTAAACATCAGCAGGAATGACCTCTGTATGGAGTTTAAACCCCTTTGACAAAATGAATATCCCCACACCACCCACTACCACACTCACCAAATTCCCAATAAATAGACCCCAAAAAAACATAGGCAATCATTTGCCTGAAGAGGCCCAGAGAGGGCTGAAACATGAGCTAGTTTGTGTAGCGAATACACAACCTACTATATATATATATATATATATATATAAATATATATATATATAGATATTATATATATATTATTATTATTATGTCATCCACAGACAGCTGTTTCTTTGTATTACAACTCTTCAGTGTGGCTATAGACTTCCCATTATCCCATCCAGTACCACGTGGCAGGATTGAAACCTTCACTTCATACCTGGAGACTGATATCCTACCTCTGCGCTAGGGAACTGGACGGTCAGTAAGGCTGAATTTAAGCAATTTATTCATTTATTTATATATATATATATATATATATATATATATATATATATATATATATATATATATATATATCACACAGTGTGTGCAAAAGTAACTAAGGGAACCAACTATGTATGTATAAATATTCTATAAATAACTTCAAAACACAGTAATTAATTAGTTGCTTCCCTTTGAACTGGAATTAATTTTGAGACAAATTGGGGGTTTCTTTTGTGACACCCTGTATATAAAGGTATTTTCAAAAGTTTTTTTTCCAACTAAGGA
This sequence comes from Thysanoteuthis rhombus, assembly GCA_963457665.1. Lineage (NCBI taxonomy): Eukaryota > Metazoa > Mollusca > Cephalopoda > Oegopsida > Thysanoteuthidae > Thysanoteuthis > Thysanoteuthis major. Next base: position 14,036,187 of record OY735221.1, read on the forward strand.
GCAAATCCTCATTTGTTTTCCTTTAATTACTAATTTGCTTACAACATCCGTTACCTGACAAGTTAATGAAGCAAAGCATCAAACAGAAAGACAAATTCTCAGAGGAATCAAAGACTCTTGAATACGATATTGGCCTTGGCATTCATAATCTGCTTCCAGGCTTTTATATATGACCATCCCTCTATAGTCTATAACAAAAGTGTTTTTGCTCAAAAAACATTGCCCGATAATTAGTTAGAAATATATCTCTCAAAAGACTAAAAATATCATCAGCTTTTCAGCGCCTGTCGTTAGACATGGACCTTCCCCAAGATTTGCCAGGCCTCTCTATCATGGGCATCACAGAGCAAATACTTTCTAAACTTGTCTAGTTTGTCACACTATCTTATAGTTTGCTGACCATAGTTTCGCTTGTAATCTCTGGGATCGTTGTGAGGTCGACTAAACATAACCAAGTCCAAAACTCTATTAAATAAAATCTATGACCCAATCAAGAACAGATGCACTGCATCTTTAACAGCTGAAGCTTTAGAAATAAACAGTGAGTTGCAGTGATCAGCTCAGACAATTTCAATGAAACTCTTCTAAAAAATAATGTTCTTAGAGTTCTTGGAAGAATTGAAAAATTTCACATAGTTGAATTAACATGCATTCATATATTTGTTTGTTTAGAGGCACCTATATGTGTTGATATTTATATAACAATTTCGTTACAAAATATGTACGTAACAAAATAGAAGCGTGTGCAGGTTTTCATTACAATATTCATACTATTATAACATTAAAAAATATGTTGGAATACTTTGAATTTAATGAAGAAATCATAGTATAGTACTGAATTCGATTTGAAAATAGTTGTATGCAGCATATATTGTGACTGCAAAACATGATCAATTCACTAACCAACAACAGTACCAATTATCAGATTTTCTATGCCTTTTTTCAGGTATTCTGTACAACAAAATTATCTTCTCTGTAAATATATGTAGTTTTGTGAGTTAAATAAAAAATATTCTTTCTACACTGTTCTCTTAGGAAGCAAAATTTTGAAGAAGACATTTGTAGACAGACAGGCAGCAGTGGATCAGGCTTCATAGATTTCTTGGCTGCACAAGACCAAATTTGCACGGTCTTGGGACCAAATCAAGCAGCTTCAGTACCAAAATAATCAAATAACTTAAAATCCATCATCAGACTAAGCTTGCAGGTAAAATGGATCAAATCAATTTTTTTTTAATGGGTAGTTCACGTAAATTTATGTTGTATCATATAATTCGTATGTAAGGGTCTGTTTTTGCTTCAGTACCAAATCTTTTTTTCGGAACCAAATAGCACTGTGCAGTATCAAATTTGCCCAATTTTGGTCTTGAAAAATACCAAATCGCAACCCTGTGGTAGACACCTCAACACACATTTATTGTCTTCTTTCTCTGCTTTTAGTTGTGGGTGGCATTTTTACATCGGCTTCTCTCAACGGAATACAGTTATTTGTTGGTATTTGGTATTTAGTGGGGTTTGCAACGATCTCGAATATCTGGTTTCCTACTAACCAGTTAGCGGTGCTATAAACCATACTAAGTTGTTAATACGTCATGGAGAAAAGTACAAGAACAACTCGAACAAGGTAGGTAACTACATAAAGCATTTAAAATAATACTATGTTTATTTTATTTTGTCCAAAGGTAAAAACCATTCACCGAATCCGTATATTGTACAAAAAACATTTTTAAAACAAACTTGATTAAACTTGAGTGATGAAACAAAAGGCTTCTGAACAAAGTTTAAAAAAAAAAAAGTTATCAGTTTTTTTCAGTGACGTCTCAAGTTCAGGAGCAACAAATGTAGACAGTTGATAGATACATTAAACTTTTAAAGCAAAACAAACGTTTATTTCTGAGTAGAATTCAAGTTAGAAGTCTTTAAAAGAAATACAGGTCTTTTTAACTCTAAATTTAGACTGTTAAGACTAATCACCAAGTACAACAAATTGTGGCTGTTGTTTTTTTTTGTAGCTTCGCCTAATCGTTGTCTGGGTAAAAGAAATCTGATATAACCAGGTATTTTCATATTTTTGGACTAGTATCTTCATTGTTTTTTTTTTCATCGCAACATTTAGGCCGATATCTTCTTCCAATTTTAGACTTTCCTTCAGGTGTACCTGGTAGTCTTGAGGAATCGTTTAATAATAGCTACCGTCATCATATTATTGACATCTTTACCTTGAGCTTAACGAAACTTGTTACACTGTGTTGACAGAGAAAAGACTTAAAAAAAAGGAACTATGCCAGTTCAAATGACCAGTAATCTAGATACAGCCTGAGAAAAACCGAAGACTATATCGGCCGAAATGTGGCTATAAAAAGCAACAACAAGAAACTAATCCTAAAAATGTATACAATATGGTCAAATCGTAGAGTATAACAAGCTATATTCCATTCAACATGTAAATAAAAATGATTAAAAATCCCAAGCTGACTTGAAAAAAAATTAACGATATTGTTCTTTTTAGTAAATTAATCTAAGTAGAGATGTATAAAAATACCGGTTTTGCAATTTTATAAAAATATATAAACGTTTTAGATACTTTTTAGTCTTTATTCCATGTCAGATCATAATTCGCAAATCATTTCACAGTGAAATTTAGCTCGATGAAAATTTAAAATAAAAAAATGTTATTGCAAAAATCCAACAAATGCTTTTCAACAAGGAAACTCTAAAAACAGCAATTTATGTCTAGCGAACTATTCAATTTTGTGAAATTGTTACAAATAATTCTTTTCTATACATTTGATTTTCTTAAAATAAAAACATTAGGTAATTCAAAATATTATTTCTAAATATTAATAAAAATATTGTAAGGTGTACTTACTTTGTTCGGATTTTGAACACTCCAATAAAAGCAACGATTCAAGAAAAAGTAACTGGAAAGGGAATTACCTAATTACCTCCCTTGGATAGATTTCCTCTTCGGATAACCTTGATGAGAAAATCAAGTTCTCAGCGCCATCTTTTGCTTGATATTAGTGAAATCTGAGAAGTTTACTCAACTATTTATTGTTTGTACACGAATCCTCAAGAACAGTTTGAGCTAAAGTGGAAGTAGTAGTTTATTTCGGTTAAAATCATGTCTGAATGTAAAATACATGTTCGACTCTGTTTATACCTCATTTTAAAATGGAGAAAGTGCAGTGAGTAAGGCACAGGGCCAGCCACATTTAACGGCAACATTGGAAGTTGCCAACGGCGCCAAGTACTAGGAGACGCCTTCTATGTATCTGAGATAGCAGGAATTTCAAAATAAAAATGAAAAAATGGGGAAATTATTGAATCAAAAAAAAAAAAAACAGTCAAAATTAGCAAATAACTTTGTGTGAAGTCAGATTTTTCAGAAATGTTAGACAGTTAAGTACTTTCTAGAGCGCACCAGGAACCTTAGGGCTGACCATAGCTAAGCAATGCTTCACTGAAGCTTTTGGCTATGATGCAGTAGGCGCAAGCATGTGCCAAGAATGGTTTGCCAAGTTTGAATTAGGATATTTTAAAGTTAAGGATAATGACTGCTCTGGAAGGTCTCAGAACTTGAAAATTGATGAATTGGAAGAACTTTTGGGAATTTGCAGAAATATTAGAGGTGGGATCCAAAGGTTATACTTTATTATGATTTGTTTGAACATCGACAAAGTATCAATACAGACGATTATGGTGAGCAATTGGTTCATTTGAATTTTGCATGGGAATAGGACTTTTTCCTGTGGAAGGAAGTGGACAAGAAATTTTGCTACATGATTGTGTTGCAAATGCTACTCAACAAACGATCATGGACCTGGGATGGGAAGTTTTATGTCCTTGAGAAAAAAGTTGTCTTTCAAGTTTCAATGATAAATTGTCATTTTTCATTAGTGCTTGTAATCTAATATTGGTTTATGCTCAAAAATACCTTCAAAGTACCCAAAGAGTGCATGCCTCTGCCAACGTTATTTTCATGTAATTTTGCATGGATTTGCCTCCAAATTTGTATACCTCTTCTGGTGCCCATTGCCCACCCTTGTATAAGATTAGGATCAGCAAATAACTTTTGGAGATATTGTGTGTACGGACATGAACTTTTCGCAATATCATGTGGTGTGAACATACAATTGCGATGGAGGAAGGTAATTCTGCATTAATCCGGCTCAATAGCAAAAAATTACTTCCTTTCTCTATTGCCCATCCTTCCACAACATTTCATTGAAATCCATTGTGCGGACAGACGAATAATCGAATGCATATACCTCTTCAAATTCGTTGGCAGAGGTATTCAAAGAAACGTCTTAACTTATTATATATTAGGGATATCTAATGTTAAAGGTTGTAGAAATTTTATGAACTTATTTTGAGGCCATAATAGCTAAAACGGTATTTGAGACAGGTACCCAAGTGGTACAAACTCAAAGTAAGATCCCGGTACTTTATTGTAGGCGGACTACTTCTAAAGTTACACCGCCGGTGAAAGACAAAAAATAACTTAGTAAGCATTATTTGACCGAGGACGTAAGAACCAAGAGTGAGGCGTTATTATGTCCGATCCGCTTGACCGCGGAGATAGGGGCGGTCGCAATAGACGGAGGCGGCGGGCTGGACGTAAAGTAAGAGATTTTATCCATAATATGGATTTAATATTGAATTTTGTTTAAATCTTTTTCAAAGGGTCGAATTGAGTTTCGCTTCGCATGCGTTCAAAGAAGAGGCGTTTTTGGGGGACTCGACCAACATAATGTTTGGTGGGTGAGTTACTAATGATACTAATTTATATTAATGTTGAAATAAATTCATTGCCCAAAAGCTTGACTAATTGAAAAAAAAAAAAAAAAAAAATAGTCGATATTGTCACGAATTTTCTAGCATCAAATACATCACATGTATGTCATGTGGAGACTTACGTTTCTAAATGGTCGGCAGTTTTAGTTTCATACCTAACTTGAAAATGAAACATCGGGATACATTCAATACGGCCAGTGAAGGTTTTTTTATTTAAAAAAAAAAAAGGTTTGTCTTGAATGACATCAGAAATGGTTACAAGTGGAAAGAATCAGGAGACCAATTTTTGCATCTTGTCTCCCTCAATTTTTGTCTTTTGACTGCAAAATTGAACGGAAAGAAACTAACGAGCTAGTTAGCGTTTTAGTTCGATTTTAAGCCGAGTTATTATTATTTCATTTTGGTAATTCTATACAAAACCGGCGTAAACTCCACATTTCGTTATGGACGGCGTATACTATTTTTGACATTCTGACGCAGTTTTTAAAAATACATGACAATATCTGGGCGTCCGAGAGCCCATACTACTATTGTTTTACCTGAAGATAAATCATCAATATATTTTGGCAGAGTATTGGACATATTGTATCAACTTGGTCGGAAAGTGAAAGCATTTTGAAGTGTCTGGCTAAAAGTTTCATAACTCAACACTAAACCTTACCCTTACCCCTTAAGCACTAACAATAGGATTAAGAAATATAAGCAGAAAATATCTATAGCTTCAAAATTTCACTTTGAATCACCTTTTTATTGGATCTTAATAAAATGTTCAGTATTTATGTAAGAAATGGCGAATTTCAAAGAAAAGTTTCCGGTTATCGTTACTACTTCTATCGAAAAATCATGCAAGTATCAAGTGAGGTGATAAACTGTAAAGTTCCACACACTCGCTCACTCAATGTTAGAAACGGCACACGACTTTTGTGCGCCTTTTTTTTCAAAACCTAGAGTGTGAATTACCCAATTTCTACGTCATTTTTGACATCGGGTGAACGTGTGGTTGGAACAATTTTTATTACCTCCCTTGATTCCTGGAGAGTCACGTGATTTTCGAAACTATTAGTGACAATAATTTCATACAAAATTTTTTTTTTTTTCAGGTGATTATACCTAAGGTATCTTTGCATTTAGCCATTTTATTTTGGAAAAATTAAATGGCTAAAAATGGCTAAGTTCTTACCGTTATTTGAATTAAATGAGTTTTTTTAAAATTCGCACTTGTGCATTATGTATGCGACCTTTGGATAATTTTATGTCACTTTTAAGATTGAAAATTAATGTTAATACAGAAAAAATGAAATCTGATCAACAGCTATTAAAGCAAAAAAAAATCTAGCCAATTTTAGCCACTAAAATGGCCACATGATTTGTCTTCTCAAAGATAACTTTTATAATACGGTTATAGTCCCTCCCTAATTAAGTTGTTATATTACTATACTTACCCAAATTTAATATTTTTTACATGCATTAAAAAAAAGTCTATCAAGAGATAGATGAGGTTTTAAGAGGTACTGCACAAAAAGCCTTACTTGAGAATATAAAAAAAAGATGAATATTTTAGCCAATTTTCTGTCTTATCTGATGTATTTATCACTAAATTCTTTGTAAGAAAGAAAAATATCAACATGAAAATTTTTTTTGTGTAGAGAAATTTTTTGATCATATCAAATAAGTCTAAATTCTTTGAAATTATTTTTAATTCCTCCAATAATAGGATTTTTTTGATGGAATAAACCAATGAGAAATGGACTGAGAATAAACGAGATGAGAATTTTGATTGGAAGCAGTTATTTGGGCCTTGCATTTCCCGCGACTGTTTAGCTCAATGGTAAGAGTATCGCTACGTTGCAGTGGCTACCCTGTTGGTGGCAGGTTTGATTCCTATAGCAACCCCATTTTCTTTAATCGTTTATTTTATTTAAGTTGTTCAAATTGAGTGATATATTCACTGTGTTATGACGGAGATCATGTTCGAATAAGTTTCTTAGTAATATAATGCAATTTATAATTCATATGTATATATGTAGGTACTTTTTTTTCTGCTAATTTTCATTGTAAACTTATGGTAGGCTAGTTGAGTCAAAACTGACTCCTCCTTCGTTTTGTTATATGTTTAACTAATTGAATATGTAATTCTGGACATAATTGTCAATATAGCTAATTCTTTCAACAGATTGTCCCCCATGATTTTTGTTTCTCCCCAAAAATGTTTTCAAGTTTAATTACAACCAATCTGGCTGCCATAGTAAAGTAGTCAGAATGAGGTTATTTCAAGTGGTAGATGTGTTTTAAAGATGAGACTGCTTTGACACCATATTTTAGTTGAAATCTGTCCGTTTCAAAGTGAAATGAGAGAACAACATTGTCAATGCACAGAAATGCAGAAACAAATGCCAAATTTTGTTTCCTTCTATTAAAGGAAACTAGACATTAGTAGAAAAAATGATTACTTACTCTTATGTTATTCAGGCTTGTGAGTCTGACAAAAATATCTGGTGTAGTGCCACACTGAAAAAAGTGTTTCTTTAGATCAATTTGAAAAAATTATTTCTGTTCCTTAACCCAAATTTATTAGTTTGTCTTGAAGTAAATTTCTGATTAAATATGCTAAATATGACTTTGAGATAAGCTGATAAATTTTATGTGTAACAAATTAGAGTAATTAAGTTGGTATACATAACTCTTTTTTCAGTGCAGTCAGCTTCATAAATTTTGACTACTTAGTGTAAAGCATGTTTTTGATTTCCAACCAGATGGCTTCTTGATGCTATCCAATAACTGCCAATAGAGGTATCGTCTTTTTAATTAAATGCTTCTGCTTTGTTATAAATCAGCTATACTCCTTGTTTTTTTTCACAATGTAAAACTTTGTGCTAATCTTTGTGATGAATAAGCAAATATATTTAGCAATAATATAAACCCACATACTGGTCAACAAGGGTCAAAGACACTAGCTTTCTGAGGGAAATGACTTTGAATTGGTGCTCTACCATTAAATCTAAACTGTTTATAATCTACACAAGAAGAAAAGCCAGAGGAACTTTGAAAATTTGAACTGAAACTGAATTGTTTAAATAAGGGTTTCTTTTTTCCGCCATGGGACTGACTGAAGGCTGTACATTATCTAATACTTTTAGCCTAATGAATTTTCTTATCAAGTAGCTTGACTATATATGTTCCATGAACATACTTTATCTTATCTTTATTCTTTCTAAGTAAATCTCATAAATTGTTTAAGCGGATATTTGGAGCATAATAAATTAAGATAATGGAACAGAGAATTATTGAAACATTCTTTCAATGTATATTTTGTAATTCATCAAATGGGAGTAGTCCCCCCACCCTTTTCTTGACTTTGTTGACATGAAACAAAACATTGCCTAATCTTTTTTCAAAACTCTATTTGTATGTGACAATCTATCTCAAGCTCAGATTTTGCCGCCTTGTTGAGAATGAGTGGTTTGAATAAATCTGGATAGACATTTTAAGACTGTTTAAGTAGAAAGCACATACCTCTGTCAACACAATACACTAACAAGAAAAATTATGAAAATCAGTTAGTAGTAGAGTTATGGTGACAGGAGGATTACTGTAAGTTTCGATTTTCCAATTTTTGGACTATTGATTTAATATCTCCCAAATTGAAAGAAAATCCAGGATATGGCTCGATTTGATCAATTCCCTCTTTCCCCATGGTCCACCGATCTACAAAATATTGAAATCCTTTGTAAACTTTTGGAGATATTGTGGACAAACAAACATGAATGAATACATAAACCTCTTCCAACATCACTGGTAGAGGTAAATTATGAATTAAAAGTGCACATAATGATCACAAAGTGTCTGACGTTGCACTGGAAATTTAGCCTATAAATTCAAATAATTCTTTGTAAATCCAGTGAAAGTCGAGGTAATTATTTGGCTACAATCTATTCAGAGTTATCATAAGTAGATGAAATATACAAATGTATTTGAAGCAATTGTTGGTGAGGTGAAATAGTTAACGAGTGTACATTTTATTTCATTATAAATTTTTGTAAAAACTAGATCGTATTCTTATCAACTTTTCAAATTTTCTGTGCTTTTGGAAATGAATAGCCCGAGTTAAAGTTGTGATAAAAAGCTACTAAAAAATTGTGATACTAAGCTACTGGGGGTAAAAACTAGTCAAAATTTATAATAGCAATATTGTTACAATTCTTCATCCATTGTAAACAGAATGATAGTTGAAATAAATTAAACATATTGTATTGTAAGATTGGTGACGTAGAGGTGAAGATTCAAAATGCAGTCTTTTTTAATTCGGTCAATTCTGGGGTGCCATTTGTATATTTCATACTAATATGTCTATAATTTCTTGTGGACATTACTTTCTCAAAAGTAATGGCTTGTGAAATTTCAATTTTTTTTATTTTGTAGCATTGAATATAAATTAAAGATGTTGATATCATTCTTTAATAGATTATATAATGTATCATAATCTTTGCCAAGTTGGTACTCCAGTAGGAGTATTCATGACCGTCTGCAGATTTTGTTCGATATGGATTTTTTTTCTTCAAGTTGGATAAATTTCCTTGACCAACATCCTTTTCAAGGTTACAATTGAAGGAAGTCATGTTCTTTGAAGTAACAGTTGTTTGACTAATTTTTGTTTCACAGAGTGTTGCCCCTGGCATTATCAGATTACCCCTTTGGTCCTCCCTCTTCCTGCACTTGCAGCACACAGCCATATCCCTGAGTTGGTTTGCCAAGGGGTTGCTTGTAGCATGGACTTGTTTGAGCATACTGTATAATGTGTGGATTTGTTCAGAATGTGATAAAAATATCAGCATGTTTGTCTGTATTTCAGAGTTTAATCATTGATAATCCTTTAAACTTTCTCATAAAGATAGTCTTTACATCAAAACCTACTGCTCAATCTGTAAATATCATATATCCATTCTAATACCCTCCTTTAGTCTGAACATAGAAGGTCACAACTTCGAGAATCAACTGCAATACCATCAAGGTATCCGTAACAGATTTCTAACATATACATGTATCATTTCTTAAAAAGTGTTGAAACTTGAAAGTTGAAACAATTAATTTCCCTCCGATGAAATTAGTGGAAAATCTTGGTAGTGAAAATCATTTAGTAATATATTTTATTAATGGAAGAATTCTCTTTTGTCATTTGTCAACTGAAGTCGCCATTGAAAGAATTGTACCTTGACCATATTACCTCAAAATGGGCACCAATGAAAACACCACTATTCAGAGTATTCCTGCATAACCAATAATAAACATGGGATGTCAGATATGGTAGAAAAATGTTTTTGCTTCTTTCCTAATAAAGAACGCATTTATATCTTCGAAGATTGAGTTGAGGAAAGAGGATAAAAATGTTCTTTTATAACATAAAGAGTATTTTTACCATTGATGAATAATCATATATATAGATAATCTCCTGATTTGAAACCCCCCTGAAAACATTTTTTTTTTTCTGTGAATTATAAGATTAAACATCTTAATTGGCACTCACTGGACTTAAAAACATGAAAAATGGCGCTTTTGATATCAAATATTGTCAATATTTGACTCACAAATTTGAGAAAACCAAACAAAATAAAAAATCTAAAATGGCAACCCTGATCTCAAGGAGAAGATATAAATTTAATGGAGTTTGACTTTACAAATCTCAACACTAACCTAATCTGAGGAGACTTGATTCTACAACAAGTCAGAAGAATAGATTAATTGATTCTTAATTTTGTTCAAAACCAAACAATTGCCTTAAAGAACTTTTTAATGATTTCAAGAAATATGGACAATGTTGTAGTAAAGGGAGAAAAGATATTGAATTTCAAAAACAAATGAGTCTGAATAAGTTTTTACCAAATTCTAATGTGATCTTCCTAATTGAGATGGTGAAAACAAGAGGAATTTGACACAGATATAAAGTAACCATCTATTGTGATATAGATATAACATTTTGTATTTTGAAAGAAATCTTGTTTGGAATGAAGTGGTTGTTTGGTTGATATAGACAATAAAATAACTTTTTTTCTCACTTAAAAAAAAAAAAATTTTTTTCCAGTTGCTTTATCTCTATGATCATCCTCAAAAGAAGAAGAAATCAAGCGAAGAATCACTCGAGGACGGCAAGCCTTTGGCAGATCAAACACAACCTTCAAAGAAATGAAAATCCCATTAGCTCTAAAAAGAAGTTTATACAACCTATGCATCTTTCTGATAGTCACCTATGGAGCATGCAATGTGCATATAAAAGAATCATGCTCATCCCCACATAGAGAGATTGTAAGACAGCACAATATATGAGGGAAAAAACAGGATTCTGAGACATCATAGAATCCATTAGAAAACTTAAATGGTAATGGGCTGGTCATGTTGCAAGAATGGTAGACAACTGATGGACATTATGACTCACAACATGGATCCCCAGTGATCAAATGCATAACTGAGGCCGGCAAAATATGAGATGGAGAGATGAACTAGAGAAATTCAGAAAGTATTGGCTCTGCGATGCCTGTGTTAGAGAGGTCTGGGTGAAGGTCTTTGTCCAACTGCAGGCGTTAAAAGACCGATGATGATGAACATTGGAGCTGTTCTTGGCTTTTTTGTTTGGTTTCGTTCTAGAATTGGAATAACTAAAATCAAACTTTTTTTTTCCACTTGGCTGGTTGCATCAATATTGAATTTGATGTACGCAACTGGTGATATGTAGAGATTGGATTGCAATTGTAAAAGTCTATGGCAATGATAATTGGTTCTATGTATCTCTTTTTTTGGTAAGTAATCTTCTTGCACAGCATATTCTGTTTTGAAAGAAGATATATTTTCCTTAGCAGACTGAAACAGGGTGATGTTTTTGCTTTGGATTACTTAAATCACTGTTGACAACTATCAAATATTATTACTGATTGACTGATAATTGCTTTTAAATAAGTCGTTTTTCTTAACAGTTACTATCGAGTAAATTTACCTGTTACTAGGAAGAACAGTTCTGAGAGATTTCTCACTATTAACGAATGTTGAATCAAGACTACTTTTCTCATCTAAAGTTTGAAAATGACCCATTTACACATATCTGACGGGATTTTGACCATGTTTTGTATTTTTCCTGGTATAAGTGAAGAGGGTGGAAAACTCTTTAGCGGGACAAATTTCCCTATGCACCCAACAGCTAATTGAGTTCACTTTAAGCTGTGTGATTAGGGTGGAGGTATCCCTTCGGTGGACATCTTGCCAAGGGTTAGGTCATAAAAACTTATAGAAATAAGTTCTGGTCTTGACCAGACTGGAGACTTGCAAGGATCACTAAGCTGATACATGCAACAGAAACCAAGACCTTGTCACCAGCCTCCATACTCCATTAGGAATTGTCTCTTCAGAGATGGGAAGCTTTACCTTTTTATTGGTAGATCCTCAGAGTGTTTTTGCTACTTGAATATTTTGTTTCTATTCAGAAATAAATGCTGCCAGCAGTCAATAAAATGTCGGTTCAGTTCTTGGCCTGAGTGGAATAATTAGCCTTTAGCTTTTGTAGCTGCTTTTATAATTTCTTTTATCTATTTTGAAATTTTATTTTTTAGGATTTCATCCAGGAACGGAGTGATCGAGAATATCAAGATCCAGGAAGCGTTGGCTCTCTGACTTCGAAGCCTCCAATCATTTTGGCTAAGCCTCATTCTTCTGACCTTGTAAGATCTGTCTCTTCATAGAACAGTCATAATTTATGTACTTTATTCAAAGATAGTAGACACTAATCTGTTATCTCAGAATTTTCTTCTACTTTTCGAACCAATTTTTCATCTGGATTCCACTGAAAAATTCACTATAGAAGAAACTAAATTGAAATCAGTTAAATCTGTTTCGTAGAGAATCATTTTTATAGTTTGGAATACGAAAGATATCGTTTATCAAATAAAATGATATCAATGATTAAACTGCTTCAAAAGGTGAACTAGAAAGTTTTCATATCAATAATAAACACCTATTGAAATGTTTATAAGATGAGAAAAATAGGTATTTTCATACTGGTAGGGAAGTTTATCATAGAAGTAAAAGTTATTTAAACCGTGACTAGTGACTTTACATTACCCTGTGCATCAGTCTTGTCTGATTCAACCATTAGTCAAGTCCAAGTCAGTTTGAAGGATGTTGAAGGTTTATTCTCTATACATGTTTCAAGTATCAAATTTATTCTTTATGCACTGTTGTGGTTATCCTTTAGTGTGGGTGATAATCACTTTCCTCATAAATTGTGCTTTAAATGGTGCACCGTGATTTTCCTTAAAAAAAAAAAGCATTATTCATTGATACTTAAATTGCACGTTGCAGACATTTCGCAACAACATGTTGGCTTTACGTGAAGTCAAGTCTTTCAAAACTTGTAAGAAATATCGGTACCCCTCATGAATGAATTGCCCATTGCCAACATGTGTATCAGAACTAATTATCTAAAAAAAAAATGAAATATACCAGCACAAGATTTGGGCATTGTGGATCCCAAAATCACTATAGAAACTGCAAAAGGCAATTTTTTTTGGGGGGGGGAAGAATATTTTTAGATGGTGCTTGGTGGGGTATTCATGCAAATTTTCAAGTTTGCAGCCCCCAAAATGTGACTAGGAGAGTCCGAAGACACACAGAGACAGAGATGAGCAAAGAAAGAAGAATCTGTAGCCTATTTTTCGGACTGGTTGGGCCGGCAGGCTATTCATGAGGTTACAGTGATTTTGATATAAAATTAAAAAAAAACAAAACTTCTTTCTTCGTTTGTGCTGGTAAATTGGCAGAGTCAATAATGAACTAAAAAAATACTCTACTGTAGAGTGATGTTTACTAAGTTTATCTTGCAGGCCATTCCTAGTGAATTTGAGCCTCACTTGTCCTCCATTATTCTGGCCTTGTGCTAGATTAATATTCATTTAGTAAATGCCTATGTTCCATTTCCAAGAAAATGAAACAGATTGGTGCTATTTCATTTAAAAAATTTCAAATTCTGAAAAATTTTATTCAAAATAAAAATCCTTAGCTATCTATATTCCCTCCAATTTTTTGTTGTCAATGGGTAAAAAAATCTTATGATTTGCAAATATTCTCCCGTGACAAAAGTACGTACGCACTTTTGAATTCAACATAGTGTACTGGTTGCGAAATGTGTGTGTGTGTGTGTGTACGCTGTACACTTGCAGAGCCTTGTAGGAAGTATATTAGCAGTGTGATTTTTTTTTTTTTTTTTCTTTAAATTTTTTTACCACCATAATTTTCCTGAACATTTCTGGTTGGCATACCTGACGTATCTTTTCATTTTTCAGATCTCTATTAATAGTGGCTCATCTCTGAGCGGAGGCAACATGCCTGGAGGCAAACTGCCTGATAAACCAATTGTGGTATTAAAAGCAAGAGAAGATGGTGGTGCTTCTGGCTGTGGATCTCCTGGTGCAAGTGTCAGTAGTGGAGGAAATAGCAGCAGCACTAGTAGTAGTGGATTAACAGATAGAGGCGTGAACTCTGGCCGTCCTTCGACTACTTCTGCATCCAGTCTGCACAATATTCCTGCCGCAATCACGGGAGATGTATCTTCTCATAGCTCTTCTTACCCGATACACCGATCTGCACAATTACCAGTTGGAGATGGTAAGTCAACACCTCTTTCCCTTAATGATTTTTCATCTACCTTACTCAACACCACCTTTACTACAGATTTGTACATGTTATTCAATTGTTGAATCAGAGTTGCCAGAAATGGAGATATTCTGGTCTTCATCTGGAGGACTTACCCAACATGAGAATAGAGATATTGTAGAATTAGGAAATCTGACCTATGCTCGGCAATAAAATGTGTTTTACTTTGAGCCAAAACCCTACTGCTAACTCAAACCTGACAATAAAACATGCACACTATTCAAATTTGATGGTTTAATCTGATTAATGAACAACGGTAAAAGTGAGCACATGAATTCTCAATTTTGAAAAAAATTAATTTTTCAAGGTCTTAGGAGGGACTATGCAGGCTTGCCTAGGAGTGTGTGTGGGCCTCATGGGTGCCAGTGTTTGGGGTGCATATGAGCGTACTCCACCCCTTTTTATTTGATTACATGATAATTTCCATAAAATGTCATTTGCTTTCCCATGTTGAAAGGTCTGAAGTTTCTCTTCCCTGGCAAATGAATTTATAAACACTTTGTCAATTGAGTGGAAGATAATTGTCTTATAGGCATTTTTATTTATGATTCAAAAGTTTGTGTGGGCAATTCTTCAACAATCATATGCACGTATTACTGCATGCACTGATGTAAGTTTATTTTTGTGTTCTTTTTCTTCCCCTTCAGTTGATGGTCCGAACCGTTTGGCTCCTCTTCCTGAAATGCTAAGATGCATCAAATTAGTCGATGACTCGATGCATTGGTGTGACAGTGGCATGGAGGTATCTAATCCCTTATTCTGCCTTCTCTGGGGGGTTCCCAATCTTTCTCCTTAAGACCACTTTTAGTTTAATGAAATGTAAAAGTAGATCAGTTATAAATACTTAATTAATCTTTGAAAAAATTATTTCTTTGTCATTGATATTGTAAACTAAATAACCAAAAAATGCACTTGCTTGAAAGTGGCCAAATGGTTTTTCTCTTTCAAAAAGTCTTGTCCCTTGCAATATTTATCTATTATACTTCTTCGGGCATTTTCAACTATAAGCAATATTTACGCATTAACTTAAAAACAATTTTAGATTTCATAAAAAGTATTCAATATATTTATGTACCAACAATATCTACAATTTAACACTGTTCATAGATCGGACTCACTTGAAAATTCCTTCAGATAGATTCCAAAAATGTTCTTGTAAGCTCTGGATCTTTCCATAATTTTTGAACTTATCTAAATTATTTTTAAAACTTTGTACACTATTGCTATTTTTAACATAATCAGGCGACTTATTTCAAACATATATTCCTCTATTGTTGAAAAAAAAATCTGTTTTTTTTTTCAAATCAGTTTTGTCAATAGACTTGGAACTTTTCTAATTTGTGAATTGATTATTCATTTTTATTGTTTCCAAGACATAATCCAGATATTATATTGTGTATGATTAGGAATGTGATATTGAAAAATAATAATGATATAAATTTTAGTTGCTAGCAGAGAACAAATAGATTACAGGAAAATTTCATATTTCGGTGATATCTGTGAATATAATCAAATAATGATTTTTTTAAGCCAAGTTTTCAGGAAATTTGGTAAAATAAGAATTTGAGCTATTGAATTTGAAATTATTTAGTTTTCAAATTGATCTGAGAATCCATTTGTCCTGAGAGAAAAATCTTGTAGCATCCAAGACTTGAAGTGTGCATTTTTTTCTTTTTCCTTTTTTTAATTTCTTGTTGACTAGGTATGATTCTTACAAATATTTCAAATTTAAAAAAAATTAATATCAACATTTAGTGAACAAGAATGATTCTTGCTTCAATTTTCCTTTACACAATTTTTTTTCTCTTAGCGGCCAATATATATATATATATATATATATATATATGTGTGTGTGTGTGTGTGTGTGGAAATTGTTCTAAATTAATTTGCATTCCCCAAATAAAGAGAATTTGGTTGCATAGAATTAAAGCACAATTTTAAATATTCAAAATTAAATGAATATATTTCTACCATTTAATGCTGTTATGCAAAAAGTATTTAATATATTTTGAAGCTTTTATTGAAATCAAACCTCAATTCTCATAAATTGCTGGTTTTACTTTTTTCCATCTTCCTTCAACGAATTATATGTTAGGCATTTTCTTTTATTTTGGTTGTTTTAGGTCCTGGTAGACCAAAGCAACTTTGTTGTTGTTGGGGTGCTGGGGATGCAAGGTGTTGGTAAGTCTACAATCATGTCCCTCTTGGCTGGGAACACTACCACTGACTTTTACAGGTAAGTGTCTATCAGTCATCTTGCATTATACTGCTAATAAGTCCAGTCTTCATTAGGTGCTCTACACTGGATGTGGCCTTGTGCCAATGCTGGCTTAGTCCAATAAATACCTACAAAATTCTTTTTTTTTTTTTGCATTCACACATTTTAAGTAATTTCCCTCCATTGAGAAACGCCAATTATATTTGAGTTTACAGTTTACATCAAAACGAAAGCCTTCTTTTTTGTTAATACCAATTTCAAAATTTAATACAACTTATCTTTTATGCTGTTTTTTATTTAAGACAGACACTCAGTTAAACAAGAACCATAAGTTCAATGATGTGTCCACCATGTAGGGTAGTAGCAGCGGGAGGAAGAGCAAGTAATCTTTCTTAGATTGAAATGATCCTCATACTTTTAAAAGTCTTTTCATGGTATAGAATTTCAAGATCCCTGTATTTAGTGGATACATATTGAACAGAATATAATAATAATAATTTATAATACATGTTAAACAAAATAGTACATAAAAACTTTTTTGTCTGAGACAATCTATTATTTTTGACCAATTTCATACTCTGAAGAGTGTTTGACTAAAAAGCTTTTTAGGTACTATTTTGTTTAATATGTATTGTATGTATATAAATATATATGCATGTATAAGTATTCTGTTTAATATGTAACTGCTTATTATGGGGATATATATATATATATATATATATTGAAAAGATTTGTGTCAGAGACTCTTATTCTGACCTCGATTGATTTGTAACTCATCCATTGCTTTATTTGCAAATATCAATGATAAAGTTTGGACTTCATCTATTTTACTCATGTTCTGAAGATTTTAAAATTCTTTGCTCATCTAATATCTTTGTATTTTTTTTTTCTCTCTTCCAGGAATTTTGTATTCCAGCCTCAGAATAAGGACGCAAGAGAAATTGGTAGTCACCAGACGACTGGAATTGACATGTTTGTCACAAATGATCGCATCATCCTTCTTGATACTCAGGTGACTTTGAACTTTCCATGAATTCTATTCTGTGTCTCTTCCAGAAGAAAAATTCACAGCATTTTTTGTCTTGTTTAATGATAACTTTTAACCTTTGTTGAAAACAACTACGGATGCACAAAAAGACAAAAATATTTTATTGTCTGTAAAAAGCAATGGAAGGGAAGATGGTTTTGATTTGAAATTGAAATTTCACACCCTCATTCACTCAATTTTTAAAACGATGAACAAATGAAAAGAAATAGATTTAATTGGAGAACAAAGAATTTGGATTAGACACTATTATCCGCAATAACCATGATTATAAATATCAACTATTAATATATTGATAAATAAATATAAATAAATGACAGATGATATAAAAACGATACATGTCAATAATTGAACAATTATAGCTTCAAAATTTAAATTCTATTGAAGAATAAATATGGTTAGAATAAATTCTATTTATGACATCACTGATGTTTTTGACAGGAAAACATCTAAAATTGAGTAACATTTTTAGAAGTCTAGGGGAGTACTTATGCCAATTTTCAAGTCTGAAGGTAGGAGCCCTTGAATATGAACACACATATATAAAAAAAGGATAGAACCTTTTGCCATCTTTGATGGCTATGGCTGTTCAATAAATGAATAATGTTAGATACTACATAGTGAATGAAATAAATACTTAGTTTTAATGTTTGATCAGTAGCTATCAACTCTGTTCCTTTTTGTGCATCCATAGTTGATTTCAATAATGGTTGAAAGTTATGAATACACAAAATGAAAGAATGCCAAGTTTACTTTTAGCAATCAATCTTGAAAAATGATTCTTTTTTGTAGTTTTCACAATAAATGAATATTATCAAATTTTACTTCAAGATTCAAACAGCAATTTTATGCGTATGAATGAGATGTATCAGAGAAAATAAAATCAATTTAATTACGTCTCAACTATATTTTAAATTGGATTGCTTTTATGGTTATTTTCTCCTTTTTTTTCCATTTTGTCTTTTGGAAAAATACTGTCTAAGATTTTAACTGAATTTGAAATGAAGAAACTTTGTCCAACAACTCAAATTTTATTTTTATTCAATTTGACTAGTGTATACAATTTTCAGTTTGGGCTATCGTTTCCATGGCAAAAAACCCAGCACAATTGGAAATAAAGAGTAAATCTTCGGTGAAAAACTCACATCCTCATTACTAGAGGGAGTTCATGCCTGGCTGCCTTTTCCAATGGGCCACAAAGACTTTTCAGGGTTTGGTAGAAGCTGATTCACACTTGTCATTGAAACAATGGCCTGAATTCAATGTTGTATAAAAAGAATAAGAATTATCATGACGGTAAAAAAACTTATCAAATTTTTTTTCGGGGGGGGGTAATTTAATAATAATCAAAATAATAATCAAAATAGATATTTAGATAAATAAAAAAAAGATATCTCAAATTTTATTTTTAAGAAAGTGTGTAAATCTTGAAATTTTTATCAAATTTTCTCCTTAAACTGAGTGAAGTCAGTTTTGCTTGGAGTGACTTTGTGTTGTAAGAGTATTTTCATTTAAGTAAATGATTATTTGATGAAATAATTTCACATTGTTAATATATTGTTTTTTTACTTTGCAGCCTGTTCTCAGTGCATCTGTATTGGATGTGATGATACATCATGATAAGAAATATCCCGCTGAATACAGTACAGCTGAGAATTGCATGGAAATGCAGGTAAGTTATAGAAATTCTTGGAAGCTGTAATTTGAAAAGCACGGATGCCAGATTTGGCTAAGATGGGAGATAATCCGAGCTTAATCCCAGAGACTTGCCCAACAACTAGAGGCAATGGTTTGATACCAGCTTGAGCCTGAATATCAATTTTAAGAGAAATATCTTATTAGAATTATCCGCTTTTGATCTTTTAGTGAATTTATACAGAAAAAAAAAATTCATCCCATCTACCATAGGAGTTCCTCCATATGGACCAATGATTTTTTTCGCACCCCTGCCTTGGCACTGCATGACTTTGTTCAAACAGCTATTTTACAAGCGTAAGCAAATAAACTGCATTTTTGAAAGTTCCTTTACCCTCAGAAAAACAAGTGAATTTTTGATTTCAAAAGTAATTTTTTGTGCTTTTAATCCCCCCAAAAAGTCGATGAAGAATAAAATGTATTTTTTTTTTTTCAAAAAGTTTCAAAAGTTACTTTACTGCAAGAAAAACAGAAAAATGTTCTACTTTCTATGGAAGGTAGTATCTAGGGATCTCTTTTCCTAAAATGTTTACTTATTTTAATTTGTAATATCTCCTTTTGCAGTCTGACTACCCTCCTGGCAAATATCTTAAATATCGAGTTTCATATGAAATAATCTGTTTCCATGATTCCTGGACTGATCACTGACAAAAGTATTGTCAATATTGATGGAGTATTGATTTCATATATATTGGATTCCTTCCCAGAAGAAATATTTCAAGTATGGACCCCTGAAAAATAACATTTAGATGAAATGACAGGAAAAAATTTTCATCCATTAAAGCGAATTTACAATTTTTCTTTCAATTATACCGATAGGATTGATTGAAGCTATTTTAAAGATAACTTTCATTATATGTATGTACCTCAATAAATCGGCAGCCTGATGATGAAGTATTCAATTGACACAAATATTTATTTTTCGCATGATCTCTTTGTTGTCATTGCATTTAATTTAGTAGTATTTAATATTTAATCACATAGACCAAACACTATACAGTGAAAATTTTAGATCAAAATTCCGCTAATAATCATGTGCCAGGCTATGGATCTATCAACCCATTTCTTGTATATTATAGTTTGTGGCTTTCTGTGTAAAGTAGGAATCTGGTTAGTAGTATGTGACTAATAAGCTGTGAAATAAAGTCCAAGTACCGTAATGATACCCAGGGTAACT
Source organism: Thysanoteuthis rhombus (assembly GCA_963457665.1). NCBI lineage: Eukaryota > Metazoa > Mollusca > Cephalopoda > Oegopsida > Thysanoteuthidae > Thysanoteuthis > Thysanoteuthis major. The sequence goes on from OY735221.1 coordinate 14,056,809, forward strand.
ATTGATTGAAAGATGACAAGAATTGCCCATAGTGACTTTACTGTTTGTTTTTCATAAGGAGTTTCTGGTTTAACTCTCAATTTCTTTTTCCAGTCTTTGCAGCTGGCTGCTTTCATGATGACTGTTTGTAATGTTTTGTTAGTTGTCCAGGATTGGTTTACTGACATCAACTTCCTAAGGTAAGTCTATTAATCTTGTTCCTTCTCATTCAATTATAATTTGACAATGTGAAAATTAGGAAACTAGTACAGAAGTGTTTGAATATTTTGGCCATTTCTAACCATTTTAAGCATCTTTCTGGTGTATTTCGTACTATTTTCGGGCATTTCTTGGCTTTTTAAAATCTAGTGCTTTTTGCAGTCAAACTAGCACAAAAATATTTTGGGAGCCGGCAACTCTGAGTTTTGGCAATTTTTACAGAATGTAGTCTGTTTTGAGGCCAATTTTTTTGATTAAATCAAATTTTCATGTTTATCAACGTTCATTTGATCATTTTCCTTACCCTCACCCTACAAGCCAAAGTTGACTCTGTGCTAAAAATGAGAGAATCAGTTGATTTAAAAGTTTGTTTTTTTTCCCAAGGTTTTTATTGACTGCAGAAATGCTGAAACCTTCCACGCCTCCAAATTCTCACGATGGAACTTCAGTGCAAGAAACTTCTTCTGATTACTATCCTCAGTTAGGTAAGTGGATTTTATTTCCATCCATCTTGAATCGGGTCAGTCAAGCCACGCAAGTGGTCTGTGACTTGATTTCTGAGGTGTTTCTTTTGGTATTTAATATTTTTGTCCGCAATTTTTTTTTGTCAATAATTTTTCTAATTGGAGAATCAGTTGACAATGTCACCCACTGACTTGTAGGTTTCATATGTTAGATGGAATGTTCTTATTCAAATCTAAATTTATCTCGATTATAATGGTTTAGGTTATATATATATATATATATATTACTCACATGGTAATTGAAATTGTTTCACGCTTAACAGCAATTAAGTGAATGTTATACTTGTCTGTTTCTGTACATACAAGTATAACATTTGCCTGAAGATTGCTGTGTTGTGATGGAGTTTTAATTTCCATCTAACCAAATACATATCTATATAAGCTCTGTTCCAATATTTTCAATACTCTCACTATAGATGAAGCAACTCCAGAACTCAGTAGCAATGTATGTACGAGATGTCCAAAAAGAAACCAAACTTTTTCAAAGACAAATTTATTGCTCTAACTACAACCTTGTAGGACTTGTCTTCTTCTTCTTCAAAAAACCTCTCCATAATAATCCCAATATTTTTTCCAGTTTTGGGATGTCTTCTGGACATTATTTCGTGGGATTGTATCCAAGTCTCATGATGCATTTTCTTCTATTATCTAAAATCGACTACTTTTTATGGTGGATTTCAGCCTTGGGAACAAGCAGGGGCCAAATCTGGAGAGAGCAGCTGGGGGTCAAGTATTATCTCATGCTTTGTCAAAAATTCTGCTTATTTGTCAATTTTACAGATCACAGCACGTACCTTTTAATGCGAAAGTCGTCTGTCAATGTGAAAGGTTGTCCAAATTTGGCATCGTCTTTGATTGATGTTCTTCCCTGATTTGAAATGCTGATTCCATTCAGAGCAATGGCCTAGGCAATCTGCCCCTAGACCTGTTGCAATAGTAGAAAAGTCTCTGTAAAAACTTCTAATTTGAAACAGAATTTTACACAAACTTGTTGCTCTTTAAAATCCTCCATTGGAGAAAAGGAAAAACAAGTGCACTGTGTGTAGGTGTAGCTCAAAAACTAACCAACATAACTTGATGCAGTTTTTTTAAACAAAAGGTAGTCACCACTTCATAACATTTCAGTCACTAGCAGGCCAGAACGTCTCATTGACATACTTGTCTAAAAGATTAGATTTATACTTCTAGCTCTGAGGACTTGTCCTTTCTGCTGAGATGAGTCACTCTTTTCCTTAAGACACTGGTAATCTTGGTTTCATGGTTATAATAAATGACCTGATTCTAATATCTCATCCATCCTCTCCTTCAATATGTTCATACCCGGTGCCGTTACTATATCTTTAGGAAAGTTGTTCTGAATTGTGTGAAGCTGTTTCTTCTCTTTTCAGTTTCTTTATGGACAGACCTTTGTGTGTATATATATATATATATATATATATATATATATATATATATATATATACATATATATAAAACATTACACATGGTTTCTTTTTATTTCTTATTAATTTTTCTAAAGAGAAATTGATATAACTCTTGTTAACCGCTGAATTATTGGTATTTTCTTGTTTCAGTATTCGTTCAAAATAAGGCCACAAGGGATGATTTCAGTGTGGAAACATTCAGAGCTATGCAGACTACTATTTCTAAAGTGTTTAGTAACTCTAAACTGAAGTTCACAGGTAGGTTCAAGTTTCTGACTTTTATTACTCATGTAGGCATGAATTTTGTTTTCAAAATTTGATTACAAAATGGGTGTATTTGTGTATTGAATCACCATATTTGCTCTAATGGCTTGACCCATCAGCCAAGTGAGTGTGTGTGTGTGTATGAGACCCTAGTCACAGTTTGGGGGCTGCAACCTTGGAAGTTTGTATGAGTACACCACTAGACATCATCCAGTAACATTTTTTGGGGGTCTGTGTGGTCATTTTGGGATCAACAATACCCAAATCTTATGCTGGTATTTTTCAAAGATAATTTTAGATAAAGGATGTATTTTTTCAAAGAGCTCTGGTACATGAATAGGCTATTGTGGTATGGATATTCTTATTCATATCTTTCATTTTTATAAGTTGATGTTGAGAGTGTCTAATACTCAATAAATATAATAACATTCATTCATTTCTTTCTGATTATGTGAAATTAATTGTAATTGTCTTCCCATTAACTGTCTTACTCTAAGTTTCCTAACAAAGTTACATGCTCTGAGAAATTATTTTTTTGTCATCATCCCTACTCTCCTGCTTTAGGAAAGAAAAAAAAATTTTTAAAAGCCTGGCTGTGCCAGGGTCTAATTTCCCTCTTATTGCTATTCCAATTGAAGATGTTTACTGCAACTTTTCATTGTATACATAATAATTTTTTTTTTTTTTCAAGTGTAAATGTATTTGATTATTAGAACGAATTGGGCTCTTGCTTATTTCTAGGATAAATTTTCAGATATTAGTAATACCTATCAGTTTAGCTCGGTTGGTAAGAGATCCACCTATTGTTTATTTGGTCCCGATTTCAAATTGGGAAATGTTCACTTTCTGTATTGGTTTAATTTAACATAACTGAACTGACAAACAGTGAGGAGTTTTCTCCCCTTATTTGATTGGGATTTTTCTCATTTTTGTTGAGTTAGAAAAACAGACGTGGACTGGATTTTGTCAATAAATTGTTGATATTTATGTCCTTTCATTGCTATTTTACATCTGAAATCTTATTCTTAGAACTTGATATATACATGTAGAACCTATTATTCTACACTTTTGTCAAATTAACATACAAAACAAATTCTGGGCATTTTTTGTTTGTTAGCAAAGATTTTGTTTGATCCAACACAAAATTTTGTAAAGGTTCTGAATTGATAATTATTTTGAAATAAAAAAAACAATTTGAAGTAACAAGTTTTAATATTTTTTTTGTCTATTAGTAAACTGTTTTTCACTGTGGCTGTACTCTAAAATCAGTTTTAGCCAGATTTTGCTGTCTTCAGCGATTATTATCATTATATTGTGTTCATTTACTTTAAGGTTCTGTTACTCTGGCAAATGGGGACTTACTGCCAGGATTGAACCCACGCACAATTCCCTCAAATATCAATCTGTACCTGTTACCCTATATGGATAATCAAAAAGCAGAAGGAGGTAAGTTTTCATTTTACACAAGTCTGTTTGATGATAAACATCTTCAAGTATCTAATATCAATTTCTTAAAATTTTGTCTTCTGAATTAAAGCTTCATTCAGTTTTTTTTTTGTTTTTTGTTTTAATTTAAAATACTTCAAATCTTTGAAGTGTTTGCAGCCATAGTTTTTTGCTAAGCTGTACTGGTGTGCACCCGTTTTGCAACCAGTGCACAAAGGAAATTGCTGTGTGCACAAAAAATTTAAAATTCTGCAGACAGCTCTCTGTTTTTTTTTGTTTTCTTTTTTCCCAAATTGATTCATAGTCAAATTCAAGTGCACATACATACTTTTGCCACAGGAAAATAAATTGCACAACATGATACTTTTGCACCCCCTGACTATAAAAAATCAGGGGGAATATTGTTTAGAAAAAACAAAAACGATGAATATGAAATGATTGTTTAATAAAAAAAAAATGATTTATTTTTTTTATTTTTATTTATTTTTTTATTTTTTATTTTTTCAGATTCTATCTTGACTTTCCTGCCAGAATATCGTGGCTATCCAAGTTTTTCCCGAATGCTCCAATCCCTTCGTAACCAGGTATTTGCGAGCCAACGTTGTTTGCTTACACACACGATCCTGTCAGAAAAGAACTGGTAAGAAGGTTTCTTCATTTATCAATCTAAATACTATTCATTTTTTTAGTTATACTCACTATAGTGAAACCCATTTCCCTGAGACTACCGATGAGATGGGGAAACTGGTTTATATAGTTACATCAGGACAGTATAGGAAGTAAAGTACTGCTTGGAAAAATGAAGATCTTTGTATTTAGCAGTCGCAATAAGGAATTCTATCTATGAAGAGATTAGTAGGAAGCACTGAAAGTGTTAATCTTCTAAAGAAGAGTTTCAATTGCTAATGTTTTACAGACAATATCCTATAACAATGCAAATGTTTGCATTTTGTCTCTTCTCCATCTTCCAAGATGTCCAAGTATAAAAATGTGGTAAACCATGTCTCTTTTGATACAAAGCCTGCATGGTGGCCTAAATAGTTGCAAAAGCCATTATTGCAAATACTGATTTTCAAGGTAGGTGAGCCCTTTTCACTTGGAAAATTGGTGCAACACAATCTTATTACCCCCCCCCCATTAGGATCTGCTTGATTAAATTTAAGTTGGCACAAAATCGTTTTCTGGGATTGAAATTTGTATCGTATGTTATTGTTTATCTTTCAATGAAGTTTTCTGTCTCTTTTTTTTCTTCGACAGATATATTGTATAATTATGTAGTTTTAATTTGATCAAAAATCAATTTAATCAAAACCACAAAATCGAAATCTGTTAATCCTAGAGAAGTAGTGTAATTTAGGTTTCCTATATATATATATATATATATATATATATATATATATATATAGCAGCGGAAATTATTTTGACTATGAAAAACAGTATATTTGAACATTTTGGTTTGAATACCTGATGACTTTTCAACAGTTTTAAACCAGCTCATTTGTCCTTGTAGTCAATAGTTTTCGGATCACTTAAAATAAGTAAATAAATTGCACTGATTTTATTAAATACACAATCCTTGATAGTGTAAATTTTATCACATTATAAATATGTATTCTATATTAAGAATCTACAATTTTCAATTTAGAAAAAGAAATTTTTTCTTTCCAGTTCTATTCACTAATCATAAATATTTTAAACCATCACTATTGGTTGAGACTTTTAATTGAATTCTTTTCAGGTTTCATTATGCAGCCAGGACTTGGGATGCCGTGAAGAAATCTCCAATGATGTCCGAATATAACAGACTTCTTCCCTGAGTTGCAACACTGGCTGTCCGCAAAACCTGCCGGACACTTACTACATCCATGCTCTATAGCCACCACCTAATGTTCATGATGATGATGATGATGATGATATGAAGAACTGAGGAACGCAGCTCTGTTCACCCGCAATGAACTGTTTTGGTGGTTGTTTAATGGCTATTGATTAAGTAGGTGAGGATGTGTCTGTCCCACCTGTTGTGAAGAAGGCTAGGTGTTCTTGCTCCTAAGACCTACTAGAGGGTCGTTCAAGGACCTGCAGCAGCGCAGGAGCACGGGGACAGTGGAAGAGTAGGGCGGGACACTCTGACATGTAGATGGTGCATCTTCCATTTTCCTCATCTCTCTCTCTCTCTCTCTTTTTTGCATCTTTCTCATTTATAACTCTTTTGTTGTATTTGAGGAGTATAGGTCAATAAAATTTCTGGTTTAAATAATTCTCACCCACCTTAGTTTCTGCTCTCTCTATCATTGCTGCCTTCGGTTGGAACTCCTCCCCCCCACCCCACCCCGAAAGAAAAAAAATCCTGGCATTAAGAATCATACCCCCCCCCCCCAAAAAAAACATCTTTTTAAAATTTTCCCATAGAAGATAACCTGAAATAACACGTACAAAATACTTAATCTGTTGTCCAAATATCAAGATTTATTGCTTTTATTGAAGGCATTGTACCTAAACCTGTTTCAAACTTTATTTATCCTTTGAAAGAAGAGAAAACTTTTGCTGCTTCCTTTTTTAACTTTGAGTTTTCAATGTCTGCAATTTTATTTTCCATCAAATTCAAATGCTACTGGAAATTACTTCATAATTGAAAATTCACGGGGTCCGTAGTGTGCTAAGATAGAATTTAAATTAGTTGTGAATTTCAACTGAAGATGAATAATTTATGTCAAGTTTAGTCGGTAAAAGTTAATAGAGAAGTAAGCATTTAATGCACAAAATGCTTTACTTTTTAAAAACATTTCTAATTATTGTGTGTGTGGATTGATTGCAATGTGCATTTGTCATCTGTCACGTTTATGTTATCAGTAATGTCTGGTGATGTAACATAGAAATAGAATTTTATGTCAAGTTAAACTTAATATTAAACTAAATATGAAATTAAGTTGAGGAAATGAACATTATCAAGAAAATACTGTAAAACAAAATGTTTTTGATATTTTATAAGTTCAATGCAATTGCAAAATTACTAAATTTGATGGCAAGGGTTAAACTAGTTATTATATTGACCACACATTTTATTTGTAACATAGTTGCAGGATCATAATCAAGTGAAATATCTAAAATTTTTATAATATTATGCAATATGCAATCGATATGATTGCAGTAATGTGAGGGAAATAATTTATTTTGAAATTATTTTATCCATATCAATAGCCATAATGGAATTAGTGAGTTTATAGTGGTCTTGTAGCTGAAATGATAATTTAGTGTTCTCTATTCTCTTAATAAGACGATGATCACCAACCACCACAAAAGTATAATTGGTTTTGTTTTTAATCCATGTATGCCTATCTGTAGTCTTACTTAAAAAAATAGCCTTAAAAATATACTCGACAGAAAGTGGTTCAAATTACATATAAACACTCTCAAGATGATAAAAAAAAACCCCACTTTCAGTGTCTTTACGAATAAATCAGCATAACCGTGCTAAATATACTTTCATTTACCCCCATTTCTAATTGTACCAAAATCTGATGTTAGGCATAGATGGGTTAATGAAGTGTATTCTTTTAGTTCCTGTTGTAATTCTGCATCATTGTGAGCAGAATAAATGGTTTGGCATATCTTGTCTCTTCTCAACTTAAGAACGATTTTAGTAAAAAAATAATTATCGCTCAGTAAAAATGAAACAACAGTGCTTTGAATCTGAACAGTTCTAAATGTTTTATTTTTCAACAGATGAAGGAAACAAAATGAGATCCTCTGAACCTGTGTTTATTAACTTTGATACTCAAAACCAATGTAAGGAATCCAGAAGAATCGTATCACAATTTTAATAAATGACATAAAAATAATGTCATTGCACATGTCAAGATGTTTTATGAGTGTACTTGGCCTGGACACATCTATTCAGCCGTGTGGGCTCTTCTCTTTGATGTTGTGTCGGTGCGTTTATAGGAAAAGAATCTTATATGGAACTGGAACAAAAAAAAAAAAAAAAAAAATACACTATACTATAAGGTATATTTCCTGGTTATATCTAGTGGAGTGAATTAATTATGATAGTCTGCAGTTAGTTAAAATTTTTATAAACAATAAGTTTGATTAGTTCGTTTGTATGGCAATTCAAAACCCATAAACTTGAAAAAAAAGTGCAGTTATTTTTTGTATCATATTTTATGTATTCACCCTAAAGCAAGTCTGAATTACCTTGCTGCTTTCAATTCCATTTGATGTTGAGAATTAATTTCCGTTTTTAGCAAAAACAAAGGCTCTTTCCTCCTCTGATCATTACTTGATAAAAAAAAAAAAAAATTAAAAAAAATGTCTGTCTAGAGTTTCTCTTTGGATTGAGAAATCTTGAGCAAATTTAAAGCTGCCTAAATTTTGTTTTGTTGATGAAAAATATTCTATGTGTTTATCCTAAGCAAGTCTGAATTTGTTGATTGTACATCTTTTTCCTTAATTTGAACATTCTAGCAAAATGTGTTATCTTTCAAGATTAATGGATTGTTGTCTTAAAAATGACTTTTCATTTCGTAACTGGGAAAAAAAATTCTGTGGCTGTAATGAGAACTCTGCTTTGAATTTGCTTGAAAGTTTTTTCTGCTTTTAATCTCTTGAGTCACTGTTTTTATTGAAAATACTTTGTAAGATTTTACAAACTCTGACATAATTGATGTGTTATGGGGCTTAATGGCCACTTCAACTGTAGTTAACTTTATACTAAGTTGCATTATTATGTATTTTTCCTTGTTTATACTTTTTTTTTGTTGCTTTCTGTAATATTAGATTATTCTGTATTTGGATATCATTATACATTGAAATAAAATATGCATCCATAATAATTGCTTTTGGATTCTTTTGCATGTTTTTATGAATACTTTTCTCTTCTAGGAAAAAGTAAGCTATTCTTGAAAAAAAAAAAATCTCTTTGAGACAAGCTACCAAAAATGTTTTAATGGTAACTTTTTGTATTTCAAACTTTGATAAGTTTGTCTTTATCATTTTAGATGATGTAACTTATTGACTCAAATTCTTTTAGATTGACAAAACTGAAATATTTCTCAGACTGTTGGGGATGGTCATATTCAGAACAATTCATTAGGTTTTCTCTCAATGAAGACATACAAAAATGAAAATATTTTTTTTTTTTTTTTTTTCTTTAGCTGAATTTTTAAATGAATTTACCTCTGTGGTTCAATTTAGAGTTTGCAGGAACAAACAGAAGTTGAAACTTTATTTCAAAAATAAAAATTAGTTTTGAGTATGCTGGTACTAATTACGTTTGTAGAAATAGTCTAAGATGGTGATTTTTGCCTCTATCAACTAGTACACATAGAATCTGATCTCGTGTTGTATTTGACCTGGTTGGGAGACAAATAGTATCGATTGCACAATCATCTGTCATGAGAGTCTTGAGGTTATGGGCCATGATGGAAAGGTATTTGAGTCCGATTCCCTCTGCATCTTTGAATTGAAAACAGGAGGAAACTATAAGTATCTCCATTGTTTTTTATTATTAAATTTGATTAGTTTTCACCATCTTAATTTTTAGTTTAATTCAAGGAAAATATGTGGCAATACTTCATCTAAAAATAAAAATGATTGTTTCCACCATGTTCCTTTGTAAAAACAGGTAGTCAAACATAGTAAAAGATGTAAGGTTTCTTATATTTCCATGAAATCTCTATCAAATAACTAGACATAATTGGACACCAATAAATTGAAAAATTGGTGAAATAACCTTTTTAATCTCAGTAATCATTGAATTTTCTTGATATTGATGTGTGAAATTTTAAATTAAAAAAATTGCTGATGTTTGTTAATCAATAGTGAAATATAAAGATAGATTTTTAAATATCAACAAATGCACATTTTTGCATAAATCCTGATATAATTAGTTGATTCAAAAAAAGTTATTTCTCCTATCTTCAAAAAAAGCTCAAGTTTCAGTTTATAATTTTAAATGCAGTGTTTTGCAACATAGTGGGTTTGTTTACCAATATCTATCATGTCCAATATTAATATATATATATATATATATATATATATATATATATATATATAGAGATATGTTCCCTCTGATCATTATCAAAGTTTTCACAAATATTTGGAAGTAACCTGTACCCAAAGAGTTTGGTTGAGAAAGATCTAGGCATCTTAAAGAGCTAAATGAGCTGATACTCCTCTCATATTACATACAAATACAAAGTAAGAAATTCTGAACTTCATTCAATAAGATAAAAATAAAAATAACACAACAAATAATACTAATAGTACAGATTTTTTATTCAAATATTGGGAAGAAAAAAACTGGGGGTGGGGGTGGGGGTGGGCAGAGAAGAATCATATCATATATTCTACTCATTACAATTCTCCTGACACACAGTTCTCATAAAAGACATACAATATTTCAGGTTAGTCCAAGTATTCATATGCATTCACTGAAATCACATTGAGTTGAATCTAGAACTAAGATTCAATTGAAAGCCCAAGCTTTAAAGAGGTTCCAACTTCCTTCTTTTACAGTCCTTGTCATTTCTCTAACGTAGCAGTTCTTTCAAATAACTTTTGATAAATGTCATTGTCTCCACCAATTTTCTGTGGTAAGGACATTAAAAAAAACTTCACATAAGTAAACCACTGCCTTTTTTTTTTTTTTCAACTTCAGAAACTCTAAATATAACAACAACAGGTGGGTAAATTTCATATCAGCCTATCTGCAATTATCAGGCCAAGAAAATCTCTGATAGGCATGAAACCAAATTATTGGTCAGTTGTGTTTCATATTTTTAACTCCACAAACTTTCTGATTTCAGTTAGACAGCTTCTGGTATTATTATAGCAATTTGATAAATCATTAGATCCCTTCAGTCTGCTTTTTTTTTTCCAAAGTTCTGTATATAAGAAGTAAATTTTTTCATAGTAAAACAACTGCATAGTAGTTGTTTGTTATATACGAGGGGAGCACAATTGTGCATATGTATCTGTAAGTAAAGGTCTATAATTGTTTTAATATTAGTAAAACTGAAGGACACTTCTTTTTCATGCCCTTCAAAGGTGATTATAATCATAATAGAGCCTAGCCAAAAAAATCTTCCTGAGCAGCTCAACAGTTTTAACCTTTCATCTTCTTGGCTACTTTAAGAAGTTATATTCATGTGTGTGTGTTTTTTTTTGTTTTTTTTTTTCTGAGTGAAAAATGGAGGAAATCAGTTGTAAAAATGGTATTCTGTATGATATTTCTAGGTTACAGAAGGTGGAATAGAAAGGTGAAAAGAGAAAAGAACAAGAGATGAAAAGGTTTTATTTATAGAGAGAGAAGGAAGAAAGCATAGAAAAAGAAAGCTTTGAGAAACTGATTGACAAAATGTGGCTTCTGAGTTAATTTGGTTCAACTTTAACAACCCAGGAATGACTGGTCAGACTTGAAGAAGTTGAAAGATGTTTCAATCCGTCCTGAGAGAAAGAGGAGGTCATCAGCAGCAGAAACAAATATGGCACAATTAATAAAATTAGTAGTAATATTTGCAGTAGTAAAGGTAATAATAATAATAATAATAATAATAATTATAAAGTAATGATAATTGTTGTGTTTCCAATAACTATCCATTAGGAAATTTCGATAAATAATTTTGTTTCTTATCACCGAAACGAGATGATAACTTTTCATACAGATATATCAGTAACTGTTTTAAGAAGCGAATATAACAAATGATTGGTTTTTGAAAGTATTCTTTAGTGTTAATACTACCTATATATATATAAAGTTGATAACTCTGATCAGTCTCTAAGAGTTTTCTCAGAAAGAGAGAAATTGTGCTGAAGAATAAGAAAATAGTATCTATTGAAGAGAATTCGGTCCATGTTGCATTACTTATGAAAATTGATGGATCGACATAGAATCATGAATGGAAAATATGATGGTTTGACACTCAGTCAAATAGAAACTGTCTTCTTTGCTCTTCTGGTCATTGCCATAGCTGTCAATGCTGATGTTGTTGGTGCTATAAGAGCACATAAAATGATGTATTCCCGCCACTTGTACATCTGACCCCCAACCTCTATCTCACTCTTGTGGAGCTCCAGGCAGATATTCAAACTAAGTAGAAAGTGGACAGTTTCATTTGAAGAGGATTAATTGAATGAATAGTGAATAGACAGCAGAGTAGCACATACTTTTGGTGTAATATTTTTGGTTTTTTTTTTCCAATGCACGAGGGGAAATATTCGATATTCCACATCCTGGGCGTTTATCAACTCGTCTGCTGTCTCCGCTGTAATGTGTCTTGTAATTCTGATAATGATAATTTTACCTATGAAAGATAGAAAAAATGGTGAATTCTTTCTGATAGATAACATTTAATGTTTTCAATTTCATGACTACTTTTTACCTTCGTTATTTCAATTTTCAATGAAAAGCATCGGTAAAAGAAGTCGTCATGAAGTTAAAAGTGAAAATAATGATTAATAATACTTTATCTAATGAAAATAAATAAATTAAGAAAACAACGTATACAAATATATAAAAACATTTCTTGCATCCATGGTAGATCAAATGTTTCAGAGAAAAAATTGAGTGTTCAGTAGTACCTTGATTAGCGTGGGTTTTTATGTAGTGTGTTCTGAAAAGAAACATAGAATCAGAATAAACTAGATGAGAATTTGAGGTGAAACCAGTAATTTGGGCCTTTACATTTACCAGTGGCTGTTTAGCTCAATGGTAAGCGTTGAAGCGGCTACCCTCTCGAGATTCAATTCCAGCAGCAGCCCCATTTTCTTTGTTTATTTTATTTATTTATTTTATTTATGTTGTCTAGTTCGAGTGATACATTAACCATGTAACAACAGGAGATCATTTAAAGAATATATGTATATATATATATATATATTTCTTTCTGAATATTTCCTTTTATGAAACTTATTAAGATCATTCTGCCTGTATCCTAGATAAATGGTCTAAAACTTGTTTTTAGTTTCCTATTGGTTGAATTATTTTCAAGTAATGCAATTTACTTATTTATTTTATTAGAATTAGTATTGTAAATCATTATTATTAATTCTTTGCCTAGTTTGTATATGATATAATGCAATTTATGATTAAATTGGTTCAACTAAGAATAAACTGAAAAAACAACAACAAAAACATTAAATCATAATACAACCTTAATCAGTAGTTTGGAACCGTATGGAAATTTTTGGAACAAATTAACCACACTAATCAAGGTATACCTGAGGAATATAAAATCCTACTTTTACCTGAAATGCTATCAATTTTTACAATAGATTCATAGAGCTGTCAACAAAGAAAAATAGATGATTGCCATCCCAGTCCAGCAATATGAGGTATAATTTTACCAGGAAGTTTTATATACTCACTTGATCTACTAGAATTACTGCAGCCGAGAGGATTTCTCGCCACCGGTCTAATTCACTTTCATGTAAGACTTGTTGCTGCTTCAACAACTCAGCCCACTCCTCTTGATTCTGAGGGTATTTACTGAAAGAACAAAAATGGATGGTTACTAATATATCATTTCCTAATGAGCAACAAATAAACATGCACATCCTTATAGAAAAAGGTTTATGAATTCCAATGACTAAATAAAACATCTTTTTAAAGACAATTTTCTTTTTATGAAAGACACATTTGAAAATGAACAACTTAAAGCTTCACTTGTAAGTTAATAAATGCATTAGGTAAAAGAAAGTTTGAAAATTAGGGTTTACTATGCTCTACAGATTGTGCCTTGAACATTTTAATCTGAACCAATTGGCTAGAAGTACTCAAACAGAGATACAAATCGAATGTTATCTCAGCCTATCTTTTCTTTTTTAGAAGTGAGCAGGTAGGGCTCATTTTGCAAGTTGATAATCCATAGGATCAATGAGAGGTTAGTTTTGCAAAAAGCTCAACACTTCCAAAAATATCAATACTTTTAACAGTAATCTAAAAATGACAGTCACAATATATTTACCAATAAATTAAATACCTCAAAATCAACCAATGAACTGAAAACTAAAAATAACCAGCAAACAAAAGAGCCCAAAATGCAAACTGGTATGATAACCCTTTTTGGTGGGTTTATATCTAACAGAAATGAAAATCAATTATTTTACTACAAAACAAAATATCCAGCATTTTTATTTAAACTTGTCTTCTCATAAAAAAACTACATTAGGCCTGCCTTGTGGCAAGATAAATAGTTGTATATTTCCAACTAGTCAGAGATTTAGGGTTCATCCCAGACCGAAGTCAAGATTTTGAATGTTGATTTTCGAGGTAGGGAGGTACTTGCCTACTTGGAAGTCAAGCATAACAATCTTCTCAGCTCTATTCCGCTTCCATCAAGCCTTGTGTCATAATAAGCTCGGCTTAGTAAATAATCACATCAAACTATGCAAATTGTTACAAATATCTTATATTTACTTTGTTCTTAATTATCAGGCTTATGGATCTAATTATGACCTTTTTAGAATAATTTTTTCAGCAGTGAATTCCACGCAAGTATATACTTATCTGCATATGTACATGATAACGATTCATTACAACAAAAATTCAAAATGAAATTCTAATTTTTAAAAAATAGCCGAGGAAAAAATAAATCTGAAGCACTTTCTGAAATAAATAACAAAACATATCAAGATTCCCAAAGAACAGAGTCAAAATATAATTTTTACTTACTCTGTAGATTTTAAACCATTCTGTAAATATGGTAGATAGATTGCATTTGCATAATTCTCCAGGGACCACAATTTGTAGAATAATAATGCATTGAACATGACTAGCAACAAAAGGCTGAAAAGAAAAAAGAAATAGCTATAAAGTTAAGTGTTAAGTCATTTTTTGGAAATTTAAAAAATCTTTAGGAAATAAATTGTAATAATAATCATTGATCATCTGTGATTCGAGTAACCAAAGTTTGCAAGTAAAAATGAGGCATATATTTGTGCTTGTATTTTGCTCCAAAGTTATTTACTTTAAAAGTTGTTTTTTCTAATGTGTCTTGTAGTGTTTTTGTTATTAGTACAAGTGGGTTGTTCTGTACTATTGAGTTCCAGTTATTTCTATTGATATTCGGACCATCCTCATCTTTGTTGTTTTTCATACAACGTTTCGGCCGTTGCACTCTACAGCCTTCGTCAGGTATCATCTGGTAGATTTGGGAAGTAGCGAACCGAACCCTTTATTTATCCGACGGGGGTATATTGACCATACTCCCCTCTTTAGCGTTAGTAGTATTGTTATAGTCTCACACTAGGATCGAACCTAGAACCATCAGATTACTTAACAGTAATTTGTCTGATGCTGTAACCACTGCGCTATGTGTCCATGTGGAGTACAACGGCCGAAACGTTGTATAAAAAACAACAAAGATGAGGATGGTCCGAATATCAATAGAAATAATAATAATACCTCATCTCAAAAATTCCGAGTGAGTTCCAGTTGTTTATCATTTTTCAAGAGAAGTTTTTTGATGTGTGGTTTTTGTTACTTTTGTTCATTGTAAGGATGTTATCTACGCCTTTTATTATTTTGAATGTTTGTATTGTGTCTCCCTTTATTCTTCTTACTTCTAGTCTTGAACATATGAAAACTGTTTGGTTAAGGGAGGCAAAAGGCTTGATAGCCCGAATTACACTGAGTTGCCCAAAATTTTAGTCTTGCCCAATTAGTTGAGTTGTGCTGTACTAGTGAGTTATAACTGTTTCTCATCAAGTTTTTTCTAGGGTTTTTTTTTTGTTTTTTTAAAAAATTGTTCTTTGTATATTTTGTTGTTGCTTTTTTTCGATCATTGTAAAGAATGTTTTCGCAGGGATGTTATCTAAGGCTTTCATTATTTTGAATGTTTCTATTGCATCTCACCTAATTCTTCTTTCTTCAAGTGAAGTTAGTTTTATTTTTTGAAGTCAGTCTTTTAATGTAAGATTTTTCAAGTTTTCAAGTCCACTTTTGTTGCCCTATTTGTATGCTTTTTAGTTCTTAAATATTCTTTCAGAAGAGTAAATCCATCGCCTGGACTCCATAGTCTAAGTGTGGTCTGATATATGTTGTCTACAGTATCCTGAAGGTTTTGTAGTCTAAATATTTGAATCTGGATCTCATATCTATTTGAGAAGAATCAGTCCTTAAATGACGATCCCTATTCTAGTACAAAGGTTACCAAAGACATCATCATCATTAGTTTGAAGCAACTGTAGATTTTACTAATGGGCCACTCATAATTCATAATATCAGATAATAAAAAACAGATATTAATTTACTTGGTTTCTCAGCAATGCTCCCTCTTATTCTTTGTAATTGGTTGGTGCAAAAATCTTATGTTGTGCAAATTTTTTCCACATTTGAATTCAACAAAAGGAATCAATATTTTTTCAATAAAATCTACAGAATATGAGATCTTTCCTACACACATTAATTTCCTTTATTCACAGGTTGCAAATTGTGCATGCATGTGCTGACACACACATCATAGAGGGAACTGTTTCTCGGGTTATTTTATTAATGAATGAAGCATTTACCTACACTACCTGGAAATACCCATCTTCTGGGCATTTTAGCTATAAGGAGCCAACAGCCATAAAACCTCTAGTTAAGTAATGAGGGGTACTACTTCAGTATATATGCTTTATATCAAATACATATCAGAATTAACTCTGATGATGACTGCTGATATTTGGAAGGGTTCTAGCAAATATATGTCGCTGAAAAATATTTCAAAGAAAATTCAGTCTAAAAAATTATGTAAATATCATTTTCTAGTAAAATTGTGATAAAAAGAAACAAAAATCAAAATGAAAGTAAATAGCATTGATAAAAATTAATAATAATGATTTATTATATTTCATCTACTAAAAATAAAAATAAAATGATTTTACATTTAGTTATTCATCAATTTTATCAAAGAGCAATATGTAATGGATATAGTTTCAAAATGTAATATTTTTAGATTATACAAATACTAAAGTCTCAAGAACATATTTTTAGCTTCTGAGATCATGGAAGTCTTTGGAAAGTATAGTCTATAACCACCAAGAATGGAATATCTACATCTACCATCAACACTTCTCATTTTTAAAAATTTTTGGTAAAACGCAATTTTCAGGGAGAAACTTAGTAACAGAGAACTAAGCAAATTTCCATTGTTAAAAGGATTCAAGTAAGATCTTACATAATCTAATGTAAGTCAATACTGAAATATTGATAAAATCAACCACACTTCCTTGTTTATTGTTCAAATGACAGATTTATAAAAACATGTTTTGGAGTGATTTTCATGATCAATGACTCAAACTTGATTATTTCATTTGAATTGAATAGACACACACCCAGTGTATATTATGAATGGATTTCTTTATTGTTTATAACTATATTCTTGGGCTTTTTTACTTTCAAAAGTTTTAAATTTATATTTAAGACATTAAATTGGATTTTGCTAAAGATAAAAACTTTGGAATTTCCATACGGTATCAGAAATGATAAAAACTTTCAGCGCTTAGTACTAAGGTCCAGTAAAGTATATCTAGATATGTTTGAAATTGATGAATGTAAGATAAAATATCAGGTTGATGAGAATGTTCCCAAATATTAAAAAAGTTTTAGAAATTCTAGAATAGAATATCAGTAAACTTCTTCAATTCAGGATTTATGTCTTTGGCCTTCATAATCATCAGTTTTAATCATATTGAAGCATTCACAGGTCAACCATAGGACTTCAAAGTAAACTTCAACCAAAATTTGCCAAATCAATCTGGTGTTTAGAGAAGGAACTATTGGTTGTATAAGTAATAAGTAATAAATAACAAGAGATTATCTTAATTATTGTTCCGGGTTTCTTATTTTTAGAAAGAATTAAATTTTGTTGATCGTAAAAAATGTTTGGAAACTTCCATACAAACCAATAAGCCCAGATGTAGAGACTTCAAACTTATTTTGAGAAGCTGAAAAAAAGAAAACTTACACAAAACACATTATTCTTATCATCGAGTCTGCATTTAGCTTGATCATTTTCTCGTCTTTGGATAACTGGCCTGGAAGGAAAGGAAACAAAATTTTTATTACAAACCAGAGAAGCAGATTGACACAAGTTAGAAAACTGAAGGGAAACCAGAAATAGAAAGAAATAAATGTTGAACAACCATAGCCACCAAATGTGGCGAAGGGTTCTAAACTTTTTTATGTATGTGTGTATTTATGTGTTTCAGTGCTTCTGGACATACCGTTTGTCTGATGACTTGAAATTTGGCATCAATACTCAACTAAATGTCTTCTAAAAGTGCTTTTAAAAAAAAACTATCTTCATTTTTATTTTTGATGGGTTTATTTATAACATCTAGCTTCTCTGGAATCTAAATATTTCTTTACTCTCCTTTAGATGCTTTTGAGTGGAAAATGCCACTGATGTCATAAATAGAATTTATCCTGACCATATTTATTATTCAATGGAATTTTTTTTATATGACTTCAAATTTTAATGCTATGGTTGTTCAATAATTGACTGTGATGGCAAGTCTCAAAAATTTTGGAACAGTCATAAATTGATCATCTAACTAATATCCATGATCATCATCATCAGCCTTTCAGCATTTGTTGTTGGACATAAACCTTCCCTAAGATCTGCTAAACCTCCCTATTATAGATGAAGCCAGTACTTTATGAATTTCTCAAGCTTGTCACAATCTTGTGTATAATCTCTGCAGATCCAGGTTAGAGGATCGATCCTTTGGTTAGGTTCCATGCCTTTGCTCCATAGGTGACTATCTGACTTTCAGGAGGATGCATTGGTTGTATACCCTTCTTTTTAGGACTAGAAGGATCTTTTAAAAACAAGTCCCAAGTCCTAAAAATGACTTAAACCACCCACTTTAAACTGTTTTGAAATTTATTCCATTTTCTGATGCTTTTCTAAACAATGAGATTAAAATATTGACATGAATGTAACATAATTTCTACAGCCTAATGATGAAAAAACAAATTACTTTCAACATGATCTCCTTCAGTGATGAATATTAACCACATAGATTGAGCATTACAAAGTAAAAGATTCAAATCAAAATTCAACTAATAACTATGCATCAGGCTAGAGACTTATTGATCCATCTTCGTACGTAGCTTTAAGATCATCACTCATTTAAACCTGAGAGAATTACTCATTATTTGAAACTGGCATATAGATGTCAAAAATGATGGGGTTATTTATGTATGTACAACAAGCATAAAACTAATTTATAAGGTTATTTATTTTTGATAATGTAAGTATTTTTATTTTTATTTTTTTTTTATGTCTCAACTATTAAAGAGAGATTGGACATAAAATTTCAAGATAAAATGTTATGTTAGGAGAAATCAGAATAGAATAGTTTTAAAAAAAATAATAAAATCAAATTCATTTAGAAAAACAGATAGAAAAAAAAAAAGATATTGTATGTGTTTTTTAATGTAAATTTAAAAAAAAAAAAGCCTTCTGGAAGGGATTATTTACGTAAGGATAAATTGTACAAATATATATATTATTATAAAAGATCTTATTTCCAATTAGCAGGTGTAAAATAACTTACCTTTAATTTTATTTTTAGTTGGGGATGAAGGGGCTGCAGATTTAGTCTTTGACTTAGAATCTGCTCCTGGTCGTTGGACTGGTGCGTCAGAAGTGCTTCCAATTTGTCGTCGACGTTTGCGAACTTTTTTCTTTGATACTGGGTGACCTCCAGGATGGTTGGGTTCTATCTTGTCTGCCTCAGCGCGTAATTCATCCGCTGTAAAAATTGACGCAAGTAGAAAGTTGAGTTTGGGTTGGCAATAATATAAGATCTAACAGCATTTCTGGGAATAATGACAATTTGATTAAAAAATATATAATCAAGCATAGTAAAAAGGTTTGAATTTGACCCAAGATTACAGGTAAAACATTTATGCAAATGAGGCAAAGAATGTAAGGGAGAAACCATTCAACCGCCAAAAGTCAGAGTCAAGGAAGATAGGAAAGCCTTATCAAATCACAGACCATCCCTAAGAGGAGACTGAGGCAAAGAATATAAGGGAGAAACAATTCAACCGCCATCTATTCTTGAGTAAGGTCCAAGTAATTGGAAAAAAAGCTGTATACATTTGTTTTCTGGATAAACGTACAAGTCTGGCTGGTATGGGTTTCTTTGCTCAGCAAGAAAAGAAATAGAGAGCAAGCTTATGTATAGAATATGGAATAGCCTGTTACATACACTGCCTTGAGGTTTAGCAGAATGAGTTGGTCTGATCAGTATATTTGTCACCATTTTCTTGCTTGGATACTATTTTTCTATTTTAAATTATAGTATTTACTGGTGGAGAATTAGAAAAAAAAGAGACCCCTCTCTCTTTCTATACAGACTGTATACCTGATGGAGGCTGTAGAATAGATTGGCTGAAATATTGTGGTTACAACATAAAGAATGATCTATAGACCAAATAACTCTTGGAATGATGATGTTTCGCATCTCAAAATAAAAGTGTATCTTCACAATCAATAACTTTCTACTTCCAACTTCAAATGATCAGTTATGAAAGACAACAAATTCCTAACCAACAGTGATGATGATGATAATCAAAACAGTTGCGGAAATTCCATGATGTGAGAGTGAAAAAAAAAAAAAAAAAAAAAAAAAACAACCCCAAAACTGACACGCCGAGTACATTTGGTGAATGAGAATTTAGAAAAAAAAAACAACAACAAAAAAAAAAAAAACCCCAAATTATTTTCTGTATTCATTACAACAAAAACAATGGCCTGATTTCAAGTTAATTGAAAAAAAAAACTAAAATTAAAATGAAGGCTATAGCTAGTCACTTCTGATAAAAATATCTGTTCAAAAATTAGCAAAGAAGAAAAAACATAGATTACTGGTAATAATGCACTTAATCAAACAGAAATTAAGGAACACTAATATTCTAAAGTAGTTTTATAATCACAACTATTTCAAAGATACTAGGGACAACAATTGAAAACCCAGCAGTACAAAAACGATAAGTTACAAAATTAAAAAAGATATACAAGGTAAAAAATTAGAATTATTTAATAAAAAAAAAATGCCAGAGAAAAAACCTTTCTTGATTAGAAATCAGACTATGAATAGTATTCATACTATTGATAAATACATCATAAAACACTATCAATCTCAAACTTTAGAAGACATAGACTGTAGAGGAAAAATGTATGCAATCTATATTAAGGTAAATAACGAGGAACTATGTAACCAAGACAGCAAGAATGACAGTCCAACAAGAATGAACAGGCCTAAAAAAATCTGCAAAAAATTTGTTTTGATACGCAAAATATTGGAATTTATAATAAATATTTCATCAAAAATAGATGTTTGCAATACATTTTATAGCTCTCTTTTTTCTCTATTTCATCATGAACAATTTCATTTTAGTTGATATTTCAAAGAAAAACAGGAAATAAGATATTTATCATTCTGATCATTCATGTATCTCCAGGCGAGTACTCTCGGGTGCAAAATAAACAACCCCCTCCTGAGCATTATTTTCTGTATTTTTTTCTAACCTCACCAAGACACCCCTCTCCCATTTACTACATTTCTCATGTTCCTTTGCTCTTTGAATATTTTTTTTGATGTAATGATTAAAATACACGCATTTTTTTTTAAATATAAGAAAACCATTTTTTCTCTTGAGCCTCTATTGTTTTAGCAAATACCCCTGAATCAGGCTCAAATTTTTTTGAGAATTTCCTATCAAATCAGGCTCAAATTTTCTGAATTTCTCCAATTTCTCTAACAATGAACATGATGTTTGTCAATAGACTGATAGATGATTTCTCAGTGGGAAAGGGGATACAAATTTGATCATTAATTTCCAGTATATCTATATGCGTTTACAGGAAATATTTCCATGATAAACAATCTTTTCCCCCAACTGCTTTTTACTTTATCACGAAATATCTCCACTGTGTCTTGCAATGCTCTATGTGTAGGTAGATTTTTTAATAATAAGTGTTCTCAACAATAGAAATACCAGGAAGTATATAAAATATCTCAAAAGGAAGAAGAATTGTTAAAAATTCTGAGAAGTGTGGCTTAGCACGAGGGGGAAGAAACCAGCCTTGGTGAAAAATTCTAGGGTATAGTCTACCTATCTGAATTGCTATAATTCTAATGAACTGTTTTTAGTAAAGCTGTATATCAAGTTACAATGAAGTGTAAATCAGGGTGATAAGAAATTTGCTCAGAAGGAGTACTTAGTCTTGGACTGTTCATTTGGCAGATGAAAGTACAGACCTAAATTTTCATTATATATTCTTATTTGATGCTTACACAAACAGGAATGCAAAGAAAATAAAGATCGCCATATTCATCACTCAGGGGGGATAATCTATGTAACATTTATATTACATTATTGTGAAATAACAATTTTTTTTTCAACAATGAAAAGTTTTGTGTTCCATCTTCCAAACACTTTTGATAATTGTAATACAATCCTGGCACATGATACTTCAAAAACCATTGATGTCATTATGGGAATGATGTTCTAATCAATACTAGGAGTTCACTGAATAGCTGAACTAATTTCCTGTTTTCCATTTCCGCTGTGCAAACAGATGAATAGTAAACTATAAGCTAGAGAGTTCAGGTATGAGTTGTCTTATATTCGCACACCGTAATTTACATCATATTTCTTCATGTTTTAAGTATCCAATAAAAAACTATTCTCAATCAGGTTTACATGTTAATTGACTAATTTTCATTGTTGGTAAGAAATAAAAATCAAACCTTAATTTCTATTCCATGTCTGATACAGAAAGCAACATGAACTTGGTTCAAGTATATAAATTCTAAAGTTTTGCATTAGAATCAAGATTTTGAGTTTTGATCATTTCACACACACTACCATTTTGTCATTTTAGATATTTCCAGGAGTTAATTTTTTATCTTAGTATCTTTGAGTACAAATGACAAAATGTCAGGGGATGTTCGAGAACTCTATAACGGTCACATTTCCTCCGCTGCTAATACCAAACAGACATCATTACATGATATAGATATCTAAGATAATTCTTTTAGGAAAAGTGAAAAGGTAATATAATGTATTAATTATTATCACAGAAAATTTCAATAAAAATAAGAACTTGACACTTGTATTGCTGACTTGTGAATAAGTTTCATCAGGTTTATTCAAGCATTGGTCTGATGAAAGATGTTTTGGGGATAGAAACAGAGGAAAATAATCTTACCTAATGCTTGAAAATATTCTGAACAGCCATGTGCAGCATTTTTCTCAATTATATCTGAAATTAAAAAAAAAGAAGAAGGAGTGAAAGGCTCATCATAATTAAAAAAAAAAAAGAAAAGAAAGTAAAACTAAGATCTAATTTACAGAAAATTATATCTGATTATAGAATTAACGAATTGGAATGTATGGAACTTTACACATTTGATAGCACTGATTAAGTGATTAATCATTTCAAAATTGAGTCATTTGTTATCTAATTATAGCTAAAAATATTCAACATCAGCAATGACTGATTTTAAACAGTTATTTAAAACTGAAAACACCTTCAAATCTCTTTATTTGGAATCCAGTATTTTTCTCAAGGGTTTCTATAACGCATGTAAAGACAATTTTTCTTTGTTATTGAAAGGATTTTGTTGCTTTGTAGGATTAATGAAGAAAACAGTCCTGGCTGGTGCAGGGTCAAACTCCACTCCTACTTTTATTCTGACTGAAGATGATTACAGCAACTTTTGTATTGTATATATAAATAAATTTGTTGACTAGTCAGTTTAATTTAGTTGGTAAGAGAGCTGCCTGGCAATAACTTGGTCATGATTTGAAATCACGGGAGGTAAGTGTTAATTATATATATCGGTTTGGTTTAAGACGACAGGATAGAGAAACAGTGATGAGTTTACTCCCCTTAATTAAGTGAGGACTTGTTTCAGGGAAAACAAAGTCTACTTGGATTAGAGTTCGACGAAAAAATCTAATGCATTTTCCATATTTCTACATAGCTGAAACTAAAAAAAGAAAGGAAAAATGAACCCAAACATCTTCCATATGTATTATTTCGTCTCTCAATCTTTTCACTGATGAAATAGGAAATGAATAAAAACTGCCCATGATATTCCACATATTTCTTTTACAAGTATCTTTATTTCTTATATTCCGAATTGGGAGAATTCAGAATGAAATAACAGCTTGGGACTTGAAATCTTATACTGTACCACAGAAGCTTGCTATGTTCTGTAGTAATACCTAAACCCTGTATCACTAATCCTACCAGCACTACCTTTGCTAAAACTTATTCTACGTCTCTTTGTGGACTACCTCGTAGTTCTAGAGGTAGTGCTCTAAATTATCAGGTTCTGAGATAAAAAGTAACAAAAAAAATTCAGCTATCCCCCCGAAAATATTGATTAGTAATGTATATATTATGAATAAAGCAGCCTTAATGAAAATGAAATAATTATAATTATATCTATATCTTCAGGTGAGGTGAGGGTTGTAAAATTTCACAAAAACAATACAATCTAAATTGCTCAGTATTTATTTTATTAGAAATTTGGAATTGTCTGAACTATGAATTTTAACAAAAGGAGATACTTGAAAAAAAAAACTGAGTGAATAATAAAAATACTTAATTGAAGAACATCAGACAACTTGGACTGTTCGTATTGATATAAAAACTGCAATTTTTTCCAAATCTTTTTATCACATTTTCATAATTCCACCTCTCAAGCGCAATTTTCTATACGTAAACTGCAGGTATAATGGATCAGCATATATCCATGAGTGTTCACTGGGGGTGGTCAAATGGGGCATTTGATTGCACCTGGATCAGGCTTTCTCACAGAGGGCAAAGGGGGGTTGAAAGGTGGAACCTTATAGTCAATAATGGAAAATGATAGAGTACAATTGTTTTCTGTAGTCCTAACTTAATTTTCCCCATATAAAGACTATATTAGTATTCACTGATAACAGGGTTGTCACCAAGATGTATTCTGAATATATCCTTTTTACCCCCCATCTGAAAAGTGTCAGCATATACCCATGAATATATCTGTACTTTTATTGCGTACTTGACAAGTTTGTAATGTATATAAAAGTAAAGCAGCTCCAATAAAAAAAAAAAAATTTAATTTTATCTATCTCTCTCAGTGTAAGTTGTAAAATTTTACAAAAACAATACGACCTAATTCAGTATTTATTTTATCAGAAATCTGGAATTGACTGAACTATGAATCTTCCCATTTGTGTATCACACTCTCAAGCAAAACTTAAGATATGACTAGAAAATTCATCATTATTTTTGAACAAATATGAATCATCTTTTCATTAACATGTCATTTAACTTTTCACAACTTTTTTTAAAGAAAATTGATAATTTATGTAACTTCCTTATGTGATTAAATTACATTCATGGATGTATTGTTTAAGGAAGATCATTATAAGAAATTGGTTTCTTAATCATTGATGAGTCAATTTGAGTGCTGTGGTCATTCTAGATAATCTTTGCTTAGACTACAAAGATTACTATTCTATCAATTATTTCAGAATTATTTGAATGTAAGTAATATTTGAGTGGTCATGCATGATAAGTGACTAATAAACCATTTTTAGAAAGTTGATATTTTCGCTATCATCTGATCTACAATGCTCATTTTTCATTAATTTTGAAGCTTGAACACTCCGCATTATGATTCTGATGTGTGATAATTGACTCAATTTTGATCGCAAATGATGCAGGGGAAGACTGAAATGGTATGATCCAACATGAAAGCATTTTTGCAGAGGGGGGTTTATTAGGCACTTATCATGCAAAGCCACTCATTTCATCAGCTTGGATTTCTTCATCTTTGAATATTTTGAATTTGAAAATGTAATTCATTTTTTGTCATCCAATGCAAACTCATTAGAAGCATTCAAATAGCTTACTAAATTTATCTAATTCAAATAGAAAACGTACTGAATTTTATTTTAGACAAACATGTGAATCATAATTATTATATTATGAATTTGTGAAGCCAGAACAATTATAACTCTACAATATAAATTATAAAATTGACTTTCTGAGAAAAATTATAAAAGATTTTAAATAAATATCAAGATTAGCAGTGAGTCACAAAAACTGTTACCACGGACCAAATCTAGCCACAGGGGCCTATGGTTACCCATATGTGATATAAATCTTAACAAAAAAGTATTTTATTTTTATGAAAAATTTTCAATGTAATTCTTTCAATAGAATAAAACTTCTGACTAATAATTCCATTCTAAAGCTATCGAAATGAAGCTACAGTTTTTAACATCAGGTAAAGGATGAGGAATGATTGAAAATACTCTAATTTACTTGAGCAGGTCAGCATTTGGAGCACACAATGACTGAGAAAAAAAAAGGGTTGAGAATTCAGGTGTGTGAGAATTTCTTAAGATTGGATCAAAGAAGAGAATTCTTCTTAATGTAAACAAAATTTATTCCTATAAATTAAGTCATCTACGTGTATTTTTGTATAATAAAAATGATAACAAAAGAAATCAAAGCATTAATGTACACATGCATAAGCCTGCATTTTGATTCTCCTGATTATTTTGAAATATCAATATTTTTTTATACTATTCACCATCATCTTAACTTTTGTTACTTTTCATTGCAACTAAATTCAGGCAAAGAATTGATGATAATTATTTACAATACTTCATCTAACAAAATAAATTGCAGTATTTTGAAATAATTCAACCTATTGGAAACTAAAAACAAGTTTTAGACCATTTATCTAGGATACAGACAGAATAATCTTAATAAGTTTCATGAAAGGAAATATTCAGAAAGAAATGTATATATACACATATATTTTTAAAAAATGATCTCCTATTGTAACATGGAAAATGTATCACTTGAACTAGACAACATAAATATAATAAACACCTAAAAAAAATGGGGCTGCTGCAGGAATTGAACCTGTGACTGATAGGGTGGCCGCTTCAACCTAACATTGCTCTAACTATTGAGCTAAACAGTCGACGATAATGCAAAGGCCTGAATAACTGTTTTCACCTCGAATTCTGATCTCATTTATTCTCTGTCTATTTGTTTCCTCTCAACGCAACAGTTATGTATCAAGGAATGGATATTAATGATCTGTAAGAATGATTATAAATTGTGTTATATTATATAGAAACTCTCATTTGAAATGATCTGTCATTAGATGATTAATGTATCACTTGAACTAGACAACATAAATAGAAAAATCAGTTAAAGAAAATGGGGCTGCAGTAGGAATCAAACCTGCAACCAATAGGGTAACCACTCAAAACTATGATATACTTGATACTGTATTCGAAAAAAAATCATCACTTTTTCGAGTAAGATTGTTGAAATATACTTGATGAGTAATATTTCAGTTTAATTTTCATACTTATTTTAATTCTCAATAAGAATGAAGACTAATTGCATATTCTAATTGAAGCATATTTCATTATGAGGTTGTATTAACTTTATGATATTTATTGTCTATAACTTAGAGAAGAATCATTAACAAACCAACTTTTGTTCAGACAATCTGAACTCTGTTCCCCATCTTTAATGTAGGCACTATGTTTCCGACGATTCATTCTACAGCATTCTTTGGGGTGTAAAATGTAATATCTGTAGGGAAAGAGAGTCAGCACTAATGGAGAAAGAGACCGACAGGAAAGACTCTCTTTTCAATGAATATTATATTTTACACCTAAATAAAGCAGTAGAATGATTGTCCAAAACATTGAGCTTACATCAAAAGTTGGAAGAAAAGTTCAAATTGGCAAAGCAAATTAGGTATATTTATGATATTTGAATATGATCAATGAAAACTTGTGATGAAAATTAAATAAAATTCAAAGAATTAATGCAATCATTAATCTATACCTATCCATTTCTGTAAGGTTTGTTTTTATTGGTTAACATTAAGAAATTTCTTTCTGGTTGATTAATTACGATAGTTATTGCATTGAAAGTACTAAGACAAAAAAAAACAGAACCGATCCTTAAAATAATTCTATCTACAGCATATTATGCAAGGATTTTTTTTGGACTGAGTTCATCTTTTTTTGGCTTTTGTAACCTACGACCTTCTTCGGGTGGGTTTCATAAATGGGTATGGGTTAGAATGCTGAAGTATGTGTGCGTGAGTGTGTGTTTGTATGTGTGTGTGTATGCATGTGTGGGCGGGTGTTCATTGAAGTGTGGGGACAGAATTCCTGCTATTTTCTTTGGTGAAGAAGGCTGTAGGGTAACACCTCTGAAACGTTGTGTTCTAAATATGAACAAAGATGAGTACAACAGTCCGAAAAAAATCTATAGATCAGAGAGAGATACAAAATATATGTTTTCCAGATGGAAAATCTCCAGCTATGTCAATACATTTGTCGCTAAAAGCGTCACTAATGTAATCATCATATCATCAAGAAAATAGGCATGTAATATAGTCTTTACTTTTTACAAGACCCCACAATGTTTTTCGGTAGCGGACATCACTGGTAACTTTGAGTCTGCACTTGGTGTAGGATGCTCTTGTGATACAATATCGATGTTCTACATAGAAAGCCTCGGTATAGGGCACAGAGGCCATTGTAGTGGAAGTATCTATCACATACAACATTCCAGGTTGACTCTGTTTGTAACATACCTAGCAAGGAGAGAAAAAATAAAAATATGTGTAAATTAATGTCTAAGACAAGAACTGAAAGCATTTTATCATAAATTTAGGAATGTGTGTATACGAACAAGGAAAAAATGAATTTATTGTTAGATAATACAGCTGATAAAAAGTTAACTTTCTTCCAAAGAATAAATAACTGAAGAGACAACAGGCTAACACAAGAAGTTTAGTTCAAGTTCATTATCGTGGAAAGTTTAATTGATAAATTCCTAATAAATTTGAAATTAAGAAATGAATTTGAAAATAAAAATTTCATTAAGAAAATAGAAACACATACATTTTAGTGATTTCAATTCAAGGAAAATCACAAATTTACCATCAATTGTTCAATTATAAGTAATTTGTTGTGTATGGCTTTTTTTCCTGACATACTAAAACTTATATAATTTTAAAAAAAAATATTCAGCTGAATAGAAAATCTTTTTTATTATCAAAACGGGAGTGTTCATGAATAAAATATATATATATAGTCTCTTTAGCCTTTTTATAAAAAAGACAGCCCCATCTTTGATGACAGAGAAAAAACCCAGTTCAAATAAAACAAATATAAGTGTATTAGAAGTTGTACTTTTGACACATTCTTATGAATACTTGGATGTGGGA